>CM072063.1:8750000-10000000 GCA_036785405.1 Coenonympha arcania | reverse complement strand
GTCCCGTGTTGTTAATTTCGTTTTTGTTTCGCTAGCTATAAGTGTTTGGGGTAAGTTGAGTGAGTTACTTTTTTAATTTAGATATTTTTTTATTAATCGAAACTATTTCTCACTTCAGGGGTGTGAAAATTGTTAACCTACTGTTTACCTACGTCCGAAACTCAGACCTACACGAAAAATTTCATAAAAATTATTAAACCGTTTCGAAAGAAATTAGTTACAAACACTTGACACGAGAATTTTATATTTAAAGAAAAAATTTCGTCGCAGTGAGCACCTATAATTTGTGGTTGATAAAAGCTTGGTGGGCACTGAACCGAGGTAACTAACATTACTCTACCAACCAAATTATGAACGAAATCTGAGAATAAAATTCGGGGCTTCCTGATTCTGGCACAGAAGTTGGTCGATGCCTGTCTCAGGTTTATTTGTACTGGCTAGCCTTTGGAACCGACTCTGACGGGATTCTTTCACAGCAGCTAGGTAGGTGTCGTACCTAGGCTTTTTCTATCCCGGGTTTTCCCCTGGTGTTTTATTTTATTAATATAAAACCGGTCACAGACTATAACTAGTTAAAAACTTCTGGCATTTCTTTTACACTAAAAGCTAGTAGATACTTGACTGCGATCTCACCGGATGGTAGGTACTGAAGTATGACTGATGATGCAGCTGAAGACGTTATCGTACTAACTTGGATGAGGTTAGTAAACTCACCCGTAACGGTTTCTACACAGCATCGCGTCGGAACGCTCAGTCATTTGGTGGTGCGCCTTTGCTGATAGGGTGGTAACTAACCAAGGCCGAAGCCACCGGACCAGACTTGTAAGAAAATATAAAATTCTAAATTTCCTGGCAGGAAGGATGCTAGCGGCCTCCCTCACCACTGCGTCCGTGAGGGAGGTCATCGAAATTAGGTGGACAAACGACGTCAAGCGTTGCGAGAATGATGATAACGTCTTGTAACTCCTTTTCAGTGGTGACAGGGCAAAGGAAGCCCATCAAAGAGGCGCTGTTCCTCAACACGGAGGGTTTCAACAGCACCCTGGACGACTGCGTGTGGCGCCGGGAGCGCGAGCCCTGCCCCGACCCCAACGTCACCCTCAACCTGTACACTGAGGCCGAGCCGTTCAAAAGAGAGGTAAGTTCTTCTTGTATATAGGGACAACCCTCCACCACCCACGGCCCAATCAACCTCGCGGTTATGGGAGCCGAAACGCGGGAGGGCGCCCGTTCGGTACTTGCTCTTGGCGTGTTCCCGGGGCGCCTTCTTGACTCCCTACAAGTTGTTTCCTCTCGCTCCTTGTCCCTATGGGCTCACTCTCTCCATTCTGGGGCAGAACGATACAAAAGACGGACTCGCCGCGCCGTCGCTGTCCGCAGCATATAATCTCTGTGTCACTCCAGTTCTTCTTGTATAATGGTCTACCTAGAGGTCGCACAATGTTATAAACCGTTCGCAGAAGCTTTGCCGATGACTTTCCCTCCCACTTCGTACTAGCAACCCCCACACGTCTGTTATCAGGCGTCCGCGAGTCGCGGTAGTAGGAGGTATTGCAGTTCATTATTACCATTGATACAAAATTACACGAATGGGGCTGGTTGCTTCATCATTTTTTAGGGTTCCGTACCCGAAGGATAAAAAAGGAACCCTCTATTACAGAGACTTCGCTGTCCGTCCGTCTGTCTGTCACCAGGCTCTCTCTCTCTCTTTTTTTCTCTGTCTCTTGAACCGTTAGCGTATCGTAAAATGCCATATGGCTAGAAGTGATCCATCCATTGGCTTGAGTTTTTCTTGAATTTTGCGTTAATAGATCAGTCAGTTAGTCTATCAGGTCTCTTTTACGGAAGTATATCGTAGTAGTAATTTAATTAGATTCAAACAGTTTGTGTCTGTTTTGACAGAACGGTATGCGCCTGCGCTGTATGAAGGCAGCACGCGTGTCGCCGTTATTCGCACCACAGGAATACAAAGCAGATTTTGTGTTTAGAAAGTTTTCTACTCATCAAATATGCAACTTTGTGGATTTGACTATGATTTTTACAAGAACTTCTTGGAGTCTGGCGTCGGTAGGGACAGACGGACCGACGCACAGCGAAGTGTTAGTAATAGGGACCCATTTTTAAGCATTGGATACGGATCCCTAAAAAGCATGGACATACTCGTATGGCATATGCACGTATACAGAGGGGGTGTATAGGTTATATAGGGGGAGGGGATAGGTAGTCATGTTGAAAGCGCAGGGTTGGCAGACCTCCGACAGATATACTGATGACAAACGGCGTACCTACAAGCCATAATTAAGTGATTATGTGACTAAAATCGCTTATGAGCAGAAACACGATTGGATTAAATTTTCTGGATAGAAAGTTCTCCCAAAAGTTGCTCCAAACTCTCAGTTTTCCTGTTTTTTACCGGAAACTGCTATGGATGTAATTGCAATTTTTGTTTTAATGTGTCGGTAATAACAATATCCAAAAACGCTTAGAAATCGATTTTTGATAACTGGTTTAGTTTTTGAGTAATTAGGTAAAAGGTGGTTTTTCTGATATTTTCTTAAACGGCGTTGCATGTCGCACCTACCAACGTACCCGTGAGAGTGAGAAAGACATAAGTAAATTCAATAAATTCCCTGAGGGTCGCGGGAAGGCGCTGGATACAAGCAGAGCAGAACCGTGTCGTTTGGACATCACTGCAGGAGGCATTTGTCCAGCAGTGGACGTCCGTCGCATCGGCTGAAACGAACGAACGCAGATTGGGGGATAATTGGGATTTATTCCTAGCTGACTCGCAAATGTTGTTTTGCCATATTGATAAATTCATTATTTCTTACGACGAGTGAAAAATAATTTTTCAATGACAAGGATTCTTTGAATGATAGGGATATATATTTCCATCTCCTCACGAGATATCTTAAAAAATATGTAAGTAATAATAATTTTTGATATTATTTAAGAAATTGTATGGGTATATAATGTCATTTTTTCTTGACATTTCTTCTCGGTGCAAACCTGCTTTCCGAACCTGGCGGTAGAGTTTTGACTTTTCATAAGAGCCTATTATTATTGGGCCTATGTGAAAATAAAGATTTTTATTTTCATTTTCATTTTACGCGCTATTCTCTGACCTACCGGATATACCTACAAAAAAATCGGTCAAGTTTTTGTTACAAACACTGTGACACGAGAATTTGATATATTAGGTAGGTACTTACTTACATAATTATTATTGTCACGTAAATAGGTACATGCACCATTGTCACCCTAGGTATAATGTTCTGCGAAACATGAGCTCCGAACCTTGGCCCTTTCGCGAGATCCCACACTCTGACCTCTACACTTGATAGGTTACGCAGATAATAATAATTTATCTTCGTGCGTAAGTACCTACCTACTTAAAATAAGCTCTTTTAGTTTGTTTTTGTTAGTTTGCCTTACATATAGGTAAAGGCAAAAGTTTGTACCTATGTGGATTTTTATCAGTGGTACAAGTTATTATACAACATGTGGGTTACTTGGCCTAATTAGCCGAAAGCGTTTAACTAGGGGACGATGTACAGATGCATGAAAAAATATCACATGTGAATATACAGTTGAATACTGTCGGCTGAAGTTTGATACTGTCGGCTTTTTTTTTTTTTTTTATGCTATATAGGCTAGCGCTTGACTGTGATCACACCTGATGGGAAGTGATGATACAGTCTAAGGTGGGACGCGCTTGCCTAGAAGATGCCTATTCACTCTTGATTTGAAGGCACCCGGGTTGTAAGTGGCAGGAAAGACACTGCCTGGGAGTGTATTCCAGGCCTTTGCAGTGCGTATCAGGAACGAGGAACCAAACCGCTTCGTACGCGTCGTTGGCACGTCAACTATGTATGGGTGGAAGCCTTTACGATGCCTTGCCGTTCTATGGTAGAAAGGTGACGGGGGAACCAAGTTAAAAAGTTCCTGTGCACACTCTCCGAAATATATTCTATAGAACACCGACAGACAGGCAACCTTACGACGATGTTCAAGGCTTTGAAGTTTTTTGTAGACCAGTGTCGGATTGCCAATGAGTCTTCTAGCACGGCGATCCACCGAGTCCAAAGCATCAAGCTGGTACTTGGCAGAGCCATCCCACAAGTGGCTACAGTACTCCATGCATGAGCGAACCTGTGCCTGGTATAAGGTTAAGAGCTGTTCGGAGGTGAAGTACTGTTTAACTTTATTTAAAATGCCGAGTTTTTTACCAGCTGTCTTTGCTTTGGATTCGATGCATCGGCCGAAGTTGAGTTTAGAAGACAGCGTGACGCCTAGAAGCTCAATACTGTCGGTAATCGGTATAGAAATATTTCGAAAAGGCTGTCAATTGTCAAGCGAAGTACGCTAAAGTTATCTACAAGGTTCGCGAGAACGCCAGCGAGCGTTGAAGTTAGCGTAGTTAATTATTCAAACACAGCGTGTTTAGTTAATTAATGTCGTGGTTTTTCTACAGTCATTTGTTTTGTCCATACATTTTTGTCGACTAGCGACTAGCGTTAACGCCAAACGCTTAAGTGACATTGTCTAGCCCTGCAGGACATGTGTAGCGAAATCGGGACTGATTGATTTCGCTGCAGGGTGGCCCGGCCCACCAGTTCCTGCCAGGGACGTGTGTAGGGCCTCTAATGAAAAGTGAGTGTATGTAGTGAGTGTAGTGTATGTAACTATATACCTACGCGTATCAAAATTATCGCGCCCAGCAAGATTTCAAGCCGCGTCTCCCAGCTATCGCAGCCGGGTGCTCTTCCACTGTGCTACGGGGGCTCAAGTCGCCAAAGCGATATAATTTGATGCACTGTGTACATATTATGTATTTAGTTCTTGGGCAGAACTATGGTGCCATCTATCAAGAAACATTTCAGTTTCAATCTGATTCCAAAGGCCCACCATTTCATTGGACCAAGCTTTGAGAGAGACATCCTTGCCGTTTTCACTAGGTAATTGTCTGTCTACTAATCTTTTACCTACTTAACTAAAGTATTTTACAAGATGTTACCATAAATTATTACGATATGTATCAAAATTATCGCGCCCGGCGGGATATGTTCCTACCATTATAAAAATTAAGTAGGTACCTATGAGCACAGACAAGTAATAACTTTATTATTATGAGGTATGAGCTGCTAAAAAAGGTCACTGATAGTGATAGACTAATTAGATTTTTAAAAAAATAAGTTTAAATATGTACGTAAAAGTTTAATCAGAATAAAAATGAATTTAAGAAAAATATTGGCTTAGAAAATAATTTAAATAAAAAAATATGCAGCGAAGCTACGGCGAGAGATGTAATTGCAATATTTAGTTGAACGCAACATTGCACAAATCCAATTTGCTAAGGATTACAGAAAAAATAAATAAGTACCTAGTATAGGCACCTATCAGGGCATGTAGCAAATCTAGCCCAAAGCAAGCGATAGCTAGTGTTATATGCTTTGTAGGTACTAGATAACTAAAATGATTTCAAAATATGCAATTAGAATTACAAAAGTTACAAACACAGTTATCCTAGGATTCCTAGGCACTGATAAAGTCCTAGCAAACAATGCGATGTTTTGCAACTGCATCATTTACTTAGTTACGCTAGGTATGCTCAGTTTAATTTAGGTTTAGATAACTTAATTACCGCAACATTTTATAGTTTTGTTACACCTGTCTATAGCCTTCCAACATTGTCCAGCAAATATAGATCTCAAGATCGCAGTGGGCTGGACATGTAAGCGCATGAGTGATCAGAGGCCACCAAAAAATACTGACCTCACATGCAAATGGCTGTAGAAATATTGGTCGGCCAAAGCTTTGTTGGCTGGATGGAGTGAAGCAGGATGATGTTTTTTTTTTTTAATGTATCGCACTCAGTTATTCTCTGCTATAGGCAGAGACCTTGTTAATGCGAACTTTGCTCTGAAAGAGTGCCAACTCACGATGGTCGTGAACTGGTCACTGTTACCTGATTTAGCAGGATGATGTTGATTCTATGGGAATCGAAAATTGGGAAACGAACGCAATGGATAGATAGGGGAATATTTGGAGCAGGCCCAGCCCACATAGGGCTATAGCGTCGTTGCTGATGATGATAGCCTTTTTTTTACTCTATACAAGTTAGTACTTGACTGCGATCTCACCTGATGGTAAGTGATGATGCAGCCTAAGATGTTATCGTAGGTACTAAGATGTTAACTTGGGAGAGCAAGTAAATTTACCCCAACGGTTTCTACAAGCTTCGCACCGGAACGCTAAATCGCTTGGCGGTGCGTCTTTGCTTGTAGGGTGTTAACTAGCTACGGCCAAAGCCTCCCACCAGACCATACCTGAGCCAATTTAGAAATTATAAAATTCCAAAGTGGCCCGTGGCGGGAATCGAACCCGCGACCTCCCACTCGTATCCGAGCGCGCCGCCACTGCGCCAGGGAGGTCGTCAAAAAACAGCTTATCAGAGCCCGGATACTTACATTCCATGGGACGATTAACGCTTAGAACGATTCTCCCGGGGTTAAGCAATCACATGTTACCTGATTCGTGTGTATTTAACCTACCTTTGTTTCAGGTAGACCTGTTCAGCGAGGATTGGCTGCGACAGAGCAGCTGGGAGCCTTCGCACGAGACCATCCTGCTCATACACGGCTATGCGGGCGGAGATGATACTCTACCTATCGTAGTGCTGAGAGATGGTAGGTAGAGCTACCTACATAGTTATAGCTGTATTTAAGGTAGACCTAGTCTATGAGGATTGACTCAGGTAGAACAACTAGGAGCCTTCCTACTCATTTACGGCTATGCGGGTGGCGCAAGACGACACTCTGTCTATCGCAGTGCTGAGAATAGATAATAATTTGTGTTTCAGGTAGACCTGCGCGGTTCGGCAATGATTACATTCCATGTCATTTAGCGCCAAAGTGAAAGTGTCGCCGCGCAGAAGCCAACTAAACTTGCGATGCACTTTGCATTCCCATGACTTTCACCGCTAAATGCACTTACGAGTAGTTCAATACCCTCGTATTGCTTATTTGCACTGATAGTGATAACCTATGTCATTTACATAATATGCTACCTGGGTACCTGTATTGGGTACCTGGTTGGTTGTATTTCACGTATAAATCTAAGGAGTTATATCTAACACCTATGTGTTAGGTAAGTAAATGACTAACATTTCATGTCGGCACCTAATATATTTTAATATTTAATATAATTTATTGTTAACTATTTTACGTCTGTGTTAAGAAATAGATCATATTGTTATAGGTGTTATAGATAGTTCAACTTCAATTTCAAAAAAATAATAAATATTTATATCGGCGTTATGATGAAATCTAAGTAGATATTGATGTGGGTTATACTTATGACGACATCGAGGTCCGGTTCGCATTTTTCTGGTAAATTAAAACAATTAAACCTTACCTAGGTATATACTTACTTCATATTCCTTTAGGTGGTTGGGCTCCTCGTCCTCATTTATATCCTTATAGCCAACCTCAGAGCTGGTGTCGATTAGAGAAGTCCTTCAGTGAAAGATTGGCCTGACGTTGAAGATCAACTGTTAGATCCTCTCTCAATACACCAATTTAGCCGTAGGTAGATTCCTTAGTAGCCGCCGTAGGTAGATTCTTACCTATGAACAGTAGAGAAAGGTAGGTAGGTTAGGTACGTTTAAATAATGTAAAAAGATAGCTAAATAGGTCCGGACTATTTTCTTCCTAGAAAACGACACATACTTAGTACCTACCTACTTGAAAATGAAACCTCACATAGAAATAGCACTAGTTTTAGAAGAGTAGCCTGTACAAATTAATGGTTAGGGACTGACGACTGTCTAATTGGCTAGACAAACTTTGTCTGACAAAGCATTCAATAATTTCCAACCAGAGTTCCAAGATTGACTGTGTTGTTCCAGCGTACCTTCGTCGCGGCGGCTACAACGTGTTCATGATGGACTGGGGCCAGCTCGCGCAGCCGCCGTGCTACGTGGCGGCCGTGCACAACCTGCGGCCGGTGGCGCGCTGCGTGGCCGAGGCGCTGGGCTCGCTGCGGCGCGCCGGGCTGCGGCCCGACCGGCTCACGTGCGTGGGCCACTCGCTCGGCGCGCACATGTGCGGCATCCTGGCCAACTACTTGAACTTCAGGCTCAATAGGATCATCGGTACGTATTCACGGTGGACCGGGGCCAGCTCGCGCAGCCGCCGTGCTACGTGGCGGCCGTGCACAACCTGCGGCCGGTGGCGCGCTGCGTGGCTGAGGCGCTGGGCTCATTGAGCTGCGGCCTAATATGAAACAACATTCTGGAACACTCTTATTTAAGCTCAAGATGAAATTCTCTTCCCCAGGTTTGGACCCCGCTCGACCGCTGATCCGGTCTGCGCCGGCGCTGCGCTTGGACCCGGGCGATGCGCGCGCAGTGCACGTGCTGCACACCAACGCCGGGCGGTACGGCGAGGGTGCCAGGCTCGGACACGCAGACTTCTGCCTTAACGGTGGCAGGAGCCAGCCTTATTGCGAAGACACGCCCAGTATGTACCTACCTACTTTTACACTTATACTTATAGCAAGGTATATTCCGGCCATATTCTGGCTATTTAACTTAGTCTGCATCAGAGCTTTTGGCGTAAGGTACCTACGTTTAGGGGATTTACCATCCGCATCCGAGTAGGCCCCTCTCATTGTGTGCTAGCAGACGCGGTAGAGCAATCTTTTATATCGTGACGAAAATAGTGGCAAATAGTGACATGATGGCAGGCGATATAGGCCTGACGAGTGCCGCCGGCGGTGAACGATCGCGCTATGTGACTTCTGACGATCACATACTTAATATGAAGAATATCATAATATGACGGCTACGTATTTGTGTCCGCAGACGAGGCCCTCTGCAGCCACGTGTGGTCGATCTGCTACCAGGCGGAGAGCCTGTTCCGCCCGCGCTCGGCGGCGCCGTGCGGCCGGCGCTGCGCAGTGCGGGTGCCGCCCTCCCGGTCCTCCGCTTTGCCGGTGCCCTTGGGGCAGCCCGCGCCTATGACGTGCGTCTTATTAATCTAGCCTGACCTGAATAAATCAGGTTTCATTCTGATGAATCTTTAGCAAATCTTCGTTCGTTCGTTCGTTTCAGCCGACGGACGTCCACTGCTGGACAAAGGCCTCCTGAAATGCTTTCCAGCCCGCACGGTCCTGCGCCATTTGTATCCAACGCCTTCCCGCGACTCTTTTAATGTCGTCAGTCCATCTGGTCGGAGGTCTGCCAACACTGCGCTTTCCCGTGCGGGGTCGCCATTCCAGCACTTTGGGTCCCCAACGTCCGTCGGTTCTACGAGCTATGTGCCCCGCCCATTGCCACTTCAGCTTCGCGATACGTTGAGCTATGTCGGTGACTCTGGTTCGTCTACGGATCTCCTCATTCCTGATTTGATCACGCAGAGAAACTCCGAGCATAGCTCTCTCCATCGCTCGCTGAGAGACTCTGAGCCTGCAAATCTTATTGTGGTCTCATTTTTGTAACGCGTCTGCAGCGCGTCGGGCGCGTACTGCGTGGAGGACTTCACGACGCCGTTCTGCCCGAGCACGAGCGGGCTGGCGGAGGGCGACGAGCGCTGCTGCCTCGACAAGCAGTACGCGGCCGCGGCCACCACCTCGCGCCCGCCGCGTACGCGCCCGCGACCCGGGGCGCGCCTGCGGGCGAGGCGCGTCAAGAACCTGGACGCGGGCCACGACCGAAACATCACTCTCGACGTCACCAACCACTTCTAACTGCATTTGTAACGCGTCGAGCGCGTACTGCGTGGAGGATTTCACCCAGCTGTGTGGTCTTCTCCGCCGGAGCGAGTTCCTTCAGGGGTACGGGCTTCGAGGCTTGCGTCCTTAGTCGTTATACCCGGGCGATGTGTCGCGGAGGTTCTTCTAGCCCCGGTAAGGAGCTAAGGCCTCGCCGTCCTGGCTTGTGGGCTGTAGGTTTTCAGGGACTGGTGGCCCCGCGCGTTTAGCGATCATGTCTCCGTATAGCGGGGGGTATAGCGGCGTCAAGTTGTGTGAGGATTTCACGACACCGTTCTGCCCGAGCGGGCTGGCGCAGGGCGAAGAGCACTGCTGCCTCCACTAGAATAAGAATAAAGTTAAGTTATTTTTTCAACGTCTATGACGTCTGATGATCACTTCATCTAGTCTGCCTTTCAGCCAATACCTTAATGATGGCAGACCTTTGCCTTGAACCCTAATTTGATGTTTGTTTTGAGTTTTATTTTAAACTCCTTTTAACAGGCGAAGCCGGATACATCCTTCTTTATAAAAATAAAAATTTAAATAGGTTTTTTTCTTAAGTTTTAGAGTACAAATCTTTGTTGCAAGCTTTTGGGATTTCACGTCATGATATTTTTCAATGGAAGATGAACAAAAACTGTAGAATCCACCGTTTAAATATATTTGCTCAACAAACCCAGTTAAGGGAATCAAGATAATATTTTCTGTTTTACAAAAAAATATTAGCTTGATTTTCTTTTAAACTCATAGAAATAAATACGTGCACTTTAACAAATCTTCCTGCAAACTTCAAGTAGATACGTAATAATACTTAAGTAAAAAATAAATTATAAATTAGTTATATTAACTAAAAAGATAAAAGTACAATGTATGTGCTATACATAATCATTAAAACAGCCAAAGAAATTATTATCATAGAAATTTTACACAATACCTATTCTAATAAAAGATAGTATAGAATCAATGACTTGTTTTATTTCATGACTAGCTTAGATCCCATGTTTCACCACGGTTGACACCGTGGGAATTAAAAAAAAATGCTTATTCCTTATTTACATTACCCTAAACAGAATCTCTGGGCAAAATGTTTCCTTTGTGTATCTAAAGGACTGGGCGATAATGTGTCGCCCAGTCTTCTCTTTTTATTAATGTTATAAAAAATACCAGAATGTTCTCGGAAAAAACTTAACTTATTTGCAATGTACGGGCTGTCTAGCGGTGAAAGTTTATTGAACCCTATTACTTACATACAATAAAAAGATGAGACTACAACTAGACTTTAAAAAATCATTGGCGGTGTTCAGTCATGACATTTTGGACGAACATTTACTCCCCCATACATAGTAAAAACCTATGAGATATCAACATGACAATGGTAAAAACTTATAAAAATAGGTAGGTGCAAGTTGGGAAAAAGGACAAAAATTCTTATATTTAATTCATCATAAACATTTATTATGGTACTTATTCAACTACTTATCCATTTCCAATATCCCATCAATCAAAGATTTTCCTGTTTGCGATAAAATTCGACATACTTACGGAGAATTTTTTATAGCAAAGAATGACTAGAGAAGCAAGATGTCCACTTGATTTGAGGTGACAACAGATAAAAGAAAGTTTTGTAAGTCCAGTAGGTTAACCTGTGAAAGTATATTGGTAATTGTCGTTAGAGCACTATGACGTCACTAGTTCTGTCAGCTCAAGTTTCCCGCCATGAGGAGGGAGAGCAGCGCAGCCTTCTCCTTCTCTTTCTTTCTCACGATGTCGAGAGAGCGGTTTTTCCACGTGCTCTTGCGCAGCTTGATCGGTCTACTGCCGACGTAGCGACCTGAGAGAAACGCAAAACAACTTATTAATTCCATGTAAGGGTAACTTTTTTTGTTCAATTCCTACTACTGGTAAATGTTTGTGTGGTGAGCATGAATTTTTTCCAGTGTCTGGGTGTTTTCAATATATTATATTTATGTACCTATATTAGTAGGTATGTATTTATATTTATCAGTCATCTAGCACCCATAACACAAGCTATCGCTTACTTTGGGGCTAGATTGTGATGTGTAAAATGTCCCGTATATATTTATATTTATTTATTTAAGATTACTATCAGCCCCACATAAGTGTGGGCGGCACTCAGGGCCAAAATATCTATCGAGGCTGGGCTATCCTTTAATGCGTAGCCGCATTCGTTTAAATAAGAATCACAAGCCGTGACTTAAAAAAAACCTGACGCATTTGGTGCACGCTCTAATTCAAACTGGAGGTCCCGGTTTCGATTAGTGGCACGGGTCAGTGTAATTTCTTAAGGTGATTTATTGAATTTATTTTTGTCTTCCTCACTCTCACGGATACGTTGGTAGGTGCGACATGCAGCATCGCGGAAGAATATAACAGAAAAACGACCTTTTACATAATTACACAAAAACTAAGCTAGTTATCAAAAATCTGTTTCTTAGCGTTTTTGGATATTATGATTACCGACACTTTAAAACAAAAATTACAATTACATCCAATGTAGTGTCCGATAAAAACTAGAAAAACTGAGATTTTGGAGCAACTTTTGGGAGAACTTTCTATCGAGAAAATGTTATCCAATCGTGTTTCTCTTAGCGATTTTAGATTAAAGACCCAAAATACATGACATGTAAATTTGAAAGTACCTAATTGTCTTTATAATTTTTGAATAAAACTTCATTCAAAATCGCTTAAATACGGCTTCTACACAGTTAATTGTCAAGTGGGAATTATGAAGTGGCATCGAAACGCGGCTGGTTACCAAGACAAACACGTGACTATACTACTGTCGCTATGCATTAAAAAACATCGTTCAATGCACGTGCGGAACTCTCATCTCCACTCGTCTCTGATGGTATGCCGCACTTATATTGAAATGTACTATTTTAGTGAAGTGCGTGAACTTTAAGTTTAACTTTAATTTTAAACCAATTTTGTAATTTGTAGACAGCCAAAGGCCAATGTGAAGTGGAGCTTTAAAATGAGATAGCGTGATATGTGATAATTTAACCATTCGTGTCGTCGGCGCCGTGGCTTAGTTGGTTAAAGCGCCTGTCTAGTAAACAGGAGATCGCGAGTTCGAATCTCGCCGGGGCCTGACAAGGTGATATTTTTCTTTTTTGAAACGATTTTTCCAGTCGATTGTTGTATGATTAATAGCATTACGTTTCCAAATAATTTACAAGTGCTAAATTTTTACACCGATTGCATTTCAACCCCCAAGCTATAAACTCTTATCGAAGCCCTTGCTTTGTTGGGGCGCGTGACCCGTATGACGTCAGAAAAATCATATATGAACCCTGGCGCGTTGGAACGACGCGCACTTGTGGAGACTTAACTAACCATCCATTTCCTTCATGACTTTGATGAACTCACCGGGATCCTTGAAGCTCATGAAATCGAAACCCTTGCTCTTGTTGGTGCGCTTGTCTCATATCACCTTGGCGCGTTGGAACGACGTACACATGTCGAGAGTTAACTTACCATCCATTTCATTCATGGCTTTGATGGACAGCTGTCCGGAATCCTTAAACCCCATGAAGCCGAAACCCTTGCTTTGTTGGTGTGTTTGTCTTGTATCACCTTGGCGTGTTGGAGCGACGCGCACTTGTGGAGACTTAACTAACCATCCATTTCCTTCATGGTTTTGATGAAGTCTCCGAGATACTTGAAGCTCATAAAGTCTAAACCCTTGCTCTTGTTGGTGCGCTTGTCTCATATCACCTTGGCGCGTTGGAAAGACGTACCTTGTCGAGAGTTAACTTACCGTCCATTTCCTTCATGGCTTTGATGAAGTCGCCGGGATCCTTGAAGCTCACGAAGCCGAAGCCCTTGCTTTTGTTGGTGCGCTTGTCTCGTATGACTTTCTCGCGTTGGAACGACGTACACTTGTGGAGAGTTAACTAACCGTCCATTTCCTTCATGGCTTTGATGAAGTCACCGGGATCCTTGAAGCTCACGAAGCCGAAACCCTTGCTCTTGTTGGTGCGCTTATCTCGTATGACCTTCGCGCGTTGGAACGACGCGTACTTGCCGAAAGTTCGCGTCTGAAAAAATCCTGAATTCAGTCACTTCAATTTAACCAACATTGCTACAAATTATTTTGACGGTCAATATTAAAATTAAGTTATACTATTACCATCAAAGTTAAAAATATATTTTCCAGCATACTTCAAAATACATAAAAAATAATTTTTATTTTTTGCGTTTTTTCAAATACCTAATTGAATACTTATGTAATATATTGTGTTGTAAAATAAAAAAAAATAACTTTCATTTTATTTGGTTCTAGCTCACACCATACAATCAATGTTAAATGTGTGAGAGGGAACTGATTACTTTTTCATTTTAAAACGAGTGCAATAAGAAACTCGGACGACTCTTACGAGCAGTTCGTCTGTGACGTCATTGCCCAGGTCCCCGCAGAACATCCTGAAGTCGTCGTCGGGCCAGTCCAGCAGCGTGACATCCTCCCAAACTTGTCCGCCCGCCGTGCGCACCACCTGTAAAGTGCAAACAACACTAACGCTACACACACGAAAGCCATCTAGTCGCTTCTGATATTAATATGTTCAGAGTTTAAGGGGATTTATTGAATTTATTTTTGTCTTTCTCACTCTCACGGAGATTTGGTAAGTGCGACATGCAGCGTCGCGGAAGAATATAGCAGAAAAACGACCTTTTACCTAATTAATCAAAAACTAAGCTAGATATCAAAAATCTGTTTCTTAGCGTTTTTGGATATTATGATTACCGACATATTAAAATAAAAACTACAATTACATCCAATGAAGTGTCTGATAAAACTACAAAAACTAAGATTTTGGAGCAACTTTTGGGAGAATTTTCTATTGAGAAAATTTTATACAATCGTGTTTCTGCTTCTTAGCGATTTTAGATTAAAGACCCAAAATACATGACATGTAAATTTGAAAGTATTTCTTATATTTTTTGAATAAAACTTCATTAAAAATTGCTTAAATACTTCTACACTGTTAAGAACAAAGATTTTAAAATGTAAAGATACATTTATCAAAACAAAATTTCCTAATTTGAGGCGTGAAATTAAACACGGTTTAAACTTTAGGTTACCATGAAGTAAAATTGGATTTTAAATTAGTAATGCAGATTAATTTAATTTTAATGATTGCTTTACGTTTTAAGAAATTGGCTTAGATCTGGTGAGCTTTCTACTGGCTCCACAGAATCTTTTATGTTTTAAGAAATTGGCTTCAATTTGGTGAGCTTTCTACTGGCTTCACAGAATCTAACTCAATGGTTAAAAAAACAAAATAGTTATAGCACATCAGTAGGGTTAGGATGCGCGCTAAGAGATATGTCTCTCTACTATTATCGCTCTCTTTTTTCTTTTTAATCCATATTGACAGATAGAGAAAAGCGAGCGACAAAAGTAGAGAGACATATCTTTACGTCCGCATACTGCACAGGCAGGTGTTGGAATCGCATTATTCACAATCATCACATTCGCGTGATCCACTAAAGGGTATGCAGACTTCTGCAATACAAGTTTAATCTTAGTGCAGAATCTGCGCGTTCAAAATATACAAGCCATTGCGATCTAACTTTGTGACCTTAGACAGTAAGCCATTTGTAAGTTTGAGACCAAGCCGATAAATTATTTGGTAATATTTTGGTTTGGTCTGATAAATTATTGTTATTCTTACATTTCTACATTACCTTTCGATGTTTCTTCTCTTTCTTGGCCTTGGGCGCGGCGGTCTCGACGGCGGGGACAGGCGCGGCGGGGGGCGGAGGAGGCGCGGGTGCGGGAGGCTCTACCACCTCCGGCTCGGGCGCGGGCGCAGGCGACGGGGCACGCTCACGTTTCTGTGCATTTTTGGAAAGAACCTTTAAAAATCCACTCACAAGTACAACATGCTTAGTTGCACTCGATGATGCTACTACAGGTTTACTGCAAGGCGACTGCTCAAGCTAAAGTGCTGGGTAGGAATAAACTTGGATTACTACCTACACTAGCTGACGAGGCATTGTGGCTTGAACAGACATAATATATTTACCTTAAAACTCCTGCCTATGCAGCATACATAGAGGTATTATGTCTCTCTACTTTTGTGGCGCTCTTTTCTGTGTAACGATATGGATCAGAAAGATAAAAGAGAGCGACAAAAGTAGAGACACATATGTCTACCCGTGCATACTAGCCATGAAGGACACAGAGTCTACAATGAGTGGAAAGTAGCTCCTATGATGTGTTACTGTGATGGTGCCCAGTCTTAGAGGAGCCCATGAGGAGCCGACTTCTTCAATGGTACTTTCTCTTTCTTTTCTTCGATTGTTTCTTGACCTCTTGGTCAAGTGTATTCATATTCTTTGGCTCTAGGCAGCAACAAGTACAATGGATGACGACAGTCAATGTGCTAATAGGGCTAAGGATAGGAATAGGAAGGAGCTGCCAAGTTCAAGTCTCTGGAACATTTTAGTCTCTGGCAACTAGTCAAGTCTTGGACAACGATAAGCCCAAGTGTATATAAAAAAGTAGGTTACCCTTTTTTTGCTTTCACTCTTTTCTTTCTTAGCTTCATCATCCTTAGGTTTTTTGTATAGTTTGGGCGCTGCGGACAGCACGACGGGTTGCGGCTTCGGCGGCGGAGGCGGTATGAGCTGCGGGCCTGGCAGGCCCGGCCTGAGGAATGGCATGGGACCAGGACCTGGAAACCCATCTGGTACTCCTGGAGGCCGGAGTCGCTGCACCTGCAATTTTAATTATTATTGCATACCTAAAACCTGTTTATCCATAAAATTAACTTTTCAAAATCAGAGACAAATGCTGTACACCATGTTGACCTATAAATTATGTGCTCTTAAGTTAAACGTTAAGTTAAAGCATTTAACATTAAATGCTGGCATAAATAATTATTAATCTCGATAAAGCCAAATAGAATACACTAACCTTTTTTGTAGATTGAACAAATATTAGTTTGTAGTGAGCTAAATAGATCATAGATGACATTTTTGATCTGACACATTTCTGCATTTACTTGACTTGTACATGTGAGTCAGGTAGACTATAATCCATTCCTCTAGAATGTTTCGTTACAAGTACAAGCAGACAGTCAGTGTTGTTTGTATACAAGTGTCCTTTGAATACAGATGCCGCAACTGGCTACGCAGCAAAATGAAAATGAGACGCTGCAACTGGCTACGCAGCAAAATGAAAATGAGACGCTGCAACTGGCTACGCAGCAAAATGAAAATGAGACGCTGCAACTGGCTGCGCGGCAAAATGAAAATGAACAAACTATACAGCTACAGGGTTTTATAAAAAATACCAAATCGCTCTCAGCCTGTATCTGTTTACATTAAAACTAACGAGTTTTGTTCTACCTTCTAATGATTTTGTATTTTTTATATACTAACTCAGTACTGTACTCACTGAGGCGGGCACCATGATGGGGTTCATGGTGGGCGGCGGCGGTGGCGGCGGCACGGTGGGGTACATCAGCCGCGCCCCCATCACATCGAAGGGCTGCAGGAGCGCGGGGGGCGGCGGCGGCGGCGGGATCGCGCGCTGCTCCAGCTGCTGTTGCACCACTCCAAACGTGGCGGTTCCGATCATGGGACGCATCGCCACCATGTCTGTACCTGAGATCTCCGCCTCAAACCTGAAATATTACTTACATACAGTTGACGATACCAACTGGTGACACACAACTCCATTGGGAATGGAGCCCAACAACCTACAGACTATAAAACCCCTTTCCTGCTACCCCACAATCTAACAGGAACCGCTGACACATTTTTTTAAATAGAAGGCTGTCATTAGGTTGAGGCTGTTTTTTGCCTTTCCCACTAGTTGTTAATGCATCTTTTAATTATGACACTTATCATCTTCCCGTACGCGTATCATCTTCCCATACGCGTATCATCCCGTTGCAGTGCACTTGCAAGTATCTGTGGGACGATGTTTTATTTTTCTATGAAACAACCATCGTTGCCCTGTGCCATCTCTCTTGTGGTTTTGAACATGGGGCATTCAAAGATGGCATGTTCTGGAGTGTCTATTTCTCCGCAAAATGGATGGGGTTGGAAATGAAACACATTTAAAACTACTCTACCAGCTGTAAGCAGTAAATGGATAGGATGACTCCCTATGGACACACAACAAAAGAAAACTCCAAGCAGTGGCGTAGCATGGGGGGGGCGGGGGGGGACCGCCCCGGGCGGCCGAATACGAAAGGGCGGCATACGGAAAAAAACACGGACTTATTCTGAGAAAACTTAAAAAATTTTTCGCTCGCGTTTGCAGATGTCAAGTATAAACATCCGCTCTTAACTGCTTTTCGCCAAACTTTCTGTTTGTCACTGAGCTCTATCTCATGAACCATACTTGAAAATTTGAAATATAATTTAAAATATGGTAGATAACAAATCAACAAAGATTAATAACAAAACAAAATTTAGTAAAAACGTAAAAAAAGTTAAATTTTCGGGGTATTTTTGCTCGATTTTAACAATAACTTAGGTTCAAGGATACTGCGACGTTGAAAATTCAACTATTGCAAGTTCAGCCTGTAAAAAGTACCCCATGCTTTTTCCCCACCCTTAAAAGTTGTTGTGTCCATGATGAGTACGCTGACAAATTTACGTCGTAATTTAAAGTTAAATGCCCGTGAAACAATATTCTAATGAAAAGGAATTATTAGTGTAGATCCAGATATGCACCCCTGGAACCCCAAAGAAATCCTGGCGGCTCCCATGGTTGTCATTATGTTGATGTTCACCTGATAGGTGAACCAACTCTTTGGCCAAAGAACTGGCATTAAATAAACATTTAGCCCCATGGCCAAGTATGGCTATAAAGCTAGGCAATAGCGCCAGTGTTTTGGGCGCCATGCCATTAAGCGAGCACTTGGACAGTGTGTACTTTTGTAAATATTTTGCACTTTAGAGTTTAGTTGCTATTTTATTATTATAATGGGCTCGAAAAGCGCAGCGGTGCGACCGTCGTTATTGGACAACTGAGATCAAACCTCACTTTACTTTTGTACTTTTTCTGTTTAGTGGATATTTATTACACGACTGCCCAAAAAAAGGAGTGTAATGTTTTTAGAGTTCATGTACGTATGTATGTATGTTTGTGAGTTTTTTTATTTCACCATAACTTCTGAACGGCTGAACAAATTTTGACATATGGGTTATTGTTGGAATCCATACATCCTCCCGAGTAACATAGGCTATAGTTTTTTGGAAAAAATCAATATGGCGAATGTGAGGCGCCATTTTAAAAAGTGGAAAACAATATATATTTTTTTTAATTAACACAAATATGGGTATCAAAATGAAGATATCAGAGAGTAGTAATCGAATATATTATATATGTTCAATGTATACTTCACACACATTTGTATAGGTAGGATGTACATACAAAAATAACTTTTTTTCGTGAGTTTCTATGACAACAATTCTCTAGAAGAATTAGATCGACTTAGAAATCTTTTCAAATAATGACCAACCAGCAAGTTATTTGACATGTCCATAAATACCGCAAATCATCACAAAAAAGTATAAAATAAAAATAATTAATAAAAAAAATAAAAAACACGACTACCTTGTTATTAAATTAGTTATTTTAGTTGACATGGCAGTTGGGGGGCCGTTTTGTGGAACACCTTTTATTCTAAGAAGTACCCCGACTGCCATATCAACTAAAATAACTTGTTTCTTACTTTTTAGTTCGTTTAATATCAGGGTAGTTGTGTTTTTAAATTATTTTTTGTTACCATTATCAATATCACAAGCAAAAAAAGTAACGTTTGTTAGACAGGAGCCCCATTAAATACCTATTTTATTCTGTTTTTTAACCGACCTCAAAAAAAAAGGAGGAGGTTCTCATTTCGTCGGAATTTTTTTTTATGTATGTTCCCCGATTACTCGAAGATACGTGGACCAATTTAGAAAATTTTTTTTTTCTTTGAATGGGTATACTTCCCAGATCTAATGATTAGATCCTGGAGAAATCGAGGGAACTCTTAAAATTTTGCTAGTTTTGCATTTGCTGTCATCAAGTAATGACTGTAGTCATCAAGTCAGGATCTGATAATGTAATCTCAGAGAAATTGAGGGAACTCTTCAGATTTTAGAAGCACACTTCAAGCGATTTGGGCATTTTTTTCCAATGCCTTGCGCATTTGTTGTTTTCCACTAAAAAGTAAAAAATTAAATGGAAAATTCTTTCGAATTGGTGAACATGAGTCATTTAAAGTTGGTTTTTTGGAAAGAATTTTCCATTTTTTTAGTAACAGAGTCCCGTTTTACCCTTAAGGTACGGAAGCCTGAAAACAAGGGGGGCGGCATATTTAGGTTCGGCCCCGGGCGGCGAAATCACACGCTACGCCACTGAGTCCAAGTGTGTAAAAAGTGCAGGAAAAGCCCGGTTTGGTGATGAAGGATGCTGTGTGGGAACTTGCATGCTTTAACAACATATTTTCTAATGCCCGCCAATTTGGCTGAATGGTTATCATTTGAAGAAGTAGGGTTAATCGTAATGGGAGAGATGATGGAAATAAAAATCGTGAGAAATTTTTAATGAATTTGTTTGCATACCTCGACATTTCATCTTGCATTTGCTGGAATTTGCTGGAGTCGTCCATGATGCTGGGCTGGGTTTCAACTAAAAGCAATCCAAAACGTTTACGTAGTAACGTCAACAATGCTGCTCATAGATATCCTCGGTTAATTAGTACGTACACTTTGATGCATTTTAGAGCTTCCCCGACACACTTCTACAACTTTTGCCAAATTATAGGTTGGGATTCCGTGTTTTTCGATCGGGTATTATTTTCAATATCACTACACACAGTAAGCTATCGAAATTCAGCCTTTAGCTAGTTTAGAACAATATTTTACATTAATTTCTTTGTCAAGAGAAACAGACACAAAAACAATTTAGCTACGGCTGCAATTTTTTTAGTTTTTATTTTCAGGTTTTTGACAATTGACAAAATAGAGCTGGCTGTCAATAATTGTCATAGAGCACAGACCACACAGCAGATCAAATGATTTAAATCAAATAAGATCTCAATGCAGCAGATAGAGGTTCTTATTAAAGGATAGGAGTTCATGGGAGTCAATGAGATATAATTAGTCATTGATGGGAGTTCATGAGTTGAGTTGACTTCAGATGCATTTATCAGTGTAAGTACCTACCCTTTTAATATACTATCAGTGTGACCGTTTGTGCAGATGCCATTTGGGTAGATTTGGCTCCTAAATTTTAACTCTAGCAGAGTAAGCTGATTTTTCCGACTTCTAAACCACTATCGCTGCTTGTATTAACTGTATTAGTACAGTAGGCACTTTACAGTTCAGGAATCGAGCTGGCAGACTTTGGCAGATTTTTTTTGCCAGTGTCGGGCAGAATCGCCAATTTTTAAACGGTCACACTTGAGAATTAATTAGATTCAAACCTTCATCCAAGATTCAAACTTATATAAAGTCAAAATATGACCACAGACCAACATTCAAATCATAGACTACCCCAGCCTGAGACCCCAGCAAATCAAATTGACTTGAGCTGTGAGCATTCTCTCGATATAGCTCAGATGAAGGATCGAAGCCCGAAGGTCTGAGCGTTAGGGACTAGAGAGGTGTTCTGTTCTGTGCTTGAGGCTTGAGCACGAGCAAACGTAAACTAAGTGGTATAGTACCTACTCTTTGCTCTCGTTAGAGCGTGTTTATGTCATAGACAACTACAGCAGGTTTATGTGTTCAGGTGTTCTTTCTGTGTTTGTGGAGTGTGGACGACTCGAGATTTGGAATTGGATCTCTGAAAATCTGAATAAAGAAAATATTTAAGTGGCCATACCTGTGAAGTGTGATATATAACTATTCAGATTCTAATTTTGATAACATGATTGAAGAGGACAACAAAACGATTTGGTGTGGCAATTTGGCTGAACAAGTTACTGAGGAGCTGTTGTACGAGCTCTTCTTGCAAGTTTGTATCTTTGCAAAAGCTAGTAGCAATGAAAATGAAAATGAAAATGAAAAATCTTTATTTTCACATAGGCCCAATTAATAAGCTCTTATGAAAAGTCAAAACTCTACCGCCAGGTTCGGAAAGCAGGTTTGCACCGAGAAGAACTGGCAAGAAACTCGGCACTTGCTCTTTTCAAAAAAAAATGTCATTATATACAATTTCTTAAATTATATCAATAATTAATACATAATTTTTAAGATATCTCGTGAAGTTCGTCTCCTGAATGTTCGTTGAAACATCGTGCACCGATTTACTAAGATCTCAACTGTTTTCCTCTAATTACAGGCAGGTCCGCTGGAAAAAGTAAGAATACCAAGAGATAGAGATGGCCGCCAGAAAAACTTCGCCTTCATTACATACAGTCACGAGGTATCAGTGCCTTACGCTATTAACCTGTTCCGAGGTACCTCTCTGTTCCATAGATCCTTGAGTTTGGAAAGTAGAGGTAGAGCTGCAAGGCTCCCGCCTGTACGCTACGGCAATAACCCTATTGATTTCAACAGCCAGCCAAATATTGCTAAAAAATTCGCCGAATTCACTGAAAGATTATGGGAGCACAAACCTAGCCACAATGCACCGCGACCAGACAACAATGACAAGCTCGTGATGGCAAGTTTGCAAGGAAACTGGTCCCACAGGCATCACCCTTACAAACCCAAGGATAGTAAGATGCATAGTCATAATGATTATAGACTTAAAGAGGACAGGTACAAACGAGAAAGCAGAGACAAGCATCCCCCTAGGATGCCAAGGAGGGGTTACGGAAATCGTAGAAGAGATTAGTTCAGGTTTGAGTATTATAGGGTATGGTCTGTTCCAAAACCAGGCAGGAAAAAAAGACATTGAACTTTGATGGTATAACAGGGGTAGTCAACCTTTGTTTTTCAGGTTTTGTTTTTTCATCTTTGTATCATTGTTCTGTATTCTGAGGTATCATTGTACATAATCAGTGAAAGATTAAATGCAGAGTACGAAGTCCTTCGCAGGCCCTGTGTCAATAATTGTTATATTATGAAGGAAGGAGATTGTCCTGTGCTTATATGAATTAAAAAGCAAATTAACATTTATTTAAATATTTTTATTTATCAATAATAGAGTAGTTAAAATTGTCGCTGTCCCGTTAGCATTATGTAAGTAGGTAACGTAACAATAACCGAAAATTTAAATCTCAAACTCTCCACACGCAAACGCAACTCATGCCAAACAGGTTTGTTATCTCTGAATGACCGCGTCGCTCACACCACCCCGTACCACGAGACACGTTTAGAGCGTAACGATACGTAATCGACAGCAAATTGTATGGATCTTATACCTACTGTTTTATTTCGAATGCTAACATAATACTTTGTGTCAATGTCCTTTTTTCCGTGTGGTTTTGGAATAGACTATAGTTTAGTTTAACATCACCTGTGCCACTGCAGTGATCGCCTATAGGTTCAGCAGCAGATCTGGGGTTGAATCTGAGCATGCACCTCTGACTTTTGGAAACTAAATATCACAGATAATGGTGAAGGAAAACATTGTGAAGAAACTATCACACTCCTGAAAATTCACTGTATAGTTTAAGACCCTAAGTAAGGTTGACCTTCACCTATCTGTTTATTGGATGAAAATTATATTCTATTTTAATCTTAAAAAAAAATATTTTTTTCATCCAATAAACAAATGAGTGAAAGTCAACATTATTTGGGATCCCTACTAATAAAAAAATTAGTTGTAAAATTAGTGTTAAGTAAGTTTTAATGTACATTACTATTTACTATGTATGTATTTTATAAAATTACAAAAATGTTTAGTTTAACTTAAAAGTTACATGTTAAAATACATATTTCAAAATGCTTAAAAAATCCATTCAAAAAATCTGGTCATCTAGAATTTAGATTCTAGTGCAATCACCTGAATTATGGCCATTAAAAATTGGAAATGGCTAAATAAAAAAAAACGTTTAAAAACATAACATAAATAATATTCAAGAATGGTCTTCCTGAACAATTTGGGATATTACGTAAATGTATTTATTTTATGAATTGAGTAAATCCTTTACTTTAATTATCTCTAGGTAGGTATAACATTATAGGTATTAGAAAAGTTATAAACATGAAAATTACCACATGTAAATGTTTACATTTTTTATTACATTTCTTAAAAATCTCATGGTTCGTCATTTATTATTATCCCCACTTCATTTGCAAACCCTTTAAATTCCTCCTGAAATTAAAAATATTACATATATCTTATGCTGGACTAGCAGTTTGAAAAACTACTTGGATATTAAAGTGAAGGTAAAAATTAGTGATAAAGAAAGCTCAGTGGTAAGAAATTCTCGCTTCTTATAAATAGTTTTATGTTCAAAACTGATTCCTTCACCAATTTCAGTTTCACAGCTTGAAACCTCTTTTATAGCTTCCTCATACTAGGCACTGCATGGCAAGGAATTTCAAGTTTTTACCAATAGACATTGAAACGTATTGGTATAGAATTACGACAAATTGCTATGCTGTCACGTGGCATGGCGTGCCCAATATGCGGTTGCTCTTTGTAGAATCATGGTTGAGACGCACGAATAGAATTTGGGTCCTTAAAAACCAGCTTTGTATGACAAAACCGCGAGCCTGACCACCACTTCCTGGTCATTTTATCGAGTACGGAACTCTACTCTCTAGTGTAAATCCGACTTACAAAGCTGTGACTGGTACTGTAAAAGTTATAGCAGTAGCAGCGTAAACTCTGTAAGTATTTGGTAGTTTACACCTATATGTTTTGGACACAAGTTTCAATGTGAACGTAAATAAGTAAATCAAGCACCTTTAGCCAACTACTTACTTACAATTTTGTTTCTATACTTGTACGTAACGTAGCTAAGTATCTCGTACACGAGGATAAGGGACACCGCGTACAAACACAGGGATATTATCTTTTCGTCCATCTCGGGAATGTCCGATGTGAGCATTTCGTACATCAGATAGGTGCAGAACACTGCGCGTATTGTCAGGAACATGACGAAGTATATTATTTCTACTAGGTAGAAAATCAGTGTTTGGCCATATCCTTCGTAACGCAGCAACCTGGGGAAAAGGAACTTGTACAGCTTACAGCAAATGACAGGTTTGCGTAGGGATATTGTTGGCTTTAGACGACGCGAAATTGTGGTGTTTGGCGGTCGTTTCAGTAGATAACACCACGGACCTAAGATTCTTTCAACTCATCTGTGATGTCACACTCACAACGCTTAAAGCGGGGATGTGACGTCGGTCGCAATGCAAGTCGTAACTTTACATTTCTACGACAGCATTATATCATCTCAGGCGTTTTATCTGATTAAACCTGTAAACGTAATAGGTACCCATGCTGGCGATTTCCGTGGCAATTGCCGTGTTGTTGGATTTTCATTAAGTTCCAATCTGTCCAGGGCACTTACCACCACCTATTAAAGTAGTAAAGCCCTAGATCTGGTTAGTTGGAGGCTTCGTTCTTTCCACGGCAGTTTATAACCTTATATTGAGAAAGACGCGTACGGCTTAAGCATTTAGTCACCACGGGAATTTGGTTGCTGTAGGAACCAAATAAAGTTCTGTAGGTGCGAATACTCCTTCGGCTGGAGTGACGTACCATCGAGTTTGAAGAAAGGGATTAGTGATCTCCATGAGCGCGAGCGTGCACGCGAAGGTGCAGCCGGCGTAGCGCTTGCCCATGTATACGTTGACGGCGACCAGCGCGCTCAGGTGGTGCACCAGGATCATAAAGCTGCTGCCGTGTGCCAGGCACCACACCAGGTCGAACGCGAAGTAGCCCCACGACCATAGCATCAGGGCGTACTCGGCTGCCGATATTTTCACTGCAATGTAGATCCTAAGTTCAGGCCAAGTTAGGGTCAATTTACACCTCGGGGGAATGGAATGAAAGCGTCAATTTCGCCTCATGACGCGAGAAGGCGCGCGAATTCGCTGGAATGCTCAAGTATTCCAGCGAATTGTTTCGTAAACTCTTGGCACCGCACTGCTGTGATCGGCTCAACCAACTCCACGTAGCTTGGGGGAATTCTCGAGAATGCGCGAGTATTCCCCGGAAGACGCGCGACCTTTATTTGGCTCTGAAATTGACATAAAGTTCATTAATATTTTATGTACAATTTCGTTGCAAGAAGTCGCTACACATTCCGCGGCGGAGTAAATTGAGCCTAATTTCTGGTGCAGATAGATGGGTCATTTGCAAGTAGGTTTGAGTAGACACTTACATTTTCTGATTAGTGGCTGTGCAAATGACTTTTAATTTGTTCACTTTTGAAGTGAAAACTTTATTAGGCGCGTTGGGCATTCTTGAGATGGGAAAAACCATTCAACTCGCGATATTATTACCGTAACCTCATTTGGTTGTTTACGTTTTAACTTCTAACGGCACTCCCGGAGTGCCTCGCTTTTGTTATCTATGCATGGCTCAACCACTGAAACGATTTTGACGAAATTCCTCATTCCTCATCAAAGCGGACTGAACTAGTGAATAATGTTGTGTACAGTTTACCCACAATTCAAAACGTACTTACATTCATGGTCAGTTGGAAAATCTAAGTAGTTTTACATGGATTGCGTCTTGTAGGTACCTGTTAGAATTCAAACTAGATTTCTTTGGTCTTCATGACGCTTGTGTTTTACTTTTGAAAATAAATAAGTACGATCTACTAGTTAAATTATACGTATAGAGTCTGTGAAATTAACTTACTGGTGAGCCTGCTTCGATCGACGGAGTCCATACCACACTGGTAAACCCCAACCAAAGTGGCCACACTCCCATGCAGCAATGTTATCACCCTGGAGTGCCACTCCGGGCTTTTCCTCGGACTCCTGGCACACGACCAGATGTACGACCATCCCCAGAAGAGGAACGAGCACAGCTTTAGCACCGACACCGTCGATAGTTCATGAGGCAACGCCATAAAGATGATTTTCCTTTGTGTATATGTTATGGTGGTTGACCTCAACTACAACTGTGATGTGTACCTAGTCATGTTAATTTTTGTACTAGGGGTTCAACTATAGCAACGCTACCGTTACGGAGGGGGGTGGGAGGGGGGTGGGTGGGGAGGGGGGGGAGGGGGGTAACCCTCCCCCCAAGCCATATTTGTAGGAACGTAATAGTTGCCGAGAAATAAATTTTTTAAATTTAAAAATTTCGAGGTTATTTTTACTATGAATTATGAAAATTACGAAGTGCATTATGAAAATTATAAAGTGCCGTGGTGAAGGGAGATGAGAGGGGGGAGGGAGGAAGGGAAGAAACACCCTTAGCCATCACCTTCTCCCACTTACCACCTCCAAGGGCAGGTCGACGGAGCCCCGCTTCGCGGGGCTCCTAATTTCTGGGTGGTCATAAAAGAAAATAACCACTCAGAGGATGGCGGGGCCTTGCAGGCCCCGCCATCCTCTTCGTCACCTAAATTATCCGAGTCGGGGCGCCCTATAGTCCCGAGCTCGCTTCGCTCGCTCTTGGACCCTAACTTGTTTGAGACAAAAATCGTACGAAATTAAGTAGGTACGAAAACAAGTAACGACCATAGACAACCACAGCAGAGAGACCACTTTTTTTTTTAATGTCAAACGTTTCGTTTTCATTTCAATATTTCAAGTGAAATATATTTCACTAAATTATAATTTACTTTAATATAACTCAAATATTAATGCTAATGAAGTATACTTTTGTAGGAAAACTAACCAAATGCTAATTAAATGTATTTATTTTTAACTATTAATGTTTTTCTATCGTTTGTATTTCATAGTATAAACAAATCGTAACGTAAAACGAAACGTTTTGACGAAACAAATGTCAAATTGCGTAATGACATATGAAACTGTCATTTTTCTAGTTGTCAGATGCTATGGTCAGTTAATTGTCTTGAATTTTACTCCAATGTTGTGAATTTTCAGTAATAATTTTTTCTTAAAATTTTCGTCTAATTTATGTGATAATACGAAAGTTAGAGACAGTATAAAAGGTTACGTGATAAAACTTTGGTGAAAATGTGAAAGATTGTCCGGAAAATACCTTGGGTAGCGTTGCTATAGTTGAGCCGTACTAGGTATTTTCGGATAGATAAAACTTTCGTTTTTCTACATTTTAATTTAGTTTGAATTAATTAATTCGCGTTGAGTTTGTTGTTGATATCGTTATTTGACTGTTTATTGTCATACTCTCAGTTGTCATACTTGTCATAATGTCACAAGTTTGTGCCAATTCTGTGGTGCAAAATCTTAAACTAATTTGACGCATTTAAAAGTAGGGCTATCCTTTTGCACAGGGAACATGTTTCAAAGGATAGCACTATTTTAGACGCGTCAATTTAGTTAATGAAAATGAAAATGAAAATGAAAAATCTTTATTTTCACATAGGCCCAATTAATAGGCTCTTATGAAAAGTCAAAACTACCGCCAGGTTCGGAAAGCAGGTTTGCACCGAGAAGAACTGGCAAGAAACTCGGCACTTGCTCTTTTCAAAAAAAAAAATGTCATTATATACAATTTCTTAAATAATAACAATAATTAATACATAATATTTAAGATATCTCGTGAAGAGATGGAAATATATCCCTATCATTCCAACAATTCTTGTCATTGAAAAATTCTTCAATAGTATAGTAACCCCGACTTATTAGATGTTTTTTGACAGTGACTTTAAACCTGTGTAAAGGTAAGTCCAAAACAGACTTCGGGATCATATTGTAGAAGCGTACACTCAACCCCACAAAGGACTTCTGTACTTTACGTAAACGGTGTGGTACTACAACTAACTTGTGTCCGCCATTTCTAATTGGACGGTTACTTACATCTATACGTTGCTTATAATTATTAATGTTTTGACGTACAAAGAGTAAGCAATTATAAATATATTGAGATGCCACTGTAAGAACACCTATTTCTTTAAATTTTTGGCGAAGAGATTCGCGTGGCTTCATTTTGTATATAGATCTAATTGCTCTCTTTTGTTAAGATTTGAGGTTTTGTACAGATGCAATGACCCCGTCCTGTGCGAGCGTGACCGCATTATTTTGACGCGGGAGTGACAGGGACAGGTAGTAACAGGTTAATGTACGAAATTCTTCGTGCTCCGCGACCGGACTTTACCTATCTAAACGTATGTTCGTAGAACGTACTTAATTAGTGGGTTTAATTAAAATAAAACATCATATATTTTCTACATAGACATTTAGTAAAAGTAAACAAATTGGTACAATACAATATAAATCAACAACATTGATGAGGATGACTTACTATACAATATAACAAATTTTCCACAGACTAATTTTCATATAGAAGTGACGAATTTGTATAGAAGATTGTTTTCTTAGTATTATACTATACAGAGCGCAGTTAGTTTTGCAACAGGTAAAGCCCCATTTTCACTAGGCGACATGTCGCAGATACTTGTCGCTCGACATTCACGTAGTTGTCCCTGCGAAAGTTGTGGGACAATGTCCCGCGACATACGACTAGTTCACATTGTCCAGTCGTGATCAGTATGTCGCCCGAGGAAGTAGTGTTGTTCAGTGCAGCTTACATAATTATTCCAAATTAGCAAAATTCGATATTAGCAAAACGTAAAAAAAGAGGTGGTGGGTCCGGGAATATTTGCTCCAGAGGGAAAGTTCAAGTCTAATAACCAGTCTTCGAATGCGCTATGGATCTTTCCAAAAATTTTACTAGAATGTCTAGAACCGATTTCGAGATACTTTTAAATATGGTTGGGCCGGCCATCATCAAGCAAGACACAAAGTTTCGGAAATCTATCGACCCTCCCATCAGACTCGCAATAACATTGAGATACTTGGCAACTGGAGATAGCTGTGGTTCATTGTCCTATACTTTTAAAGTGTCAAAAACAGTAATTTGTCATACTATACCAGAAGTTTGCAAAGAATTGATAAAGGCATTAAATTATTATCGATTGAATTAATATTATTAAAGTTATCGATCAGGGTCAATATATTTTCGTTAGACCACACTACTGCCATTTTCGGAACACAAAGCGACACACGTTCTCACCACTCCAAGCCTGTCCGGCGACTGTCGAGGGACACGAATGTCTCACGAGTCGACGCTCGCAGACCGTCGACTTGCGACATGTTGTGCGACCCGTAAAAGTCCCGAGCGACGTCGGGCGATGTCGGGCGACATCGCGCGGGACACGTGAATTTCATGTCGCGCGACAGAGTCGCGCATCAAATGTCCCCTAGTGAAAATGAGGCTTAAGTATCTAGGACCTAGGCACTTACCTACCTGCGAAGTGCGAAGTTTCGTTTTAAAAGCTAAGTCAACCAAGTACCTACTTAAATAGCTACCAAGGGCCTACGTGTTTTCCCTTCGGAAATAAAACTGCTCAATTTACAATATTGTGCGCTATAGCTTTGTCAATGCAACAATGAGTCAAACGGTCCATGGAATAATTTCATAATAACATCCATTTTCAATTTAAAACATCTTTCCTTTACCCTCTAGAGTTTCAAAAAACGCTTTCCTCTACTAGTCTAGTACTTACTATGCTCAGATTATTATCTAGTCATAGTGTATCTAGTTCTCTTATAAGCAGTATTTAGTAAGTAGGTAAGCTTGGTATGCCTAAGTAGTTAAAACTAATCTAGACATAGGTATTTATTTATTTATTTATTTATTTATTCTGTACATATAACATAGATACAAAAAAAAAACACAAACATAGAGAAGACATGCACAAGGACATCTTATCACTACAAATGAGGATCTCTTCCAGATGCCCCGGGATCTTCCAGATGCCCCGGGAGGTAGGTACTTAGCTACTTATTACCTACCTATTGATTATTTATTAGTTAGGCACGAGTATAATATTATATAGGTACAAATTGTTATAAGACTTTAATTTGCTTAGGTAAGTAAGCACGTGAAAAATTATCATCATACTTAGACTTTTTTATTATACTTACACCTTATTTATAAAAAAATCTAAAGTTTTCACAAATCAGTCATACCGTTACATTTTCGTTACTTACGCCTTCTTTTAGCCTTGCCTACATTTTAAGTAGGTAAGTACTAATTACAAGACACCACAGTTGTAGTTTTACAAATTTTTACTTCAGCCCCCAGATGCAATAGCATAACTTTATCGACAGCGCAGTTTATCGACATATTTTTCAATAGCACGATATCGACTGATCGGCATCGCTTCCTTCAGCATCTGCTTGAAGCGGTTATCTTCAGCGAGCGCGAGATAAAGATGCCGGGCGTGCTTCCTCGCCTCGGGACTCGCGTCGGCTATCAGCTCGCCTGCGGCGCGTAGTATAACCGTTCGTGGCTCGGGCGGGAGCTCTAGGATACGCACCGCACCGTGTTGCTGTACCAGCCTCGTCAGAGCCTGCGCCGCTGCAGCGCGCACAGGGCCGCCGCGGTGCGAAGCCCCTCTCCGCGCTAAAGCTACGCCGGCGCGAGCGTAGTTGCCGCCGCAAGCGACGCGCCCCAGAGCCGCCGCGGCGTCCGCTCGCAGGAAACGGTTCACGTCCGCGCAACGTTCCAGCAGTGCACTCACAGCTTCCTCCAATTCCGGATCCAGGCCGCGTCCGCGATACTCGAACAGAGCTCCCAGAGTCGAACAAGCGGTTCTAGCGACTCTGGAGCGAAGCGAGCGCACGTGAGCGGCGACAGAACGAGCGGCCGCGCGCCAGCTCGACGCGGGCGCTCGTGCCCACTCATCTCTGGCTAGACGTTCCGTTTCTTGAAGGCCGTTGACAATCACCTCCCAGTCTTCATGTCGAGGCGGCACCATGCACTCCGTGAGTGCTGTCCGAACGTCCCGTTCACACGAGCGGCTAGCGGGACGCTCGCTCGAATGCTCCGGGGACGCCGGCTCACTCTTCATAGACGTCGAACTGATCGACTTCCCGGCGCTTTTTGATATATTCGATAACGACAACGATTTCGCACTAGCCGGTTTTGGTGTTGGAGATCTTATTTCTTCAGGCGTCACTTGACTTAGCTGAGAACTAGCGGAAGGAACATGAACACTCCGAAGTGAGACTTGTTCTGTGACCGATTCGACGCTACCCAATGAAAGATTCTTCTCGGACACATTTTCTACGTGGTGGGATGAATTTTCAGAGACATTATCGTCGTGTATCGATTTTTCTGACAAATTTTCAACAATTACAGACTTAACCGAGAGATTCTCTTCCCTTATTGACGCAGTATTACTACGTGGTGGTGTATTGGTGGGTTCTTCGTCCGGTTTGCTCTCAGCTTCTGGAGTATCCGCCGCCGTGAAATGCTCCTCGATTTTCTTTTCGTCATCGTCTAATACCGCTTTTTCTTCCTCGCCAATGACGATGTCCGTCGTGGATCTGCGAAAGGAAATAATTTTGTTATTTTCATAACATTAACTAATCAATTGCGTGCAAGATTTGGAGGATTAGGGAATACAGCCCTCTTCCCGAAGTAATGTTTTTAGCCGGTTACGGGAAGAATGGCCCGAGAGCGTGGAAGGTTTTTAGTCCGTAGGTCGCTGGGTAAATCACCTCTTCCAGCGGGGTCGGGAGACAACAATGAGATTTTCCTCCTATGGAAGAAAAAAAGGAATAGAAATACAGCGTTACCGTTGGTGAGACGGCAAGTCAGCGACAAGGTCGGGTGTTTTGGGCGCCGGCTGCACCTGGGCGGCGCCCCCGCAGCAGCACAGGCGCCGCATGCCGCCGCCTATCACCTCGGCATGGCCACGACTGAGAGACGTCACCGCTCACATCCCACAGCCCACAACAAAGCTCACCAAGTGACTAATATCCACCGCAAACTAACTCGCACGTTGTTGATGAACTCACCCCTACCTGCATATTATGCTAAACACACTGAATTACTAACGCTTTTTCACAAGTGATAACCTTTGCGAATACAAAAAAGGCAGTTCGAAACACAGTCGTTTCAAAAAGTTGTACAGCAACATTTACTGTTGATATACGAGATTGATTATAAATCTGTAATTGGCTATTAGCGCCAACAAAATAACGAAAGTAGAGCGATCCCACGATAGCAAAAATAGGGCGCCTATAAGTGCCTTGAATGGACGTAGGTATAGGCAATTTGAGCTTGTGAAATGTAGGTTGCCGGCAGCACGCGATCGCCGTTGGTCACCCAGCGCGCGTGTCCGACGCTACTGAACTTTTCAAGTCATTTGAATGGATAATCGAAGCCTGTATCGACATTCGGCACATTATCGTAGGTGTATTGAGGCAATTAATTTACGACTACATCGACGGCGAAGCAACGTTAGCGCCTATGTAGCTATCGACCCATTGACCTGATTGTTTCCCACGTGTGTATTCAAACAAGGCGTCAGGTTCTCTAGTAGCTTAGCCCCTTGATACAGGGAAGCCAAGCTGTCAGGGAAAATTACAGGAGCTGCGAAAACACACAGCCTGGTTTTATCATTATGATGGGATGGAATAATTAATTTGGATTGGTTGATACTCGGTTGAGAAATCCTGAACGTCGATATATTGGAAATAGAGACTTGTATTTTCGACAGAGACGTTCTAGGTAAAATATGTCCCTTGTCTGCACCAAAGTATAAGTTAACTAAGATGGATTTATTAAATATACCTAATATCTTTTCGTTTCGTCAAAAATTCTAGATGTCCCAAAGTAGCTAATAAACTATAGTCTATAGTGACACTGCCCCGCTGTAGGTATGACGATAGACATCCTCTGGGCCAGGAAGTCCCTAGAGTAATATATAATATGTAATTAATATAAAAACTCATGGCTTTACATTGCTTTAATTTCCTTGCGCAAATAAAATCATTGCAAGTGCAAGGATTTTCGTTGTCAAATTCTTTGTTTTGCGAAACGTAGACCGATAAACAACAACCGCATCTTAGGTAGGTACTTTATATTATAAAATTTTTGTTTGGAAATGAACGCAAATTTGAGTACCTACACCCAATGTGAAAATAATATATTTTCACTGTAATTTTAAATTTAATTTTAAATCGGTTGATCCAGAATGTAAATGATCCTTTATTCGTGGTTACCCTACAATGTAGCCGCCGACGCCACGTAGACCCTGCCGCGCGTTGCTACGAAACAAAACTCGACGATAACACAAAAGCAGTTTATTTTACGAGCCCCTCGAAATAAAGGTTGACGCGTCAGAAACGAGTGCCTTGATTTGTGGTGTTGCCATCGAAGGTGAAATTTTACGCAATGTCTGGGAAAATGATACTTACACGAAACAACCACAACAGCCAACCTATGTGGTTGTTTCCTAAGAACGATGGCATGATTCATCATAACTACCGGCTACTTACTCACCAAAATCGATCGTTAACACGTGGCTTTTGTCTGACACCTTTAGGTGCTTGACAGAGATATAATACTATATGTTCCGAGACTAGGTATAGGCTAGGTTACGTAGGTCAAACGGACTTGTCAAGTGTCGCTTGTTCAAAGTTCAAATGATTTATTTCATATAGGCCTTATTTCGGCACTTATAAATAATCAGGAAATAGTAGGTACTTATTGCTACTGAAAAGTGATAACTACATACTTATTTTACGACTTAAAACTAAGTTTTTAAAAGTATTCTAACGCACCCTGCCCTGAGATTTTTATGAGCCCCTGAAATCAAATGAAAATCACGAGATATTGGTGCCGTTTGACACGAGATTTGGCATAGCAACGTAGCGTACATTTGCAGGGCTAGCGGCCAAGCACTCGACAGTTTGTCCATCGCAGTCGACAGCCGTACACGGTATGTTCTTCTCCGCAGGGAGTAAGTTTCTTCGGTAGTACGGGCCTCGAGGCTTGCCTTCTTACCCGGGCCACAGAATACCATAAGGGTCAATTGACACCGCCGCGGAATGGAATAGAATGGAAGCGTAAACTTAGCTTCATGACGCGAGAATTTTCGGGAATGCTCGAGTATTCCAGCGAATTGTTTCGTAAACGCTTTGCACCTCACTGCCGTGACCGACCCAACCGACTCCCCGTTCGTGCCACTTCCCGCGGATTCCACAGATGGCACTGTCAGTAGTTAGGGGAATTCTCGAGAATGCGCGAGGATTCCCAGGAAGACGCGTGACTTTTTTTTGCTCTTATTCATGAAAATGAAAATGAAAAATCTTTATTTTCACATAGGCCCAATTAATAGGCTCTTATGAAAAGTCAAAACTCTACCGCCAGGTTCGGAAAGCAGGTTTGCACCGAGAAGAACTGGCAAGAAACTCGGCACTTGCTCTTTTAAAAAAATGTCATTATATACAATTTCTTAAATAATATCAATAATTATTACATAATTTTTAAGATATCTCGTGAAGAGATGGAAATATATCCCTTTCATTCCAACAATTCTTGTCATTGAAAAATTCTTCAATAGTATAGTAACCCCGACTTATTAGATGTTTTTTGACAGTGACTTTAAACCTGTGTAAAGGTAAGTCCAAAACAGACTTCGGGATCATATTGTAGAAGCGTACACTCAACCCCACAAAGGACTTCTGTACTTTACGTAAACGGTGTGGTACTACAACTAACTTGTGTCCGCCATTTCTAATTGGACGGTTACTTACATCTATACGTTGCTTATAATTATTAATGTTTTGACGTACAAAGAGTAAGCAATTATAAATGTATTGTGATGCCACTGTAAGAACACCTATTTCTTTAAATTTTTGGCGAAGAGATTCGCGTGGCTTCATTTTGTATATGGATCTAATTGCTCTCTTTTGTAATACAAATATAGTTTGAATTCAATATGTATGTTATACAATTGACTTAAAGTGCATTAAGCTATGTAAAATTTCGTTGCATAAAGTCGCTTTCATTCCATTCCGCAGCGGTGTAAATTGACCCTAATAGTCCCGGGCGATGCTAATGCCGCGTCCACACGTTTGGCCTCTGCCGTGAACTCCAAACCTCTACAAACGTTTGGCTTGATTTTGGAAATCTTACTCACCCCTCCACACGTTTGGGAACGCGTTAGTATGATCAGGCCAGTCTCACTTATCACGTGGCCGTCCCGGCTACAAGTACGGGTCCGGACCTCAATGTTTCAGATGGTTGCCGCTCGCGGGCCGAGTTGCACGCGCTAGTTCTGTACGGTCTACTTTACGCGCTGTCTTACTACGGCAGCCCTAGTACGTCGTAACTCGTAAGAGATAAAGTTAGGCGATAGAAAGATACCACAACATTGCGTTTGTTGCGTGTCGATTTTGAGGGCGGGGCCAGGCGCTATTGCGAACTGAATTGCACTTTTTGTGTCAGCGCTAGAGTCGCTATTTCTTTAAATAATCGTGCGGAGTGGACCTTCTGGTACTATTTAGTGTTCTGTGGTATGAGATAGGTAATTAGGTATCTAATATCTATGTAGTATGGACTTACCTGTCGTCGAGCAGATGTATCGCAGCGATAGGCTTCAACACGTAATCTCTTCCAGGCGGGGAGATACCTGAACAAAATTATGATTCTGTAGCTTTGCATAATCTGGAGACTGACATGCATATAGACGGATGAACTTGAAGTCCGTAAGTAGATAAGGTACCTATATGTATAATAAACTCAGTGATGAAGATACGCCATAAGGATTTCAATTTTACCATTTCGGTATGAAACCTTAATAAATCGGCCAAGTGCGAGTCAGACTCGCGCACGAAGGGTTCCGTACCACTACCTATATAATATAACGTAGCGAGATAATGATGCAGAGTCCAGAAAGGCTCAATTAGGTATACCCTATTACTACTGCTATACAAGTAGAGTAATATTGGGTGTTCTGGATCATCGACCAAACGCGGTCAAAACATCACGTTTGTTGTACCTACGGGAGGCCCCTTTAATCTTTAGGTATTTCGTTCTATAGGTAGGTTCTATAGGTAGGTTAGGTATTTTTGTTATGTTTATGTTTAACGGAAATCATCTGTGAAAGTAACTATCACGGTTCAAGAGATATAGCCTAATTACAGGCGGATGGACGGCGAAATCTCCGTAATAGGGTACACTTACATTTGTCTTTGGACATTGAGAACCACTCATCATTGTTCAGCAGCATTTCGTGGCAGCTTTAAGTTTGCAGCCACGAAGTGCTGGAACGACTTGCCCCCTCCCCTGCGTGACATAAAACTTTCAAAAAAATTCTTTAAAACAAATCTAAGAAAGTTCTTGTCGAGTCAACAAAAGGGGGAGCTTGTTGAGTAGGCGCTCATCGTACTTCAAACTTACCTATTTTTTTTAATTTTTAATATTATTATTATATAGTAAAGTATATAAATATATTATTTTATTATATTATTTTTATCACTTTTTATCACGTTTACTTTATATCCATAGTTTTTAGTCGTTTATTATGATTTATTACCAATATTACAATAACCCACTTTAAAATATAATTTAGCATAAGTACCTATTCCGTACTAAAATTTAAGTATAATTGTTGATTTATAAGATATTATTTGGATCCACGGAAGACCAGCGCTATGGCCGTGGAGCAAATCCAGGCTCCACGGTCGTAGCAAACTCTGAGTGGACTCCTTTTTGTTGGAATCACGCAATTTCACACAATATAATTAAGTATAATGTATTCTGGCGGACTATAACTGTGTTGTGATTCCGAATAAACGTTTTTTCTTTCTTTCTTTATATTAGTGTGATTAGCATACCTGGGAGAGGTGCGGAGTCCGGCAGGGGCCGCAGCCGGCGAGGTCTTGGAGGCGGCGCGGCCGGCGGCGTGGAACGAGCTCGTCTTCTCGTTGCCACAGGCAGGTGGGAGTTCCTGCCATAAACACAACTAGGTTTTGAATCAGCAGGCTGCAGTAGCCATATATAATACATTGATATCATAATTAAAAAAGTGCAATAATTTCTAAGTGCCGGATTTGAACCCGGAACCTCAATTAAGGTGACGCTGACGCCTGCGGCTCGACCGCGTCAATTTTGATTTTTTACAAATGGACTCTATGGACTTTATGCTGTTGCATTGCTTGAGAAGTTTCTACAATGTTCTCAAAGGATGGGCTGGCTGGCCGATTTTCTTCTGATAGTAGAGTCGTGCCTCAGTGTGTAATAAATACCTTGGAGCTGGAGTCGGCCTGACTGGATCCACCGGCCTGTTGAGGCGCTCACGTAACTGCGAAACAAAACTAAATCTATAAAAATCTTCATGAAATTCTTACTGAAGTTCCGTCTATAACTACGTCATTTCTTGACCAGTGTCCATGGTTATGATATCTAATTGGTCTCGTATATCAAAAATTGGCGAAGATATTATGATGAAGATCTTCGGATATGGATGGAATTAATTCGTCCAAAACTTCATCCATTCTTAACTGATTTGATTAAATCATTGTATCGTGGTTCCAAATGAACGCATTTTCTTTCTTTCAGTGAAGGCCGTACCTTATTGCAGAATATATCAGCTCTGGGAGATCCGTTGAGCCTTCGTCGCACAGCCGCCAGCACGGCGGCCGGGCCAGCGGCCCTCGCCAGGCACAGTGCCGCGCGTAGCTGCCCGTCCGCGGCTTCCTGCTCCGAGCCCTGAGGAAGAATATACAGTTACTCAAAAACATTGAACGCTTCGTTGATCTAGTGCTGAGCATTACTCTCTGCGTCGTGTTCCTCATTACTGAGGGTCGTGACTCGTGATCCCTTATGCTGCCGACTTTCTTCAAGACGATGTGGCGGCATATGCTGCTCTGCTGGTTGCGACTTGCGACGTGTAGACTTTCTGATAGAGGCGTTGCGGATTCGATCCGACCAACGCATCGGACTCCGTCCCCGAGGTCTCGTTCCTTCCACTCTGTCGGTGATAACTATCTTTTTCAGGTTGCCACCTTCCGTCCAAGGCCCGGGCAATGTGATCGAAATGCCCCACAATTGGTGAGCATGCTTGCTTACAAATCACAAAATCCTGTGTTCGATCGGTCTTGCCAATTAAAGTGGTATTGCATTACGAGTATGAGGTTTTACAATTTACTAATCCTGGAAATCCTGTGATGCAACGCCATCCTTTGCAACAGCGCGTGAGGCGTGACTCGCGCTAGTTTGCGATCAGCGCTGGCAGCATCTGTCTGGAGGAACTTCCGCTGCTAACATCGGTTCATACCTCGATCATATCCATGTCGAATATCAGTTCCACGAGGTGATGCAACGCCATCCTCTGCAGCAGCGCGTGAGGCAGCGCGGCCGGAGATGGGTCTCTCGCCAGTCTCGCAATCAGCGCGGGCAGCATCTGTCTGACGCAGGAGGAACTACCGTTACTAACATCAGTTCATACCTCGATCATATCCATGTCGAATATCAGTTCCACGAGGTGATGCAACGCCATCCTCTGCAGCAGCGCGTGAGGCAGCGCGGCCGGAGATGGGTCTCTCGCCAGTCTCGCGATCAGCGCTGGCAGCATCTGTCGCACGCAGGAGGAACTTCCGCTGCGAACCACCGCGCACACGGCACCCTCTGCTGGCGCCCGAGCTGCCGACACCTGTTGTGGAAATTCTGCCGATATATCCATCGAAATGTAATTTATAGTTTTACTACACAGATTACTACAGATGAACACTTCCGAAGCATCAAGTGACACACGGTATTTACGTATGTGTGCGTGCACACACACAGCTATCGGTCCGAACACTGTCTAACGCGAGCCTGATAATGTTGCTAGCTGAGTGACGGTCTTCGGTTCCATTTGAATTTATAATATTATCTGCATCATACATATTGAAGACAGTCATTTCTTTTGATTGTACTCTAACTGGTAAGTGGCGGTCAGTGTTGGAGAAAGAACCGTGGTCAAAATTAAAAAAAAGTGGTCGCCATTTTGAACTTTTTTGTTATTCGACCGAATTGTTTCAAAATCGAAATCTGACCATGGCGGCAAGCATTGAGTAAGAATCTGGTGTCAAAATTGAAAAAAAGTGGCCGCCATTTTGAACTTTTTTGTTATTGCACCGAATTCTTTATAAATCGAAATCTGACCGTGGCAGCAAGCATTGAGTAAGAATCTGGTGTCGAAATTGAAAAAAGTGGCCGCCATTTTGAACTTTTTTGTTATTGGACCGAATTCTTTTAAAATTGAAATCTGACGTCACTCACCATCAAAGAAAATTACCGTATTCAATATGCAGAGCAACAGGCGACGCCGTTTCTCATTTTATTTCATCGCGGGCAGCAAGATGTTTGACCAATTAATCTTGGGTCTTATAATTTTTTATACTTTTTCCGCTAAGCCCCGTACGCGATATCGTTCGAAAAGAAACGTTGTTTCAACAAGAGGCCAGTGATTAAGGTTTTTTTTTTAATCTCAAATGCCCTGTTACTAACATACAATTTATACCTTACATCTAGGGAAAATAACTTCAATGTAGACTGGTCACACTGATGGACTCTCGCTGAGGTTTGGTGTTTCGAATTTAAATCAATTGCCAGTTCTGAACGTCACATACAAATTACGCAGCAGTGACTCGGTCAGCGGTTCGCTACGTACTAAGTACTAACCATGTACGAACTCAAAAGGGATACGGCTTTTTGTTTTGTATCCCTATTGCGTGCCTCACTCCCGAAGTACTGTGCGATGGATCTGTAGTAATCTGTGTTTTACTATTACAAATAATTAAATATAACTATATTATATCATACCGCGTCGCTGAGCGCCCACATGTGGTGCACGAGGGACAGAACTTCCGGTTCCACTCTATGAACAGTCTCTGGGTCTAACAGAGTGCTGTGTAGGTGATCAGCGGCCTTCACCGCTGCTATCCAGTTTTCCTGCGATCAAAGTCGAAGTATTAAGGTAAATATCTCGTTAAATTGGGGATATAATACTTCACTTAGTTCAGTCAAAGACCTTAATTTACTTTCGAATGTCACCAGAAGATTTTAAACCCCGTTAGATTATGATTATGATGATCTATCTCACGAGATTGTTTACTGTCGAAAAATTGGTGAACCGTAACACACTGCTTATGGTTTCTTCGAATTCAAGGAGTTCGACAATGTGCTTAACAATGCAAAAGGGAGTGGAGAACCTATCACAAAGGGAAAACTTGGTGCCACTGATCCTCAGAGGCAAAGAGGTGTGGGACAAGTGGGAACACATACAATCTTCGTCCCATAATTGTCCAACGGACCATTATCGGACGAAGAGTAATAGAGCATAGGCAAAGAGCAAATAAAGTGTAGCATTGCCAGGCAGCCCTCAATACTTTTCAAGTAATGCTTTTTTGCGGTTTCAGGAAGGATGGCCAGAGAGCGTAGGAGGTTTTTAGATTGCACGTCGCTGGGTAGGTATACTATTTCCCGCAGTGAAGTCGGAATGTCAAGTGACATTCATTAGATTTTACTCCAACAGAAGGAAAAAAAAACATTATGAAGCAGAAATAAATTAATGAGGCTGAAAATATGGTTGAATAGCAATCATAGATTTAAAATTATAATTACTCGTAATTAACAGAAAACTAAATACGGTTCATGTTGAAAAAACAGCGTGAAGGTAGTGACCGTATACCTAGTAGGTACTTTCGTAGGTGCATAGACGAAAAGGGTAGAAGGACACGTGAACTGTTTGGGATTATCAAAACATTTATATTGGTCAGGGCCGAATATTCTGATAAATTATTCATTAAATTTCTTGACTACACCGGCGCCACTCAAGGTGAAGGGTGAAAAGCTAACTACCAAATTTCAATAAATCTAGTTTCTTATTTTTTCCCAAAAAAGTTGCCTTTTGCAGCCGTCCCATCGGAGCCTCGGTTACATAGCCGCGATGTAAACATTAACCAATCGGTGCCTACGTAGGCTCGACCGATGCAAGCACTAATCCACAGAGCAAGGAATAACTTTATGCACTAACCAATCCAAGATGTAACTTCGTCGATGCTACAAGTACCTATTTTTCCAAAATTACACAGGTGAAAGTGAACCCAAATATAAGTCACATTATTTTGCAGATGGAAAGGCTTGGAAGAGCTTGGTCACTTGGTTCAAAGAATATTCTTAATTACCGTGATTCATAGACATATTACTTAGGTATACCTACAGGACCTGACGAACCGCGCGAAAAAATGTCGCCAGCATACTGGTGTCAAAAATGTCTGTTTCGACACCAGCGGTGCTAAAGTAAGCCGACTCTAGTATTGTCTATGGACCGTGGTCCACGCCTCAGGTAGATAACTATAAAATGTTATTCGTCCGCACGCATGGCAATTGGCACGCGTGTTTTCTCAGGTACAGTTTCCGCCATATGTATTAGGTGTATTAGCAGGTGTATTATTCCGCCAGGTGTATTAGTAGGAAATTTGGCAGGTGGCACTTCTTTTTTTCTTGTATGAAGAAAGTTTACGTAAATTATTTAGATGGGATCGCAGTTACCGTGTTATGCAGCTGGTCAAATTATTTAGATGGGATCGCAGTTACCGTGTTATGCAGCTGGTCAAATTATGTAGATGGGATCGCAGTTACCGTGTTATGCAGCTGGTCAAATTATTTAGATGGGATCGCAGTTACCGTGTTATGCAGCTGGTCAAATTATTTAGATGGGATCGCAGTTACCGTGTTATGCAGCTGGTCAAATTATTTAGATGGGATCGCAATTACCGTGTTATGCAGCTGGTCAAATTATGTAGATGGGATCGCAGTTACCGTGTTATGCAGCTGGTCAAATTATTTAGATGGGATCGCAGTTACCGTGTTATGCAGCTGGTCAAATTATGTAGATGGGATCGCAGTTACCGTGTTATGCAGCTGGTCAAATTATTTAGATGGGTTCGCAGTTACCGTGTTATGCAGATGGTCAAATTATTTAGATGGGATCGCAGTTACCGTGTTATGCAGCTGGTCAAATTATGTAGATGGGATCGCAGTTACCGTGTTATGCAGCTGGTCAAATTATGTAGATGGGTTCGCAGTTACCGTGTTATGCAGATGGTCAAATTATTTAGATGGGATCGCAGTTACCGTGTTATGCAGCTGGTCAAATTATGTAGATGGGATCGCAGTTACCGTGTTATGCAGCTGGTCAAATTATGTAGATGGGATCGCAGTTACCGTGTTATGCAGCTGGTCAAATTATGTAGATGGGATCGCAGTTACCGTGTTATGCAGCTGGTCAAATTACGTAGATGGGATAGCAGTTACCGTGTTATGCAGCTGGTCAAATTATTTAGATGGGTTCGCAGTTACCGTGTTATGCAGCTGGTCAAATTATGTAGATGGGATCGCAGTTACCGTGTTATGCAGCTGGTCAAATTACGTAGATGGGATAGCAGTTACCGTGTTATGCAGCTGGTCAAATTATTTAGATGGGTTCGCAGTTACCGTGTTATGCAGCTGGTCAAATTATTTAGATGGGTTCGCAGTTACCGTGTTATGCAGCTGGTCAAATTATGTAGATGGGATCGCAGTTACCGTGTTATGCAGCTGGTTAAATTATTTAGATGGGTTCGCAGTTACCGTGTTATGCAGCTGGTCAAATTATGTAGATGGGATCGCAGTTACCATGTTATGCAGCTGGTCAAATTATTTAGATGGGTTCGCAGTTACCGTGTTATGCAGCTGGTCAAATTATGTAGATGGGATCGCAGTTACCGTGTTATGCAGCTGGTTAAATTATTTAGATGGGTTCGCAGTTACCGTGTTATGCAGCTGGTCAAATTATGTAGATGGGATCGCAGTTACCGTGTTATGCAGCTGGTCAAGATGGGATCGCAGTTACCGTGTTATGTAGCTGGTCAAATTATGTAGATGGGATCGCAGTTACCGTGTTATGCAGCTGGTCAAATTACGTAGATGGGATCGCAGTTACCGTGTTATGCAGCTGGTCAAATTATGTAGATGGGATCGCAGTTACCGTGTTATGCAGCTGGTCAAATTATGTAGATGGGATCGCAGTTACCGTGTTATGCAGCTGGTCAAATTATGTAGATGGGATCGCAGTTACCGTGTTATGCAGCTGGTCAAATTATGTAGATGGGATCGCAGTTACCGTGTTATGCAGCTGGTCAAATTATGTAGATGGGATCGCAGTTACCGTGTTATGCAGCTGGTCAAATTATGTAGATGGGATCGCAGTTACCGTGTTATGCAGCTGGTCAAATTATGTAGATGGGATCGCAGTTACCGTGTTATGCAGCTGGTCAAATTATGTAGATGGGATCGCAGTTACCGTGTTATGCAGCTGGTCAAATTATGTAGATGGGATCGCAGTTACCGTGTTATGCAGCTGGTCAAATTATGTAGATGGGATCGCAGTTACCGTGTTATGTAGCTGGTCAAATTATGTAGATGGGATCGCAGTTACCGTGTTATGCAGCTGGTCAAATTACGTAGATGGGATAGCAGTTACCGTGTTATGCAGCTGGTCAAATTATTTAGATGGGTTCGCAGTTACCGTGTTATGCAGCTGGTCAAATTATGTAGATGGGATCGCAGTTACCGTGTTATGCAGCTGGTCAAATTATGTAGATGGGATAGCAGTTACCGTGTTATGCAGCTGGTCAAATTATTTAGATGGGTTCGCAGTTACCGTGTTATGCAGCTGGTCAAATTATTTAGATGGGATCGCAGTTACCGTGTTATGCAGCTGGTTAAATTATTTAGATGGGTTCGCAGTTACCGTGTTATGCAGCTGGTCAAATTATGTAGATGGGATCGCAGTTACCGTGTTATGCAGCTGGTCAAGATGGGATCGCAGTTACCGTGTTATGTAGCTGGTTAAATTATGTAGATGGGATCGCAGTTACCGTGTTATGCAGCTGGTCAAATTACGTAGATGGGATAGCAGATACCGTGTTATACAGCTGGTCAAATTATTTAGATGGGTTCGCAGTTACCGTGTTATGCAGCTGGTCAAATTATTTAGATAGGTTCGCAGTTACCGTGTTATGCAGCTGGTCAAATTATGTAGATGGGATCGCAGTTACCGTGTTATGCAGCTGGTTAAATTATTTAGATGGGTTCGCAGTTACCGTGTTATGCAGCTGGTCAAATCATGTAGATGGGATCGCAGTTACCGTGTTATGCAGCTGGTCAAATTATGTAGATGGGATCGCAGTTACCGTGTTATGCAGCTGGTCAAATTATTTAGATGGGATCGCAGTTACCGTGTTATGCAGCTGGTCAAATTATTTAGATGGGTTCGCAGTTACCGTGTTATGCAGATGGTCAAATTATTTAGATGGGATCGCAGTTACCGTGTTATGCAGCTGGTCAAATTATGTAGATGGGATCGCAGTTACCGTGTTATGCAGCTGGTCAAATTATGTAGATGGGATCGCAGTTACCGTGTTATGCAGCTGGTCAAATTATGTAGATGGGATCGCAGTTACCGTGTTATGCAGCTGGTCAAATTATGTAGATGGGATCGCAGTTACCGTGTTATGTAGCTGGTCAAATTATGTAGATGGGATCGCAGTTACCGTGTTATGCAGCTGGTCAAATTACGTAGATGGGATAGCAGTTACCGTGTTATGCAGCTGGTCAAATTATTTAGATGGGTTCGCAGTTACCGTGTTATGCAGCTGGTCAAATTATGTAGATGGGATCGCAGTTACCGTGTTATGCAGCTGGTCAAATTACGTAGATGGGATAGCAGTTACCGTGTTATGCAGCTGGTCAAATTATTTAGATGGGTTCGCAGTTACCGTGTTATGCAGCTGGTCAAATTATTTAGATGGGTTCGCAGTTACCGTGTTATGCAGCTGGTCAAATTATGTAGATGGGATCGCAGTTACCGTGTTATGCAGCTGGTTAAATTATTTAGATGGGTTCGCAGTTACCGTGTTATGCAGCTGGTCAAATTATGTAGATGGGATCGCAGTTACCATGTTATGCAGCTGGTCAAATTATTTAGATGGGTTCGCAGTTACCGTGTTATGCAGCTGGTCAAATTATGTAGATGGGATCGCAGTTACCGTGTTATGCAGCTGGTTAAATTATTTAGATGGGTTCGCAGTTACCGTGTTATGCAGCTGGTCAAATTATGTAGATGGGATCGCAGTTACCGTGTTATGCAGCTGGTCAGATTATGTAGATGGGATCGCAGTTACCGTGTTATGTAGCTGGTCAAATTATGTAGATGGGATCGCAGTTACCGTGTTATGCAGCTGGTCAAATTACGTAGATGGGATAGCAGTTACCGTGTTATACAGCTGGTCAAATTATTTTGATGGGATAGCAGTTACCGTGTTATGCAGCTGGTCAAATTATTTAGATGGGATCGCAGTTACCGTGTTATGCAGCTGGTCAAATTATGTAGATGGGATCGCAGTTACCGTGTTATGCAGCTGGTCAAATTACGTAGATGGGATAGCAGTTACCGTGTTATGCAGCTGGTCAAATTATTTAGATGGGTTCGCAGTTACCGTGTTATGCAGCTGGTCAAATTATTTAGATGGGTTCGCAGTTACCGTGTTATGCAGCTGGTCAAATTATGTAGATGGGATCGCAGTTACCGTGTTATGCAGCTGGTTAAATTATTTAGATGGGTTCGCAGTTACCGTGTTATGCAGCTGGTCAAATTATGTAGATGGGATCGCAGTTACCGTGTTATGCAGCTGGTCAAATTATTTAGATGGGTTCGCAGTTACCGTGTTATGCAGCTGGTCAAATTATGTAGATGGGATCGCAGTTATCGTGTTATGCAGCTGGTTAAATTATTTAGATGGGTTCGCAGTTACCGTGTTATGCAGCTGGTCAAATTATGTAGATGGGATCGCAGTTACCGTGTTATGCAGCTGGTCAAATTACGTAGATGGGATAGCAGTTACCGTGTTATGCAGCTGGTCAAATTATTTAGATGGGTTCGCAGTTACCGTGTTATGCAGCTGGTCAAATTATTTAGATGGGTTCGCAGTTACCGTGTTATGCAGCTGGTCAAATTATGTAGATGGGATCGCAGTTACCGTGTTATGCAGCTGGTTAAATTATTTAGATGGGTTCGCAGTTACCGTGTTATGCAGCTGGTCAAATTATGTAGATGGGATCGCAGTTACCGTGTTATGCAGCTGGTCAAATTATTTAGATGGGTTCGCAGTTACCGTGTTATGCAGCTGGTCAAATTATGTAGATGGGATCGCAGTTACCGTGTTATGCAGCTGGTCAAATTATTTAGATGGGTTCGCAGTTACCGTGTTATGCAGCTGGTCAAATTATGTAGATGGGATCGCAGTTACCGTGTTATGCAGCTGGTCAAGATGGGATCGCAGTTACCGTGTTATGTAGCTAGTCAAATTATGTAGATGGGATCGCAGTTACCGTGTTATGCAGCTGGTCAAATTACGTAGATGGGATAGCAGTTACCGTGTTATACAGCTGGTCAAATTATTTAGATGGGTTCGCAGTTACCGTGTTATGCAGCTGGTCAAATTATTTAGATAGGTTCGCAGTTACCGTGTTATGCAGCTGGTCAAATTATGTAGATGGGATCGCAGTTACCGTGTTATGCAGCTGGTTAAATTATTTAGATGGGTTCGCAGTTACCGTGTTATGCAGCTGGTCAAATTATGTAGATGGGATCGCAGTTACCGTGTTATGCAGCTGGTCAAATTATTTAGATGGGATCGCAGTTACCGTGTTATGGAGCTGGTCAAATTATGTAGATGGGATCGCAGTTACCGTGTTATGCAGCTGGTCAAATTATTTAGATGGGTTCGCAGTTACCGTGTTATGCAGATGGTCAAATTATTTAGATGGGATCGCAGTTACCGTGTTATGCAGCTGGTCAAATTATGTAGATGGGATCGCAGTTACCGTGTTATGCAGCTGGTCAAATTATGTAGATGGGATCGCAGTTACCGTGTTATGCAGCTGGTCAAATTATGTAGATGGGATCGCAGTTACCGTGTTATGCAGCTGGTCAAATTATGTAGATGGGATCGCAGTTACCGTGTTATGTAGCTGGTCAAATTATGTAGATGGGATCGCAGTTACCGTGTTATGCAGCTGGTCAAATTACGTAGATGGGATAGCAGTTACCGTGTTATGCAGCTGGTCAAATTATTTAGATGGGTTCGCAGTTACCGTGTTATGCAGCTGGTCAAATCATGTAGATGGGATCGCAGTTACCGTGTTATGCAGCTGGTCAAATTACGTAGATGGGATAGCAGTTACCGTGTTATGCAGCTGGTCAAATTATTTAGATGGGTTCGCAGTTACCGTGTTATGCAGCTGGTCAAATTATTTAGATGGGTTCGCAGTTACCGTGTTATGCAGCTGGTCAAATTATGTAGATGGGATCGCAGTTACCGTGTTATGCAGCTGGTTAAATTATTTAGATGGGTTCGCAGTTACCGTGTTATGCAGCTGGTCAAATTATGTAGATGGGATCGCAGTTACCGTGTTATGCAGCTGGTCAAATTATTTAGATGGGTTCGCAGTTACCGTGTTATGCAGCTGGTCAAATTATGTAGATGGGATCGCAGTTACCGTGTTATGCAGCTGGTTAAATTATTTAGATGGGTTCGCAGTTACCGTGTTATGCAGCTGGTCAAATTATGTAGATGGGATCGCAGTTACCGTGTTATGTAGCTGGTCAAATTATGTAGATGGGATCGCAGTTACCGTGTTATGCAGCTGGTCAAATTACGTAGATGGGATAGCAGTTACCGTGTTATACAGCTGGTCAAATTATTTAGATGGGTTCGCAGTTACCGTGTTATGCAGCTGGTCAAATTATTTAGATAGGTTCGCAGTTACCGTGTTATGCAGCTGGTCAAATTATGTAGATGGGATCGCAGTTACCGTGTTATGCAGCTGGTTAAATTATTTTGATGGGTTCGCAGTTACCGTGTTATGCAGCTGGTCAAATTATGTAGATGGGATCGCAGTTACCGTGTTATGCAGCTGGTCAAATTATTTAGATGGGTTCGCAGTTACCGTGTTATGCAGCTGGTCAAATTATGTAGATGGGATCGCAGTTACCGTGTTATGTAGCTGGTCGGAGACGTGCTTCGGGACCACGCGCAGGTCTTCCCAGGCGTAGTGTTGACGCAGCGGGGAGGGCGGCTGCGGCGACAGCAGCGTCGACTCCGACGGAGAACAGGCCACCAAGTTCAGGATAAACCTGAATTTAACATTCATTGATTTTAACGATATATACAGGATGACCCACGGCGTAACCACGTGGAAGGGAAGTGCCTTATATATCTTAGATAGAACTCGTATCGTAGATAGATGCTGAAAGGAGACTTAAGTCAGGAGACTTAATTTATTTCTATTTCGAAAACAATTTAAATTGCATTCATAGATTTTTAAATAATTTCAGTCTAAGATGGAGGGCGCTTTCTTAGGAACTGCTATTCACTCTTGATTTGAAGGTGCCCAAGTTGTAGGTAAAATGCAAAGACAGTGCCTGAGACGGTATAATTCAATTTGAATTAATCAAACCGCTTTATACGTGCCTTTGGTACGTCAACTATGGAGGGGTGTATGGGGGCCACCGGCCAATGCATGGCGTGATTTCAAATACTATTTTAAAGAAAATATAAAAAAATTAGACTTTATACTTTGACGTAAGATTTTTTACACGTTTATTACTTGTTATCTCCCAAAGCAACCATGATCCAAACAAACATTCTTCCCAGTGTTGAGGACAATACGCAGAGAAACTTTCAGGTTTTATAAAATAACGAAGGTCTGGCCGTCCTGGGCTCTTGGGCTATAAATTTTTTAGCCTCTAATTGCTACTCATCGGAATAATTAGACCATTGACCAATGACGGTCATCTACCGAGTTCAAGTGCGCTATCCAGTAGAAGAGGCAGCCAGACAAGAACTTGAAACTTGAGAATTGAGATAGGTATAGGACCGGCTTCATTATAATAGATAAGTAGACTCATGATGACGAGCACAGATTAAAGATATTGTATGTTAGCTGACGAGATTGACGTATATGAAATAAAATATTTCGGTTTTTCCATTTAAAAGTCATCATGACATCGTACGCAACATATACCTATAGTAACTATTCTCTAATCTGTGCTATACCTACCTAGTTATTAAATATGTCAATAACTTTATCAAGACTAAACAAACCCCTTTTAAAAAAATCCGGGGCGTAGTACGGAATATTATTAGATATTTCAGAATGTACCTACTCGTAGTATCGATCGATAAAAGCAGTGATAGCAGATAGGTTCTGCGATTCGATTCGCTCAAATGGAACGAAATTCAACAAAATTATGATAAGTATCTACCTAATGAATTGAGAATGACATATCTTTCGTCGTTGATCACGTGACTTTTGCGCAACAAATGTCATTGTCATTCGTTAAATTTCGTTCCATTTGAGCCACATTTGAGCGAATAAAATCGAAATATCTTTTATGCCTACAGGCTGCCTTTACCTTCGGGTACTAGTATAGTATTATATTATCTGTGCTTCGGGTATGGGCGCCGGCAGCAGGGTATACAAGGGGTGCACTTGCACCCCCTTGGCAGGAAAGAAAATTGATGATAATATATTATGATGATATTTTTTCAGGCTCTATTTTATTTTATTTATAATGTTTAGATATAGACTGAAATCCTGACGCTGCCCATGCTTTCGGGTACCCAGCAGCTTGGAAAGGCTTGAAAGTTAGTCCTATGTGGAAATCTCAGGTGGAAATATAGAAGCGAATCTCTAAGGTTAGACATTGATATTACAATACCCAAACCTAATATTAATCTAGAATCTAGATCAAATGAGTAATTTATATGGTGTGCCATTGTTGACTTTTCCACGACTAGACTGATGCTTACTTACGCTTAGTATTGATCCTGGAAAAGCCAATGTTTGCTCTATTATTAGTTGTCAGGTTATTCCCATTGTTGCTACTACATGGTTTGTTGGAATATGAAAGTAGCCTTTATAAAATTCTTGTGTCGGTGTTTAAAATAATACTCCTCCGAAACAGCTTCATAACTTTTTATGATTTTTTGTGAAGTGTTGTCAATTATTAGTTTTTTTTAAAGAGCCATTATGAAATGGTGATTTATAAATAACACGGCTGGCTGTGGGCTCCTTCTCAGTGCAGGGCGCGTTTTAACCCTAGTAAACTTAGCTTTGAGTTGGCTTGTAATTATCTCCATATAATTTACAAGAGCCTGTACGTTAGGCCTATGCGAAATAAAGATTATTTGATACATTCGGTACTTAGGTCTGATAAATAATAGGACGTTGATATAGGTAATTATTGAATCTCATGTTTTACTTCGAAGTAAGAAGTCAAGAGAGTTCTTGATCTATCTGTTTATCTATTTATTTTTAAGTTTTTTTTACAATAAAACTTATTTATTTATCTTGGAGCTATTTGTCTGTGTGTCTGTGGCACCATAGCTTCGAAAAAGATAGACCGATATCGACATTATAATGAGGTTATTCGTAGTTTGTTTTATCTTCTCTAAAATATATAAAATTCTCGTGTCAAGGATAGGGCCCAAATAGGTGCCCTTCAGGTGCTATTACAAATTGGTTCTTGACCATGACGAATTTGTAACTAAACTCCTACGAAACAGCTAAACTGATTTTTATGGTTTCTTCTTGTGTAGGTATATTCGGTAGATTTGAGAATAGAACGTACTTAAACTTTTTTTCATACCTCTGAGTGAGAAATTATTTTTCTGGCAAAACTATACGTTTGCTGGATCACCTAGTAATTTATAAACATTTGAAATTATACCAAAGTGAGAAATTATTTATATTCAGCTGGTAGTTTTATGTATTTAAGAACCTAATTATAAAAGGTATAGGTACTAACCGATCATGATCCACGACAACTTGAGTGTGTTGTCTGCGAGGGGACAGCGTCGGACTCCTCTGTAAGTTGTGCAACACTTCAACTTCCCTGTGCGATTCAACTGGGCTGGGAATTGTATCAGGGTTCTGAACATCCGTAAGCGTCAAGGCAAACTTTGACTTCTCTCTCGCTTTTCCTTCTGTAACTTCATTCTTTTTATTGAAGTAGTCGTAAAGTTCGTTTAGAGACTTAGATTTTACTTTCACTTTGGTATGTTTCGTCACACCTTTAGGGGTTTTGTTTGGTATTACTGGAAGAGGAATTCCACTTTTCCTAGGCGCCAGCCGAGCTTCCCTCTCTTGTGCTTCTCGTTTCAAATCATTCATCTTATTCACTATTGCTGGAGTTTCCGGTAACGCTTCTTCTATTCTAGATTTATCTAATAACGCTAAAGGACGGTTATGTTTAGCGTCATCGTCACTAGTCACTACGTTATCACTGTCTGGGGTCCGAATTTTGACACTTTCACCACCGAAACGCACTTTTTTAACCACAACGTCGGAATCTTCCTCTGAATCACCATCACTATATTTCAACATGAGGCGATCGGTACTATCGCTATCGTCACTCGCTGTGTTTTTATCAGACTCTGTTTCATTCTGTTCTAACACAGTCATCGTGATGGCAGTGTCCGAATCAAACTTAATTTCAGTTTCGATTATCACTTTCGCGTAATTGTTGTTATTAAAAGGCATCCTATAAGAATCATCCGATGACGAGTCCGTTGATAAATATATAGGGTTCGACGAGGGGCTGCTAAAGACACGATTAATATGCACTAGAGGTTGATTCCGTAGTTTCCTCGGAGCATAATAAACGTCCTGCGAATCCTCGTCGTACATCTCGCATAAATGTCTGAATTTATCTTGAATCCTGATATCCAGCTGCGAGAAAACTGTCGTGTATTGATGCGGGCCGCACACTCTGCGAAACTTCATGAGCGAACGCAGGGCGACGTCTTTGTGCATGGGATCGAAGAGTTTCTCTCCTAAAATTTGAAATACGGGATACAAGTCAAGGTCGAAGGTTCGGCGTTTTAATATACCGATAACCGACGGAATGGAGAGTATCAGTCCCGTGACAACGTTCGCTTTGCCGTCGACGTCGGCGGAATGAGGTCTGATGTTGTTGTAGGAGAACTTATCTATGATCGCCCGAGCCGCACACTCGGGATCCTCGCAGTGGGTGCAGAACACCTTGAGGGCGTCGAGGGCCGCTTTGCGAACGTTCGGCGAGTTGTGTCCCAGGTTGTCAATCACTTGGTCGAACGGGAAGGAGAGAGCGTTTCCGGACAGGGGGAGTAGATCTGCGAGTACTCTGAGAGCGTGGAGGCGCACTTCCCACTCGGGATGGGAGAGGCGGTCCTTGATGGCTACGTAGAGAAGCTGGACGTCGAGGTCGGGCGGTAGAGCTCGGGCGCGGAGCACGCGGTCCCAGAGCGGCGCGAGAGGAGGCGGCGGCGGTTCGGGCAGCTGCATCGTGGACGTAGAAGTTGTTACTGAAGCGGGGCGGTCGTGGCGGTCGCCCGGCCTCGCGGCCGACACACAAGTGGGTTAATGATCGGACGGCGAGGCTCGCACGCCGCCACACGCCACGCGCCCGCCCAGCGATTGACCAATCGATGGGAAAATGTGTAAGCGATAGGCAAACTTAAGGCTAACTTAAGCTAGCTTTGGCTAGCTTACCAACGAGAGCATTAATGTTTTAAAAATACGAATAAGTTTTAAGTATAGTCTCCTTGTTTAGAATTAAGGAGGTACGTTCGTACTAAGCTGATTTGTATGAATACTTGCGTTCTGGATAAGTATCTACTTTTACTCTGGAAAAACTATAGTTCTCGTAGAAAGGAAAACTTAAATATACGCGACTCACCGCTGTAAGCCATTTTTTATAAGAAAGTTCTATCTATTCTTCCCTAAAACTAAAGATTAAGGGTTAAGAGTAATATAGGTAGTTAATAAGTAGGATTAGGTTACTTAGATTAGACTCCAAATGAAAGTGCAGAATTAAAATAAAGTAGAATTTTTCAAGTAAAATATTTAATCATAGCGTACGTATGCGAATGTTCAAAGCATTGCAATTGACTCAAGTAGGTATTAACTGGTGTTAGGTAGGTTTAGGTTAGACGGTTCTAATTTTTTCTACACTGGTACATAACTTTTATCTACTTAAGTATTGTAAAAAAGTGGATATTATCGTGATGGTTTTGAGGCAGGATTCATTTATTGATTAAAAAAATAAACACACTATCTAATACACTTCGCCTCTTCTGTTGTCTTCGACGCCTTCAGGATTGTTCGAGTCAGTCTTTTTGGAGGAGTTGTTCTCGACGCTCTTCGCCACCTGGTCGATGGTGTCCATGAGGGGCAGGTCCCTGGTCTCCGGCGTGAGGAGCAGCAGGGCGCTGGCGACGGCGGCGGTGCAGCCGAAGCAGATGGGAGTCAGTACGGGCGATATCGAAGACTGGAAGAAAAACATAACATGACATAAGTTTGTGTACTTATGATGACTACCGACCGGAAAGTTAGAAGAACAGATCTCTCGCTTTTTCTGTTAATTCAATAAAAAAATATCGATAACTTACACGTAGGTAGTTACCTATAACTGATTAAAGGTATACCTATAACTGATAGGTAAAAACGCGTGGAAAGATGTCAATTCTAGGCACAAATGCAGTCGCGTGAAATATCACTAGCCAAAGGTTCCTGTTGTATTTTTTCTAGAATATTTTGTTTTTGGTTCGTGAGAAAACTTGATACCTTTGGTCATTCTTCTTTCAAACCCAAGATGGCAAATGGAGGTGGTAAATTTTTAATTTATATAAGTTGTTAGTCGTTTTTGGGGTTGAATATACTTACTTACACGTTTATCAACTCACCAACACAGGCGTCAACGGTGCGACCATGTTGCCCACGGACGAGACCAAGGTGCACAGGCCTAGCAGAGAGCCTCGTACGCTGGTGGGGAACACCTCCATGGTGTAGGTCACTATGCCAGTGTAGCACGCGGAAGGGGATCAACGTTTATCAACTCACCAACACAGGCGTCAACGGTGCGACCATGTTGCCCACGGACGAGGCCAAGGTGCACAGGCCTAGCAGAGAGCCTCGCACGCTGGTGGGGAACAGCTCCATGGTGTAGGTCACTATGCCGGTTAGCACGCGGTGAACGATTATCAACTCACCAACACAGGCGTCAAGGGTGCGACCATGTTGCCCACGGACGAGGCCAAGGTGCACAGGCCTAGCAGAGAGCCCCGCACGCTGGTGGGGAACAGCTCCATGGTGTAGGTCACTATACCGGTGTAACACGCGGAAGTCACCAGCTTGCCCACCAGAAACAGGGATATCTTGAGCCACGTTAATGCTGTAAGAAAAAGTGGTAATTTGTTGTTGAAAAAAAAATTCGCCTGTTCCTTAACGGCCTACAAGCCGTATTTAGTTGATTTTGAATGAAGTTTTATGCAAAAACTATAAAGAAAATTACTTTCAAATTTACACGTCGTGTATTTTGGGTCTTTAATCTAAAATCGCTAAGAAGCAGAAACACGATTGGATAAAATTTTCTCGATAGAAAGTTCTCCCAAAAGTTGCTCCAAAATCTCAGTTTTTCTATATTTTATCGGAATTGTAATTTTTGTTTTAATGTATCGGTAATAATAATATCCTAAAACGCTTAGAACGGATTTTTGATAACCAGCTTAGTTTTTTAGTAATTAGGTAAAACGTCGTTTTTCTGCTATATTCTTCCGCGACGCTGCATGTCGCACCTACCAAATCTCCGTGAGAGTGAGAAAGACAAAAATAAATTCAATCAATCCCCTTAATATGTATTACTACCTATTTTCAATTTAACGCGCGGCGTAGACGGCGTGTTTATGTGGTTTTCAGTGCCGCAGTTTAAAACTATAAGACAATTGCTTTCAAATTTAAACGTCATGTTTTGGGTCTCCGGGAAGCAGAAACGCGATTGGATAAAATTTTCTCGATATAAGTTCTACCAAAAGTGGCTCCAAAATATCAGATTTTCCAATTTTTTTACAATGGGTGTTATTGTGAAAACAAAGTGATCTCTGGGTTCCTACCATTTTTTGCTTTCGAGGTAAGTACGGAAAAGTAAATACCTACTCTAAATGAATCACGCGTCGAATAATAAATATCTAATATCTACACTAAGAGTTATCTACGACAATAATTTTTTAACTTTAATTACCGGAGGCTTAAACACAAAAGATAAAAAATAACTTAATATTTTGTACTAAGCCCCGTGTAAATAACTATAAGTAAACACGTGTCACTATTATTTAAATAACGAAAAATAACTATCGCATGAAGTTTTCTTGAGATTATCACCATTTAATAAAAATTGACAAGTCAGCATTAAAAGTTACTTACATGCGGGAACGACGCCGCAGGCAATGCAGGCTGTACCGCACATCAGGTACCCAACTATGAGAGGCATCTTCCTTCCAATCTTATTCATCACGTACATCGACAGGAGTTCCCCCGGGAACGACATGACAGCGGCGAGTAAAAAATTCGTGTATTTATTCCCCGGTAACCATACCGAGTTGATCAGAAGGCCGTAGTATATAAAAGTTACAGTGAAACGGCAAAATGTTGCCACTAGGAATCGTTTCAGAACTTCCCTTGATCTAAACACTTCTCTAAATCCTTCTTTCGTTGTTTCACTTTCCATGTTGAAAGCGTTTCTCAATTCACTTTCATCCAAACTATCTATTTCTTCAGATTTAATATTTAGTTTATTAGTTTTCGCTATTAATTTTAGGGTCTCCTTTGCTGAGCGCGACCTTCCAGTTAGAATTTGCCAACGCGGGCTTTCCTTGATCAGCCATATGTAGGATATAAATAGGATGGCTGGACTGCATATAATGTGGATGAGTGTCTTCCAATACGGGACCAGCATAGCAATAACTGCGAATATCGCTTCGCCCATGTATATTGCATACGCGAATAACACTCCAGCCAGCATTCTGTTCTTCTTGTTTCCGATCTCAATCGCTGTAATAAAAAAAAACACTGCATGAAACAAGCATTGATTATATTTTTATCGATCTACTATATTCTTTCTATAAGTAAGTACCTAAGTTCCCGTCACTAGAAGTTAAAATAAAAAAAAAATTCTTTTCAAAAAACCGACTTCAAATGTCACTACAAAGAGAGAAATAATTTATAATGTGCACCAATTCGAACGATTTTTCGTACACAATCATAACCTACTCGATGTCCGAAGAATGTTTAAAGACAATCGTCCGACTTCGATTTGGTGTACAATTATTATAAATTATTTCACTCTTACTAGTGGCATTTAAAGTAGGTTTTTTGAAAATAATTCTTAGTGTACCTATTTATTTAAAATACCACAGACTCTGGATTTTGGTTCTTTTAATATTTAGTATTTAATTTTATAAAAGTCTAAGTAACAATACCTACGCTAAAAATATTCGCTGAGCGGCCCATTCCAAACGTCATTCCACACTGTACTGCGTGTATTTATGTATTGTATTTTTGTGTATTTATGTATTTTGTATTTGTATAAGTACCTACCGTACAGTGTATTCTACGTAGGTAGTCATCGTTTAGGAGCCTTTATACGTTTACGCGTGAATCGCGTCGCGCTCCATACAAAAAATGAATTCCGTTCCCGCTGACGCAATTTTGCGCGGAAAATGGTATTACAAAAAAAATTATAATAAAATAAATATACAACTTATTAAAATAATAAATAACCAGTGACATTGAATATGAATTGAATTAAATTACTATAATTCAGAAATAACAAAATATCTTGGATTTTATCCTAAAATAATACGTTTAATTTATCGAAAAATGCTAAAAATGGCACTTTTCGGTTTATGGTTTTTGAATGAAAATCTAGGAAAATCGTGTTTTTTTTTGAGACACTTTTTAGTAAATGTTATTAATTTTCTATATGTGTCATTGTTATAAGATTTTGTTAAGAAACATGGCAAATATCTTACATCTGCGTAGAGCGTCGACCGCTATTTTAGCAAACAGCCTATACAAAAACTGTTCTAGTGAGAAAGTTATACACATATTTTAAAATATTTTTGAGCCAAGTTCTAGATTATGAAATGCCAAATAATATGAATTCAATTATCTAATCTATAATTGAACACATAACTATTTTATGTTCATTCGGAAATCGTAAATTTTGACTCAAGCATACTACTAACGCATGAAGCGCCTTAATCGTTATCATTTGATTCGGTTGCGCGTGTTTGTCCTACATATTGATGCGCAAATAAAACTGATTGGCGGACTTCTTTTCCTACGAGAGCAATCAAAGCTGGCACCGAACGGTTCAACGCGCTCTGCCACATAATGTGTACATATTATAGAGAGACTTAGAGTATCTTAGTATGTGTAGGTACATATTATAGAGACACTTAGAGTACCATATCCCAACAAAAACATTTTCATGTAAAATGTTGCCAGACGAGCATATGGCTCACACTGTCAAAAAGTTATCAGATCTCATGTAGGGCAAGACTTCTTACTTTATACACCCTTAAATACAAGCTGTAACTTCACAAACTCTACACTTTAGTTACAATAATGTCTTGACCGTTTGGCTACCGTCACATGGGCGTAAAGTGAATAAATTTTTGATTTTACACTCAATGTAATTGACACTCCCGTGTCCCCAGATATAGAATATAGAGTAACTTAGAGCGGATAGTGTTCGATCAATCATATCCTCCTCACAATAACTTGGGCCCCTTAGTAAAAAGTTGCGCATCACCTGCAAGTTGCAAGCTCGTGATGTAAACAGCAATGTGAAACGGTCTGTGTCTGTTACTAAACGGGGTTCCCAACGTACAGGCTTCAATGATAAATTGACCAATGCCATAGGCCATAGGGAAAACTTAGGTAGGTATTCCTGATGCAATATACCTGCAGAGGTTGCAGCAGAAATGATTTCCAATTATTTAAATTGATTCCTTTTAATTGGCACTGATTTGTAAAGTTACCTATTCAGTTAATTAGTTCAATATTCAATTTTCCTCATTTAAAAGGAAAAAATCATAATCAATTTATTATCTAGGTAACTAGTACAGTAGAGTCTCAGTGAATTTTATAGAGGGCTGTCACGGAAGACAGAGAGAAGAAATAGGTAGACTGTAGACATATTTTGTTTGCTGAATATGTTTAAGAGAGTAATTTATTAGATCTGTCACTAAAGCCATGTGCATACAGAGTAGAATCATATCAAAGGTTTTATTATACGAATGTAGTAATAAGCAATCTGTACTAATCTCTAAGAGATAACATATTATGTATAATAATTAGCTGTAATAATATGTAAGTACCTACTAAGTATACGATATTATAATGTTTTATCCGTACAATATACTTATTACTAAATTCATCTGGCTACAGGTTTCATCAAGAGTCAGGGCCGCTTTTCCAGACCAGAATTTCATAGGAAATAGGCTATAGCCGGGCTACATGACTTTTCTGACACATGAATCGACAGATCGTAATTGGAACACAATTTGTGAACACAAAAAAAAACCGGCCAACCTTCGAATTATCGCGCCAATTAAATTTAATTTCACGACCATGTTGCGTTTTGAACTGCATTCAATTTTACGCTCTATGTCTTAAAATTAACTTTTCAGTGTTCGCAATATAATGTTTTGGTTTCAATATCGTCTGTTTATATACTTAAGCAATGACTGTTTAAAAAAATCACTTCGCAAAATGGAGCGGACGCGTTACGTGGATCGAATATTTTAAAGGATGTTTAAAGGGGCATACATAAAACTCCTCCAGAAGTGTACCCCCCTCCACAAATAGCAGCCTCCAAGAACTCCAGTCCAACGTACATCTCGTACGACGTGGCGAGAGTCTTCAGGTTGCCAATGAAACAGCCAACCGCACAAATCACAAGCGTAGTCTTGCGACCGATTCTGCAAATAAAAGACTTGTCTTACATTTGCCGCATTTTAAATGCTTATAAATAATCCGTAAAAGAACCGCAGAGCCTGATACTGTTTTGAAGATGTCCCAGTCCAAGTGGGAATGGGCGGGGCATGTAAGTAGGACTTCAGACGGACGATGGATCCGCTTGCTACTTGAATGGAGACCAAGCACCGGAGATCAAGCACCAAAAGGTTGGTCTGACGATATTGCCAATTGCCAAACTCATGGGAAAATCATGGACGAGAATAGCCCACCACCGCAATAAATGGCGTGCTGATGATAAGGCCTATGTATGAATGAAGGCTCCTCAAGAAGAGAAGAAGAAGAAATGCTTAAAAATTCTATATAGGTAATATATTTGACTGCAAAAATACTTATAGCATCGACGAAATTACATCTTGGACATTGATTGGTTAATGTTTGCATCGGCTATGCAGCCAAAGCACCATTGGCTAGTGACGGTTGCTATGGTTACAGGCGGTGTTTGGACTGGCGGTTAGAGTAGACAATAGCTGACGATAGCTTACGTAACCAGCAATCCTTTAGCACACACTGACGGAGTTTTTGACGAGCGTACTATAAATACAAGTTCTGTCGTCATGTTACGCTCGGATCACAAGCGGTCCCCAGGCATAACACCTGCCTGGGGAGAAATTTCCCTATATGCTCCATTCCCGGCAAAATATTAAAAGAGAAGTCTTCAGTCCTCACTCACTGTCGCATCACTCACTCACCCAAACTCTAGAATTTCTATAAAGCATATAAATTCATTAATTTAAATAGCATTTAAATTAATGCTGCATCACTTACGTGTCTGCCATCCAGCCGGCTATAAGCATGGACACGGCCATGCCGATGTTGTGGCAGGCTCCGATCAGGCTCTGCCTCCACGGGTGGCATGCCAAGTTCAGCTGAAAATAAGATATAAATAGTTTGTTTACCCATCCTTACCCAGCAAGAAAGTAGGTAACTACCTACTATGCAGATGAATAGCTAGAATACAAAAAAAGGAAATTTTCGGAAGGATTGTAACTATAATGGCATTTACACGTTGATTTAGGCAGAAAATGCATGCTTAGCTAGTGACGTTATCGAATACGGCGGACGTCCCGAGATGGTCGACTATCTCTATTATATCGATATGAAATTTTGAATGGAAAATCGAGAGTTTGAAATTCTTAATCGTACTTATACGAAAGGGGGATTATTCAAAAAAAAATTGTGTTTCATCTCGCAAAATGTCGAATAAAAATACCGTCCCCCTTAGAACTTTCCCCAAAAAATCTTAACAAAATCATTAAGTTTTATCCAGCAAAATGTCGAAAAAAATACCTTCCTCCTTAAAATTTTCCCCCAAAACATCTTAACAAAATAATTAAATACTAACCTTAGAATAAACGGTGTTGCTATTCTCATATATCCAATCTGTACATCGTTCCGCTGCATCGATGAAGCTGCTGTTGGTGCAGATGTCGCCCTGCTGAAAGGTGCTGTTCAGCAGAGGCTTTGAGCAGTGGTCGGTGTGCGTCGCGGGCCACCACGACGCTGAGATCACTGGGTTTGGAGATTCACATTCCGGTATTCGACATCTAAAATAAATAATTACGCAATTCAAAGGATGGAGTCCATCTGAACACCGTTTTAACATAGAACGGCAAGTTATCGAAAAGACTTCCACCCATACATTTGATTCCCCGTTCCTGATACGCGCACTGAAAAGGCCTGGAATACCCTCCCAAGCACTGTCTTTCAACCAGGGCGCCTTCAAAACATGGGCTAACCTAGAAAGTAGATAGACCTAAGTAGATATTAATAGGTTCAGAATATTGTAATACTATAAGAATCTACTTAGGTCTTAGGTACACAATATTTGTTAGGATCTCACTGTGATAATAACAGATAACACTGAAGAGTTTATTTGTTTTAAGAACGCGATAATCTCTGGAAATACCAGTCGTTTTTAAAAATATTTCACAAATATTATACTCGTACCATAGATAGAAAAGACTTCTTTTTATCACGAAAAAAACAATCGGTTCCCGCGGGAGGTCTGTTTTCCTCTGCTATTCTTTTTTTTTCAGCGGTGCTTTTTCTTGTCCAATGGAAAGCTACCACAAAATTTACATAGTTATAGAACATCGATTACTATTAATATTAACCCCTCTGCTTTTCTTTAGGAAGTAGGTTGGGGCGATGTAGCTGAGTACCTCCGATATTCAACCGATGATTCCTATATTATTAAACGAATAACCCGCAGGCGAGTCACAATTTTTTTTAATGAAAATAAAAATGTACCTGGGTACCTATCTACTTTGTGAAAATCTTTATTTTTCACGTACCTAGGCCCAAATTATAGGCTCTTATGAAAATCATAATATCGCAATAGCCGATCCGGCAAACGTTGTTTTGCCACTATAAGTATTTCACATAGGGGTATGAAAAATAACTTAACTCCTATTCTCAGACCTACACAAAAAAAATCATTGAAATCGAGCCCTTTCGGAGGAGTTTCGTTAAAACTTATGAATATTTCCAAATGAAAAATATTAGATTTGGTTTATTACCTATTTATTTTCTTAGACTAATCGAGATTCTACTGTAGTTGAATATAATATGAAATTTAAAAATTTAAAATCCCCCTGTCATTTAAAGTTTAAACTGGCATTTGTGAAGCAATTAATCGAGTATTCATACGACAAAAACGCCGTACATCAATTTGGATAAGAGCTGAATATTCTTACACTGCTGGACCGATATTAACCAAACATAGCGAAGAACCAACGCAAAGAAACTAGCTAGCAAATGAAAAAACCCGCATCGAAATCGGTCCATCTTTCTGAGAGCTACGATGCCACAGACAGACACACACACATCGACGTCAAACTTATAACACCCCGTTTTTTGCGTCGGGGGTTAAAAAACTTACCTATGATTGACTTCCCCAGCAACAAAGATGTAATTCACGTTCATCATGGATATGAACACCGCTGGTAAGCATGCGTAGAAGTATTGCATGATTTGATACTTCCCGAATTTTTCCAAAATGTCCGACACGCTGCACTGTTCATTTTCACACTTCTTTGTCTTCTTAAACATATCGAATTGATTTTATCGCTAGAAATATAGCAATTGCGTGCGATATTCTGTGCGTGATGGAAATTATTTTTACGAGACGCCTTTTTCGACGAAAAATATAAGACGCACAAATATCCGCAAAAGTATCCAGCAGTCGCGTCAGAGTTATTCGAAACAGAAGTTTTAGGGCACTAAGTATTTCATCAAAATTTGATATCTAAGCTATTTAGATATTATTATTTTGCTGACTGAGAAATGAGAATGTCTATTGATGTCTATTTATTTTCACTTTTTTTATATAAATCTTTTAGGTGCCTACCTTTAGTACCTATAGGCAAGTAGGTATATGTATCAAATATTTTATGTCACTTTTTAAATTTAATTTAACACTGCACCTATTTACCCAAATATTGAGTAACAAGCTTCAATCAGATTTAATATTTAAATGGTTGCGTCACGTTACTCTGTCGCGGACTGTGTCTTATTTGTATCTGAAACATCAATGTAGCTCGATGTTTAATTGCTGTAGCACGCTGTAGCTCTGTAACTAACTAACCATTATATTATACGTAGGTACAATCAGTTATTTGTGGAGGACTTAACACTGTATATAGCTGTAAGACAGACTTATAAAACACCGGCCAAGTCTTCTGTACATACAGAACATAATTACAGAAGAAGTTTATAAAACAGTTAGACTCTCTTTTGCTAACGAACCGCAAAAGTAGGTACCTAACTTTTTTGCAAGTTACAATGTTAATTTTAGTGAATAAACCATTAAACTCACTGTTATTGTTACCGACACCTCCGTTTCAGTTTTGACTTCTGCGCCACGTCTTTTTGAGAGCTCCGTACACAAGGGGTAAAAACGGGGTCCTATTACTGAGACTTCGCCGTCCATCCGTCCGTCAATCTATCACCAGGCTGTATCGCTTGAACCGTGATAGTTAGACAGCTGGCTGAGAAAATATGTATATTTCTGTTGCCGCTATAACAACAAATACCTACTAAAAAACAGAAAAAAAATAAATAAAGGGGGCCTCACATACAACAAACGTAAGTTGTTAAATCGATATTAGTAAAGCCAATCATTTTTTCAGGGCAGCGTCAGGGTTTCAGTCAGGGGGTTGCATAGTTAAATATCTACACATTATAAATTAAATAAAATAGAGTCCGCAAATATATAAAATTGCTGATTTGTGTGGTATTATAAATGAAAAAATAAATAAAATTATCAGTTATAATATTATGTTGCACTTTGGTTTCCAATGGGACCTAAAAAATACTTTTTTTTGTCTTTTCTTTCCTGCCAGGGGTTGCAAGTGCACCCCCTTGCACCCTGCTGCCGGCGCCTTTGATGGCAATAGTTAGACGCTTGAAATATTCACAGAATATTAACAGGTACCTATAGGTATATAGTCGCCCCACGGCGTCCCACGGCGATGCCCCTTATTGTACCTAGGTAGAGCCTTTCACTGAAAGAATTTCAATTACAAAAAACCATATAAAGTGCATTCATAAATTTTCAAAAAACTTGCTGATTGAACCGGGACTTAAACCCGCTGTACAAAACAAAAATTAGTTGTAGTTTTATCATACCGATCGAAAGGCTCCACCATTTTGCGAAATAAATAAAATTTTAACATTTTATCACAAAATTTAATCAGCAGTAGGTACGACGGCTTTTAATTCCAAATTCATTTACATTTATTAATATTTAACTTATCAAATAAAACATGTCCCATTCTGTTGAATACAAATTCATTGTTAACTCAATGTGTCACTTTTTGCAAGTGTGACAGATTTTGCAATTTTATAGAACTACCCATGTCACATATTTCCTGTAGTTTTTGGAACGATGTTCCTTAACGCGCGTTGCGAAAAGGAGCTAGACGGAAAAAATTAAGACGAAAAGTTGTAACGACACTTTTTGCTATAGTAAGCTATTGTAAGTCGTGCGGCGTGCGCATGTTTGTCTGTCTGTCTCTCTCTCTCTCTCTCTCTCTCTCTTATAGAAAGCAAGCAAGATATACTTCGTTCCATCCGGGTGTCCCTTGACACCTCTCAAGTTTTTTTACATGGTACCGCACATGTGATGTGACGCCGGTGGCCGAGACGCGCTATAAAATCTTCGCTGCTCACTTCTTGTGGCACACACCGGCCACGAAACGCCGACACATAATAAGTGACTCACGCGATTCAAGCCATTAAACCTTGTACGTCCGAGAACATTATGATACTGCGCGCATGGTTTAAAAATGTAGCAGACACTGACAGCAAAATTAATGTCGTCCCCTAGCCACAAGTGGCTGTCACGCGCTTCAGCTATGGCGTGTGGCTCGTGTGCGGTGACCCTTTAAGAATTACCTAATAAAATCTTATCTAAATTATCTAGATTAAGTTGTTTTAAGTTAGGGTTTCCTTATTGTAAGGCTCTATGCATCGACGCACTAAGTAATTAAGTATGTAAAAGAAAACACCGAGAGAAAATCTGCATGCCCTGAAAGTTTTCCGTAAATGTTCTAAGGTGTGTAAAACTTGCCAGCATGATGGGTTATGGCCAAACATTTCTCATTCGGACTCTATATTACTTAATCAGCCTATAGACGTCCACTGTTGGACATATAGGCCTTGCCTTTCCGAAGCCGTGTGGCGCCGGCAGAATAGAATAATGCCACCCCTATTACCCAGTGGGTGTCGAAGAGGCGACTAAGTGACATATTATGGTGAGTATAGCTGGCTCACAAAAATGAAGACAGCCCCTCGTTGACGTGAGTGGACCCCGAGTGGCGTACCAACATTCAACCGACAAATAGCGGGATAACCATTTCGTGTTGGCCAAACTGGATAAAGAACACAGGCCGGTGTCGGGCAGCAGAGACACCGGTGCGACCAGTTGGGCCTTGCGGTTACCTAGTGCTTGCCCAGCGTTGTCACCATGGGCATAACTTTCGATGAGTAGCGCCAAGACACAATGGCCCCCAGTTCCCGGTCGCTCTGCTATTCCCGACCTTGGTAGCAGTCGCGGTCATGGCGGGGCAGGGGGTGCAAAAAAGCTCCGGGCGACGGCGAGCTACCACCACAACCGACTATTCTTGGCAACGTATAATACTTTAAAAAGATTTTTTTGAGAAACTCTGTTTATATGACGTTAAGATTAAAATTTGAATGGCAAAGAACAAACTTCAATATTTGATAACTGTCAAAGTGTAGTGATGCATCTTAACCGTGAATCGTAAAATTATCGATAAAGTTGAAATAAAAAGCAATGTTATATTAATATGTACAGAAAAAAAAACAATTTAATTAATTTCCGTTTAGTCATAATAAATCACATAAAATAACACATTATGGTAAAAAAATAAATAAAATAATAAATAAATAATATTTAATAATATAATTAATGAATAAATAATATTTAATAATATAATATTTAATGAATTCCGTCCTGTTAGCGTTCCGCCTTCTGACTGTACATTAGATGTTTCATTTTTGGAGACTTCAACCTAAGTACAGGAAGTAATAGCTGTTGTAATAATGATTATCGATTTATTAAGCAAATATAAAGGAGTAATCGTATTTAGAAAGAATCTACGTGACCATATCAAAGTGATTAACATAACCCAATAGCTAGCTAAAATAGCAGTGGCCAAGCTATAATTATCATAGAACTGAGGGCCGTATACCCCACACGTACTTATGTTTACTTTGAAGTAAAAACCGCGCAGGGCACAACAGGAACCACATCGTACGACAGGCTACAGAACTTGCGATCTAAAGATAGTTGCTAGTGGCAAGAGATATCCCGTACGTGGAGGTGTAAGTTTAGAAAAGCCTTCACCTAGCTCCAGCAGTGGACGTCTAAAGGCTTATCATGTCATGTCATACTTTCTATATATTTTTGCGAGTAAATTACTTAGTTATGACTGAATTTGTGACGTGTATAGACGTACCAGTGGACGATGAATTAAAAAAATTTTTACGTGCTTCTGCTCCAGTTTTAATGTATTTATTACCACTTTTCTTAACAATAAAATCCTCTTCCAAAAAATGATCGGAGCAGATTGTACCTACTTGCTTTTGAAGGGAACCAATTAAACCTTCCAGTAGCTTTGATCCATTTTTCTTTTACAAATGGCTCCCTAGGGAAACTGAAATAGTAATATTTTTAATTCTTAATTTTCTTCTTACAGCCTATTATCGTAATGAAAACCCATTTTTTTCCTAATATGGATAAGCGTGCGAACAGTAGTGGTGAATTTCTTAACTCTTGAGATTGCACTGAACATATACGGCAATACGCGGAACGTTTTAATAAAAGTCGATAATATTTTATCGATAGTTACATAATACAGTACTGGCTGAGTAGCGAAAGTTGAATGACAACGTTCTAGAAGAAAATTATTAGTAAATGTGAAATCAACCGTAAAGTTCTCATTTTAAGGGTCATTTTAAAATGTCTTGAAGCCCTATAGAAATTTAACACAATTTTTCACGTATTTATACTTAAAACTAGTAAAATTCAAGTTACCGATGGTAAGTTATCCCTCCAAGTAAACGATTATAGGTCTTGCTACGATTTTTACACACTAATACAGCACATTGAGCCATTTTAATATTTTTTTTATAGCACTTTATTGTATGCATTTTTGACAGCGACTGAGTGTGCATGTCGAGCAAGTAAGGTAAATTACCCTACTAGTGGCGACACGGGTAACACCCACATGCTACTTCTAGTGTCTTTTGTTTTCTGTGGGTAACACCCACATGCTACTTCTAGTGTCTTTTGTTTTCTGTGTAATTACTAAACACGCTGTGTTTGATACTGTCGGCTGTCAATTGTCAAGCGAAGTACGCTAAAGTTATCTACAAGTCCGCGAGAACGCCAGCGAGCGTTCAAGTTAGCGTAGTTAATTATTCAAACACAGCGTGTTTAGTAATTATTATCGTGGTTTTTCTACAGTCATTTGTTTTGTCCATACATTTTTGTCGACTTGCGTTAACGCCAAACGCTTGTGACTTTGTCTAGCCCCGCAGGACTCTGAAGTCGGACGAAAGTCTAACCGAGATCCTGTGCCGAGATCTTAGTACAGTTAGGACTCTATATGTACTCATTTGTCAAAGAACCGTATCTTGGCTCTATACTCGATGCGTTGTCGCCAAGGAGACAAGAGGTCGATACCCGAGTTGTCCTTTGAGACAACCAGATAACCAACAAGTGACGTATGGTTGTGACAATATTATGCTCACAAAACTAAAGCCACGATGTATTATTATCACAGAACATTATTACTCCTGGCGGATTATTATTAGCCTGCTATTTACCAGACACGTTCATATTATATTATATTTTCTTTAGTCTTAAAATTATCCCTTGTCGTTTATTAATAAACCGCTGTTAATTTAGTAAGCGTATTTTTTTTAACATTCTTTAGATATCAACTGTCGACGTAAACTCGTACGAGTTTATGATTACACCAATTCATATGATTGTAGTTACGTAATGAATAGACATTTTTTCGCGCCGCTCACCCTGGACAGGGCGAGCGGCGCGAAAAAATGTCGCCAGTTTATCGGTGCCAAAAATGCTTGTTTTGCCATTAAAAGTAACGCTGCAGTTCGCTCAGCAGCCACTTCACAGATTACTACAGATGAACACTTCGGAAGCAGCAAGTGACGCACGGTATTTTTGTATGTGTGCGTGCACACACACAGCTATCGGTCCGAACACTGTCTAACGCAAGCCTGATAATGTTGCTAGCTTAAGTGGCGGCAAAAACTCCCACTACAATATAGTATTATAGGTACAATTTCCTTAGTAAAGAGTGATTAGTACCTAAGTATATTTTTAACCTCCGACGCCGTCTCGCTGCCCGCGAAGATATAAAACGGGGAAACGGCGTCGCCTGTTGTTCTGCAGATTGAAGACGGTATTTGTTTTTGATGGTGAGTGACGGTCTTCGGTTCCATTTGAATTTATAATATTATCTGCATCATACATATTGAAGACAGTCATTTCTTTTGATTGTACTCTAACTGGTAAGTGACGGTCTGTGTATGGAGAAAGAACCGTGGTCAAAATTTAAAAAAAGTGGCCGCCATTTTGAACTTTTTTGTTATTGGACCGAATTGTTTCAAAATCGAAATCTGACCATGGCGGCAAGCATTGAGTAAGAATCTGGTGTTAAAATTGAAAAAAGTGGCCGCCATTTTGAACTTTTTTGTTATTGGACCGAATTGTTTCAAAATCGAAATCTGACCGTGGCAGCAAGCATTGAGTAAGAATCTGGTGTCAAAATTGAAATAAGTGGCCGCCATTTTGACCTTTTTTGTTATTGGACGGAATTCTTTCAAAATCGAAATCTGACCGTGGCGGCAAGCATTGAGTAAGAATCTGGTGCTGCCATGGCCACTTTTTTCAATTTTCACACCAGATTGTCTCACAGTGAAGTGAGATGTCACATTTTGACAGATGGCCCTACTGGTTGCTTGTACGAAAAAGGTTTACGTAAATCGTATTCGGATGCCCATATCCTGAGGTTTGTTAACCGTTATGTAATGCTGTTTTTTATGTGAAAATTAAAAAAATTAAAATAAATATTTAAAAAAAAAATTTAAAAATGTAAGAGCGTAGACAATCATTATATACTCTAGATGGGTTAGTATTCCTGGTGAACGAACCGCAATGAAATTGAAACATTCGTTGATGAGTTTTGATTGGCCATAAAGATCTTTTCATTGATGAAGTTGCAGGAGTGAACAGTAAAGACGAATGTACATTGTACATTGACAAGTTAGTAGGTAGATACTTACTTACTATTTTTACAAACAATAAATATTTTGAAATGTTTTGTGTGTTTTGATCATGTCCGTCCGTAGGTATATCACGGCGACTTTTTCTGAAACTATAAGTACTATAATGTTGAAACTTGGTAAGTAGATACAGTACCTATTCCGTGAACCGCATTAAGATTTTCGCCCTAAGAATGGAATTTCTGAAATTCACATTTCAAGGGGTTAAAATCATACATTTAAGGGACTTTCCCATACATAAATATACTTACCTACTTTATTTTCTTTTTATAATCTTTGAACGAACATTGTAAACTTAATTTAGCAAACGTTATTAGTTTTAAATATTTAAGTTCCTACTGCACTAACTTACTCGTAGATACTATTGCAGTTTTCTATTAATTTTAAAATAATATTTGAAAATATTTCATTTTCATGAATTATTCTATGAATGATTGGGGTGAACTTGGTTGAACTTCATTAAATTCAATATTTAGAATTGGGTACCGATAACAACTAAAGGTATCTGTAAACACTATTTCATGATTTATTTTATGACGAAAATGCCTTATTGTTAATACCCATTGATCATTACTAAGGATAGGCCTGTTCAAACATTTTGCCAAAGCCTTTTTCATACAAGGAAATTTAGCGCCATCTATGAAACATCCTGCGAAATACTTGTTTTTTTTTTATGTAATATTTCTTGATGTTACTTACCGATGATACGTTATCCCATGCTTCTTTTTAAATTTCTTGGTGTAATTTTTGCAGTCTTTTATCGCACAATTAGGCATTTTTATCTTTTAGAGTTAAATTTTCCACTATTCTCTCGCTACTAAGCGTACTTACTAAAATGGCGGGAACCGTCTCCATGGAAACGTGCGTGCGGAGCGTCGTGAGCTGAGGCGGGGACCGCGGCATAGACAATAGTGCGCGTACATTTCCCCATTCCCCAATGGACATTTCCCCATTGAACTGGCAACATTTTTTCGCGCGGTTCGCCCTGTCTCTATATAGAGGTCAATGTTAATACCACATTATTTCCACGGAAATAAAATTGAAACTATTTCTTCTTATAATCTTTTCAGATTTAAATAAATCTACGGCCTTTTGTTCTCTTCGCATTGGGATCGGTCCAAAGAACTTAAACAATAAAAGGAAGACCTGTCGTTACCATAAGTGCACAGTTTAAAGATATCCTAACTCTTTTAACACTGTGATAAGTGTAAGCAGACTTCAGGGTAATTAGACTAATTAAGTATTAACTAACCAACGTTAGCAACAATCACGTCGTCACGGAGACGACAACCATCAAATACTCATCGGTATAGGGTACCTACTACTAAAATAATATAAACGTGACAGTCAATCAATCAAATTATTTATTTGCTGATATAGGTATAATTTACAAAGTTGGTTATTACAAATATATAAGAACTATAATAACTATATCACACCATATTGGTATGCAAATTGGACTTTGCGTTATGGCGCTCTACCCACTGAGTACCCAATTCTCCACGACGATCGACAACACGGTTAACATACGAGTTTATTTAGCGCGAGGAGTAATATGCATCACCGCGCGGGGGAGCAGATTACACCGCTAAGTAAGGCAGATCTGCGCCTACGCAATCTTTATTGAAAGGTGTACCCAGTTACTAAAATATACAGATAATGAGATAATTATAAATAAATTAAAATAATTTGAACTCACTTGGGAATTTTGACGACTGATGAAGAGAATCATTCATACTTTTACTTTATTTATTTCTCAAGCGTTGTAGGTATACCTACATTGATTAACTGTCTAAAGCGGGTGTAATACAAAATTCACGAAAAAAAGTGTCCCGAGAAAACCTATAGGTATGACACACAGATTACCAGATACACACTTCGGAAGCAGCAAGTGACGCACGGTATTTTTGTATGTGTGCGTGCACACACACGGCTATCGGTCCGATCACTGTCTAACGCAAGCCTGATAATGTTGCTAGCTAAGTGGCTTAAGGAAAAAACTCCCACTACGATATAGTATTATAGGTACAATTTCCTTAGTAAAGAGTGATTAGTACCTAAGTATATTTTTAACCTCCGACGCTGTCTCGCTGCCCGCGATGATATAAAACGGGGAAACGGCGTCGCCTGTTGTTCTGCAGATTGAAGACGGTATTTGTTTTTGATGGTGAGTGACGGTCTTCGGTTCCATTTGAATTTATAATATTATCTACATCATACATATTGAAGACAGTCATTTCTTTTGATTGTACTCTAACTGGTAAGTGACGGTCTGTGTATGGAGAAAGAACCGTGGTCAAAATTTTAAAAAAGTGGCTGCCATTTTGAACTTTTTTGTTATTGGACCGAATTGTTTCAAAATCGAAATCTGACCATGGCGGCAAGCATTGAGTAAGAATCTGGTGTCAAAATTGAAAAAAGTGGCCGCCATTTTGAACTTTTTTGTTATTGGACCAAATTCTTTCAAAATCAAAATCTGACCATGGCGGCAAGCATTGAGTAAGAATCTGGTGTCAAAATTGAAAAAAGTGGCCGCCATTTTGAACTTTTTTGTTATTGGACCGAATTCTTTCAAAATCAAAATCTGACCATGGCGGCAAGCATTGAGTAAGAATCTGGTGTCAAAATTGAAAAAAGTGGCCGCCATTTTTAACTTTTTTGTTATTGGACGGAATTCTTTCAAAATCGAAATCTGACCGTGGCAGCAAGCATTGAGTAAGAATCTGGTGTCAAAATTGAAAAAAGTGGCCGCCATTTTGAACTTTTTTGTTATTGGACCGAATTGTTTCAAAATCGAAATCTGACCGTGGCGGCAAGCATTGAGTAAGAATCTGGTGTCAAAATTGAAAAAAGTGGCCGCCATTTTGAACTTTTTTGTTATAGGACCGAATTGTTTCAAAATCGAAATCTGACCGTGGCGGCAAGCATTGAGTAAGAATCTGGTGTCAAAATTGAAAAAAGTGGCCGCCATTTTGAACTTTTTTGTTATTGGACGGAATTCTTTCAAAATCGAAATCTGACCGTGGCAGCAAGCATTGAGTAAGAATCTGGTGTCAAAATTGAAAAAAGTGGCCGCCATTTTGAACTTTTTTGTTATTGGACCGAATTGTTTCAAAATCGAAATCTGACCGTGGCGGCAAGCATTGAGTAAGAATCTGGTGTCAAAATTGAAAAAAGTGGCCGCCATTTTGAACTTTTTTGTTAAAGGACCGAATTGTTTCAAAATCGAAATCTGACCGTGGCGGCAAGCATTGAGTAAGAATCTGGTGTCAAAATTGAAAAAAGTGGCCGCCATTTTGAACTTTTTTGTTATAGGACCGAATTGTTTCAAAATCGAAATCTGACCTTGGCAGCGGCCAATTTTTTCAATTTTGACACCAGATTCTTACTCAATGCTTGCTGCCATGGTCAGATTTCGATTTTGAAAGAATTCCGTTCGATAACAAAAAAGTTCAAAATGGCGGCCACTTTTTTCAATTTTGACACCAGATTCTTACTCAATGCTTGCCGCCATGGTCAGATTTCGATTTTGAAAGAATTCCGTTCAATAACAAAAAAGTTCAAAATGGCGGCCACTTTTTTCAATTTTGACACCAGATTCTTACTCAATGCTTGCCGCCATGGTCAGATTTCGATTTTGAAAGAATTCCGTTCAATAACAAAAAAGTTAAAAATGGCGGCCACTTTTTTCAATTTTGACACCAGATTCTTACTCAATGCTTGCCGCCATGGTCAGATTTCGATTTTGAAAGAATTCCGTTCAATAACAAAAAAGTTCAAAATGGCGGCCAATTTTTAAATTTTAATACTATATCAAATGAAGTGAAAGACCGTCACTCACCATCAAAGAAAATTACCGTATTCAATATGCAGAGCAACAGGCGACGCCGTTTCTCATTTTATTTCATAGCAGGCAGCGAGATGTTTGACCGATTAATCTTGGGTCTTATAATTTTATTACACTTTTTCCGCATAGCCCCATATGAGATATCGTCCGAAAAGAAACGTTGTTTCAACAAGAGGCCAGTCATAAAGGTTTTTTTTTTAATCTCAAATGCCCTGTTACTAACATACAATTTTAACCTTACATCTAGGGAAAATAATTTCAATGTAGACTGGTCACACTGATGGACTCTCACTGAGGTTTGGCGTTTCGAACGTGAAGCTAACACAATATTTAAAAATAAAATAAATTTATTTTCATGGCACTTAAACTTACTTGTGAAAAGATATTCCTTCTTTTCGTCTTGACTTTTGCGAACAACTTTTACACTGTTTAATAGCACAAGATGGCATTTTAATTAATTGGCAGTTTTGAGCATTACGCAAGTTACGCAGCAGTGACTCGGTCAGCGGTTCGCTGCGTACTAACTCAAAAGGAATACGACTTTCTGGTTTGTATTACTATTGCGTGCCTCACTCCGAAGTTCCGTGCGCTGAATCTGGTAATCTGTGGTATGACATATAAATGAGGGTATGTGTATTTTTATAAACAAACTAAAAAAATTGTAATTTATGTCTTTTAACATTATTACCTATACAGCCTAATTTTACTTGCAACGCGTTCTCTCTTTCCGTTCGGAGTATCGGACACTTTTTGGCGCTGACCCGTCATCCTTAGTATTAAGGCGCTTCATGCGTTAGTATTATGCTTGAGTCAAAATTTACGATTTCCGAAGGAACATAAAATAGTTATGTGTTCAATTTTATAGATTATATAATTGAATTCATATTATTTGGCATTTCATAATCTAGAACTTATCTCAAAAATATTTTAAAATATGTGTATAACTTTCTCATTAGAACAGTTTTTGTATAGGCTGTTTGCTAAAATAGCGGTCGACGCTCTACGCAGATGCAAGATATTTGCCATGTTTCTTAACAAAAACTTATAACAATGACAAATTAATAACATTTCTCAAAAAAAACACGATTTTCTTAGATTTTCATTCAAAAACCATAAACCGAAAAGTGCCATTTTTCGATAAATTAAACGTATTATTTTAGGATAAAATCCAAGATATTTTGTTATTTCTGAATTATAGTAATTTAATTTAATTAATATTCAATGTCACTGGTTATTTACTATTTTAATAAGTTGTATATTTATTTTACTATAAATTTTTTTGTAATACCATTTTCCGCGCAAAATTGCGTCAGCGGGAACGGAATTCCTTTTTTGTATGGAGCGACACGCGATTCACATCGTGCCGCATAAACGCTCTTAAATAAGCATCTATGGTTGTATAAATTCAGGATCAATAAGCATGTTGTTGTCCATGGTTTAGGTTAAACAATATAATTATACATGTGCAATATGGTCTCTAGTTTTCTGTAGTACATAACTGTACAGGTGAAATTATTCATTTACTTACAGTTAGATTTGATTATTTGTGGCACACGTACCTACCTACTTAGATGAATAGGAGAAGAGTCGACGCCCTATACCCATTAGGCTGATAAGAGTATAATTGCCTTACTTACTTACTTACCTGGATGGAACAAGGTTAAGAGTTAAGTACCTGGATGAAACAAGCTTAAGAGTATTAACCTTGTTACAAAACTGTAGAAGTTGCCACCCAAGTTCACTGCTGGTAGAAAGGACGGTACCTACTTCTTCTTCTTCTTCTTGTTTCTGGGATTTTTCCGCGATTAGGCGATACTTCGCCCGCTGCGCGTGACGTCGCTGATTCGGGTCCCCGCCGGATCACTCCAGCCAGCCGAGCTCACTCCAGAATCCGAAGAGGCCTCCCAGGTCGTACAGGATATCTTGGAGTGTTGCTGAGGATCCCAAGTAGATCTCGCGTTGGTCCGACACTCCAGTGCATCTTAGTAGCACGTGTGCCGGTGTTTCGTCCTCCTGCATGCAGGCTCTGCACAGAGGGCTGTCCGTGATTCCTAGGGTGGAAAAATGTTTGTTTAGTGAGCAGTGCCCTGTAATCATGCCTACGACTAGTCTTAGTTTGTCTTTACTAAGCCGTAGAAGTTTATCTGTTAGGTGTTTATCTAAGTGTGTTAAAGCTGTTCTTGCTTGTCTACAGTCTGTAGTGCGTTCCCATATTTGTGCGTGTATCTGTGCGGTGTTTTTGTGTAACCATGATTTGTACTCGCTGAACGGTATTGGGACAATGGGTTCTGGTCCCGCTACCGTCATCGTTGTGGCCTTTCGTGCTAGATCGTCCGCCGTCTCGTTACCTACATTACCACTGTGACCACGAATCCAGCGTAATGTTACTTTGTTTGTCTTTGATATATATTTGAGTCTTTTATGGCACCCCAATAAGAGCTTCGAGGTTGCGGTGTTTTTGGCCAGAGCCTTAAGGATTGCTTGGCTGTCGCTGTGAATGTTTATGTTGAAATTTGTTACCTTTCTGTTTGCTATAGCAGTTGCTGCGGTTTCGATGCCAACACATTCCGCTTGGAAGACCGAGTTGTTCTTACCGAGTGGGTGGGCTATGTTTATGTTCAGCTCTGGACAGTACACACCAGCTCCTGTACCGTTGCTTGTTTTGGATCCGTCTGTGTATACGTCTATCGTATTGGTGGTCGGTTTGTAGTTCTGCTCTTCTTCTATGACGATTTTATATTGTTTGTCCATTACATGTTCCTTCCGTGTTTTGTCACAGATCCAGTCCGTGTAAGGGCAGTTTCGCATTGCGTGTAGTATTTTGGTATGGCCTGTTTGGTTCTCTTTCCACAAACCATACGTTTTCAGTCTGAGCGCTGCGAGTGCTGCTTCTTCCCTTATATAGAGGTGAAGCGGAGGTATGCTTAGTATCGCTTCTAGTGCTGCGGTTGGTGTGGTGCACATGCTTCCGGTGATCGCTAGGCATGCTTGCCTTTGGAATTTTTGGAGCTCTTGTTGTGCCGTCGTTAGGAGTGTTCTGGGCCACCAGACTAGTGATGCGTATGTCAGTGCACTTCTAACGACTGCAAAGTAGAGCCAGTGTATTATCTTTGGTTTTAAGCCCCATGTCTTTCCTATCATGCGTTTGCATTGATTCAGAACGACTGTCATCTTCTGTATCTTGTTTTCCAGGTGCGCTTTCCAATTCAGCTTTCCGTCTAATATTACGCCGAGGTATTTTACCTCCGTCGATAACGTTAGACTTGTGCCAAAGAGTGTTGGTGTTTTTGATAACGTAGGTTTCCTTTTGTTGGTGAACAGTATTAGATCCGTCTTTTTGGGGTTCACAGTTAGTTCATTTTCTTTGCACCACCTCTCTATGAGTTTTAAAGCATTTTGCATTATTGTACTCAGTGTGTTTTCTTGTTTCCCACTGATGAGGACTGTAAGATCGTCCGCATATCCTACTGTGAAGAAACCGTTGTCGTTCAGTTTTGTTATAAGGTCATCTACGACGAGGTTCCACAGTAGCGGTGATAGGACACCGCCCTGTGGACATCCCCTCGCCACTATGCCTTTGGTTAGACCATTGATTTCTAGCTGGATCACTCTCTTTTCAAGTAGTGATCCTATCCATGTTCGTAGGGTATTTGGTACCTTGTATCTCGCCAGTGCTGCGTCTATACTCTTGAAAGTCGTTTTATCAAAGGCACCTTCAATGTCGACAAACGCTCCCAGTGTTGATATTTTGTTTCCAAGATTGTGTTCTATTTTGCCCACCACAGAGTGCAAAGCTGTTTCAGTCGATTTGCCTGTACTATAGGCATGTTGGTTTCGATGTATCGGTATGTGATGCATTACTCCGTCACGTAGATATCTGTCGCCTAGCCTTTCCAGCGTTTTCAGTAGAAACGAGGTAAGGCTAATTGGTCTAAAAGATTTAGGTTGGGTGTAGTCCGTTTTTCCAGGTTTTGGGAGGAAAATCACTTTTACCTCTCTCCATGTTTTCGGTATGTATTTATAGGCTATGCAGGCTTTATAGATGTCCGCGAGCCGTGGTGTTAGTTTCCCGCTCGCCCATTGTAGCAGTGCCGGGAATATGTTATCTGTTCCTGCAGCTTTGAAGGGGTGGAAGCTGTCGATAGCCCATCTCACCCTGTCTTGTGTGACTATTTTGTTTGCTATTTCCCAGTCTTCTTCTGACGGGGTATTGTTCTGTTCATTGGTCCAATCTGGCTCATTTACGATTCTACATCCTGGGAAATGTGTCTCTATCAGAGTTTCACATACTTCCTTTTGGTTTATAGTATAGCTCCCATCAGATTTCTTAAGAGAGCCTAGGGTACTATTGTTATCGTTGGATAGGATTTTCCTGATCCTGTTTGCATTGTCATTTGATTCTATGTTTGTACAGAACCTTTTCCATGATTTGTATTCTATTTGTCTAACCAACTTTTTATATTGGTTTTGCATCACTTTAAAGTTATCCCAGTCCTTATCTTGTCTGGTGTTCATGGCTCTGCTAAAGAGGTGTCTTAGCCTCTGCCGTTTCCTCTCTAGATCCAGATTCCACCAACTGTGTTTTGGTGCTTGTTTAGTTCTCTGTGTATAGATGGGACATGCTTGTTCATAGCATGTTTGTATATGTTCGGTAATTCTTTTGACATTTTCTTCTATTTTCAGAACGTCTACTGTGTTGGTTTTTGTGTCGTTTATTTTTGTATTTATAAGTGCTTTATATAGCTTCCTATTTGTTTTTCTGGGATTTCTCCTAGGTATTTCTGGAATTCGTTCCAGGTATAATTCATAGCTAATGCGTCTGTGGTCTGATAGTGACGGTTCGTCGCATACATGCCAGTTTCCTACTTGTCCTGATATGTTGTGTGATGCCAGGGTTATGTCTATGATTGTCTGAAAACGGCTCGAGACGAATGTTGGTTCTGAACCTCTGTTTAGAATGTTAAGGTTAGTAGTGAGTAAATAGGAAACTAATTGCTCACCTCTTTTGTTATTCGTTCGGCTTCCCCATAATGTATGGTGTGCGTTGCTGTCCACTGAGATGATGAGATCTAAGTCCTCATTTTCGCAGTGACGTATTAGATCCGATACCTCCTTTGTTGGTATTTGTCCTTCAATCGGGAGATATAGAGACGCCATGACCAGAGGTTTCGGTGTTGCGCCTACTCCTTGTTGTATTCCATTTTGTATTATTACTGCTGTTAGATCTCTGTAACAGTATTGCGTTAGTAGTGACGCTGTTATACAGCGTGGTACATATATACATGTTCTAGGCGGTTCTTGCAAACTGTTATAGTAAAGCTTACCGTTGCAGTTTCCGAGGCCGCATATACTGTTGGCCCTGACCCACGGCTCCTGGATCAAGGCGATGGTCTCGGGTTCAACCTCCAGCAGTCTTCTGAGGTTGGCCGTCGCGAGGTGTTTGTGCTGGAGGTTGGTCTGTATGACTTTGATACGGTTGAATGGTACGTTAGTGATCGGCCTTAGGGGCCCATCGTTTTAGCAGTTCCCCTAGATTGGGTACTGCAGTCGATCCTACCATAGCCGTCCCCGACGATGGTCCGGTAGATGTTCCTGTGGATGTTCCTGCCGCCCTCTCCCATGCGGTTGTGGTTGATGGGGGCGTGGAAGTAGAGGGCTCGTCTGCCAACAGCTCGTCTGCCAACAGCTCGTCTTCAGACTCACTCTTTTCAGACGGTCCCTCCGTGATACTAACCGGTTCAGTGGGTTTTGGTAAGGGAGGCAGGTCTTCCATTGTCTCGACGTCCATCGGCTGGAGGTCCGGTTTTGGGAGTTCTTTAGGTGGAGTCTCTCCTAGTTCATCTCCGTTGATGAAACGGAGGTAAATGGTGCCGGTCGAGTATGACACCCTTCTACCCCTGGCCATTATGCCGTCTATTTGATCTACAGGTATCCCTAGAATAAGGTTGATTCCCCGTTGTCGGTTTTCCACACGTTGATATGAGTACAAGGTCCACGTCGATACTTTGTAGTGCGGGTTCTGGAAAGTAAGGACCTGGTGCAGGAGCTCCATGTCCTTGTCATAGCCTGGCACATACAGCACCGACTTCACCTTTGCAGGTATGTCGGCCTGGTTTATCAGCGTGTACCTTGTACCCGCCTTAGGTGCCTTCAGCCGCGGTACGGCTTCACGCAACCAGGTCAGGTCCTTGTCCGTGCTACACCACACCTTCAGCACTCCGTCGCTAAAGTACGCTTTACCGACGAACTGCGGAACGTGCGGTCCTACCCCTACCCCAGAATTCTTCATCCAGGTGGCGTGCTCTCTAACGGTGTTAAAGATCTCCTCCTGAATGAGAATCTGGAGGTTGTCGGCTTGTTCTTGCGTCAGGTCGGTCTTTGGGTCGGTTGTGATCGCTACACTCAGGTGAGGTTGGCTCGCCTGAGCATAGGAAGTCGTCGGTCGTGTGCGTTTGTCCGGTTTGAGTCGCTTGTTCTCTCCCCTGGGTGATATTGTGTCGTCAAGCCTTTCCCGCTTTAAGCCGGTCTGGCCTGTCGACGTGTCGGTGCTCCTCCTCCTTTCGTCAGCCTTGCCGGTGTGGCTGGGCCGACGTGGTGGTGGGGCGTTGGTGCTTGGTGCGTTCGGTTTAGGCTGGATACAGGTCGTCTGCCCGGACGCGTCCTCCGCTTTGCTCCGGCCCGCAGGTGGATCGACGGTCTCCACTGGAGGGCAGCAGCCAGATGGCCGCCCCCCTCCGCTTTGTCCATTCGATTCCTCCCGCTGACCAGGGCCCGCTTTGGTCTTGTCCAGACTCAGTCCCGTTTCCGGCCCGGTCGTGCTACCACCCATGGGACCTACTTGTCCGTCTGTCTTTTTGTTCGGTTTCTTTTTGGACTTAGGCTTCTTTTTCCTCTGCTTCGGGACCACTTGGGTCCATGCTTCCCCCGGTACAAGTACTGGAGGTCGCGGCATTGCAGTGGCCAAAGAAGTCAAGTCCAGTGTTCCGTCAGTAGGTCTGTCCGTTGTTGTCCTGTCTGCTTCGCTATAGGTCGGTCGGTTTGTGGTGTCCGTCGGTGTCCGTTCAGAAGGCTGGGGTCGGTTGGGTTTGTTACCACACGAGGTGGTAGAAGGCAGAGTGTTTTTTGAGTTTGTTGTATTTTTTTCCATTTTGTTCCCACGAGAAGCAAGGGAAGTACGGGCGTCACAGGCTTCAGAGCCCCGCTTAAAGCCTGAAGGGCGCTTGTTACTCCTCGATTTGCCCCGGTTTCGAGGAGACACCGTTCGAGACTGAGCAATCCCCCTCAGCCATGAGTCTCTCGGCACGGTTCGTGTAACACCTTAGACTGGGTTGTGTGTTGTGTATTGTGTATATGTGTGTTGTTCGACTTCTCTCTGCCACGCGCTCCCATACCAGGGCAGCTGTTCTTACAGGGAGTACTCCAGTGGAGTCCCCCCCGTCGTCCCAACCACCACTGGGTCCGGGAAAACGCGCTGCAGAGAGATAGTCGGTGTAGTGTGTGGTGTTTGTTCTGGTGATGGGGACGTTGTGGAAAGATGGAAATATGTGGATCCAGGAGGTCTTAGGCGCGCACCGCGAGTCAGCCATGCCCGTCCGCCAGCTCCTCCCCCATCCAGTCCGAATGGACAGACGGGGTCAGGGCCGGACAGGAACAGGCAAGCCGTCCCACTGCGCACACCCTAGAACCTCCCGGGGATAGGATGGGCGTAGGTACATGGATCATAGGAATGATAGGGGGGGAACCTGAACAGTGTTGGGTGTGTCACTGAACAGACCTCTTGTCCAGGGCCCGTAGGGCAGCGGCTATCCGCAACCCAGCCGACCCGCCCGGTTCCATGAGGAATGGCCCACTGGCAGTAAACCTTGTGGCTACAGAGCTATCCGAAGAAGCACCTGCATCCCCAAAGAGTCCCGCCGTGCCGGGACGGTACCTACTTATACTTATGTATTTTTTACCACCAAAAATTAGTACCTAAGCAGGAATATTTACTGGCGTAAAACACAGGTGCAGTGGAAGTTGTATGTAGCACTAGCATACTTCTCCTTTTCGAAAGAAGTATTTTTCGTTCGGGATCATCACCTCCAACTTTCTATTTGCTATGGTACTTACCTACTTTAAGTACCTATCTGTTAAATGTCAATACTGAAATAGAAGCATAATTACTTATCGCAAAGGATTGACAAACGGTTAAAATGACAATGATTTTGTAGGAGTAGGTAAGTTTATTATATTTTAGCACTCTGCGGCAGCGTGAAAACTTCGTGAAAACAATATAAGTACTTACATAGAACCATATCTTCTATCTCGTGCCATTCTTCGTTACCAAACTCCTCCGAAACGGCTCGACGAACGCTATGAAACCCTTAGTGCACGATCTCTAGGTCTGAGACTTGAGAGTAGGTCTACTGTTATATCGCCAATGGTAAAACAACGCTTGCCGGGTCAGCCAGTATTATATATATACAGCATAGGTTTTGTACCTCCGATAACGACGTTGGACGAACATTCCATTTTTATTCCAAATAAGTTAAAATTTGCAAATTTCCAAATAAGTTATAATACTCCTGCAGATGTACAGTCTGCGATTTTTGATTGGATTTCGGGTCTCGACCATTGAGCACCTAAAAGACTTTATTTTATTTATTTACTGAGACCTCGCCCTCCGTCCGTCTGTCACCAGGCTGTATCTCTTGAACCTTGATAGTTAAACACGTTAACGTGAATGCAACGGTTTATCCGAGGAAGGATTGCCGCTAGATGGCGCTATTTAAGATAGTTACAGTTTTTAATCATTTACTCCAATCGTAATGAACTATTTTTAATAATATGTGTTTTGCGGAAGTACAACGTTGCCTTTTATTTTATCACATCATTATTTTAAACTAAAACGTAACCATTTCGTTATCTAGTTCAAATATAAAAATCTGTCATCTCTATCAGCGTAGGGACACGACGAGCACCCACACATAGACGCTATGGTTTCAATCCAGGATCTGTGGTTCTTACGTTTTCTACCAATTGTTAGCGTAAAAAAGGACATAGATGGCGTATATCAATACTCAGAGATATCATTTATAGTCCACAATATCAGATTTTCGGAGAGAGATCAATCAACTCCGAGCTGGTACTAAAATTTTCTTGATAAAAAACAAAAAAAAAACTAGTTATTGCCCGACCCAGGGATCGAACCAAGGAGCTCATAGAGTAGGTAAATCATTACAGTACTACTGTAACTCTATGCACCTACTACCTTGTTACTAAGTATCTAACAAGTAATTACCTACCTATAGACATTTTACTCCACGAAGACGCGCCCCATTTTGTGAAAATAGCTAATGTTTCATTCGATTCCTATGAAGTTTGTCGGAGTGGGGCGCGTCGTCGTGGATTGAAATGTTTATACCTATCTACTTATACTATAATATTGATATCTATTATTTTGACGACCGAATCGCGTAGCGGTAGCGAACCTGCCGTTGCGACGTCAGTCGGTCGTGGGCTCAATAGTGGGATATTGGTAAAGGTTTGTGTGATAAGGAGGAATATTTTCCGGTGTCTGGGTGTTTTTCAGTATAGGTATTATATGTATAATATTATATTCTCTAATATTTAAAATTCTCTCGCCAATTTTGTTACCAAACTCCTCCGAAACGGCTCGACCGGTTGTTATGAAGTTTGCAGTGTATGATCGGTAGGTCTGAGAGCAGGATGTTATGTTTTTTTTATATTCCTAATGGCAATTCAACGTTTGCCGGGTCAGCTAGTTTATGTATATTAAGTATATATAGTATATATACTTATATATACATATATATATATTTATCCCGCAAGCAATCTGACACCCGCTGAAGAAAAAAAAACCTGTCAAGTGCGAGTCGGACTCGCGCACTGAGGGTTCCGTACTTCAACCGGAGGAATAAAACCATAAAAACCACTTTTCTTATCGAACCGCAAAACTAACTTTGTTTTTAGAGGTTTTATTGTAAATATCAAAAAACTACTTATTAGATCTCGTTCAAACCAATTTTCGGTGGAAGTTTGCATGGTAATGTACATCATATATTTTTTTTAGTTTTATCATACAGTACGCGCGGCGAAAGTTTGGCTTTGACCGTTATTGCGCAGAAATCAGAAATTGGGTATCAACCAATCAGAGAAATCAGAAATTGGGTATCAACCAATCAGAATATGGGTACCCATGCGCAGTAATCCCCTCCACCCGAAGGTCAAAGCCAAACTCTCGCCGCGCGTACTGTACTCTTATTTTAGAAGTTACAGGGGGGGGGGACACACATTTTACCACTTTGGAAGTGTCTCTCGCGCAAGCTATTCATTTTAGAAAAAAATGATATAAGAAACCTTAGTATCATTTTTGAAGACCTATCCATAGATACCCCACACATATGGGTTTGATGAAAAAAAATTTTTTGAGTTTCAGTTCTAAGTATTATTACAGTATTACAGTACCCCCAAAATTTATTACTTTTTTAAAAATTTGTGTGAAAACCTCAATGCGGTTCACAGAATACATCTACTTACCAAGTTTCAACAGTATAGCTCTTATAGTTTCGGAAAAAAGTGGCTGTGACATACGGACGGACAGACGGACAGACGGACAGACAGACATGACGAATTTATAAGGGTTCCGTTTTTTGCCATTCGGCTACGGAACCCCTCAAAATCAACGCAAAAATGGTTGCATTTACCCACAACACGGATTTCTTTTAGAAAAAGGTTTATACTAGCAAAAACTTCGGGTTATTATAAACCTTAAAGTGAAGCAGGTAAGGCTTAATTTTGATTGCTAAACACATAACAGTTACGACGTTTATCATCAGACTCGGGATAGGCAATAAATTTTAACCGTCACTCGAAAGTCGAAAATCTGTATTACAATATGTACAAAAAATATTTAGTCTAATACACAACATTACCCGTACGCAATAGAGTTGAAAATAGAAAACGCGCGTGTGCGCGTATAACGTGGTGCGGTAGTTCAATTTTAGCACATAAATATTACCATAATCTAGTATAGTATTATATTATCTGTGCCATAATCTAACTAGGTCCTCTTTAGGTAGATACTTGATATTGTACCTCACATATTTTGCTACTTTCTTTACTCGGCTCATAATCTAAATATATAAAAGAAGATACTGACTGACTCATTCACTCATTCACTGACATATCAACGCACAGCCCAAACCGCTGTGTCTAGAGACTTCAAATTTGGCACACAGGTTCCTTATGAGGTCTAGGGGTGCACTAAGAAAGGATTTTTCAAAATTCCCCCCTAAAGGGGTGAAACGGGGCTCCAAAGTTCGTATTTTACCATGCTTCAATACTCCTTCACGCCAAAACTACTGAACCGATTTGGCTCAAATTTGGAATTGAGATAAATTGCATCTTGGATTAGCACATAAGCTACTTTTCATCCTGGGAAAATCCATGGTTCCCGTGGGATTAGTTAAAAACTGAAATTCACGCGGAAAAAAATCTTCACGCTGCAAGTACAAGACCGATTTGGCTGAAATTTGGAATGGAGATAGATGATATCCTGGGTTAATAAAAAGGCTACTTTCTACTTACCCGGAAAAATCCATGGTTTTCGCGGGAAAACTGAAAAATTGATATTCACGCGCGAAAAATACTACTTGACGCTGCACTTACTGAACTGATATGACTGAAATTCGGAAAGGAGATAGATTTTATCCTGGATTAATACATAGGCTAAATTTTCATCCCGGAAAATTTCATGGTTTCCATAATAATAGTGATAGATAATATGCCTTCATGCCGTAATATTACTGAACTGATTTGGAATAGAGATAGATTATATTCTGGATTAAAATCAATGGTTATTTCTCCCGCGTGAATATTTGTTTTTCACTATTCCAGCGGGAGAAATACTCATTCACGCTGCAACTATTGAAATTTTTGATCGGAGTGAACAGCTTGTACAGGTCAGATTTTCTACTCTTCCGCATCATGCCGTCATCGTCGAACAGTGGGAGTGGCCAGTTCGAATCCAAAGTATGATTTAAGCTGAAGCTGTGATTTCATGTGAAATGGAATGCGGCGGAAAACCCGGGTACCAATTGTAATTGCGTTATAGGGCGTATCGTACATACGTACATATAAGAATGCTTATATGAAATTGAGCTCTAATTCAATGCTGTTATGGTTTATATTACTTTGACGCTAATGTCATCGAATACGATTACGATCAATGGAGTAACTTTAGATAATCGCCACTTCAAAAACTGCACGATTGGAAAAAAATTATACATCAGACATGAGAGTTTATATAAATGGCACAAATTAAAAAATCGATTGCGGCTAAACGGCTGAGCCGATTTTGAGAAACTAAAAACTATTCGACGCAAAATTTAGTGATCTTAAAAAAAGCTTTGAATGTAATTTTCTGTAGCATGCTTCGTTTAGGAGTTGTAAGTGAAAAATTAAAAAAAGGATCGAAATTTTAGCCAAATTGATGAAAATGGCCCAACTTTGAAAATCAATTGCGGCTAAACGGTCGAGCCGATTTTGACAAACTTAAAACCAATTGACGCAAAATTTAATGTTCTTAAAAAATATATTCAATAACATTTTCTGCAGGATGCGTCATTTAGGAGCTAAAAGCGAAAAATTAAAAAAAGTGCAAAAATTTCGCGGTTTTTTGGCTCCCAAAACTTAAGCAGAAGTTAGAATCCGTCGCAAACTCACAAGATGCTTATTTAGGACCCCCCAAAGGTATTAAAAAACTTTCCAGCTTTGGACGATTTTTTGGGAAGCACGGCCTTTTTTTGGTCTAATTTGCCTGGGCTATTATGAATGCAGTTTTATTCAAAATTTCCCGCTCTATCGATTTGTCTTTGTGACGCTTTCAAATTCGCAAAATAACGGGTTATACGACCCAGATGACTTCAAAGTTTGAACAGTTTTTGTGGAATTTATGATGTAAGAACCAAAAAAACTATTATTGCTATAACTATTTGGAGTAATACCATATTAATTTAGAAGTTCAGGGTGTAAAAGACAGTAGATTTGAGCCAAGTATGGTGTAATACCTAAGTAACAAAATGCGCTTGGTTGTAAAAACCAATGATAATTACAATTTAGTTTTTACACCCTGAACTCAAATTGATCAACTGACGATAAAGTATCTACACCCATTCGGAATACATTTGTGAAGTGCAAATTGGCTTTTGCATCCCTAAACAAATAACTTGAAACGAAATTACGTTCGAAAAAATACATTTTAAGAAGATGTAGGTACATCGTCGGCGACTCGTCATACTAATTTTTTACGTTATTATAAAATAATATACTTTTTTTTACAATAATAACGGGCCTCCCATTCCATTTTTTATCAACGTCATAGATTAGAGTAATGCAGATAATAGTTAAAGAATTTAGTTTTAATTTTTGTTTTCTCAAGAGGTCAAGTGGTGTGGTTCAATGAGAACAGATAGTGAATTGACGCCGGTGACAATAGATGTTAAGAAGACGCGCCCCATTCATTCAAAATCGCTTATGTTTTATTCGATTCGCATGGAGTTTGACAGAGTGGGGCGCGTCATTGTAGATTGAAATATCTATACATGGTTTATACACCTTTTGCTTTCAATAGATTTTTTGTTTTGATGATATTAAGGGCTTATACGACGTAGTTTACTATTTCTCAAGGCTTCTACTTCCAAATCACTTTCTTCCTTTTTTATAATATTCAGATGAATAAATTCAAATAATTTAGTTGGAATCTACGGGGACCGTCACTAGAATCCTTCCAATCTCTTTCCCAGCACACTGACTCCTATTAGTAAAGGTTATTTTACATTAACCAACATAATAAAAAGGCAACCAACGTTGACCAACATTAACAACGTAATATAATCGTAAGAAAAAACAATTAATACAAAAATGTTTCGGAAACAACTTGAAGATAAAGGTGAAAGGTACAAAAACAGAGAAGAAGACTCAGAACTATAAAGAACTATGGGACAAAATCCTTGTGAGCCGAACAAAGGGGTCTTACAAAATTTAATAACAATCTATTTACAATTTCTACTGGATAAATACTGCCTTGTAAATTGTACTCAGAAATTTTTACTGTACAGTTAGTCGCATTTTAAAGAATGCAAGGCCAAAAATGACTCAAGGATAGGCAATATCCCTGCCAAATATTCTTCCGATGATAAAGAATACGTAAAGATGTTGATTGAAAAGCTACCTGCGCATTTCCTCAGGAACTCAAAAACGTTATATTTGTGTAGAATTTAAGAAACTTAAGAACCAGAAACAGTGTGAGAGTAATGAAAAATGACTCAAGGATAGGCAATGTCCCTGCCAAATATTCTTCCGATGATAAAGAATACGTAAAGATGTTGATTGAAAAGCTACCTGCGCACTTCCTCGGGAACTCAAAAACGTTATCATTTGTGTAGAATTTAAGAAACTTAAGAACCAGAAACAGTGTAAGAGTAATGGTAATGATGATCAGATGTAACGTGTTCGAGAATCGGTTTTTACATGATATTATTCAACAATGAATAGAATATCAGTTTTCCTAAGCCAAGGAAAGATATATTTCTTTTGTGTACAATGAGAATATGAATGAAATGAAACAGAAAACTAACATACTTATTTAGTTTCTAGTAACAATTCATCAGCTGATAACATAATGTTATCAGCTGATGAATTGTTACTAGAAACATCCCATCGACTCTCCAACAAACAAGACAGACAAACTCCCATCGACGTAGAGTTTTGTATTTGACAACAAGAAACAATTTACGAGAAAGGATTTCCCGAATTTTCTTCGTCTCGGGATTTTCGTCCCCAGCGATGTACCGTCCGAAAACACACTTTCATTTCAGAAAAATCCAACATATCAGGATTGTAAAGTTTTTAAAAACAAGTACAAATTAAGTATTCTGTATGTGAAGAGGTACTAGAAGAAACAATCAATCTTTATGAAGAATCTATAAAAAGGAAAAAGGGAAAAGGATGAGTACGAATTCACGATAACTGATAAATTCACAAAAATGGAAATAGCGAGCATTTGGTAAATTATTACTAAAGTTGAATGACCATCAGTTCCCTATTTCAACTGCAAAATACAATGATTTGATACGTTTATGTGATGAATAAATCATACTTAAACCATATCAAGATGAATTTTTGAATTTACCCTAATAAACGAAGACGATGAAGATGACCGAGGTGAAAATTAATATAGAAATAAAGTGCTGTCAAAGTTTTATATTTTTGTTAATTTCCAACATAAGAAGATGATGCTCTGATCAGCGTTAATGATAATAATTACTGATTAACGTTGTGTTTTACGTCTTCTTAAATATTTTGTACTTTTTTTACTTTGGGCAAACGAAGAGATCCATAGCTACCCGTGTGCTAAATATAAAAACGGTTAGGAATAATGAACCTCAGAAGTCATCGATCGCGGAGAATCTTCTGCAACCAGTTACTACACTGGATTGAGCCCCATGGTTTTATCCACAGACCGTCACTTTATACCTAGGCTGGTTCTAGCTTCTAGAAATTCAAAAACACTGGATTTTCAATCGTGAAGACGGGTTTAAATTAGCCAATACGTGGAATACGATTGTAGAACTGTACAAACCGAAGCAAAGTCGCAATAAAGCAAGGGTGAAAAATGACGTTGTTAGTGTGTGTTTGCGTGACAACTCGCGAAATGAAGTCAAAAAGATCTAGGAGGAGGGTAGACCGATACGGTCTATGCAATTAGAACGAAATATTGGCAAAATATTATGTATTTACAAATAATCGTGGTATGTACTCGTAAAAATCGTTAAATTATGTCTTCAAACCACGAGGAAAGCCTTAAATCACTTTGTACTTTGCTTTAAGTAAATTGATAATGTAAAAAAATACTTAAATAGTAATTTTGATTTATTAACTGGTTAAAAATTGTAATAAGTTCATATGTAGGTACCTGTAGGTACTTAGGTTAAATGGATTTTATCACTCAAGTTTATATTAAGTTATGTAAATTAAAGTAAAGTTATCATAGTTACGACTCTCAACGTCCAGAAGGTACCTATTGATTTTACGACTCTCTCTATTTTATGTTAATGGTTTTTTAGCACAATAACAACGACTTATATCTAGTTACAACTCATTACAATGTCACAACTGAAATAATTAGGGGGTGTATGAACCAAGTTTCAAAAAATTATTGGTCTTAAATCCAAGCTAACTTCTAAACTAAGAGATTGAGAATAAAATAAGGTTATCCATTGCAAAAAACATATAGAATTAATAAAATATCGCTTAATAGGGTCAATATACCTATAAAAACAAAAAAGTTATTTGCCAAAAAGTTTTAAAAATTTTCTTTTTTGCTCGTCCTGAAAAGTAGGGTTTTGGTTTTTACGACCTTTCTACCCCGAGGTAGCAATATTATATACTAGCAGATACCCGCGGCTTCGCCCGCGTAAATTTTAGTTTTCCCTATTCTCACGGGAACCATCGATTTTCCGGAATAAAAAGTAACCTTTGTGTTAATTTATAGCGAAATCTATCTCCATTTTAACTTTCAGTCAAAAATTTCAATAGTTGCAGCGTGAATGAGTATTTCTCCCGCTGGAATAGTGAAAAACAAATATTCACGCGGGAGAAATAACCATTGATTTTAATCCAGAATATAATCTATCTCTATTCCAAATCAGTTCAGTAATATTACGGCATGAAGGCATATTATCTATCACTATTATTATGGAAACCATGAAATTTTCCGGGATGAAAATTTAGCCTATGTATTAATCCAGGATAAAATCTATCTCCTTTCCGAATTTCAGTCATATCAGTTCAGTAAGTGCAGCGTCAAGTAGTATTTTTCGCGCGTGAATATCAATTTTTCAGTTTTCCCGCGAAAACCATGGATTTTTCCGGGTAAGTAGAAAGTAGCCTTTTTATTAACCCAGGATATCATCTATCTCCATTCCAAATTTCAGCCAAATCGGTCTTGTACTTGCAGCGTGAAGATTTTTTTCCGCGTGAATTTCAGTTTTTAACTAATCCCACGGGAACCATGGATTTTCCCAGGATGAAAAGTAGCTTATGTGCTAATCCAAGATGCAATTTATCTCAATTCCAAATTTGAGCCAAATCGGTTCAGTAGTTTTGGCGTGAAGGAGTATTGAAGCATGGTAAAATACGAACTTTGGAGCCCCGTTTCACCCCTTTAGGGGGGAATTTTGAAAAATCCTTTCTTAGTGCACCCCTAGACCTCATAAGGAACCTGTGTGCCAAATTTGAAGTCTCTAGACACAGCGGTTTGGGCTGTGCGTTGATATGTCAGTGAATGAGTGAATGAGTCAGTCAGTATCTTCTTTTATATATTTAGATTATGAGCCGAGTAAAGAAAGTAGCAAAATATGTGAGGTACAATATCAAGTATCTACCTAAAGAGGACCTAGTTAGATTATGGCACAGATAATATAATACTATACTAGATTATGGTAATATTTATGTGCTAAAATTGAACTACCGCACCACGTTATACGCGCACACGCGCGTTTTCTATTTTCAACTCTATTGCGTACGGGTAATGTTGTGTATTAGACTAAATATTTTTTGTACATATTGTAATACAGATTTTCGACTTTCGAGTGACGGTTAAAATTTATTGCCTATCCCGAGTCTGATGATAAACGTCGTAACTGTTATGTGTTTAGCAATCAAAATTAAGCCTTACCTGCTTCACTTTAAGGTTTATAATAACCCGAAGTTTTTGCTAGTATAAACCTTTTTCTAAAAGAAATCCGTGTTGTGGGTAAATGCAACCATTTTTACGTTGATTTTTAGGGTTCCGTAGCCGAATGGCAAAAAACGAAACCCTTATAAATTCGTCATGTCTGTCTGTCCGTCTGTCCGTCTGTCCGTCTGTCCGTCCGTATGTCACAGCCACTTTTTTCCGAAACTATAAGAGCTATACTGTTGAAACTTGGTAAGTAGATGTATTCTGTGAACCGCATTAAGGTTTTCACACAAATTTTTAAAAAAGTAATAAATTTTGGGGGTACTGTAATACTGTAATAATACTTAGAACTGAAACTCAAAAAATTTTTTTTCATCAAACCCATATGTGTGGGGTATCTATGGATAGGTCTTCAAAAATGATACTAAGGTTTCTTATATCATTTTTTTCTAAAATGAATAGCTTGCGCGAGAGACACTTCCAAAGTGGTAAAATGTGTGTCCCCCCCCCCTGTAACTTCTAAAATAAGAGTACAGTACGCGCGGCGAGAGTTTGGCTTTGACCTTCGGGTGGAGGGGATAACTGCGCATGGGTACCCATATTCTGATTGGTTGATACCCAATTTCTGATTTCTCTGATTGGTTGATACCCAATTTCTGATTTCTGCGCAATAACGGTCAAAGCCAAACTTTCGCCGCGCGTACTGTATGATAAAACTAAAAAAAATATATGATGTACATTACCATGCAAACTTCCACCGAAAATTGGTTTGAACGAGATCTAATAAGTAGTTTTTTGATATTTACAATAAAACCTCTAAAACAAAGTTAGTTTTGCGGTTCGATAAGAAAAGTGGTTTTTATGGTTTTATTCCTCCGGTTGAAGTACGGAACCCTCAGTGCGCGAGTCCGACTCGCACTTGACAGGTTTTTTTTTCTTCAGCGGGTGTCAGATTGCTTGCGGGATAAATATATATATATGTATATATAAGTATATATACTATATATACTTAATATACATAAACTAGCTGACCCGGCAAACGTTGAATTGCCATTAGGAATATAAAAAAAACATAACATCCTGCTCTCAGACCTACCGATCATACACTGCAAACTTCATAACAACCGGTCGAGCCGTTTCGGAGGAGTTTGGTAACAAAATTGGCGAGAGAATTTTAAATATTAGAGAATATAATATTATACATATAATACCTATACTGAAAAACACCCAGACACCGGAAAATATTCCTCCTTATCACACAAACCTTTACCAATAGTGGGAATCGAGCCCACGACCGACTTACGTCGCAACGGCAGGTTCGCTACCGCTACGCGATTCGGTCGTCAAAATAATAGATATCAATATTATAGTATAAGTAGATAGGTATAAACATTTCAATCCACGACGACGCGCCCCACTCCGACAAACTTCATAGGAATCGAATGAAACATTAGCTATTTTCACAAAATGGGGCGCGTCTTCGTGGAGTAAAATGTCTATAGGTAGGTAATTACTTGTTAGATACTTAGTAACAAGGTAGTAGGTGCATAGAGTTACAGTAGTACTGTAATGATTTACCTACTCTATGAGCTCCTTGGTTCGATCCCTGGGTCGGGCAATAACTAGTTTTTTTTTGTTTTTTATCAAGAAAATTTTAGTACCAGCTCGGAGTTGATTGATCTCTCTCCGAAAATCTGATATTGTGGACTATAAATGATATCTCTGAGTATTGATATACGCCATCTATGTCCTTTTTTACGCTAACAATTGGTAGAAAACGTAAGAACCACAGATCCTGGATTGAAACCATAGCGTCTATGTGTGGGTGCTCGTCGTGTCCCTACGCTGATAGAGATGACAGATTTTTATATTTGAACTAGATAACGAAATGGTTACGTTTTAGTTTAAAATAATGATGTGATAAAATAAAAGGCAACGTTGTACTTCCGCAAAACACATATTATTAAAAATAGTTCATTACGATTGGAGTAAATGATTAAAAACTGTAACTATCTTAAATAGCGCCATCTAGCGGCAATCCTTCCTCGGATAAACCGTTGCATTCACGACACTTATAATTTTCACAGATGATGTATTTCCACTGCCGCTATAACAACAAATACTAACAAAAAAAAAGGAAATAAAATAATGATTAAAGGGGCCTCATGTAAGGTGTACCTACAGCAAACGTGATTTTTTGCTCGTTTTTGATCGATGATCCAGATCACCCGATATTATTCTACGTGTATAGTAGTAGTTGGGTATAATTAAGCCTTCTGACTTCTGATCATTATCTCGTTATGGTAAATAATGAACCCATCATGCGCGCGTTATGGTAAATAGATAATGAACCCATCATGCGCGAGTCCGACTTGCATTTGGCCGATTATTTATTAAATCTTATGGAAGGCAAACAGGCAGAAGTACCTAAGTGCCTGAGGTACCTAGTACCTACCTAATACCAAAGTGAAAATAAAAGTAAATTAATCATAAAATATTGTCGAAGGTGTAAAATCAGCTTAATACAATAGACAATAAATTACTTATTGGCACAAATGTTTCTCGGGTTAAGTGTATTGAACCCTAGTGATAAACAGACAACATCAGTGCCTTATGGTTAGGTATAATGATTGCTGTTGATTTTGATTTTAATTAATTTTGATAAGATTAATTTGTGCTTAACTACAAGGATAACTCAAAGGATTACCTATTTTAGAAGCAACTTTTATGTAATGACTACAAGGAATAAATAAATAAATAAAAAGGTAGCAGTTGTGATATTGTTTTGACATTTTCATACAATTTCAGTAAAAAAAAAAAAAATTAAAACAATATTACAATAATACTGCTTTATGAGATGGTGGTACGGCCCCAGGATTTTTAACATGAAATGGATTCTTAGGATTCAAATCTCCCGCCATAGGTTAATTAATATTTTAAATTTCCCGCTACATTAATTAGTTCTCATGGCATACACTAAAGCACTAGTGAGCTCGTGTTGGCATTTATATTAATGAAGTTACCATTCTAATATTAAGATCTATGCTTTTCTATCTTGGCTCAATCACTCTACGCGCGGAGTCAATACCTCAAAAGAAGAAGAGTAGGTATCTGTGTTCTGTGTGTTTATCTGAAGTGATCTGATCTGTTAGGCTCAGAAGGGCTGGAACCCAGAGCCGTAAAGCCAGTTATTAAAAAAAAAATGATCTGATCTGTGTTCATTGTCATCTGTCAAATGATTGTCAAAAGGACGCTTGGTTTTGTGGCTTGTCGTGGGTTTGTCTCTGTGGCTCGCTCAAAGCGGCTCGCACAAGTAGGTACGTAGTGATACTCTTTGGCGGCTCGATGTTTTTGTTTCTGTTGGGTTAGCACTGAGCGTACTAATTTTATTACTGTTTATTGTTGTTTTCTGCATCTATTTCATCGCTTTTCTGAATGAAACTGCGGATTTTAAATACAGGTGGTACTACATTTTGTAGAAAAATGAAACTACAAGACTACGAATTTGACCTACACGTGCCGTGCAGTGAAATGTAGTGTGACGCGCTAGGCTAGGACTACATCACTGATAGATACTTCGATAAGATGAAGCTTGTTTTACTGGTGATTATAATCGCAGAAATCTCTATCACGATACTTGCCCAAAATGAGAACTGTACGCGAACGAACAGTCGCTGTGACTTCAAACCGAACGTTCGAAAATTATCGGATACCTTGTCGTCAAAATTCAGTGAAATAGTGGTGAAGGAGCTCGGAAGTGAATACACATCGCACTTAGAGATTAGAACTGCCTACAAAGTGAGCCGCTACTACAGTTCCGATACCAATACACTGATCCATATAGCAGATAAGTTGAACTACAAATTGTCATCCGCAATAAACATAATTATGGACATGAACAATGCTATAAACAAGACCGATACACCGTCCTTTACGCATCCTTGCCCATTTAACTCTATACGTAAGTCTGTGTTTATAAAAAATACCATTTTTGAAGATATCTCCTCTGTGAACGTGAGGACTAACATGTTGGATAGATTCAAAGATTTGAAAGTCAAGAGGCAGTACTTTTTGTCTCACATGGATTATGCCACGGACAGGGATTGTGCTTCTATGCCACACACAAATTTGAGATACCTGTACCACAAGGTAGTGCATCCGTACCCTAAACTAGTTGTATTCATAATTAATAATAACATGAACACTGAGTCTCTGCAGCAAAGCATCAATATTGCCAAAGAAATAGTTTATTCTCTACATAGCAATGATTTGTTTGCATTAAAAATAACCAATACGACCAATTTTGTCAAATTCGAGGACGCTTGTAGCAGTGACTGCATGTCTAACCTTGGTAACGCAACGGACAATAACAAATTGTTATTCCGTGAATATGTGAGCTCTGTGGAAACATCAACTACTAATATATCCCCAGCAATGATAAACCAGGAAATCGTAAGTTTGTTGAATGAGAAACACCTCCCAGTGTACAAGTTATTCATTTTCTTGACAGATACAAAAATATTCAGAGATGAAATGTGGTTCAAAATATACCCATTCCACCTGTATGATGAAGAAACAGTTAAATTTACTATTGGGTTAATTAACACATATGAAAACACGAAGAATAGTTCACTGGAAATTGTTCATTTTGATAAGCAACATAATCTTTCTCATGAACACTCAGTTATGAAACTGCACATCAACAACAGTGGCGTTGTCGGACAAGTGGCTTCAGCGTTTATTTCCCTTCTTCCATACAAATATGAAAATAAACTGCAAGCTGAAGGTCCTGCGTGGGAAGCCACCGAACGAGACTTCATGGTATCACTCGTGTACCCCATATCGACTGGCATCATAGGCTTAGACCTCTACTGGTCTGACTTGGCCGAAGATATAATTTATTTTAAAGGTACAAACCAAAAGAAAAGAGCGTTTGTTATGGATTTTTCTGGTAAAATACTTATGCATACATATTTTCCAAGGCCTGAGGCAGCGTCGGACAAAATCAAATTCACAAACTTAGAATCAGTAGAAACACATAGCAATATAAGCAATGTTAAACAAAAAATATTCAGTACTGCTTCTGGTAATTTTACTGTAGATAGTCATAATTCTTCTATGAAAATAATTTATTCTTGGGAATGGGTGCAGAGCTTATACATTGTGTGTGTGGTATCAGAAATTTTCGACAACAGTTTATTGAATAAGACAAATGTATTTTTTACAAGGACAAGTAAAGAGATTCTGTTGCATAGGATAGATTTGTTCCCACCTAAAACCGGGAAAATATGTCGTCATTTTAAGCAAATTGCCACTATTGATCAAGGTACTGTGTATTTAAGCCCGTCCAGTTTCCAATCACCCTTTACCTACCTTTATGATATGGGTGATGGTCAGGAGGCTGTTAGTTATATGCAGAACTACTTAGCCTATTTGAGAAGTGTAGCTCATGGTTTGCTGTCTAATCCGGGCCTAAAGAATGAGATACAGCAGGATGTTGGTTTCCTAAATTCCATTTTATCATTTTACAAACGTCAGCATTTACATGGTCCATATTCAAAGTATGTTGTTAGAAGGTATGCTGTCACAGAGAATGGTGTTTTGGTCATGTTTCCTGGTACAGTATTGGAGTATGACTATGAACCAGTGCGTAGACCTTGGTACACATATGCTTTAGAGAATCCTGGTAAAATTATACTAACTCCACCCAATTTGGATGTAGGTGGAGCAGGGTATATTGTGACAGTTTCCTTTGCTGTCAGAAGCCCCATCTATCCAACAATGGTCGTTGCCATGGATGTTACAATGGGGTTTCTTTATAAGCTGCTAATTGACAGTTCGCCACTTTGTGCCATTTCGTATGTTAAATGTTTCATTATGAATAATCGAGGCTATCTGGTTTCTCATCCAGGGCTGATGGACCCAAACAGCTCTGGTCCAATTGAACAACAACATATCACACATAAAGAATCAATGATAGCCATAGACATGCTGAACCACAAAGGTTTTGTGACCAAAAGGTTGTGCAGCAATTTTTACGATAAAACTATTCAAAGATTCTACGAATTTAATACATCTCTACCAAACGTGCTCTCTAATGTTGTATCAGGGGACCATTGTGTTCATTACTATATCGCTTCGATTCCTGGTACGAATGCTTTTATAGGGCTCGTGAATGCATCTTGCAGTGTTGGGGCCTTTTGCCCTTGCAGTATGGTCGATCGTCTCTGTCTCAATTGCAATCGTATGGAACAAACAGAGTGTGAATGTCCGTGCGAGTGCAGTTCAGAATCTTACGATTGTCCTAATTCGAACTCTTCTAGACTCAATCAGAATATCACCGTATGCGGCATGATGCCGGAGAATAACAGCCACAAATCCCACTACTTCCACAACTTTGCTGAAAATTTAAAGTCCTGTTTCGACTTTCAATGTGAGACGTACGTCACACATTCGTCTTGTTTAGGTGTTTTGGGTTGCGAATGGTGTCAGATAGACGCGGATGCGCGGACGCCTCTCGCCTCGCCGTTCTGTACTTCACAGTCCACCTGCTTCAATGGGGTTCTCGGCGCAGTCACTCCGTACGGGGAGGGAACATTCGGTCACGTGAACAGAGACGCTTTCGCCAGTTATTCGGCAATCGGGCCCATAGCCGGATGTATAGTTACAGTGAGTCTAATTGTAGCCGTGGCGATATACTGCTACAGGCAGAACACATCGTCAGACAGTTGCCACAACTTGTACGTCGATGGGCCGGCAGAAACGTGGCACGACGCGGATGTGCAGATGAGCCATCTGCCTTCCGACGACATGCCGGATATGTCTGGGCACGATAAGTTGTTGCCGGCTATGGAAATTGAAGCTCCCATTTCGCCGTACCGCGTGGTCACGGGCTACAGGCGGCCTCACACCGCGGGTGGATCCGACCACGGGTATTCGACGATGACGCCTCACGAGGATTCTGAGGCTACCGGATTCTCGGTGAACGATCCTACAATTCTGTCCGACGATACAAAGTCGGACGCGAGTTTTCCTGCCCCGGCGAAAATAAAACCGCGTCTAAAAGCAGCCGATCCCACCACAACAATATTGCCCTGTGGTAAAAATAGTGTGATAGCCCCTGTCACCGTTCATAAGAATATGGAGGCGTCCTAATTATAATTTTTAATAGTTGACTACCTCTTTTGTACAGCTAAAATTCATCGTTGTGATATAATAATAGTTACTCGCATACTTTAAGTTTGCATTTACAATAATAATTGCAGAGTACTATTTTTTTAGTACCTATGATATAATTTTAAACTTTGGTGCTTGACAAATAAATAAGCCATAACATAGACCCACAATAGATTTTAATATCATTTTTTATGTGATAGTATTTATTGATTCTTTACAAAATATAAAATTAGCTAATTAACTTAACTGCATGACCTTTTTTTTGAAATTAACATGTAGCTAAGTACCTTATTTTTTAAGTTTCAGATTAAAATAGTTACTTAGGCACAGACAAGATTGTTTGTGAAATATGAGATGCAACTTAATTAATTTGCAATAAATAAATTAAGTAATTTTTAAAATTTTAACTGTGACATTAAAAAATCGATTAAGTTTCCGTGTAGTTAATCTGTAAAAATTAAGTAATTTTTAAGATTTTAACTTTGACATTTAAAAATCTATTAATAAGTTTGTGTAGTTAATCTGTAAACTACAGTTTAGTTCCTTGTATTATGTGTTTATATGACAATTATGAAACGAATTTTAAAATTAAAATTTTATCAATATCAGACTATTATTTTTCAATAAGTATTTTTTATACTAAGTAATCTAGCTACAGTGAATACATATTAAAAACCAAACATCTCATACCAAGTAAAAAGCATATTTGCTTACTTTTACTTATCATACGTTTTACTTTTAAGAACAATATGGATGCAAAAAATTTTATAAATCTTTTTATTATTTTTCTGAAAAATCATTGGTGTTGTACTTCTATACATATATCCATACAATAGGTATACGTAAAAAATGTATACGCTTGCTTTATACATATAAATACGTAATAAGAATACCTACCTACTTCATAAACACTATTTACTTCTAGTCTGATATACTCGTACATTATAAACAATTGCAGCTAGATTTATGTAACTTTAATAAGTAAATTATATTTTTAATAAGCGATAGGTGCAGGAAATAGTATCTACATATATAGTCTAGATATATAATCTATCTGTCTATCCTATTATTATATTTTTCTGTACTAACTGAATATAATACTTTAAATATTCTCTGTTGTATATAATATCATATTATTAAATATGTAAAATGTACATTTTTGTACGTTAAAACAGCAGTATGTTACTTATACAGCAGCTACTTTAAATTGTAACTTTATTATGTACTTAATTAAATATCCATTTACAGTAAGATAATTTTAATATTTTTTTAAATACCTATAAATTGTGCCAGTGCCTCCTGTATTATTAAGCAGTAAGTGTACGTAATTTAAGACTGACTTCCGTGTTGCATTTATATAATGTACAATAAATTTTATAAAAAATATTTGATTTTTTTATAATTAAGACCCCTAACGGCTAACACTAACAGCTGGTATAATGAGACGAGGAAGACGTCCCAGGATCTTTTTTGTATTTGTTATACACATTGGCCTCATAAATTGTTTAAGATTTTCTCGTTAGAGAGTAGTATATACCTTGGTCTCGCGCTTCGATACATCACATAGCTGTAGTCATACTGCTGGCCACCTGGTAGAACGTTATTAGGTATACAGCTCAGTGGCGTAGCATGGGGGGGGGGGGGGGGGGGGGGGGGAGGCCCGCCGCCCCGGGCGGCCGAATACGAAAGGGCGGCATACGGAAAAAAATAAAAAGTGACTTATTCTAAGAAAACTTTCGCTTCGCTCGCGTTTGCTGATATATTTTTTGTCAAGTATAAACATCCGCTCTTAACTGCTTTTCGGCAAAATTTCTGTTTGTCACTTGGCTCTATCTCATGAACCATAGTTGAAAATTTAAAATATGCTATAGGTGGATAACAAATCAACAAAGATTAATAACAAAACAAAATTAAGTTAAAACGAAAAAAATAATTAAATTATCAACGTTTTTTTGCTCGATTTTAACAATAAGTTAGGTTCAAGGATACAGCGACGTTGAAAATTCGACTATTGCAAGTTCAGCCTGTAAAAAGTACTCCATGCTTTTTCCCCCACCCTTAAAAGTTGCTGGGTACGTCCATGATGAGTACGCTGACTTTACGTCATAATTTAAGTTAAATGCCCGTGAAACAATATTTTAATGAAACGGAATTATTAGTGTAGATCCAGCTATGCACCCCCCTCAAAGAAATCCAGGCGGCGCCCATCTTTTTTTTATGTATGTTCCCCGATTACTCGAAGACACGTGGACCAATTACAAAATTCTTTTTTGTTTGAAAGGGTACCTATACTTCCCAGATCTAATGATGAGATCCTGGAGAAATCGAGGGAACTCTTCAAATTTTGCTAGTATACCTGAAGCGATTTGGGTATTTTTTATAGTTACTATTGCATTTTCTTGCAGTCATCAAGTAATGACTGTAGTCATCAAGTCAGGATCTGATGGTGTAATCTCAGAGAAATTGAGGGAACTCTTCAGATTTTAGAAGCACACTTCAAGCGATTTGGGCATTTTTTTCCAATGCATTGCGCATTTGTTGTTTTCCACTAAAAAGTAAAAAATTAAATGGAAAATTCTTTCGAATTGGTGAACATTAAAAATTATTTCACTCTTTGTAGTGTCATTTGAAGATTGTTTTTTGGAAAGAATTTTCCATTTTATTATTAATAGGGTCTCGTTTTACCCTTAAGGTACGGAAGACTGAAAACAAGGGGGGCGGCATATTTAGGTTTGGCCCCGGGCGGCAAAATCACACGCTACGCCACTGATACAGCTCACAAGGTCCATTAGCCTAGAACAAAAAGCACTGGTAACAATTGAAGCCGTTTTATTCCCTCAAACAAAACTTGACGTAGACGGGTTGCTTGGCGCGCAGCACCAGTTCACTGATGAACACCAGGTCTGCAGGCCTGGTTATCGGCCGCAGGCGGTACTTGCGCAGCAGGCTCGACGTCAGTGTCATCATCTCTAGCATGGCGAACTTTTGACCTGGAAGTAGTTCACACCCTGTAGCTGGTGTAGCTAATACAAACACCTAGGTAACTATTTCAAGGTGGACGGGTAACATCCGGGCGAGAAAATTCAAATTTTATTTAGTTTTTCGCAAATAAAACACATTGTAGGCTTATGGCACTGAATTTTGGGCAATGACGAATAACACTACGCTAAGAGAACGAGAAATATGTAACGTATGTTGAAGCCAAACATTTCTCAAATATGGCGTCGTTACCGCCCGCAACATTTTGATACCGCTGACATCACATCGTGTTGTCGCTTACATTAACGCCATTTTACAGTTTTGACAAATTAAAAAGAATGCTTCAGAGCAGAGCCGAAAAATACATGCGTGACGTCACTGAGTGCTGATCCTTTATAATATGTTTCATCATTGATTTTGCGCAATTATGCGTTTTTAATAAAAAAAGCTCAAAAATACTCATGCATAAATGTTATAACTACTCTCAAAATTCATTTCCATAAACCTACATCGGTGATTCACGGAACCATCTCGGTGTGAGATTCCGACTTGCACTTTTACAGCAGCTGTAGCCATGTATGAAAATGGCAGCTGTCGTCGATAAGTCACGTGCTCAATTTGCTATTTTCATACACTTTTTGAATTTCGTTCCAATAGCAATCACAGAAATAGAATCGATAAAGAAACAATTCATGTTTACAGCTGCATTCTCGTTTGTTATTAGATACCTACCAATACAGTTCCTCGGTCCAGCACTGAAGGGTATGTAAGCGAACGGGTGTCGATGGACGCAGTTCTCTGGTAGAAACCTCTCGGGGATGAAGCGTTCAGGCTCTGGGTACAGGTCCGCTCGATGGTGGACGTCGTAAATGTGGATCTGGATTAACGAGTCCGCTGGTATTGTGTAGCCTCCTGAAATGCGGAACCGTAACACACTATATTTTGTTTAACGGCGTAGAAGCCGTATTTAAGCGATTTTGAATGAAGTTTTATTTAAGAACTATGAAGACTACTTTAAAATTTAAATTTCATGTATTTTGGGTCTTTAATCTAAAATCGCTTAGAAGCAGAAACACGATTGGATAAAATTTCCTCGATAGAAAGTTCTCCCAAAATATGCACCAAAATTTAAGTATATATTTAAAGATAGCATTTCTATCTTTAAATATATACTTAAATTTTGGCATTAGACATATGGCATTGAAGCAATGCCATATGTTTAGCTTCTCTGATCTTCAGTGCGTCAATTCTTCTGACCATTTTTTAACGATTGTAGACGATGGAGAGATTCTACTTTATTAATCTGTTTCAGCGTTAACCCTTTCTTGAACTAATACATCGACGTAATGTTCGATTTTCTCCTAAACCTACAATCGGACTGATCGCATCTTATGTTATTTGCATATCAAATAAACTTTGGGCTAATAAATTAAATAGACCAAAGAGGTCGGACCTTATACACTACAGTAAATCTATGGAAAAATCTGACGTATAATAATTATTAAAAAAAACGTGAAAAAATTTGACAGCAATGAAATGTTTACTTAGCAACGCCATTAAATCAATTTATTAATTTTATTTTTATTTTGAAAATACTCGATAATCATAATTCTCCACTTATAAGTCGTCGACTCAGATCGAGTATTTTTTTACGCTCTTTCATTTTATGTGCGATTCGTTTGATTCTGTTTATTTTGTTTATATCAAAGTTTTCTGCATATTCCGTGTTTCAAGCTATTTGGACAAATACTGAGGGTTATTATTATGCCAATTTTTCTGAACTACAAAACCGATGACTTTGAAATATTTACAGAACAATCTTTAATGTATCTCCTTTCTAACAAAAAAAGAATGAATGAAATCGAACCACGCGTTAATGATTTACAACTCAGTATACATTTTAACTTTTAAATTTCGGGATAAAAAGTATCCTATGTCCTTCCTCGTAGTATGAACTCAAGTCATACCAAGTTTCATTGGAATTCATTCAGTAGTTTCGGCGTGATGCGCGGCCGTGATACAGAAAGACAGACAGACAGACAGACAAAAATGAAAAAAAATACAGTTTTGGGTTCAGAACCGATTTTAGAGTGCCCTCGAAAAAAAATTTCAAAATATCTTTAATGTACAGAATTTGACCTGTTACAGATTTATTATAAGTATAGATAGATATACATTTTTTGAATAACGTTCATAAGCGATGTAAAATCGTAACGAAACGCATGGATGTGGACATATGACGCATGGATGTGTCATGACCCATGTGACACATGACGACCGAATGGCGTAGCGGTAGCGAACCTGCCGTCTGTGTCGGAGGTCGTGGGTTCGATTCCCACTACTGGTAAATGTTTGTGTGATGAGCATGAATGTTTTTCAGTGTCTGAGTGTTTTTCAATATATTATATTTATGTATATAAGTATGTATGTATATTTATCAGTTGTCTAGTACCGATAACAAAAGCTATCGCTTACTTTGGGGCTAGATTGCGTTGCGATTTGCGATGTGTGTATCTAATTGTCCAGATATATATTAAAAAAAATAGATTATACAGTATATAAAAAAAATAGCTAGAGCTGTTTGCAGTGCCCAAGTATATTAGTTCCATTAGTATCTACCATAGGCTTTTGATCACCGATAAGAAACCTCAGGATATGGGCATCCGAACGATTTACGTTAACCTTTTTCGTACAAGAAAACAGTAGCGCCGTCTGTCAAAATTCTATAGATAGCTGCTGAGGAAATACAGCGTGACCTATTGGTGACAAAACAAGCATTTTTGGCACCGATAAACTGGCGACAATTTTTTCGCATCGTCCGTCCTGTCCAGGGTATAAGTATGACTATTATTTTGATACAATTTTTAACCATTTTGAAATAAGAACAGACCTAATTGAACGTCTTCTGTCACCGTCCTGGCTATGTAGTGGACACTGGGGTACAGTCGCAGAGACTCCTTGAGACAACACTCCAGGTATTTCATTTTCTTCACGTCCTCCATCGTGACGGGGCGGTCGGACTCACCGAATATTGACTTAATTTCCTCATATATTTTATCCTGTAACGATTGCAATAAAAAAATATTAAAAATAAAAAAAGAATCATCAAAATCGGTTTCGCCGAACTCGAGATAATCGCGAACAATTTATTTATAAAGCCTTTATTCAGACACTTTTACAAAATAAAGTTCATACAACAAAAACGTAAATACATCCATTAAAGTAAAAGTTTAAATAAAAAATTAAAAGTCCGTACGAAGAACTAACAGAACAATATCAGCACGTGTCTGCTTGCCCTCTGGCAAAGGCCTCCTCTAAACCTTTCCACAGATCTCTTTCCCTTGCCAACCTCACCCACGCTCTTCCTGCTACCTGAACAATTTCGTCATCCCACCTGGTTCGTTGTCGCCCTTGTTTTCTTTTACCTATACGTGGTTGCCAAAGTGTAATACGTTTGCTCCACTTTTCCTTCCCTCTCATCATATGGCCGGCCCATTTCCATTTTAATGTCTTTATTTTAAGTGTAACGTCTGTAACTTTTGTTACGTGTCTTATATACGTATTTGTTTTCTTATCTGATAACTTTATAGCTGCCATACTCCTTTCTATCGACCGTTGACAGACCTGCAGTCTGTGTAAATGATGTTTTGTCAACGCCCAGGTTTGGCATCCATAAGTTAGAATAGGGAGTATGCACGTATCAAAAAGTTTCCGTTTTATTGACATTGGAATAGTTTTGTTTTTCATCACATTTTTCAAGGACCAATACCGATTCCATGCACTGGCTACTCGTTTGTCTATTTCGAGTGACATTTGTTTGTGGGGTGAAATAACTTGTCCAAGGTATGTATAGGTATCTACGTATTCAATTACATTGTTATCGACGGTTATTTTTTCTTTTCTTCCATTAGTCATTACCTTGGTCTTGTCCAAATTCATACTTAAGCCGACTTCTTTACTCCTTAGTGCTAAGTCTGTAAGCATTACTCCTAGCTCCTGTGAGTTTTTGGCGAATAGAACCAAATCATCAGCGAACCTTAAGTGATTTAATGATTCTCCATCTAAACATATACCAAAATCATCCCAATCGAAGTGTCTAAATATTTGTTCCAGGACAGCTGAAAAAAGTTTAGGTGAAAGGGGGTCCCCTTGTCGCACACCTCTTTCTATGTTTATGACTGTTCCTCTTCTCTCAAGCTGTATTACTGCGGTACTCTTTGCGTACACATTTTTGATAATTCTTATATATTTGCTATGTATTCCTTGCTCTTTAAGCGCTTGCCATATTTTTGTTTGTATCAAGGAGTCAAATGCTTTGCTGTAATCGACAAAGGCGCAGTAAAAAGTTAAATTGTATTCTGAATATTTTTCGATCAGCTGTCTCACCACGTGTATGTGATCCAGAACCGAGAAGCCTTCTCTAAATCCTGCTTGTTCACGCGGCTGACTTTCGTCCAAGGTCTTTGTTATTCGACTTAGTATTACTTTTGCAAAGATTTTATATATATTTGATGTTAAACTAATGGGTCTATAGTTATTTATGTCTTTCCTATCTCCTTTTTTATACAGTAAAATAATATTTGATAATGTCCACTGTGTTGGAATTGTCTCTTCATCTAATATTTGATTAAAAATATCCGTTATTACTGGTGTTAATATGGCTTTGTTTCCAATAAGTAATTCATTTTTAATTCCATCGGGTCCTGATGCTTTATCTTTTTTCTGAGTTTCAATAGCCTTTTCCACTTCTCTTTTAAGTATCATAGGGATGTCTTCGTCTTCCTTATCACTGTCTGTGCTGAAATCTTCAATGAGTTCTGTTTCCTTTAAATACAGTTTTTGGTAAAAATTTGTGGCAATAGTCATTATGTCTGATCTGCTCGTTTTTTCCTTGTCTTTTTCACTATTGAGACTTGGTATCCAATTTTTTATTTCAGTTAATTTTTTTATTGCTTTTTTTATACCTCCTGTTCGAAAGACTTCTTCTTCTATTGTTTTCATTTGGTTCGCTTTTCTATCTCTTCTTATTTGATTATTTATTCTTTTGCTAATTTGGGATATTTTGATTCTTGTCATTCTGCCTTTTGAGGGTTCACTCAAAAGTTCTTTTCTTTCTTGAAGTAACTTTTTTGCTTCCTCTGATAAGGTGCTTGATTTTACTTTCGGGTCTAACTGTAGTATTGAACTTCTGAGAATTTCTTCAAAATGGTCGTAATTTTGTTGAACGGATTTATCCTTCGCCTCCTTTTGGTAAGTAATGAGTTGATCACTAAGACATTGCTTCCTTCTATTCGGTAGAGATCCATTTTGTTGACCTGCAGATCTTTCATAATTCCTTCTTGTTTTCTTACCTGGTTTTATCTTTAACATAGCTCTGAGCATTCTGTGGTTAGTATTAAAATTGAATCTGTTAACCACACTAGTATCAGTAAAGCTGCTGGGCTTATTTGTTAGGATGTAGTCTATTTCATTTTTATACCGTCCGTCCGGTGAGATCCAAGTCCATCGACGGTTGGCCCTTTTTTTGAATTTGCTGTTTAGAATTGTTAAATTATGTTCGAATGCGAAGTTGATTAACCTTGCTCCGTTTTTGCTCCTTTTCCCAGTGCAGTATGGGCCTCTAATAAGACCCTCTCCATTACGCATGTCTCCTATCTGTGCATTAAAATCACCCATTATAACAAGATTCTTAGATGACTTAGCTTGCATCACAGCACCTAAATCATTGTAAAATTTTTCTACGTCCTCGGGTTTTGCTTGCTCAGTTGGTGAATAGATTTGGATGAATGTCCAAAACTTTTCGTATTCAGGTACATTCATTCTTAGAATTGCAATTCTTTCTGAAATGCCTATGAATTCCTCAATGTTACCTTTTAGTCGCTTGTTGACAAGAAACCCCACTCCATGCTGTCCCGGAGTTTCCCCCATGTAATACAATATAAACTGATCGTATTCTTCTATCTGTTCTCCTGTTCGTCTTACCTCACATAACCCTAGTATATCCCACTTAATGTCAGTCAGAGCTTGTGTTAGTTCTACTAGGCTTTCGTCAGATTTCAGGGTGCGTGTATTTAACGTGGCAATGGTAAGGGACCTGTCAGATTTAACTTTGTTATAATTTTCAATTAGTTGTGGATTTAGAGGGTGGTGGTCATTAGAACCTTTCCCCACGGTGACCAACCGGCTTGTGGAAGGTACATCATTATTAATGTTTATTAAGTTATACTTACTATTCGCGGAGTTCAGAGGGCTGATATTGTTCTGTAGTTGCTAGTTTTTTATTATCTGCTTTGATGAAGAAGATGCCTGAGATACCGCTCTGTCCCTCATAATGGTGAACGCATCTCTCTTATTAATTTTGCTCGGTCCTCGGACTATACCTCCATTTTCGTTCACCGTTGGTGAGGTCGTAAGCGGTCTTTTCTTATTTTCTGAATTTTGTTCTGTATTCGGTTTTGGTTTAATTACTATTTTATCATATCTTAAAAATGCTATGTTTCCCTTTTCTCGCTCCTTTTTCAAATCCTCTTGTAGCTCTTGTCTTTTTGCCAAAACTTCCTTTGGAAAATCTTCTGCAATTCTAACTCCATTAGACAACTTTTTCTTGTTCTTAAGTATCTCAATCTTTTTCCATAATGTTACAATTTTTATAAGCACTGGTCGATTTTTATTCATCGCAAATTTCCCAAGTCGGTAAGCTGTAACAACTTCACTTTTTCCTAAATCTATGTTTAAATCATTTTTTAAAATATTTATAATTTTAGTAATTAGTTGAATTTCACTGTCTCTGTTTTCTGTTATACCATAAAAAATTAAGTTGCTTCTTTTTTCCTTCCTCTCGAATACTTGTATCTTATTTTCTAATTTTTCTACTCTCTCCCTCAATTTTTGATTTTCCTCCTGAAGTGGTTTCATTTCCAATTCCAATCTATCTAATCTCCCAATAATAGTGTTGGTTTGTTTTTCCATAAGTTGCGTTATAGTTGAAATGAGATCTTGACTGTCCATTGTCATTTATTCTGCTAACCTTTAATAAACAAATGTTACGACTAAACGGGTCATAAAAGTAGGCAAGTCGTGTAAACGCGGCATACACTCACCGCGTTGCCGCCGCGCGCGTCGATTTGTTTTGGTGTTGACAATCGTTGCAGTTCAAATGATTTCGGACACAATTCCACCGTGTTAATGGACATAAATTGGGAAAATAGATACAGTGTGTTGGTTACTTATGAAGTGTTACTCTGAACTCAAAGGATGCTATAGAAAATCAGTTGTTTTCGGAGTGTTATGTGCACCATTAACGGTTGTTCGCTTATCGATGTAGATGTTTATGTGAGTACTTTCCTGCTGTTTGCGAAAAATAACTCGTTGTTCACCTTACATTTTCATCGTTCACATCAATGTTTTCGAATTTGTTGTCTTCTGTACTATAAACACTGCACTTGAGATTTTAATTTTAGTGATAATGTTATGTACGGATCGGTAGGTACTTTTGTATGACATTCACTAAAATGTGTTTTTATGTATTTTCTAGGTAGTTCTTCTCATAAATAACATTTGTACACACGTAACGTAGCACTTAAACTTTACTTGATGATAAATATTTACAAAATAACCAGTTTTATTAATTTTATTTACATAAACACTCAGCAGATGTATTACTCGGTCGCACTGCAGCGCCCTCTCAATCGCGAACAAACTTAAATACAAATATATCTATCAAACTAAGAACCTCTTGTTTTTTTAAGTCGGTTAATATACTAAAGCCTTCTCCAGAATGTAACAAACACTTTCCTGAAAACTGCATCAAAATCGGTTCAGCCAAACGCGAAATAATCGCGGACAAACATACATAAATACATACATACAAACATATGGGTTGAATACAGAACCTCCTTTTTTTTAAGTCGGTTAAAATGCCTGAGTATCTTTGCACTCTCGGGTAGAACGAAAGTTCATCCAACGCTCGATAGATGACGCTAATGAGTTCTAGTTGAAAATGATACAGCTGATGGCTTGCTAGTATCGGCGGACTTTTACTTGGTAAGTTGATACAATAAACGGTTGACGATTACGAGAGTTGTAATGACAATTGGCTTTTCGTGGATTTTCCTCGTGTCAGGATTTTTTTGACTAAAATAACCATTTTCCGTCCGAAAAAGGAACTTCCGTTTCAATAATCGACTGTGCCAGATAGAAAGACGGACGAATAAGGGTTGCAATTTTTGTACAGAATCCTAAAACCTACACACTGTATATAACTGAAGCACTGCACTGCGTTCGATATTTTACGGAAGATATAGGTACCTACGAACATATTCATACACTTGTAAGTTGTACCTACTAGAACTAGAAGATAGGTAAGATTAGGATATAAGCATATTACATAGCATTAGCATATTAAAATAACAACACTTTTTTATTCTTAACTTATTACATAAGATTAAATATACGAGAAAGTACCTGTATTTCAGGCTCGTTAGCCAATCTCATCATGAAAAAAACCAGTGCCATTGAGGTAGTGTCATGTCCCTGAAAAGTATACGTACAAAGGAAAATTAATCATCATGCAATTTGACGGTAGCTATTTTCTTTACTTTCTGTGTAGCCTTGCCAATATAAACTTCCTTCTCTGATTTGTAAATATTATATGTAGGTAGGTAATCTAGTAATAAACATGTACCTTGGACAGGGGCGGACAGCGCGAAAAATGTCGCCAGTTTATCGGTGCCAAAATGCTTGTTTTACCACCAACAGTAAGGCCACGCTGTAGTTAGCTCAGCAGCCACCTATATAATTTTGACAGATGGCGCTATTTTTTGCTTGTATACGAAAAAGGTTTACCTAAATCGTTCGGATGGTCATATCCTGACGTTTCTTATCGGTGGTATCTAGCGGATTTAATTAGGTTATCTGTGACAAATCACGCTTGGATTTGTTCAGCGGTTTAGTATATTGGTACTAGCAAGTACCTACCTATCGGATGTTGTGTAGAAGCCTATACTATTATACGTATTCTGTAACTTGGTGCCTATCAAAAAATTATAGCCACTTACACATATCTCTTATCCATTGAAGGTTTGCTACGAATATGTTATTGTTATTTCATAGCAAACCTTTAATGGATAAAAAAAACTTGAGAGGTGTCAAGGGACACCCGAATGGAACGAAGTATATCTGGCTTGCTTTCTATAAGAGAGAGAGAGAGAGACAAACAGAGAAACATGCGCACGCCGCACGACTAAAGTGTCGTCACAACTTTTCGTATGATTTTTTTCCGTCTAGCCCCCTTTCATAACGGGCGATAAGGAACTTCGTTCCAAAAATATTATATGCCAGTGGCTATCATTCTAAGATAGGCGCCGAGTTACAGAATACGTGCAGGTAACATTTGTCAAAAACACAGTTTTCCATTATTTTAATAACACAAGAAATACTTTCACTTGAATTCGAATACACGAATTAATTTCTTAGTTTTGCTTCAGTAAATCGAAATGTCACCTCCTTCAAGCTAATTATTAGCTTACCCTGAACATAAAAGTGTCGACTTCTTCCCTGATCCCTTCGTCGTCTATGCCGCCTTGATTTTGGTCCTGGATCAACAAATCCAACATGGCAAGCCGACCCTTATTATTAACCCTATCATCGTTATCAGCATCAAAATTCAGTATCGAAGGGTTATGCTTCAAATAAGTTTTCCTCTGTTGAATAACATCCCTCGTGAACCCGTGCAAGTCTTTTAGGACTTTTCTCTCAATACTCGCTACTTGGGAAAACTTGTAAGTGAATTCTAGAAAGAGCCACAGTCTACACGTGCGTTGAACTAAACACGCCCCGAGTTTTTGTATTGCGTTGAAGTATTTTGTCGACAGTGACTGTATGCCTTCGTTGTTTGAAGTCCCCATTGCTGTTTCTGTAAAAAAAACATTTGTTTTTCAATAATTTTAGAAAATTTACCCCCTTATTCATAAACATGGAATAGCAGTGGAATAGTCCAATAGGTACTCTGCTTTGTCTTTATTTGTCAACAAAAAGTCAACAGTACCTAAGTACCTAATTTGAGATTCGAAGGAATACAAAGTAGCCTTTGACGACCTCCCTCTTTTGACGATTGTGTAAGTGGGAGGTCGCGGGTTCGATTCCTGCCGCAGGCCAATTTAAAAATTTTATAATTTCTAATTTGGCTCAGCTCAGGCCTGGTGGGAGGCTTTGGCCGTGGCTATAGTTACCACCCTACCGGCAAAGACGCACCGCCAAGCGATTTAGCGTTCCAGTGCGATGCTTGTAGAAACCGTTGGGGTAAATATAGTTACCCTTCCAAGTTAGTACGATAACACCTTAGGCTGCATCATCACTTACCATCAGGTGAGATCGCAGTCAAGTACCTACTAAGTTGTGTAGAGTAAAAAATAGCCTATGTTTTAATCCAGGTTAAAAGCTATGTATATTCCAAATTGTAACTAAATCGGTTCAGTAGTTTTTGCGAGAAAGAGTAATAAATATCTATACATCCATACAAACTTTCGCGTTCAAAATATTAGTTAGCAGTAACTCAATAAGGAATAAGGATAGTACGGAAGGGAGGTAAGGCACTTCTAGCCATATGTCATTTTGAGATACGCCCATCATCATTTTGAAATCCTTTTACGGATAGAAATGGAACGAAATTCAAAAATGTATGTACCTAATTGATCGCTATATTTGTCACGTGACCGCGCATTCTTACACATTTTTTGAATTTCGTTCGAAAGCGATGCAATCGAAATCTTAATTTTTTTAAGATTGCTATTGAATCGAGATTTGACACAGACATTCGAATCGAAGATCCAACAACTTGTGCTAACCCAACAGAGTAAAATAATTTGGTTGATACTTATAACTTACTACACACAGTCCTTAGAGTCATGTTACTGATAAGTTGAACTATATCAGTTTGCTCATTGCCCACTTCTGCCTCGATTTTCTCGAGGAAAACTTGAGTCTCCTCTTCGAAGGTTCGGAAGAATCTCTTCAGGATATTGAAGTGAAACGCTGGAGTGAGTAGCTTTCTTCTTTGGTGCCACTTTTTACCTGTTGAAAAAAAATAGCTTTGGTTCCTTCGTTGGTTACTGCTGTTAAAGAAAGGTCCTAAAGTTTGACGACCTCCCTAGCGCAGTGGCGCGAGTTAGGGTTAATGTGGGTGTTCGCGGGTTCGATTCCGCCACTGGCCACTGTGAAACTAATTTATAATTTCTAAATTGGCTTAGGTCTGGTTTGGTGAGAGGTTTCGGCCGAGGCTTGTAACTACTCTACCAGCAAACACGCACAGCCAAGTGATTTATTAGCTTTCCGGCGGTATGCTGTGTAGAAACCGTCAGGGTTGCAGCTTACCCCCTTCCAAGTAAGTAAAATCTTCGACTGCATAGATATCGTCATTTACCATCAGGTGAGATCTCAGTCAAGTATCCAGTCCTAACCTAACTTGTAGTGTATAAAAAAAGTTACGTACCTAAGTTGCTATAATTACTCGGCGGGATTTGAACCCGCGCCTCCTAGATATAGCGGTTGTGTGTTCTACCAATTATCATACCTACCACTTCGTCTCTGAGTGATCGAAAATTGTTAATTTACAGGTAGTTTACAATTTTTCAATAAAGTTCTTGAAAATACGGTGAGTAGGTACCTACTTTACCTAAATCTTGGGTACTTGATTTTCAGAGAGAGTATCTTGCACAATTTCCGGGTTACATTTATATTATACTTAGTTATCTAGTTACCTACTCATCATTACAATATTGCTTCATTTGCTATCTACGAACCTACTTAAAATATGTCATTAAATACCACAGTAAGTACTTAGGTCAAATATCTACTTAATCTTTAGTGCCGATAACGTTTTATTATATTCTAATTATGACCAAAAAACAAATAGAATACATATGCACAATATCGTGTGAAGTAAGTAGGTCATAATAAATTAAAAGGCCTCACCATTGCTTGTGAGTAACCCTTCGCCCAGCCATCCTCTTAGAAAAGTGTAAGGCTCTTGCTTTTCGATGAATTTAGACGATGAGAGAATTGTCTGTGAAATAAGAGATCATCTGCATTATCATACCTGTACCTATCATTAATTTAACATATAAAGGATCAGCACTTAGTGACGCATGTATTTTTAGGCTCCGCCCTGAAGCATGATTTTTATTTTTAGTGTTCCATACCAAACTGTTAAAAAAGGAACCATAATGGTGAGACTTTCTCCGTCCGTCCGTCTCTATATTCAATATACTCTATGGTCCGTCTGTCACACTCGATTATTTAATTTGTCAAAACTGTAAAATGGCGCTAATGTAAGCGACCGACAGCACTATGTGCTGTCAGCGGTATATACCGTTACGGGCGGTAACGACGCGCGACGCCATTTTTGAGAAATTTTTGGCTTCGCCTTCAACATAAGTACGTCACATGTTTCCCGTCTTCGTCATTGATACCTACCTACTACTTACCTCCCTACTATGAAGTAGGTACCTATATGCCTATAATTACCTCGATATCCTTAGGATCATAAATATTCACAGCCACAATATCCAAAGCTCCAAATCCGATCACGTCTCCATACTTTTTGTGCAAAGATCTTAAATAAAGGAATAATTTATCTGAAACAATTATTCACTAGTGAACTTCAGCTTCGCGACACTTCAATCTGTCTACGACTCTGTTCACCCGGGTGGACTAGGGACCCATTCTCTTATTGCCCGCTGAGTGACTGTACAGGTATTTTAGATACAGTAGAAACTCGATTGGGGGGGGGGGGGGGGGGGGGAATGCTACTCAGAAAAATCGAAAAGGACACTTAAAACTTGTGCCTCCTTTCTACCATAGAACGGCAAGCAGTGACACCCGTGGTTGACATCCAACAAACTTGCATGAAACGTTTTTTTTTTCACGTTTCTGATACGAATCGCCAAGGCATGGACGGTGGAATGCTCCAAGCTCGGTGGTCTCAGCCAAGTACAAACGAAGAGTGAATAGAAATTTTCTAGCCAAGCGCGCTACAACCTAGACCTCATCACTTTTGTCATCAATGATTGTGTTGTGGTCAAGCGCAAGCCTATCTACTATCAAAAGTCAAAAGTCAAAAAGTCAAAATATATTTATTTCACATAGGCCTAACTTACAAGGCACTTGTAAAACGTCAACAATGTTTGTTACATAATATTATGTACGGTGATAACTACAAGTCGACTTAAAACTAAGTTTACGAGGGTTCCAACGCGCCCTGCACTGAGAAGAAGCCCACAACAAACTCAGCCGGGTTTTGTTTTCGGTTATCACCACTTTACAAAAGCTCTTAAAAACTAGTTGAGCTAGTAATTATAATACAGCAGTTCATTTACTCCCAAGGATTTGATTCATGTAAATAATCCTGAATACTATAGTAAGCTTTATTAACGAGCTTTCGTTTTACAGCGACTTTGAACTTATTGAGGGATAAGTTTAACATTTCAATAGGAAGTTTGTTGTAAAAGCGTATCCCATTGCCTTTAAATGATTTATTTATTTTCTCTAGTCTTGTTTTATTCACTACTAGTTTGTTTTTACTTCTAAGGTTAATAGCATGGAGATCGCTTTTTTTAACAAAATTATTAATATTTTTATGCACATATATCAAGTTATCAAATATATACTGTGCATGCACCGTCATTATATTAAATTCTTTGAATTTTTCTCTTAAAGACCACCACACCAATCACCACAGAAATAGGAATATACGGCAAACTATTACATTTTTAGATGTACTTTATAATATTATGTATACTGACCTATATTTTTTATCATTTTAACAACAATATCTTAGGGACAAATTACGACAATAGTTATAAAACGTAGATTTTTATACCTACCTACTTTGACCATCAAGCGAGAATGTAAATGAATTTGACGCGGTCTCAATTATAATGATAATATCATTTTTAAGCTATTGCATAGCTTATATCGCGGGCCTTGAGCGTGGAGACCGAATCCAGAAACTCCGTAACGAAAATAACCTAACACTTTTTAGTTTTGCCATCAATCGATGAATAGCAGAACTTTTAATGACTTTTTGAAATATCACCCATTTGGTTCAGCAACTCGTCTCTAGGTGGCATTGGTTGTATAATTAACTTTATCTACGCTCATTGCTTAAAGTTCGAATTATGAAATCGAAATGTGTCAAATAATTACCTACTTTATTCACAGACTTCTATAATTATTAAAAAGTTATTCATAATAACATCGCTCTACTATGGAAATATTTAAAGAAAGTTGTTTAATATCCATAACGATACACGGCTCTGGATTCCTGTATTTGTATCTGGGGTAATATTTTTTAAGTACTTAATATTTTTTTAAGTGAATCCACAGACAACATATAGTTGGTAGTCATTGCCGAGAGTATGGATGGGCCATGATTGACCATAGACAACAACATGTCTAACGTTCCGCGTAACGTTCCACCTGGGCCTGTGATTATGATTACGATTACGATTACGATTACGATTACGATTATGACGTTATCTCGTAAATCTATCGTCCGTAAACCGACTTTACAGACAACTAATTTTTTTTGTTACTTAGTCAAAACTTTGCGCTGAAAAATGACTAGCAGTAAAACCTACTTTCACTCCACCTGACATCTTAGTAGTTGCAATGATTTAACTACGACAAACGTTAGCAAGATTTTATGATTTGGATTTATAATAATAATATGAGCGTAGATAAAGTAGTGTATGTAACTCTACATAATTAGGTATTAAAACACTCGTGTGATACTATTAAAAAACTCGCCTGCGGCTCGTTTTTTAAACTCACACTCGTGTTTTAATACCCCCCCATTATGTAACCGTTACATAAACTACTATTATCTACGCTCATTGCTTAAAGTTCGAATTATGAAATCGAAATGTGTCAAATAATTACCTACTTTACCTATTCACAGACTTCTATAATTATTAAAAAGTTATTCATTATAACATCGCTCTACTATGGAAATATTTAAAGAAAGTTGTTTAATTTCCATTACGATACACGGCTCTGGAGTCCTGTATTTGTATCTGGGGTAATATTTTTTATGTAATATTTTTTTAAGTGAATCCACAGACAACATATAGTTGGTAGTCATTGCCGAGAGTATGGATGGGTCATGATTGACCATAGACAACAACAACAATGTCTATTGTCTATGGTTCTGCGCCACATTTGCAGAATTTTGGCGCCATATATACAATTTTTTTGTTATTTTTGTTACTTAGTCAAAATTTTGCGCTGAAAAATGTCTAGCAGTGAAACCTACTAAAGAAAGTTTAACTCCACCTGACATTTTAGTAGTTGCAACAAAAATGAAACAAAGTGAATGATTTATACGACAAACGTTAGCAAGATTTTACGATTTGGATTTATGATAATAATATGAGCGTAGATAAAGTAGTGTATGAAACTCTACATAATTAGGTATTAAAACACTCATGTGATACTATTAAAAAACTCGCCTACACTCGTGTTTTAATACCCCCCATTATGTAACCGTTACATAAACTACTAATATAATTGCATAAGTTGATAAAAACAGCTATGCAATAGCTTTACCGCGGCAGTCTCCGAGTGCCACACGTCTTTTTTTTATTAAAAATTTAAATTATTAACATCATTAAAATAACTGTGAGAATAAATACAATTTTTGACCTTTAGGTGCTTTGGAGTTAGTGACTCACTACTCGCTTAATGTAGCTTACTATGTTATAAAAAACATTTTATGAAAAAAATTGTTCCGAAGGTCAACTGCAACAAAGTTGCTTCGGGTGCTTTAAAAAATTATGGATCATAATAATTATGAGCTATCGTTAAAATATTATGAGGTGTCGTTATGTTCCATAATTGTGGAAGTGGGAAAGATCATAAAAAAGATAGATATTATACCTAATTAGTGCATACTGTTGAGGAATTATGACTATGTAGATACATACTGCTCAGTAACATTGTACCTACCTATATCTGGCAAACTTAAATACAAACATATAGATCAAACTGAGAACCTCTTACTTTTTAAGTCGGTTAATATACATACTAAAACCTTCTCCAGAATGTAACAAATACTTTCTTGAAAACCGCATCAAAATCGGTTCAGCCAAACGCGAAATAATCGCGGACAAACATACATACAAACATACGGGTCGAATACAGAACCTCATTTTTTGAAGTTTGTTAAAAATCAGAATATACAAAATCGTATCTGTAATTTGTAATTAAAAAACATGATTTTAAGTTACCTTGAGGGTGAATTAAATTAAGTGAATTGCCGATTATCGGCCAATATGCCGGCCCTGGGAGTTTCGCACGTAGCCTTCCTCTTCTGCTATAGCGCTGGTAGACACACAAACACACAAGAAAACCTGCCAACACATAAAATAATAAATACAGTACCATTTTACGATTTATAATTAACTCGAGTAACAACAATGTATTTTTATATCATAGAATGACATAGAATAATAACTTAATTGTAAATAATAATACGTCGATTCGTAAGCGCGGTCATAATTGGACTGCGCTACGCAGTGAATGAAAATATAGTGATAGGAGTCTGGTTTATATGGCTGGATAGCGCAGCGCGGACTGATTAAAAACTCTTTTTTTAGGGTTCCGTACTCTAAGTATAAAATTGGACAAAGGACTTTACTCGGGAATCGAACCCACGGTCCTCAACGCAGAAAACAGGACCGCAAATTTTTCTATCAGTAATCTTCGGAGATAAATAATTACGATATATTTTTCAACAAATTTCTTAATAAATGAATTATGATTAATGTGCATAAAAATGATTGAAAATCCATTAAAGAATGTACAGGGTTTTTTATATTATGATACTCCAAAAGGTACAGTCATGTCATTTTGAAATTTTGATGCATTGGTTTTTGCCCTTTAAAAAAGAAACAATTCTAATTTTTTTATAATTGCATTGACGTTGGGTCACTATTACCGCCGAATATATAATATTACTAAGTACTAACGTATATTACCTACCACTATTTCTTTCATGTAGGTATGGAGCCTTAAAAATGAAAACAAGTTATAAAAAATCTTTGAATTACGTTTATTTACACTAATCCATCACTCCTGTACAATTATTGTTAGTACAGTTTGTGTACTTTCGAGTCGACTCGCTTCGAATAAACGGATTGGATTCTACCATACATCTACAGCCAGCACCCCAGCGGGCACATAGTGAACTAAGTGTAGTGATACACCTGTACGTGTACATAGCACAAACTTTAGTTCAGCACATTACGCGACGGAATATTTTTTTTTTTTAGTCATTGTCACACGCTGAACGTTCAACTACGCATGCCGAACTTTCAGTCATGTAAGCCCCTTCGAACATGGCGTCGTAGCGTAAGCGTAACATTGCGAGCGTATTGAACCGAACTTTCGGCGCTATACGTTCGTAGGTGTGTCGTTAGGCTTAGCTTTCGGTTGTCCCGTGTCCGCTACAGTGGACAGTGGGTGTAGTTTATCACTCTTCGTCGAACCGTATGTGCGTGGGCTGCGGCGAGGCGGGCGCGAGCGCGGGCGGCTCGCTGGCGGCGGCGCGCGCGAGCAGGCGGTCGCGGCCGCGGGCGCGCTTGTTGGCGCGCGCGCTCTCCGCCAGCCGCCACTGCTCCTGCTCCTCCGCGCCGCACGTCGCTCGCTGCAGTGCCGTCTGTCACTCCTCGTCGAACCGTATGTGCGTGTGCGTGGGCTGCGGCGAGGCGGGCGCGAGCGCGGGCGGCTCGCTGGCGGCGGCGCGCGCGAGCAGGCGGTCGCGGCCGCGGGCGCGCTTGTTGGCGCGCGCGCTCTCCGCCAGCCGCCACTGCTCCTGCTCCTCCGCGCCGCACGTCGCTCGCTGCAGTGCCGTCTGTCACTCCTCGTCGAACCGTATGTGCGTGTGCGTGGGCTGCGGCGAGGCGGGCGCGAGCGCGGGCGGCTCGCTGGCGGAGGCGCGCGCGAGCAGGCGGTCGCGGCCGCGGGCGCGCTTGTTGGCGCGCGCGCTCTCCGCCAGCCGCCACTGCTCCTGCTCCTCCGCGCCGCACGTCGCTCGCTGCAGTGCCGTCTGTCACTCCTCGTCGAACCGTATGTGCGTGTGCGTGGGCTGCGGCGAGGCGGGCGCGAGCGCGGGCGGCTCGCTGGCGGCGGCGCGCGCGAGCAGGCGGTCGCGGCCGCGGGCGCGCTTGTTGGCGCGCGCGCTCTCCGCCAGCCGCCACTGCTCCTGCTCCTCCGCGCCGCACGTCGCTCGCTGCAGTGCCGTCTGTCACTCCTCGTCGAACCGTATGTGCGTGTGCGTGGGCTGCGGCGAGGCGGGCGCGAGCGCGGGCGGCTCGCTGGCGGCGGCGCGCGCGAGCAGGCGGTCGCGGCCGCGGGCGCGCTTGTTGGCGCGCGCGCTCTCCGCCAGCCGCCACTGCTCCTGCTCCTCCGCGCCGCACGTCGCTCGCTGCAGTGCCGTCTGTCACTCCTCGTCGAACCGTATGTGCGTGTGCGTGGGCTGCGGCGAGGCGGGCGCGAGCGCGGGCGGCTCGCTGGCGGAGGCGCGCGCGAGCAGGCGGTCGCGGCCGCGGGCGCGCTTGTTGGCGCGCGCGCTCTCCGCCAGCCGCCACTGCTCCTGCTCCTCCGCGCCGCACGTCGCTCGCTGCAGTGCCGTCTGTCACTCCTCGTCGAACCGTATGTGCGTGTGCGTGGGCTGCGGCGAGGCGGGCGCGAGCGCGGGCGGCTCGCTGGCGGCGGCGCGCGCGAGCAGGCGGTCGCGGCCGCGGGCGCGCTTGTTGGCGCGCGCGCTCTCCGCCAGCCGCCACTGCTCCTGCTCCTCCGCGCCGCACGTCGCTCGCTGCAGTGCCGTCTGTCACTCCTCGTCGAACCGTATGTGCGTGTGCGTGGGCTGCGGCGAGGCGGGCGCGAGCGCGGGCGGCTCGCTGGCGGCGGCGCGCGCGAGCAGGCGGTCGCGGCCGCGGGCGCGCTTGTTGGCGCGCGCGCTCTCCGCCAGCCGCCACTGCTCCTGCTCCTCCGCGCCGCACGTCGCTCGCTGCAGTGCCGTCTGTCACTCCTCGTCGAACCGTATGTGCGTGTGCGTGGGCTGCGGCGAGGCGGGCGCGAGCGCGGGCGGCTCGCTGGCGGCGGCGCGCGCGAGCAGGCGGTCGCGGCCGCGGGCGCGCTTGTTGGCGCGCGCGCTCTCCGCCAGCCGCCACTGCTCCTGCTCCTCCGCGCCGCACGTCGCTCGCTGCAGTGCCGTCTGTCACTCCTCGTCGAACCGTATGTGCGTGTGCGTGGGCTGCGGCGAGGCGGGCGCGAGCGCGGGCGGCTCGCTGGCGGCGGCGCGCGCGAGCAGGCGGTCGCGGCCGCGGGCGCGCTTGTTGGCGCGCGCGCTCTCCGCCAGCCGCCACTGCTCCTGCTCCTCCGCGCCGCACGTCGCTCGCTGCAGTGCCGTCTGTCACTCCTCGTCGAACCGTATGTGCGTGTGCGTGGGCTGCGGCGAGGCGGGCGCGAGCGCGGGTGGCTCGCTGGCGGCGGCGCGCGCGAGCAGGCGGTCGCGGCCGCGGGCGCGCTTGTTGGCGCGCGCGCTCTCCGCCAGCCGCCACTGCTCCTGCTCCTCCGCGCCGCACGTCGCTCGCTGCAGTGCCGTCTGTCACTCCTCGTCGAACCGTATGTGCGTGTGCGTGGGCTGCGGCGAGGCGGGCGCGAGCGCGGGCGGCTCGCTGGCGGCGGCGCGCGCGAGCAGGCGGTCGCGGCCGCGGGCGCGCTTGTTGGCGCGCGCGCTCTCCGCCAGCCGCCACTGCTCCTGCTCCTCCGCGCCGCACGTCGCTCGCTGCAGTGCCGTCTGTCACTCCTCGTCGAACCGTATGTGCGTGTGCGTGGGCTGCGGCGAGGCGGGCGCGAGCGCGGGCGGCTCGCTGGCGGCGGCGCGCGCGAGCAGGCGGTCGCGGCCGCGGGCGCGCTTGTTGGCGCGCGCGCTCTCCGCCAGCCGCCACTGCTCCTGCTCCTCCGCGCCGCACGTCGCTCGCTGCAGTGCCGTCTGTCACTCCTCGTCGAACCGTATGTGCGTGTGCGTGGGCTGCGGCGAGGCGGGCGCGAGCGCGGGCGGCTCGCTGGCGGCGGCGCGCGCGAGCAGGCGGTCGCGGCCGCGGGCGCGCTTGTTGGCGCGCGCGCTCTCCGCCAGCCGCCACTGCTCCTGCTCCTCCGCGCCGCACGTCGCTCGCTGCAGTGCCGTCTGTCACTCCTCGTCGAACCGTATGTGCGTGTGCGTGGGCTGCGGCGAGGCGGGCGCGAGCGCGGGCGGCTCGCTGGCGGCGGCGCGCGCGAGCAGGCGGTCGCGGCCGCGGGCGCGCTTGTTGGCGCGCGCGCTCTCCGCCAGCCGCCACTGCTCCTGCTCCTCCGCGCCGCACGTCGCTCGCTGCAGTGCCGTCTGTCACTCCTCGTCGAACCGTATGTGCGTGTGCGTGGGCTGCGGCGAGGCGGGCGCGAGCGCGGGCGGCTCGCTGGCGGCGGCGCGCGCGAGCAGGCGGTCGCGGCCGCGGGCGCGCTTGTTGGCGCGCGCGCTCTCCGCCAGCCGCCACTGCTCCTGCTCCTCCGCGCCGCACATCACTCGCGCGCGGTTGTTCGAATTCGCGCAGTACTACGAAAATACGAGAAGGCACTTACTATCGATAAATCAAATCCCAGAATTCATTGCATACACCCATACACTTTACAGAGTTATAAATAAAAAATACCAAATCGGTCTCGGCCTATATTTTTTATTTACATTAAAACTAACAACGTTTGTTTTACGACTTTTTTACTAGATATTTTGAGAAATGTCAAATATTCAAAATTATAAAAATATTTCTACTTTTTCCTACTCTGTAATGTAACATCGGCGAGTGGCAATGACGCGGCGCGCGGCGCGGTGGCCGGCGCGATAAAGGCACACAGCCACACAGGCGCGTTATTATCGGTTGATAATATCGCAAGCGTTATTGCGATATCTGTTTTTTAGTACATTTTGTATTAGGATGGTCATGTAGTTACACACTGCTGCGATATTAACGCCGCAATGAAAGTAAAGCGCGGCGCTCTCTCGTAAGAAATATCGGACGATAAAAACGCAGCTGTGTGCAAGGAATCGGGACGCATTATAGCAATAACGCTTGCGATATTATCGACCGATAATAAGGCGCCTGTGTGGGGGAGCCTTAACCCGCGACGCGAAATCGCAACAGTTTAATGTAACTTTACAAAAATAACATTTTTTTGTATTAAATAAATTAGTACTGAATTTTGAAAGTTGTTAGTGTTAATGTAAACAAGTACAGGCCGAGAGCGAATTGGTATTTTTAATATGACCTTGTATAAACAGCTTATTTGTTTACCTATTGGCATCCATTTTCTTAATTTCTTGTATTACGATGCAATGACGTATATATATAGCTTAGTTTTCGTATATACCAATAATAAATAAATAAATAATAAATAAATATATACGGGACATTTTACACATCGCAATCTAGCCCCAAAGTAAGCGATAGCTTGTGTTATGGGTACTATTCTCCGCGCGGCGAACCATGATCCCTATGACACTTCGTTTAGTGATGGGTCGTGTCTTTGGTCGTGTCGATAATTTTTTTTTTAGACAAAGGCGTGGCTTGCACTTAAGCCACGTTGGTAAACATGTTTTAAAAAATATTACAATGTGCATTTTTAATGTCCATTTTGTTGTTGTTGTATTAATTTAAGATTTTTGGCATAGATTAAGTAGGTAAGTAAAACGAAAGTTTCCAACCTTGTTTTTTTCTAATAATGCTTAACCCGGTAAACACGTTTTTGCTATATAAGTGTATATTTTATCATGAAAATGAATGCTCCCCATTTATTTATTTTGTCTGAAAAATTGTGCACTCGTTTCCATTACCGACATTTTTTTATCGATACTTGCCGCCCTAGTCGATAAACGTCACACGACGTAAGTTTTGCAGGATGTAAACATAAATTCAGATTGACATAACTTCTTGTAAATGTTAAGAATTATTAAAAATATCAACGGAATATCATTACTAATGGTATAAAGCTACGTAAAATTTATAAACGGCATTTTTAGATGCCCCCAATATGATCCCGATTTAATGGTGACGCCACTTCAATGTTATATGGTGACATTAGCTGTCAGTGTCATAGGGATCACGGTTCGCTGCGCCGAGTATAGATAACTGATAAATATACATAAATAAATATATTGAAAAACATCCAGACACTGGAAAACATTCCTGCTCATCACACAAACATTTACCAGTAGTGGGAATCGAACCCACGACCTCCGGCGCAGACGGCAGGTTCGCTACCACTACGCCATTCGGTTCGGTTCCCGTACAAAATCTCTAAACTTGTTTATAATTCATTCAAAAAGATTTAAAAAACCTTGAAAGTGAACTTACTTCGTCTGCGGCTTTGGAGGAGTCGAAACGTATGATGACTTCCGACTGTCCTTCCTTCGCGTGCACGTGCAGGGCATGGATGTTAGTCTTAATCTGTCAAATAAAAATAGCGGTGTACTTTTGTAAAGCTAAAGTATCTCAGCGGGACTAGACCAGCGGGGCTAGACAAAGTCACAAGCGTTTGGCGTTAACGCTAGTCGACAAAAATGTATGGACAAAACAAATGACTGTAGAAAAACCACGATAATAATTACTAAACACGCTGTGTTTGGATAATTAACTACGACAACTTGAACGCTTGCTGGCGTTCTCGCGGACCCTGTAGATAACTTTAGCGTACTTCGCTTGACAATTGACAGCCGACAGTATCAAACACAGCGTGTTTAGTAATTATTATCGTGGTTTTTCTACAGTCATTTGTTTTGTCCATACATTTTTGTCGACAAGCGTTAACGCCAACCGCTTGTGACTTTGTCTAGCCCCGCAGGTCACAGTCGTTTAGCGTTGACGACAGTAGATAAAAATGTATAGACAAAACAAGTGACTGTAAAAAACCACGTGATCGTTTTTTGAAAATCTTCTAAGACAATTTGAACGCTACCTGGCGTTCTCGCAGACATTGTAGTTAACTTTTAGCGTAATTCGCATGACAATTGACAGCCGACAGTGTACAACGCTAAGCAGATTCTGATTTCATTAGTTTTCATTCGGTCACGTGGTTCTTCTACAGTCACTTGTATTGTCCATACATTTTTATCTACTGTCGTGAACGCTAAACGACTGTTACTTTGTGCCCCGCAGGAATTCGCCACGTATACCGAGTTCAAAGTGATTCATAAAATTGGTCAAGTGCGATTCGGTATCGCGCATTTAGGGATTCGTACTATGAACACCAATATTCAATAATATTCAAGTAAAATAATCACCTCTGCCCGCCAAATTCAAAAACGAGCAGAAAAATATGAGAGAATATTTATTTTATTGTTTTTTCTTTTCTATTATTTGTTGCTATAGCGGCAATAGAAATAAATACATCTCATTATCTGTGAAAATACAGACATTCTGTAAATATTCTGTAAATATTGTCTGATTTTATTTAAACCTTTTGAAGCATACAGGCTGTACTTCTTTATTGAAGAGCACTTGCAATCTGAAATAGGGTGTTTTGATAACAAAAAGAATATAGATGTAAAAGCACTTACAGTCTTTTTGGTAAGCCTTATGTCCAGGCACGGCTCCGACAGGACTTCTTTAACAAACACCCCCGGGATCTGCGGTAGGGGTTCCACTGTTTTGGTGCTTTCTGTCGCTTGTGCGTTGTATTTGACTGCAAACCCAAAAAAAAAAGTTCTGTCATTAAATCAAATATTATGATCATAATCACTGGTGACTCAGTTTCATTGCTTGATAAGAAATCGTTAATGCAATTTGAAACATGATTAGATTGTGAAATTAAAAGTTTAAACCTTAATTTAACGTACAGGCTCGTATCCAAAGACCACAACAACCCAGTCACAACAAAAAGTCTGTACAGCCCAGTTCAGTAAGCACCGAGAAGAACTGGCAAGGAACTCACTGGATCTTTACAAAAAGTCATGATATACAATTTTTCTTACATGAATGATTTTATATCTCGTAATCGTATCTATATCTTTATCATTCCAAGAATTTTTACCACTTTTTTTTTGTTATGGGAGGAGGAAATATCCTCATAGGATACCTGCTAAAAACGCACAACTCCATTGGGAATGGTGCCCAATGGTCTACGGACTAAAAAACTTGCTCCCTGACGCTGAACGATCTACCGGTCGCATTTCTTCTAATAGAAAGTCTTTAGGCGTCTCTCAGTTGTTCTGAGTCCCTATAGATTCAATCGTACCACTTATGAATCATTCAATGGTACACAGTAGCCCTGATTTGTTGGATGATTTTGCATATCTTTTTTGACGACCGAATGGCGTAGCGGTAACGAACCTGCGTCTGCGCCGGAGGTCGTGGGTTTGATTCCCACTACTGGTAAATGTTTGTGTGATGAAGCATGAATGTTTTCCACTGTCTGGGTGTTTTTCAATATATTATATTTATGTATATTAGTATGTATGTATATTTATCAGTTATCTAGTGCCCACAACACAAGCTATCGCTTACTTTGGGGCTAGATTGCGATGTGTGTAATGTCCTGATATTTATTTACTATTTATTATTTAATGTGATGGTGATGCTGTAGTAATAATTACCAGGTTCCACCTCCATAGCCGGCGCGGCCGGGTCTGGAATGCTGGAGTAAGCGTGCCTGTTGTTCCTCAAGCTCATTTTGACTTCTTTCATGTACTTCCTCTGCAGGTTTAGGTACTTGTTCCTCAGGGCTTTCCATTCTGCTTTTGGTAACACCTATACAGAAAAAAAATACAGGGCTATATCGAAAATGCTACATCTATATTGATAATACTAAAATATTCTAGAGGTCTCTGAAGTTGTGGGTTCGATTCCCACAATTGGAAAAAGTTTGTGTGATGAGCATGAATGTTTACCAGTCCTGGGTGTTTTTTAATATATTATGTATATTAATAGGTATGTATATTTAATATTTATAGTAAACGAGTAATATTTATATAGCACGGTCGCGAACCACGAAGAATTTTGTACATTGACCTCTTTGCCTACTGACAGTGGTCACAAACATTTTTCTGTTAATGCGGTTTAGATGAAATATTTGAAGAGAAAAAAAAGTTTTGCATGGAATTTGAAAAATTCAATAATAATAACAAGGAATCATAGACAATAAAAAGAACTCAAAGCACAGATTAAATATAACAGCCGCAGCCACACATTTCCAAAAAAAAAATAGAAAACGAAAGGAAATCATTGTAATAAATTTATATTAAATTTAATTTACGTATTTATAGTAGTTAGAAAGTAGAATAATTACATTACTGTTATTTTTTACAATAATTTTGTTGCGAAAACTTTTTTTCTTGAAAACCTCCTTCATAGATTTGGATCCATCATGCAGGGGGAAATCAAAAAGCTCTGGTGCGGAAAAGAATAACTTTGCGCACGCTAAAAATACCCGGAAATATCATCTTTTTGAGCAAATGTATTAAAAACTAACAAACAAAACAATATAACAAAAACAAAAACAAACTTTACGTTCGCAGGTAAAAGGTTTAAAATCTCTGAGGACGGCGGTCATGACATCTGTGCGAGCGTGACGCATTATTTTGACGCGGGAGTGACAGAGACAGGTAGTAACAGGTCGTTGTACGGAATTCTTCGTGGTTAGCGACCGTGCTATAGTTATCGAGTACCCATAGCACAAGCTCTCGCTTACTTTGGGACTAGATTGTGATGTGTGTAATGTCCTGATGATATAATATTTATTATTATACTCTCTAATCTTAATGTCTATCATTAAAACTACCATCTTGCGCATTTTGCGCATAATATCTCTTGATACTATGTTCACGATCCTTGAATGCTCTTTAATATTGTTCAATCACTTTGTAGATTTTTTTTATTAATTTGGACAACTTCTGCTGTCAAGATTTTTTCTTTACAATACAATGAATTGTTCCTAGCACGAGTATTGCATTTTAGTGAATTTCAAGTATAGCTCATATTTGAGCAAAAATTGAATGCCGAAATTGTTTTCACAAAAAAAGTCCCATGGTTCCAAAGAGTTTCCCAGTATCTCCCGTGATTGTTTAATTTTAAGAGGATCTTGTAATTAGAGAAATACTGTCCATTCGCATAAATTTTCACCTGTAAGCCAAATAGCGCTCCTTTGGCAGCTTCGCTTTTAGCGAGGGCTTTGGGTTTGACTTTTTCTTTAGCAGTCTTTTTTTTATTAACTTTTTTCTTTGGTGATGTCCTCACAGCTGGTTTCCCCTCATTTTGTCCAGTTTCGACTTTCGATTCCGCTTCAACAGCTGTGTTTTTGCCTTCCTAGGAAAAAAAGCTTGTTTAATAAATAAGTATAAACAACCATTATTATTATTAAAATATAATATACCAGTAGAACCATTTTGCTACCACAAATAACTGTCACTAAGGAATTGCCAAGGACTACTAATATATCCTTTGAAAAGCAAGAGGGTTGTTAGTTGTCAATAACAACTGGATTAAATAATAAGGAAAATAATTACCTCACTGGGTGTAGTGACACTTTTGGATTCTTCCTAAAAAAGAAAGAAAAATAAAACCAAAATTAAAAGATAAATGTGGAATCTCCAAATACTCTAGCTAGAGCATACTTGTAATCCAGAAATGGGTAAAATGAATGATTAATGATTGATGATGCAGATTGCAAGCAGTTGCGATTTCGGAATAACAAAATTAATCAAAAAAATACACCATTATCTATTTTGCCCATATCTTTTGAAATGGAATAAAAAAACTTACAGCAGGTGTAATCTTCTTTTCATAATCAGACTCTTCTGTCTGTTTCACATCTAGCGTTTTTGGTGGTTTTCTTTCCCTCTTCTTTGCCTTCTTCTTAGGCGGTTCATAGTCTTCTTTGACCTGAGTGTTGGTATCAAGGTTTTGTGACTTGATATCAGGATTTGGGTTATTATTGGGATTAGGGATGTTGTCGGAATTTTGAGGAACTTTATCAGAATTCTGAGGCTTTGTATCGGGATTCTCATCTGAATTTTCAATAGTGAAAATTTTGATAGAAGATAGTTCTTCCGGTGGCAAACATGCAGGCAACTTGGAGCCCATTTCTGTGAATGAGTTCACACATTTCTGTGCATCTTGCGGTTTAGCAAACTCTACGAAAGCGAAACCCTGTTGATAAATAAATAAACTTAAGTGGTATAATTATTCACTAAAAATTTACTGGGTACTTTACAAAGAAATCAACTTTCAAACAAAATGGTCAATGTGGAGTTAGTGGTTGTTACCAGTGAGTTTTGGTTATTATTAAGTTATTTATGTTTCAATGGTCTGACATAAAAAACCAAAAAGAAAGGAGGATGGAGATCTTTCTTGCTAAAAAATAACACTTATTCAGCATCATTGTGTTAATTACTCATACACATACACATTCCGGTTCCTCTCTCTGAGATTAATGGATCCTCTCTCGGATCCATATCATTATTGTTTAGAAACATAAAAACAGAATAAAATTGGAATATTGCTCACCTTGATTTTATTAGAATTCTTAAACTTTGGCAATGAAATATAAGCAACTTGGCCAAATTCCGAGAATACTTTCTCCAACCATTCCCTACTCGCTGTAACAGGGATTGACTCCACATAAACTGTCCGTAAATCTGCATCATAAGGCACCATTGGAATTTTCCTTTTTACCTGCAAGTGAAGAATAAACTTTTAGTCTACTGCTCTAGGCTATTAAGAATCCTCATAAATTTAGTTTTTAAGTCATGAAATAGTTATCACTGATAAATAAGTACTTTACTGACCATTTTAAAGTGTCTGTAACTTAGGCCCATTTGAAATAAATTATTTGAATCATTTTATATATATTTTTTTATTATCGTACAATTACATCTTAGGCTGCATCATCACTTACCATGAGGTGAGATCGCAGTCAAGTTCTAACTTGTTTACAGTAAAAAAATTACCTTTATTTAAAGTTGAACGCATTGGTCTGCAGAGATGAGGATAGAGTAACAACGGTAAGGGTTTTAAAATCGGTCACCTTGAACATTTCTTATACCATGATATATCTTTAACCCTCTTAAAAGCTTTGTCGACGGAGCCCCTATTTCTAGGTGGTCATAAAAGAAAATAACCACTCAGAAAGATGGCTTGGCCTCTTTGTCACCTATCTGTTATCCAAGTTGGGGTGCCCTCTAGCACCGAACTTGCTTCGCGTGCTATTGTATTCTAAGTTATTTGTGACAATTAACTTCTGCGAACAGGTATAAGGCCTTGTGATAGATTGTGGTGACTCTTTAGCGTTCACTCTTTTGCATTAACCCTCTTAAAAGCTCAGCTTCGAATGAAGGCGACTCGATTTAAAGCTTCACCCATATCACTACTTGTGAAGTCTAAACTACACAAAGTAGTTCTCTGACTAATATCTTAAAGTGGACACTTTGAAGCAAAGAGTTTTTATAATAAGATGATACTGCCACTTGAAATTTTACTTCCATAAGCCTACAATGATATTAGAATAAAAATAACAAGAAGAAAAATTGGATTTGCCGGCACCGTAACTAAAATGAAATAATGAGTACTTGGAAAAGCGGCAGAGTTTAATATGGTGGTGGCCATACAGATTTGCCGCTTCATTTAATGTATTGTACAAGGATGTACTTACTTTAAGTTTATCTTCCGATAGTTCTAGGAACGTTGAATGCTTCATTGCTTTAACAATATCATTTACGTCCTTGGTCATAGATCGAATTTTGTTGAATTTTAGAAATTCAGATAGTGGCACAAAAGGATCGTTTTTCACCAAATCTCCAAGGAACCTGTCCTTGCTGAGATTAGCATCGCTAAAATAAAACTCCATTTGCTTCATAACGTTTTCGTAAAGTTGTTTTTTTCGATGTCTTACTCTTTTGCGAGGGTTACTTTCATGCTTGGTTGCTGGATCCGTAGCATCTGCGGTTTTTGTTTCCATCTTCAATTTATAAAGCTGGATGGGTAAATCAATTAGTGGATAAAATTTACTTTTGTACACCACGGTTTTACTAGAAATCAGGAAAACTTTATTTTGTATATTGTTTTCTGTTTTTTGACCAAACTATAGCTTTTGACCGAGTTTTGACCATAGACAACCCACAGAGCTTTTGACTTTTGAGTTCCTTTTGAGTTTGACTTTTATCGTGTCTATGATTAAACCATAAACAGAACACAATATTCCACAGAGATAACGAAACTATGGAGACGCCTCTTTCTACGGAGACGATTCATTGATTCTAGCCTAGCCTTGCGTGACATGCAGTAGCTACATAAATATTTGACAACAAATCGACGCGGCCTCGACAAGTCTCCCGTGCCAAGTTATGCGAAGTGTGAGCCGGCGGCTGTGACACAGGTTCCGTCGACGAGTGCACCTACCTTGTCCGTTGATCAGTTTAGTCAACTGTTTGATTCTAAAATCGATAAGATAAGAAGTGCATTAATTTCGGATTTTAAAAAGGAATTTAAGAACGCGGTCGAGAAATTAAAGTTAGAATTCACTCAATCGTTGGACCTTATCGCTGCGGAACAAAGTAACTTAAAAAGCGATTTAATCGCAGCCAATAAGAAAATTGAAAGTATTACCACCGAAAAAATACAGTTAAAATCCGAAATTCAAGAGCTCACCCGACGGTTGTGTGTTCTGGAGAAATCCTCAAGAAGTCGAAACATAGAAATTCAACTAATTCCGGAGAAAAAGAACGAAAATCTTGTTGGAATTTTTAAACACCTATGTGCTGCTATAAAGGCTCCAATTGTTGAAAGTGATATTTGCTCAATTCGTAGGGTTGCTAAATTAAATTCTCAGTCTAGCCGGCCTCGCAACATTATCGTCACTCTGCCTTCCGAGCGACACCGGGACACTCTCATTTCGACTTTTAAACGATTTAACAAGAGTAATAAATCTGAACCACTGAACTCTAGTCACTTAGATATTCCCGGTCAGAAACAAAATATCTACGTGAACGAACACTTGTCTCCGGAGTGTAAGGCAATTTTTGCTGCGACTAAAAAGGCAGCCAAGGAATATTCTTACACCTACGTGTGGGTCAGAAACGATCGCGTATATACTCGTAAAAACGATCAATCACCAGCCGTATTGATCAAAAACATTAGCGATTTGACAAAGATTTCCTCTTAATTTTTTTTTTGTATAATTACTAATAGGTAGGTACTAATTTTATATCTGTTTACTCTTTTAATTTATGTTAATATACTATCAAAATGTGAATAGATTAAGAACTAAATTAAATGATCTATTTATCAATTCATTAAATGACAACTATGATCTCATTTGTTTAGCTGAAACGAATCTTAATTCTGGCGTTTACGATAGTGAACTATTTGATGAGCGATACATTGTTTTCAGGAGAGATCGTGAAAGTACATGTATTAATAAATCAGAGGGTGGAGGTGTATTAATAGCCGCTAACAGAAACCTAAATGTAATTCGTCGTAACACGTGGGATAGTAGGGTGGAGGATTTATGGATTAGCATTATTCTGTCGAATTTAACAGTTAACTTTTGCGTTTGTTACCTACCACCTGATATATCCATTGAACATCTGAAGTTGTTTTATGAAAACACACATCGGAATATCATTAATTCTGATTACAATAATATTAACATACTAGTTGGTGACTTTAATGTCCCTGGTATTTCCTGGTCATGCAGTCCGGTCAGCAAAATACTGCTACCTAGTTCACCTAGGGATCAAAAAGCTACACTTCTGTGTGATATGCTAGCATCATGTAACTTATCACAATTTAATAGTATTACAAATAAAAATAACCGACAACTAGACCTGGTATTAGCTTCCATAGATAATCTTATTGTTAAATGTGCAGACCCTATCGTAAAAATAGATACTTATCATCCTCCTCTTTCTATATTCCTGGAAGAGCTCACTCTTAATAAAAAAAGTATGAAAGTTCCAATACGTAGTAAACTTAATTTTCGAAAATGCAATTTCAATGAGGTACGTCGTAAACTTAATGAAGTTGATTGGTATGAATTATGTTTAGGTGATGATGTCGACAAGTCTGTGGATAGGTTTTATGACGTCTTAAATAAAATAATCAAGGACTACACACCAGTGTATATTTTAAAAAAAGATTCATACCCAGTCTGGTACAGCTGGCCACTAAAAAAATGCCTCGCGGAAAAATGCAAATATCATCGTCGTTTTATTAAATATGGAAATCCTCGAGATTATGACACTTTCTCATTATTGCGAGCGAGATGTAATAAATTAACTGCTAAATCTTATAATTCTTTTTTGTTATCAACAGAAAATGCACTTAAGCATGATGTTAAGCCATTTTACAAGTATGTAAATAGTAGAAAAGGTTCTAATGATTTGCCACAGAACATGCATTATGATAATAACAAATCAGGTGACATTCAGGAAACGTGTCAATTATTTTCAAAATACTTTGGCTCGATTTTTGAAGAAACTGTCTCATCAGTTGTTAGCCCTAGTGTCGATGAAGATTGTCAGTCTTATCCTACATTTAGCTCTTTACATATTAAGCAAGAGGATATATTTCAAATATTAAAAAAGTTAGATCCTAATAAAGGGCCAGGTCCAGATGGAATTCCCTCGCTCTTTTTGAAAAAGTGTGCACTAGAACTTTCTTTACCATTATTTTTTATTTTTAATAAGTCTATAAATACAGGTAATTTTCCCTCAGTTTGGAAAGTTGCTCATATAGTGCCTATTCACAAATCAGGTAATAAATCGGATTGCAAAAATTACAGACCAATTAGCATTCTATCAGGTATGGCAAAAATATTTGAAGCTTCTGTATATAATCATCTTTACTTTCACTTTAAGTCGTTTTTAGTGGACCAACAACATGGCTTTCTCAAGCGTAAATCAACAGTTAGTAATCTGCTTGAGTACAAAAACTATTTATGTAAGGTTTTTTCTAGGAAAGGACAAGTGGACTCTATTTACACAGATTTTAGTAAAGCGTTTGATAAAGTTAATCACCAAATATTATTAAGAAAGGTATGCGGTTATGGAGTCCATGGAAATCTTCTTAGATGGGTTGAGTCGTATTTGTCAAATAGGAGTCAACTAGTTAGGCTTAGAGGGCAAACTTCAGATCCAATAATAATAAGGTCTGGTGTGCCGCAAGGCTCCCACTTAGGACCCCTCTTCTTCGCTGTATTTATTAATGATTTAGTTAAAAAATTGTCTTCACCTTGTCTCCTGTATGCCGATGATCTAAAAATATTCCGTGAATTAACAGATCCCAGTGACTGTCTGCATTTACAGAATGACTTATTGACATTGTTGAATTGGTGTAAACATAATCAGATGAGTCTAAATGTTTCTAAATGTTTTGTTATTTCTTTTACTAAAAAACGATTGAAAATTACTCATGACTATAAAATTAATGATCATCTACTAGAAAGAAAGACTGTCGTAAAGGATCTCGGCGTTTTGTTTGACGATCAGCTCAGTTTTCGTGATCATTACAATAGAATCATAAACAAATCATCTAAAAATCTAGGTTTCATCGCGAGAACCACAAAATCGTTTAAAAACCCACAGAGCTATATTTTACTGTATAAAACATTAGTGCGAACGGTGCTGGAATACTGCGCAGTGATCTGGTCTCCCAGTTATGCTGTGCACTCGGACAATATCGAGGCTGTTCAAAGGAAATGTCTTAGGATACTCTCCTACCGATGCGGGCTCTCCAGACAAATCCCATCCTACACTGGTCGTCTAATAAAGTTTAATATGACCCCTCTGCATATTCGCCGCAAACGACAAGACTTACTCACCCTGCATAAAATAATGCATTCGAACATGGACTCCCCCACCCTGCTATCTCAGTTAAACTTAAATATTCGATTTAAAAGTCGCAGAGCTAATAAGACCTTCATACTTGGTATTTGTAAAAATAATACCTCATACTACAATCCTCTGACAAGAATGTGTCGCTTATACAATGAGATCTCAAGCTCAGTTGATGTGTTTGATCACAAGTACTCAACGTTTTATAGAAAGATGGTTGAAGTAATAAAATAGAATCATGTTTTCCATGATTTTCTTTTATTATTTTACTAACATATTCTTTTCACAATAGAATTAAGTACGTATTAATTTTTCTTTCTTTTTCTTTAGTGTTTTTTGCGTTGTTTTTAGCGTCACGCATTTTTGCTTATGTTTTTCAAAACTTGTATTTTATATGTGCGATTATATTAGAGTTATAATTAGAATTAAAACTTAGTATTTAAGAACTTAATTGTTTGTAATATTTATAACTTGTTGTAGTTGCCTAATAAATAAAATAAAATAAAATAAAATAAATCTTGACGCTCATCATGGCGCCACCCATTACGCAAGGCTAGGCTAGAATGAATGAATGGCCTGGGTCATCTCCATATCATACATATGTTATCTCTGTGTTTGTGACTTATCTAAGGTTTGTGACATTGTCTATATAATGTCTATGCTTAGGTCTATTGTCTATTCTGACTGAGGCTATACTCTATTGTTGAGTAGGTAGTCTATGTCTCTGCATGGTCGTGGCATGGTCTATGGAACTTCCCCAACCAGTGGTTTTCTACAGCAAAATTACGCTAAAAATAAATAAACACATTAAACATTTTAGGGATCCGTAGTCCAGGATATCTCTAAAAGCATAAATATTAAAATGTAAAATTATTGTGAGATACAAAATGGCTGATAGATCGATCGCGGTAAGCAAATACAATTTCGATTCACTTAATTATCGATTTCCTTTTCCATCTCGAGAGTAATCAAGCTTTATCTCGAAGACAGCGAAAACAATCGGCACAGATATCGTCGGATGTCGCAAAGATTTACATATTATTTAGTGAAATTACGAGAGTAGTTTGAGCACTTCGGTTAATTTATGTAATAATTAATAATTTTATTTTTTTAATGGTGAATGACGAACCATAAACTACTTTAATGCGACAGGACGTGGTGGGCCTTACTTTTTGTCCTCGAATTAATTTAATCAAAAGCTTAATTAGTATGTACCTATTTTAATTATTGTTTTCAGTCTCGTCCAAGCCTTGACCAAGTGGTTGCCATTGTGGATTTTATGGAAAAACACAGATCCCTAGCTCTTGGAAAAATGAGAGGCTTAGAGGGGAGAAATGAAAGTAAAAAACTCTGGTTCAAGCTTACTAGGATTGTAAATAATATCCCGGGACCTACTCGACCAATGAAATCTTGGATCAAAGTAATACATTTTTTTTAATATCATCCAGATTTTTTACTGCAAACAGTCAAATATATTTGAATATATCAATATTTTTTCTTAATAATAATCACACAAACTCATGCAAAATATCAAATTATTTGCTGTTAAAAATATCACAATTTGGTTATGCACTTGAGTGCATGACTGTTTTTGTTACTCCTTTACACCGTAACTACTGAACTGAATTGGCTGCGGAAGAGAGATAGGTATACCCTGGATTGATTGTCCTTCTGGAAGAGACCATGGTCCCTGTGGGATTTGTAATAACTTAAGTACAGGCAAAGCTGCAGCTTAAACCTAGTTAACTATGAAGCCTGCAGAAAAAACGCCTGTTGACTTTGTATACTTACTTTGATTTTTTAAATATAACATCTTGTATTTTAGTACTGGGCAGATAAAAAATCCACAGTAAGATCAAAAGTTGTATCCAGTGGCGGGGACCCAAATACTCTGTGCTCTAACATAGAGAAGAAAATATGGGATTTGTTTATAGCTACTAACGAAAAAGAAGGAAATAGTGAGTGTGAAATTAATAATTTTATTTATAAGACAATTTGAAAAATTTAATGGTTGATTAAAATAGGAGCTATTCAGGAGCAAGAATGAAACAAAATAACATTTTTTATAATTAAACATGGTATTTACAGTTAAAACTAATACTACAAACACTTTGTTTGAAATTGAACACTTTTATACATTTTAAATATTTAAAATGAATATTATTGATTTAGTAAAATTACCTAAATGACAAGATAATATTGATTGTATATGCCATAAATATGTACAACACACACGAGATTTCTAATGATCACAGGTCTGCCTTACTTTCCGTTCACAATAAATAGGAAGAGCTATTCTAATAAATAGAAATAATGACTACTATGTTAAAATGTAGTAGCGCAAGAACTAGGGTTAGTACAGGTTTTTGCACGAATTTCGAGTGGACTCGCATTGCACAAACAAATCGAACGCTTCATACATTCACAGTCAGCGTCATCTATTGACAGTCGCATGTCAGTGACTGTCCATAGATGGCGTTGGCTGTAAATGTATGAAGCGTTCGATTCATTTGTGCAATGCGAGTCCACTCGAAATTCGTGCAAAAACCTGTACTAACTCCACAGACTTCTATTAACATAAATCTATCCATCTGCACCTCAGTTAACACTCGCAAAAGTTTTCTGTGCAGAGTTCAACTTATAAGTACGCCGCGTATAAGTTGACGTCGGTGGGTCAGGCTAACTTCAAAACTGATGTTACTGTTTTCAGAGAGTCGCAGGGGCTCTGTGAAGGTAGAGCCTCAGTTCATAGAGGAGCCTTTCTTCAATGATGACGAAGATGAGATGGATCAGAGCAACGACACCGATCCAATGCTTAACTTTGCAGCGCCGCCGCTAGACTTCGAAGAACGCCAGATGGTTGTCATGGAGAAACTGGTATATACAATTAATAACGTAATGTATTGGCTTGTCTTATGGTAAGGTCAGCGTCAAAAGTGCATATGGAATTTACAAACAAAATCCCTTGCACGCACTTGGCCAGTCAGTATACATAGTGTAATACTACATAGAAATATTTTGAACCTTATGCTGTTGTCTTAAGGTAGATAGTCTGTTTACCTTAATATGCAGTTACTTGCATACTGTTAAAGTCTTTAAGCTATGTATGCATTTTTGACCCTGACTGTATGTAACTAATATTTTTTTTATAGCGGAGTGTGAAGAAATGAACCAGACGTTCACCTTTTGTTAAGATTACTCATTACCTGTGTCAGATGCGATGCTTTCATGGATCAAATTGTGATTGCACTGTGTCAGAGGGTCCACTATAATATTCTCACAATATGAATTAGTGAAAACTACATAATATTATCGCTTGCTTGGCGCTGAAGGAATAGATCTTGAGAAAAGTTGCATGCCAGAAGGTTTGTGGAGCATCTATCCGTACTTGGCCAGTGTGGTAGGGCGTAGGCTATGGACATACCTTTCTCATTTTGAGAGGTGACCCGTGCTCATGAAAAGTGCTTGAGAAGATCATTGATATTAATAATAAATAAATAAATATAAATATATATCAAACCATTACACACATCGATAAATATACCATACATACTAATATACATAAATGTAATACATTGAAAAACACCCAGACACTGGAAAATATTCATGCTCATCACACAAACATTCACCAGTAGTGGGAATCGAACCCACGACCTCCGACGCAGACGGCAGGTTCGCTACCACTACGCCATTCGGTCGTCAAATATTGATAATCAACGACCGAATGGCGTAGTGGTAGCGAACCTGCCGTCTGCGCCGGAGGTCGTGGGTACGATTCCCACTACTGGTAAATGTTTGTGTGATGAGCATGAGTTTTTTCCAGTGTCTGGGTGTTTTTCACTATATTATTTATGTATATTAGTATTGTATGTATATTATCAGTCATCTAGTACCCTTAACACAAGCTATCACTTACTTTGGGGCTAGATTGCGATGTGTCAAAAATGTCCTGTATACAGGGTGGTCCAACTAGTGACGTCAATAAATTTTTTTTAGATTCCTCACACCTGGGGGTATCCGAAAATACCCCATGTATGTTCCGCGATTTTTTGTAGTTTTCGAGTTATAATTTTTTTTGTGTATTTTGAATCTTTTCCGCCAGCGAGGTTTCAAAAATTCATATCTTTTTTTGTAGTAGGTATATTTAGCAGTTTTTTTTTGTGACATGATTGCCTTAAAATGTTGTTTTGTTAAAAAAAAATTCAACTTACTAAAATTACTTAAAGTTACTCAAAATAGGCTTGAAAGTTAGAACTTTAGTTTTCAGTCGGATTTACTCAAACATTAAACTTCAATTTAAAAATACAAAAAGGAGTTTCCATAGCTTCTAACTAAGTTTAAAAACTTCGGAGAGTCCTAAGCTACCAAAATCATTAAAAAAATATGGTACTTAATTGGTTTTTTTTTGTTGTAATCGGCCTTCTAAGGCGGATAGGCTAAACATCGTTAAAACATGATTAAGCATTAAAAATTCTTTTATCTACTTTTTATCTTTCTTACGGTCAATTAAACTTAATAATGTAATTTTAAATTTATTTTAATTGAAATTCCTGTAAAATAAAAATAAAATAATTTTTTTTAAAATAAAAAAATTATTGTAATAAATAGTAATTTATCAGTAAATTGTGCCTTTTATTTGCTATCCAAAAACAGGTAATTTCATTACTAGCAATTTCGACAAATTAATTTCACATTTTGAATCAGTGGTCAGATCAAAATTATTGTAAATAATTATTGTATTGTAATTACACGAGCTACTGTTATTTTACATTAAAATTAATTTAAAATCACATTTTTAAGTTTAATTGACCGTAAGAATGATAAAAAGTAGACAAAAGAATTTTTAATGCTTTAATCATGTTTTAACGATTTTTAGCCTATCCGCCTTAGAAGGCCGATTAAAACAAAAAAAAGCCAATTAAGTACCATATTTTGTAAATGATTTTGGTAGCTTAGGACTCTCCGAAGTTTTTAAACTTAGCTAGAAGCTATGGAAACTCCTTTTTGTATTTTTAAATTGAAGTTGAATGTTTGAGTAAATCCTACTGAAAACTAAAGTTCTAACTTTCAAGCCTTTTTTGAGTAACTTTAAGTAATTTTAGTAAGCTGAATTATTTTTTTTATTAAAACAACATTTATGACAATCATGTCACAAAAAAATCTGCTAAATATACCTACTACAAAAAAAGATATGAATTTTTGAAACCTCGCTGGCGGAAAAGATTCAAAATACACAAAAAAAATTATAACTCGAAAACTACAAAAAATCGCGGAACATACATGGGATATTTTCGGATACCCCCAGGTGTGAGGAATCTAAAAAAAAATTATTGACGTCACTGTTAAACCACCCTGTATATTTATTTATTATTTATAATGATGGTGTTTCAGGTGAAAGTGATGTCGGAACAAGCGTCTGCGATGTCGCAGCTGGCGCTCGCGTCGCAAGTCAACGCGCAGGCCGTGAAGAGCCTTGCGGATGCCTCACATATACAGGTGAGCGATTAATAATAATGCACATTTTGCTTAACGGCGTACAAGCCGTATTTAAGCGATTTTGAATGAAGTTTTCTGTTTTATATAAAAACTACTAGCTGATGCCCGCGACTTCGTCCACGTGGGATAAAAACTATTCTATCTTTTAAGTTGGACCAAATGACAGATATTCACGAAGTTTGAACTAAATCGGTTCAGTAGTTTAGGAGTCCATCGCGGACAAACAACGTGACACGTGATTTATATATATTAAGATAAGATACAGACAATTACTTTCAAATTTAAACGTCATGTATTTTGTGTCTTTAATCTAAAATCGCTTAGAAGCAGAAACACGATTGCATAAAATTTTCTCGGTAGAAAGTTGCTCCAAAATCTCAGTTTTTCTATTTTTAATCGGAAACTACAATGGACCTAATTGTAATTTTTGTTTAAATGTGTATCGTAAAACGCTTAGAAACAGATTTTTGATAACTGGTTTAGTTTTTGAATAAGTAATTACTAATTAGGTAAAATGTTGTTTTCCTGTTATATTCTTCCGCAATGCTGCATGTCGCACCTACTTACGTATCCGTGAGAGTGAGAAAGATAAAAATAAATTCAATAAATCCCCTTAAATTTTAATAAATATGTGATTAACCGATTATAAGTGTGAAAAACCGATTATATTTTGGGCACTGGACAGTGGACAGAATGAATAGACTTCCTATTCTTGGGTAATTACAAACGTGCCAACTGAGTTATGTTATCGTATTATCCTATTTTTGCTATAATCACACTAATTATACTAAGACGAAAGTTTGTAAATGCTACTGAACCGATTTGGCTGAAATTTGAAATGGGGATAAATTATACCCTAAATTAACGCGCGCAGATGCGATTTATTTTCTGAAAGGTATGTGCCCGATGGATAGTGTTCATATTATATGCATTGACCGCCAATTAATGTTGCTGATCTTTCCCCTCGTTTATCCGTTGTCGGAAGATATAATTTTACCCCCTGTCAGACGATATATTTGTGGGATAAAGTTTTAATCTATCTCTTATTAACAAACTCAATAACTAAATTGTTTATTGATATAATAAATAATAACCAATTCGCTTCTCGTGTTAAAGTGCTTATAAAATTTGAAGAGTTCCCTCGACTTCTCCAGGATACCATTATCAGATCCTGATCTGATGACCATGGGACCATCTGGGAAGTATACCCTTTCAAAGACAATAAGAATTTTCCAAATCGGTCCACGCGTCTTCGAGTAATCGGGGAACATACATTAAAAAAATTCCGACGAATTGCGAAACTCCTCCTTTTTTTGAAGTCAGTTTTGACATTCTCGTAAAGTTTTCACACAGTTAGTGATGTGAAACAAGAAAATGAAAAAATTAACACTGACAAGTGAACTTTACGCCGAATTACTTAGAGGGTAAAATTGAATGTATTCCATCATAGGAAATACAATGCTCTACTTTTAAATATCGTCTGCTTCTATACGTAAATTTCATCACCTTTTTAAACATTTCACATCACGAAAGCCGACACGTTACGAGAATAGTCCTCCAGTTAGATTGTTTGTTTTCAAAATATCTTTATTCTCACAAATAAATCTACTTTACAGTTTAATCACTAGTACTAAGCCTAGGTTAATAAAAAACCAGTTAGTAAAAAAGTGCTATTTAATCCAGGCAAGGGCAGTGGAGAGGTTGGCGACCACGTTCGAGTCGATAGGCGTGGCCACGCACGACGTGCGCAACGCACTGCTCGAGATAGACTCCACCATGAAGAGATTCTACACGTCGCCATCTTAGCATACGTATATTTAAGAGTGAGTGAATGGTTATGGATGGAGAGTGAATGGGTAATCGAATATTATAATTTAAAATTAACGGATGTTCATAAATAAAAATGCTCTCAACATACATATAATAAACAGTGAGTGAATGATTATGAGTGGGGAGTGAATGGGTAAAGAGATGATAAAATTTTTAAACAAGTAACGATTTTATTAATGTTCATAAAAGTAAAGGATGTTAATCGGGATTCCCCTGACACAAAGTGACACATTTTGCCGCCGGACGCCCTTTAAACTAGGACCAATCTGGGGAAATCCGGATGCATGGCAGCTAATAATAAATAAAGGAATTCAAATCCTGGAAACGCACTTGTGACTTTTCAGAGTTATATGTGCGTTGGTGGAAGTTAAATATCACATGTTTAATGGTGGAGGAAAACATCGTGCAAAAACTTGCTTGTCTGGGAATTCACCGACGTTGACGTTGTTAAAGGTGTACGAAAACTGCCAATCCGCACTTGTCCAGAATGGTGGGCTATGGCTAAATCCCTGCTAAGCAAGGGGACAAGGATTAAAGTCACTTGAGAAACACTAAGTGAATGTAGGTAGGTCCGAGTTAGAACGAAAGAAATGATGTTAGATATAAAGTGAGCGAACTAACGAAAGAATGAATCGTTTGTATGGGAGAAAATAAATAATGAATTTCCAATTAGTATTATTGTAAGAATGTTGCATTTGCAAGATTGGCAAGAAAGAAAAGACTATAAGTATAATATTTACATTGTAATATTATTGTATATAACACACATTTAATACAATATTATTAACGTTTCATAAAACGATTAGGTATATCTACTTACTATCGTAATAGTACATGCTTCTTAAAATTATTTATAATTATTGTATAATTTTTATACAATTTTTATAATACCTTTGACTTATTTTTATACTTAATTTATGATAATAATTATATGAATATGAATTGACTTATCACACAATGATGACACTGTAATAACTTCTAATTTTGGACATTGCATTTTAATATATTGAAAGTCGATGTTTATGAACATTGTAAAAATGTAAATAATGTAAATAATAATGTAAATATTTGAAATATATTGTAATCATGAATTTTAGTAGTTGGTACTATTAAATATTAATTTTATATATTTAATAATAATTTCATTTTGTGTCCACACTGGCCTCTTAGATTTTAGTTCTTTGTGTCATAAAAGTACACATTTAATAGGCTTTGAGAAAGTATTTACTTTAAAAATAATTTGTACTAGATATATCAAATATGCACTTATTTGCTAATCGTATATTTGGTTTTTTGTAAGGGGGGAAAAGTTGACTTATTTTATCTACTGTTATTCGATGTTACTTAGACGTTACTTCACTGACTACTTCAGTGCATTCTAATTTCCAGCCTTCACAAGGTTGGTCGCACACTGCGGCAAGAGACGCAAGCACAAACGTGCAGGGAAATATTTGCAAGTAATAGAGTAAATTAGAATTTAGTGCCGATTCTACTAAAACTAACGCTTAGAAGTTAGCAAGTGGGTGCGTGCTAGGTAGTTTGGCAAAAAAGGGTAGTGAGTAATTTGTGCAATTAAATACCTGAGTAAAAATATTTCTCAGAATTCAAATATTAAATGGCGCAATACTGAGCATAAAAACGTAACAGTTTTAATTAACTAATGCAACTCGGATCGCGAAAACTAAAACATCTAATATTATATTTGAACTGACCTAATTTTTAGGGTTCCGTACCCAAAGAAAACTCGTTGATGCATAATTAGCCTTCTATTTGCGAATTTACGCGTCCGGATGTTACCCATCCTCCTAAGGGTCAATTTACACCGCGGCGGAATGGAATGGAAGAGATTATTTATGTACAAGGCTTAATGAACTTTATGTCAATTTTATAAGGTAAAACTAAATAGGAGCCAAAAGAGTCGTGAGTCTTCCGGGGAATCCTCGCGTATTCTCGAAAAATATTTATTTTGTATCTTATACAATTGACATAAAGTTAATTTTACTATGTGAAAAAAAATCGCTTCCATTCCATTCCAATGAGGTGTACCTATCAATTTACATCGCGGCGGAATGGAATGGAAGCGACTTTCATAAGAAAGAATGATACATTTTGAACTCTAATTCATGGGTGCGAACTACATATTATTACAGTAGTGTTATTATCTCGTTGCAGACTCGGTCATAAATCATTCGAGTGTTTCGCTTTTATTGTTCTGCAGTAATGCACAACTCAACAAAGAACAACAAAAGCGAAACACTCGAATGATTTATGACCGAGTCTGCAGCGAGATAATAACGCTACTATAGTGCGTATATCACGTGTTCGTGGGATTCAACGTGATCATCATCATCATCATCACCTCATGAAATTGAGCAGCGTGCTCAGCGGCGTCGTCGCTGACTCGCGCGGTGACTGACTCCGGTCGGGCATCATGCCCTTGCTTCCCATGCTGTATGGAGGCTGGCTGTTTGTCCTGAAGAAAAAGTTGCCGCGACTCCTGAAAGATTGTTCCGAATTCAATAGATGCACTCTTTATTCCTCGCTTATAATCCGATGGGATGTCAGCTTCGACACGAGCCAAAATAAAAAAAAAAGTATGCGAACTATAACCCGTTCGCAGGTGCTTTGCCGATGACTTCCCATCCCACTTCGTACTACCGCCGCCAGCCGCCTAGAGAGTATATGTGTTCTGTGGCCTGCATTCTTCTGACGGACGAGCGTGGGTTGCGGTAGTATAAAGTGGGAGGGGAAGTTACGAAAGTTCATAGATTATAAATGCGAAAGTTGCTAAAGATGCAATTTTGACAGACGTTATTGATTATTGTCGATGCACAGATTATAAATAGGTAAGTTATTGCTCTCGGGATCAATAGATCCCGAAAAAATATTGTCCATGTCACATCGACATGTAATGTCGATGAGACATGGACAATATTTTTACACACATATAAAGTCATTCCTTGCTCTGTGTTTTTTACATTAGCTATCGCTAACCATAGACAATTATTGTTTTATTTCTACACAAGTTAAAGAACGAGCGATCACCGATCGACGCTAAGGCTCGGTTGCTTGACTTGACTTTAACCGAAACGTTATAGTTAAATATGGCGGTCTGCACATTATTTCGAAAGACACATAGCTGTGGCATAGGAACGTAGACTTACTCATTATCGTGTGTAGTGTAGCTACATAGTATCAAGAGCTTACCGGGTGTTAATCAAATCCCCCATATAGATGATCGTGTTAGGCGGTTCTCTCAGGCGCAGCCACGCCTCATAGCTTTCTGCAGCCGCCGCTGGGAAGCCCGTACCAGACTGTATAGACTCTACCAGATATCGCCACGCGCGGTCGTGGCTGCAGAGATCTGGAATAAACCCGTATAGTAGAACACTTTACCTACTACGACAAATTTCAAATCCAAGATGGCGCCACCACAAATTGGCAAATTGTGTGGTGGTCGGGGTTTCTTTTAAATTTTAATTTATCCAAGATATGTAGAGTAATATAAAAGATACTAGCTGACCCGGCCACGCGTTGCTGTGGCTAAAGTTTTTGACAAATAATTAGCAATAAATTAAAATTGCGACTAAAATTTGAGATTTAAACTATCCCTCAAGTTGGATCGAACTGCACATGGTGTGCGAATTTTATTATAATCGGTTAAGTGGTTTAGGAGTCCATTGAGGACAAACATTGTGACACGAGATTTATATATATTAAGATAAGATGTAAAGTAATCTCACCTTCAGGAGTGAACATGTCAAACTTCCCCCGGGGGCAGCCGGGCTGCATGCCGTCGTCAGCGGAGTAGTTGGGCCACAGGTCCACGGTACCCGAGCCGGTGCTGGTACCGTAGTTGCCAGGATTCGTGTGGATGATGTCCACGAACTGGGCGCAAGTGCGGTCCAGGCCAAGTTTGATGGTGAACAAGCCTTCGAATAACGCCCGGGCTGGGTCCAAGCCGCTAATTCTGTAAAGAATTGAAAAGAAAGCTAAAGAAAGTAATAATATCGGGTCTGTAATACCTACTTCATTATGGTGGTTCGATAATAAGTATGTAGCGGGTTGCTAGCTGTAGTGGGAGCTGTTTAGAGTGAAACTCTCGGTTTTACATTTTGTAGCTATTCGCTACTCGTTTATTGTGAATTCCTTAACCTAATTTATTTACAAGTCATATCATCTGTGTTAGTAAATTGAAACGAGTGAAAGGTTAGTGACGGCCATTAGAATGTAAGAAAGATACAATATAGAATTACAAGGGTTTGCGAGAAAGAGATGACAAAGTACGAGTGCAGTGCGCGTGCGCAAATTCGGGATAAGAGGCGTGGCCCACGGCGACGCGGCGTCCGCGCTGTTGATAAAACTCGCTGGAACGTCTGCGCTCGGTTTCAGTCGACGCGCGCGCGGTGGTGAACGGACGTGCAGTGAGAAATACGTTGTGGTGTAACTGCGCCATAGTACCCCCCTTCAAGCGAAGCGTACCACTTTTTTTACGACACGGCCGCTTCTCGTGACGTGGGGAACGGGCGCAGGCGCTTGTTTAGATGCCGGCGTAGGTATCGGCGTGTTCTTTGCCGTTGTAGTTTTCGGTCTGGAACTCGTCGATGTCGGCGTCGATTTGTTATCTGCGTCGTTGGTACTCAGGTCCTCTTCATTGAGTATGTAAGCGGGCTTGAGTCTATCCAATGATACGACAGTAGTACGAAGTGGTAGTTGGATCTTGAAGTACTTGTCGTGACGCTTTAGAACTCGGTACGGGCCATCGTAAGGTGGTGTCAACGGCGCTCGTACGGTGTCGTTGCGTACAAAAACATGAGTGCAGGTTGCCAGGTCCTTATGCACAAATGTCGAACGCGTAGCTGGAGTGCGCGTTGTAGGTGTCAGCGATGCCATGGTTTCGGTGAGCTGTCGCACGTAGTCCGCGTCTTCGATTTTTGCTTCTGAAGGGATAAGGAAGTCTGAAGGTACGCGGAGTGTTGTTCCGTACGTCATCAGAGCTGGACTGAGGTTGTTGTCCTCGCGCAGTGCTGTCCGTAGACCTAGTAGGACGGTTGGCAGCTCGTCTGTCCAATTCGTAGACGCGCCCCTAGCCATGAGAGCGGATTTCATCGTGCGATGAAGTCTCTCGACCTGGCCGTTCGCTTGAGGGTGATAAGCTGTTGTGCGAATTCTTGTGACTCCTAGCCTCTTCATAAGAGCGTTGAATAACGACGATTCAAAGTTTTTAGCTCTGTCCGTAGTTATTCGAAGAGGTAGCCCAAATCTGGTGATCCAGTTGTCGTACAGTGCTTTTGCGACGGTTTCTGCTGTTGTGTCTTGCACTGGAATTGCTTCCGGCCACTTGGTGCATCGGTCGATTATTGTGACACAATATTTGCAGTCTCTTGACAGCTTCATCGGTCCGACTATGTCAAGATGAATATGTTCGAAACGTTGTGATGGTGGAAAGTCAGCCAGTGGAGTGACGACGTGTCTATGCACTTTGCTCCGCTGACACTGGATGCACGCTCTACTCCAGTTGGTGACGTCTTGGTTGATGTTTGGCCAGAAGAATTTTGAGGTCATTTGCTTTCGAGTCGTTCTGATGCTGGGGTGACATAGGCCGTGTTGCGCTTTGAAGGCGGCGTAACGGTATGCAGTGGGTAAGTATGGGCGAGGTGATGACGTTGTGAGCTCGCACGTGATTGGTCGGTTGAGTCCTGGTAGGGTGACTTCACTGAACTTCAGGTTGGCTTGTTTTTTCAGCTGTGCTAATTCTTGGTCTTCAGCTTGGTCAATGGTTAGTTGCTTGTAATCAATCACGTTAGGGCCGTCAATTTCTTCAATGCGAGATAGGGCGTCAGCCACTGGGTTCTCTTCGCCTTTGACGTACTTGATGTCCGTGCAAAACTGACTGATGAAATGAAGTTGGCGTTCTTGACGTGGAGTGTCGCTGCTGCTAGCCGTTTTGCTTAGCGCGAATGACAGAGGCTTGTGGTCAGTGAATATTGTGACTTCACAACCTTCGATGAGCCTCCTGAAGTGTTTTACAGCTGCGTACATAGCAAGTAACTCGCGATCGTACACGCTGTAGCGACGTTGTGTAGGGCTCATGGACTTGGAGAAGAATGCTAGTGGCTTCCATGCGTTTTGCACCCATTGTTGAACTGAAGCACCCAAACTATGGTCTGATGCGTCGGTCATGATTGCTAGTTGTGACCCTGGGACTGGATGGCTCAATGTTGTAGCTTCTGTGATGCTTTGTCGGCATTTCTCAAAAGCTTCGTTAGCCTCGGGAGTCCATTCGATCGGCGTCTTGTCGTTTTTCTTTTTGTTGTGCAGGAACTTATTGAGTTCGTACTGATGATCTGCTTGGTGAGGTAGGCAGTCTCGGTAAAAGTTTAACATGCCTAGGAAACGACGTAATTCGACGACTGTGTTAGGCTTTGGATATTTAGCGATGACTTCGATGCGTTCTTCTGTTGGTTTGATACCGCTGGCAGAGACTTCGTATCCCAGAAAGTTGATTGACTTGACTCCGAACTGGCATTTTTCGACGTTGAGAGTTACACCGTATTTGTCTAGGCGTTCTAGGACTTGATGTAGCAGTTTTCGATGCTGCTCTTCGTCTTCAGAAAATAGAAGAATGTCGTCAACGAAGCAGAAGCAGTCTTCTATACCTCGGAGAACTTGATGCATGAAGCGTTGAAACGTTTGGCTTGCGTTCCGGAGTCCGAACGTCATGCATGTGAATTCATACAAGCCGAACGGTGTGATAATAGCAGTCTTTTGTGCGTCTTCCGGGCTGGCCATCGGAATCCAGTAGTACGCCATCTTTAGGTCGAGTTTGGAGAAGATTGTTTTCTTGTGCAGCGCGTAGTTGAAGTCTTGAATTCGAGGTATCGGGTAGCGATCGGGTTGAGTTACGGCATTTAATCTCCTGTAGTCGCCGCATACGCGTAGTCCGCCGTCCTTCTTCTTGACCACGTGTAATGGACTTGCCCATGGGCTCTCCGATGGTCGGCAAATGCCCAACTCCACCATGCGATCAAATTCGGCTTTTGCGGCGCGGTATTTGTCTGGTGGCAGAGGGCGAGCGCGGGCGTAGATAGGCGGGCCGGTGGTTTCGATGTGATGCACTACGTCGTGTTTGGCTGGTTCCTTCAGTGACATTGGTCGTAGGACGTCGGGGTATTGTTTGAGGATGTCGTGATAATCTTGATCGGTGGCTATGACGCGGATGGATTCGACGGATGTTGTGACTTGAACTGCGTTGACGGCAAGTTTGGTCACGTCGTCTACCAGTTTCTTCCTGTGAAGGTCGACTAGTAGGTGGTAGTGCCTTAGAAAGTCTGCCCCCAGGATTGATGTTTTTACATCGGCGATGACGAAAGTCCACGAGAAACTGCGCCGAAGCCCTAGGTCGAGCTTGACGGTTTTCTCGCCGTAGGTTTGTATCGGTGAGTTGTTTGCTGCGTATAGTTTGTAGGTGCTGGCAGCGTTCCTCTTCATCTTTGGGGTGGCAGCCCAAACGGAGATCTCGGCGCCCGTATCGACTAAGAGACGCTCGTTGTTGTTGCGATCGTGTATGCAGAGGCGATTGCTGGTTTTAGTGACACCGACGTCCGCCACGGTCGGTGTCGGAGTTAGTTTTCCGAAGTCTTATTTCGTCTCGAACACGGTGAGTTGCATTTTCGCGCGTTGTCTCCGAACTTGTGGTGGTAGTAGCATTGCCCGTTGTACGTTGTTCTGCGCGATTGTGAGCGAGAGCGGAATCGTGCGCGTGATGAATCTCGGTAGCCATGATATGAAGGTCGACCACGTTCCCGTAGCTCAGCTATTTCACGCGTGAGTTTATCTAGCATTGCTATGAGTGCGGAATGATTCCCGTCGCAGGTGGTAGTTGTGGCCGAAGGCGTTGCCATGTCTTCGCTTAGGTCTTGCAGGTTTCGCGTGTTCTTTTGTCGGCGGTCACCACTGTGGCGGGTTGCTAGCTGTAGTGGGAGCTGTTTAGAGTGAAACTCTCGGTTTTACATTTTGTAGCTATTCGCTACTCGTTTATTGTGAATTCCTTAACCTAATTTATTTACAAGTCATATCATCTGTGTTAGTAAATTGAAACGAGTGAAAGGTTAGTGACGGCCATTAGAATGTAAGAAAGATACAATATAGAATTACAAGGGTTTGCGAGAAAGAGATGACAAAGTACGAGTGCAGTGCGCGTGCGCAAATTCGGGATAAGAGGCGTGGCCCACGGCGACGCGGCGTCCGCGCTGTTGATAAAACTCGCTGGAACGTCTGCGCTCGGTTTCAGTCGACGCGCGCGCGGTGGTGAACGGACGTGCAGTGAGAAATACGTTGTGGTGTAACTGCGCCATAAGTATATGCGGCCGCATAAATTCTAGTTTTTCGAAAATAGTAGATATACCTACAGCGTAGCCTTATTGCATCATAGATTTTGTGGTGAATTTGCTGGTGGCCCGCTAACTCGCTCTTTATCTTAAAGATGACCCTTTAGGAAATTCAGTTTGACACCTCTGGTCTAAGTCCTATTCACTATTAATGGCGCGGGCGCTTGGCTTTTTGTTGTAGGTGGTGGGCAAGACAGTGCCTAGGAGAGTGTTCTAGACGTATCAGGAACGAGAAATCAACCCGCTTCATACGTGAATGATCATCACCTGGCTACAACCTGCCCCCTCTGCCGGGTCCACCTGCCAGCGTATCCCATCACGTGCGCACCGAGTGAGTGCCCCATCAGCTGCACATCACTCATGTTCAGACCAGCTCGCGAAAGACTCAGCAAAGCATCGCCCAGCTCTTGGCCTATCTGTCACAATAGAATTTTGTATATATTACCTTCCTCAATCTATATAACCAGACAATAAACTGTTCTTTGAAATACCATAAAAACTAAGATCCATCTTACAGAATTAAAAAATAGGCGGAATTTTTTGGTTAATGCTTCGGCTCCAGGCCCCTTTATTTTAAGGTTATTAAGGCTTTGGCCCGTCTTTTAGGAAAACAGAAAAAAGTAGATACTCGTACATAGGCAACTTTCGAATATAGAGCTTTTACCGTCAGCTCTGCTAGCGCTGAATTCGGGTTTTAACATTAGGATTTAGGTATCTTTATATTGTTTATGACATGAACATATGGATGAAGGAGTAACAAATATACATATTCAAACTTTCGTTACATCATACACGTGATTACTTATGCAGTTTACTTTCAGTCTTTATGATGTCTCCTTGATATTTCAAAAACTAGATAGAAATTTAACTTAATTAAACTTACTCGTTTTGCATTCGGCACTGCATACAGAGCATAACCAAGAGGTATGCCCAGCATATCACTCTTGGCTTCTTCCTCCCAGTCTAACAGTATAACGTTCTTCTTCCTAGTTCCTATGTAAGCAGTGAGCACAGCTGTGGTTGCCGGCCCATATGACTTCCCTCTGTATCCGAAGGTGTATATCAGGGTCCGGAGACTTCGGTTGAAGCAGGGATCTCGTAATATCCTTACTGGGTCGTTTAGTGGCGCCATCGTGTAGTCGCTCATGGAACTGTGAAAAAAATTTAAATACGTGATAGGTTTACGTAATCTAATAAGTAATAACCGTTGGCAACTCGAATCCAAGTACACTGGCAACTTCGCCAGAGAAGATTCAACTTCTTCACAACATCGTCAACATCTGACTGAGAAGAACTGGAGAACCCTCATGTATTATGCTTTCCACCAATTAAAGAAAGTGGCCTGTCCATATTGTATTGAGTCTCAAAATTACAGAATGTCCAGGACTTTTTTTCTGTGTGAAATTTAAAGCCGTCAAAGATGCCTATACCTACGTTAGAAGTTCTTAACACGGATATAAACGGGAATTACCATTAAATACCTCTACTTTTTAGGAGCATGTGACTTGCAATACGTATCTAAGCCGGTAAATAAGTTAATACCGTTAATTAGTACTGTTGTTTTTGCACGATGTATCATTATGAGTAATGACAACAGTGAAATAAAAACTAAAAAGTGGCATTCACGGTGATCGATCGTAATTACCATGACCGGAAAATCATCTCATCTGTGTCTCTTAGGGTCAATTTGAACCGCGGCGGAATGGAATGGAAGCGCCTTTTTTACATAAAACATACTTATATGACAATTCTTGAGAATGCGTGAGGATTCCCCGGAAGACTAGACCTTTTTATTTAGTTTGTATCTTATATTATGATTGACACAAAGTTCATTATGCTATGTATAAAATGTCGCATCCATTCCATTCTATGTAAGGAAGGACAAGAATGCAAACTGTTACGATGCCATTCTGTGGCTTAAATATTCTGATCACACTTAGCGAAATAATTCACATCCTTTGGAACAATAGACCTATACACAGGACCCGGCGAACCGCGAAAAAAGATGATAGTTTACTGGTGTCAAAAATGTTTGTTTTGACACCAACAGCGTCAGCCGACCGCAGTATTGTTTATGAACCGCCACAGGTCATCACAGGTTTCCGCCATATTGTGCCATATGTAGTTATTAGCGGGAAATTGGCAGATGGCGCTACTTCTTTCTCGAATGAAGAAGATTTACATACAATGCTATGGGCTCATCCTTAGATTCATAGCAGTGTTTGGAATACATTACGACGATTTTCCAAGCTCTACAGGTTTTTATTAGCCAGTTTGTCGAAGTAAGAATATAAGTGGGGCCTAGAAGGTCTCCGATTAAGATAAAAATTAGTGTCATGTATTACATCCGGCCCCTTTAGTTTGTCTTAATCACTTTACAAGCGATATCACGTCGTTATTTAAATGCCCGCTATAACAATCAAGGAAATTAACCAATCAAGGTTTATCACTAATTTGCACGTACTTTATAGCGGTAAACGTAAAGGTTTTCACATAGTTTTTAGATTTAGAATTAGATTTGACGACCTTCCTGGCGCAGTGGCGGCGCGCTCGGATTCGAGTGGGAGGTCGCGGGTTCGATTCCCGCCACGGGCCACTTTGGAATTTTATAATTTCTAAATTGGCTCAGGGCACGGCCAAAGCCTACCACCAGACCGGTGGGAAGCTTTGGCCGTGGCTAGTTACCACCCTACCAGCAAAGACGCACCGCCAAGCGATTTATTAGCATTCCGGTTCGATGCTTGTAGAAACCGTTAGGCTAAATCACAGATTACGCGCAATCTGTGGGCTAAATTTTCTTACCTACCCTACCAAGTTAGTACGATAACATCTTAGGCTGCATCATCACTTACCATCAGGTGAGATCGCAGTCAAGTACTAACTTGTATAGAGTAAAAAAAAGATGGAAATGAGGGAGAAGAACTGATGTGTCAGGACCAGGGTATTTAGCGCATTAAAGTGCGTCGTATGATATTGCAATGCTAAGTTGTAATTCGCACTGCGTCCGGCATGAGCAAGCGTGAACGTCCTGCTATTATCTCGCTGCAGACTCGGTCATAAATCGTTCGAGTTTTCGCTTTTGTTGTTCTTTGTTGAGTTGTGCATTACTGCAGAACAACAAAAGCGAAACACTCGAATGATTTATGACCGAGTCTGCAGCGAGATAATAACAGTACTATAGTCATTTGATTGTACCTATTCCACGCAACAGAACGCATAGGTACCTACCCACCTTACTTACTTCGATTCATATTACTTAATATTTTGTTTATGTGAAAAAATAAATACGTAATTATCCATCTCGTTCAACCGGTTCGTTATGCATCCAACAAATAATCCGATCCATTCGGTTGAGAAGAAAGCGGTCGAATGCGGTGTTACGTGAGAGAAACACGTTGCAATCTATACTTACTTAGCTATTGTGGAACTGGAACGTCCTAATGGTCCACTTGTGAAGACCTTGGCAAAGCAAGAATTGATAGAGCATGGACCTCATAATAATAATAAATATGTTATCTTTTAGTTGTGTAACGGAATGCAAAGTCTAGGTTATGTTGTTATTGTTAACGGTAAGTTTAGGATGATGATGGAAGGGTTAGGTAATACTTAGGTCTCGGAGCAATTAATTGCTCCGAGAAATACGGTGTAGATAAAATACGGTGTAGAATAAATAGAATTACGTGTGAGAAATACGGTGCAATCTATACTTAACTATAAAGATAATATGTGGAACGTCCAAATGGTCCACTTGTGAAGACCTTGGCAAAGCAAGAATTGATAGAGCATGGACCTCATAATAATATGTTATCTTTTAGTTGTGTAACGTTAGTATTTAATGAATGCAAAGTCTAGGTTATATTGTTAACGTTCAGTTTGGGATGATAAGTTGAGGTTAGGCGATGTTGTTTGAGACATGCAAAGATCGTATTGTCATAGAGCGTAGTAATGTGTAGTCTAGACAAGCACGGATCACCGTTGTGGGCACTAGAGTCTTGCCCACAACCCTCACAGACCTGTGACGTCAATCTTACACAGACCATTTCAATTTGAGGTCGATATGACGACGATTTTAGTAAAATAAAATTACTTCTTTCTTTAAAAACAAACTTATACCTACACAGAGGTGTCGGTTACCGGTGAGGTTACGGTAATGGGTTCAATGGCTTTTAATCACCTCAAACTGCCAATGCGGCTACAGAAGTTTTTGGTTTAATAAAAAACAATCACCGACTCGCGCTTAGCCGATTTTCGGGTGGCTGCGCCGGCGCCCATCAGCTTTCTTTGAGGGCTGGATCCACCCCTGAGTCTAAATAGATTTTAGACAATATTCCCACAGGCTAGTACTGTACAAGATACAATAATCCCAAAAAAAATTTTTCATGTAAAATGTTGCCAGACGAGCATTTGGCTCACACTGTCAAAAAGTTACCAGGGCCTATACTATGAACTTTTCTAGCGACGCAGTTCCGGTTACGATTCAGTTTTTCATGTCATCTATTTGTCAAATTCAAAGAATTTATGTCACGAATTAGCGATGCAATTCAGTTTAGGTCTGTAGTTGAGTCGCGATTAGAGTTGATGGTAGGCCCTCAGATCTCATGTAGGGCAAGACTTCTAACTCTATACACCCCTAACTTCACAAACTCTACACTTTAGTTACAATACTTGGGCGTTTCGCTACCGTTACATTGGGCGTAAAATAAAAATAAAATATTGGTTGTCGGTAAAGTCGGTTTACGGACGATAGATTTACGTGATAACGTCATAATCATAATCGTAATCGTAATCATTATTGTAATCGTAATCGTAACCGTAATCGTAATCATAATCATAATCATTATTTAATATTTTATGTAATTTTTATCGTGCCTCTATCGCTTGGTGGAACGTTCCGCGTAACGTTACGCGGAACGGTACACTTTTTCATGAGTGCTGCTATGGTGTTCATCAATTTATTAAACGATATCACGTGAAAATTTATTCACTTTTCAGTACTCTTCTGCTATACAATACCGTGTCCCCAGATGCTCAGAGTTCGGTAGTTTTCGGATATGCCTATGGCGAAACCGAATTGAGATTCGAAATGTTTATCCAACAACTTGTACTAACTTTCCAGCTTCAATGTATTTTCGTAAATAATTAGACCAAAAATGCCACCGGGTAAAATAAATTGAATTATTAAGCATTAAAGATAAGAACACATACCTGCCCGCCTTATGCTTTTATCTTTGTCGAATAAATCAGTTTTTGTCACAAAATACCACTCTAATGCGGGTCGCACTTTCAAGAAATTGGTATACTTAAATAAGCAATTTTAAATCTTAATTAGATGACAATCTATATTTTATTTAAATTTTTTATAAAAATAATAAGTACTTAGGGTAATGGCACCAGGTGGTCAGCCTCATAACGACTTTTTGAAGTTTGGAAAGCTGGCATTTTTACAGGATTCGTTGGATAATGAAACGTAATACATGATTGGATTAATTGTTTATTATAGTTTTTAAACAACATTTGTCAAAAACAATCTTTCTCTTTATAAAATATATATTTAAATTCAAACAAAAAATGACACTTTTTCCCAGTGGTCAGCCTCTAAAATCCAATAATCAGCCTCGATGAACCCAGTATTCAGCCCTTATAACTATAAATATACATGAGATCAAAATGAGCATTATTCATATCAAAATCAACGATATTATTTAGGTCTATCTTATTTCTTATAGCTAAATTATCAAAACAAAAAAATACAGTACAGATAAAGAAGGGTTTCTTCGAAAAAAGGATTTAAGCCATTTTTTTCCTGGTCTGCCATTTACGAAAGGATTAGGTCTTCCGTAAGCCTTTACTATTGCTTGGACCGTATTCAATAAATTGTCAGCTTTTAAGGGAAACCCACATTTTGTTAATTTTTGACACCAATCCACCAGTGCAGCTTCTTCTGCTTTATTTAAAATGGAATCTGGACCCATTTTTCTTGGGCCTTCTGGGACACGTAGGTGAAGCCGATCTTGTAGTGTGCCTCGAGGAACTCCAAACGTTCTACTAGCCTCTCTTATCGGCATTCTGTTTCGTATGGCTTCCATGGCGGAAGAGAGTTTCTCTGGAGGATACATTTGTCTTGGTGGCATTTTGGGCTGAAAAATATACAGATTTATTTATCAAAAATTATTTAACTAGGTACTTTCTGTAGTACCTATGTAAATAATAAAATATCTAGAAGTACTGAAATACAAACTACCTAAATACATTTTATAACCAATTCAGTTAAAACTAAAATGTAGTTTACCGACATCCATAAAAAATAAAAATACTACCTAAATGGGTGAAATCGAAGACACTGTTAACTGTACATTAGCAAACGAAGATAAACCTTGTCGCAACGTATTAAAGTCTATGGGTGGTCAGTTAACAGTATCTTCGTTTGTACCCAGCTACATCGGGGCTGAATACTGGATCGGCAACACCTAGTGGCCAGCCGCGTTTAAATAAAATGTTTAATGCGGCTGACCACTGGGTTTTTTGAGGAATATGGAAGAACATGCCTTACTAAAATTGAAAATTTAAATTTAACGGTTCTAATGACCGCTTTTTCTCGCAATTTTAAAAATAATTCAAGAACCCAGTGAACAGCCCCGAGGGCCGACCACTGGATCTTTTATAAAAAAGTAGTACCCTATGGTCAGCCCCCACAATATTTACGTAAAGCAGCGATATTTTTATTCAAATTTAATATAATTAAATACATGAAGTAATACCAAAGCCAAATTTCATAAAAGACTATCACATTTAATAGTAAAACATGGTTTTTCTTACCTTTTAAGAGAACACCACGCAAAGTAAAAAAATGGCGGACGTGACACAACTGCAGCTCTTTTCAACCGCCGTCACCTGAATGAACGAGTTTATTTCTTCCCCCTTATCCCCTGCCGCACCTATCTTGTGACATATTGACCAATGAGGAATCAAAGTTTCTATTTAAGCACACGTGATTCGTTTATTCTTATTGTAGCAATATTTATGACCAATAAACGACACAAAAGGCTGACCACTGGTTCCTGGCTGGCCACTGGTGCCTTTACCCTATAGGTAATTTTATCCAATTATCACTCAGGTAGATTGACGTCAGATAACAGAGTAGGTACCTACCTACCTACCACCGTTTGACTTGGCATCACACCAAATGTTTTCCTTTGTTTAAAATTAAAAATAATAATTTAATGTAAATATCATTGTTGTTCCAACAATTCTATTATGTATTTCGGTGCCTAAACCACTAAGTACTTAACACGAAAAACGCAGACTTTGAGACCAAGCATATTTTATTATTTTTCGTTAAGTTAAACAGCAAGTCACAAGCACAACCTCCCATCCTTCCTGACGACCTCCCTAGCGCAGATTCGAGTAGGAAGTCGCGAATTTGATTCTCGCCACGGGTCACTTTAGAATTTTATAATTAGAACTTTAGAATATTAATAATTAGAAATTTTTCAAATTTTCATACTGACGTTGTATGAAAATGTCGGCCCCAGGTAAGATTGCAGCGAATTAGATACCTACCTAACTACTAAATTGTTGTGTGTAAAAAAATTGCGAGCGATTTAGACCTTTGATTAAGGAGATACCTAATACCTACCCTCAATAGCTCAGTGGTTAAGGAGCGTAATGAATCCGAAGGGTCGCAGTTTCGGTTCCCATCTACTCGCGATATACCTAGGTTGCCTAATGTCATACTCACTAGCACAAGTATAGAAATAATCTACAAAGCCTCTAGCAGACTCCGTTCAGATGGTAAGCAGTAGGTACAAGACAGCCATAAAAGCAGGAAAGATTAATTTATCTTGCTATAATCCGCTAACTGAAATGAATCTTACATAATATGATCTAACATGCATAAGCCTAGCACCACCCGCCCTCCCACTCAAGAAAGAGAGCAAAATCATTTTGAAGTCAACATCTCCTCCGATGATGTCCCAGTGTCGGGACGAAACATGCGTCAAGTGTTGGAAGTATTATGGTTGCCACCGAGGTGCCACTTGCCAGATATTCTGCCATAAAGCAGTAATTGCAAAGTATTACCACCGAATATAATATAATATTACTGTATATAATATTAATGTACTGTGTTTTGGTTTGAAGAGGCACTGTAGCTGGATAATTGGCTGGACATAAGTTCATATCTCGGCTTTAAAAATTTAAGTGCTACTTATACTAATTTAATCAAAAGAATGTCAAAATTTCATACACTTTTTGATATTATTGCGATTAAATTAGTTAACTTAATTTTTGAATTTGTTTCGTGCAAATTGGCAACGAGAGCATCGAACCGAGTGTACCGACCGGCATTGGATGCAATGTTAATGACATTGAATTGCAGTGTTTGGACGCAATGCATTTTTCGGTATACTAAACAATTATGTATTTAAATGTTAGATACTTACGATTTATAACATCGTAGCCAGGCACTATGTGAGTTATCCAGGGAAAATCCTGAAAATTTTCATTTATTCCATTTTACACCAGTAAGTGATTCTGTACCTTTAATATTGTTAGTTAGCAACCTTCACTGGATTATTAACTACAGACAAAAAATAATATTTTTTGTATTATTTTTGCACGAGTTAGCAACTAGCATGGTATGTTGACATGAAACCATTCCAACCTAGGTTGATAACTTGTACAAAAAGAATGCAAAAATAGGAAACGGAGGCCGTTTCGTTAGTTAACAACCCAGTGATGGTTGCTAAAATTAACTAACAATATAACCATACAGAATCAACCTAAAGATGATAATATGAAAGGACAATGTAAAGCAACGTTTTATTTATAAAAATTACTGGTTTGTTTGTTACTTTAAAATTAAAAATCAAAACAACTCGCGCGAGATTCGAACTTCCGACCTAAGTAATGAAACTGAGGTCTGAACCAATCAGTACTATTGGCACACATAACTATGCATAATATACTATTTAGATAGCGATTGAGTTAAAAATATAATAAGTAGGTTTAATGTTTATACTGATAAAAATGATAATTAAATTGAACTTAAACAGACCTACATATTTAAAATATTACTAGCACGCCCGGCAAACGTTGTTTTGCCATTAAGGATATAAAAAATGGCTTACGACCTGCTCTCGGACCTACCGAACATATACAGAAAATTTCATAACAATCGGTTGAGCCGTTTCGGAGGAGCTAGGTAACAAAAAATGGCACGACAATTTTATATAATAGAAAAGAAAGAAATGTAACTAGTGTAAGTTAATTGGGCGGTAAGTGTAACGTTCTTTTGTGATTAAAAATAAATAAACTCACCGAACAAAATAATTCCAAAAGTCCAAAAAAAATTATTGTAATTGCACATTTTTAATACAAAAACTATTTACGTTTTTAAAAGATTTTCTGGTAAAACTAGTTCTTAATTTGAAAAAAATCCAAAATTCAGCCAATGATTCCGTGCGTTTGCGCAGCACTGTATCAAACACTATACGATAGAGCACTCCCGCGCATACTAATAAACACAAGCACATCCGTCTTCAATGTTAGAGCCAAAGCCAAACCATGACAGAAATGTTAATTAATATAAAAGGAAACACTTCTTTTCAAACCATAGATAACTATATCATAAGGAATTCGCACTTTTTGTTCCCTTAAAAATTATTCGCCCGCACGATGCGTCGCGCAATGTAATAATTTCTGAACGTCCGTCTATATTGAAGTGAGTCGATAGTTTGATGAAATATGTATAAACATTTACTTCACACGAATAATATAATATTTTTGTTTCTACACTTCACATTTAATATTATCTAATAAATATGTATACCTAGCTACTTATATTTTACACAATTCTTGAAATATTTAACGGTTAATTTAAATAATATGGAAAAAGGATTTTAAAAATGTTGTTCAATAGATAGATATCAATCAATCATGCTAAGAGATAACAAAAGTTATTATCAAAAATTACGCTTATTTGAGGGGAAAGATTGAAAGAAGTCATGTCAAAAATGGTACTTGGTTGGTTTTATTCAAAATACATGTTACATCTCAGCTGATGGGAGAAGTAAAAGAGGAATTAGCAGAATAACCGTCAGGAATGGAACCCGCTTCCCCTCTTCCGTATAAGGGCGCTGGGTTTGTGCCCAAGTAGAAGTTTCCGCGCAAGCTGAAAAAGTTAATTTTCTTTGAGTCTTTTGACGGACAAAAAGTGTCATTGGCTTAATGTATCTATGTTATGTACCTAATGTTGTCTATGTTATGATGCCGTTTGTCCACTGTTGCCATTACCATGTCGTCACCCGGAACGAGATAATTCCTGGCTGTGATCAGCGTAACGTTTTCACACAGTGATTGATGTGAATCAAGAAATAAAATAAAAAATTAACACTCAAAATTAACGTAAGGTACGTTTAAAACAAGCCTTCCGGTGCGATGCTGTGTAGAACCATTAGGACTGACCTACCCAGTTTAAGTTGGTACGATTGCAGTCAAGTATAAAAATATGGTAGTGTGAAAGAAATAAGTTCATACCTTAAAGGAATTTGATCTCCAAAAAAAATTGTTTGACCCTGATCATTCCACGTGCCACAACTAGATGCGCTCCTGGCTATGAAAGTGCGTGGGTTTCTGAGTGCTTCAGCGTAGTACTTCCAGGAGCGGTCGTGGCTACATGAATCTAGAAATAAATGAGTAGGTACCTAATCTATAGGGTCGACAAATACCTGCGGGGCTAGACAAAGTAACAGTCGTTTGGCGTTAACGACAGCAGACAAAAATGTATGAACAAAACAAGTGACTGTAGAAAAACCACGTGACCGTATTAGAGGAAAACACGCTGTGTTTGAAAATCGACTACGGCTATTTGAACGCTCCCTGGCGCTCTCGCAGTCGTTGTAGATAACTTTAGCGTTCTTCGCATGACAATTGACAGTCGACAGTGAACAACGCTAAGCATAAGTAGATTCTGCTTTCATTTGTGTTCATTCGTCACGTGGTTTGTTCATACATTTTTTATTTACTGTCGTTAACGCCAAACGACTGTTACTTTGTCTAGCCCCGCTGTTAAGTACCTACTGCGGACAAAATTGTCGCAACTGGGAATCGAAACGTTGACTGTTGCATAGAAGGCAGACATCAGATGGGATGATTTTCGAAAATTTTAAATTGTATATCAGCCAGCCATAGCCGGTAACCATAGCAACGTAGCCATTACCAGCCAATTGGCGACTTGGCTGCATACTAAACTGATGCAAGCATGCATAGATGTAAGCTCGTCGCTGCTATAAGTATGTTTGCAGGGTCAAGGCGCTGATTCAGAAATACTATAGGCTACTCGGAATTTAGTTCGATGCAGTGAAATGAGATTTCAAAATGTCATACATTAAATAAATATCCAAAACCAATATGAAATAATAATAATAATAGTTTCAAAAACTAAAAAAAAACACGCTTTGTACTACCAAAGAGTAAGTGTGGAGCACTAGCTCTATCTCTCTTACTCGCATGCAAAGGATGCGGAAAGAAATTAATTAAAAGATAATTGGATATTATAATCGAATTATTGCATTGTCATCGGGCTTTGACAGGTGTGCAAAGTTTGAATTAAATCTGATCGTTCAAAGTAGGACAAAATTGAGCTCAAAGGAGTCGGTTATAAACATACAAATATACAGATGAAGCTAATAAAAGCGTGTTAATTAAAAATACGTCAGTGTATGTCGTGGAATACTCGTTAGAAACCAAGTTTGGTATAACTCCTAAATCATGTGTGATTTCCTCAGGTGATTTCACCAATCGGAATCACTCGATAGATGGCGTTGCTGTCTTCAGTTAGCTCGCGCTGAAGAGTTCAATACCAAATCTCTACACTTGATTGCATGCGTGCCCATTCTGTCGACTAGTAAGAGAAAGTACCATTCAAGGTTTTTCATAAAAAAAATTGGTTGCCTGTAAAGTCGGTTTACTGACGATAGTTGAACGTGACAACGTCTTCTTTGTCGCTCGTCCGTACTCGCGAGGTAACGCCGGTAACGCCGCATGAGCGAGGTAACGCCGGATGAGTCATGTTTTTTCGTGCGTGCAACCGGCTCTATCGATTTATAAGACGTTGTCACGTCAAAAATTGGTTGTCTGTAAAGTCGGTTTACTGACGATAGTTGAACGTGACAACGTCTTCTTTGTCGCTCGTTCCGCGCTCGCGAGGTAACGCCGGTAACGCCGCATGAGCGAGGTAACGCCGGTAACGCCGGACGAGTCATGTTTTTTCGTGCGTGCAACCGGCTCTATCGAATTATAAGACGTTGTCACGTCAAAAAATTGGTTGCCTGTAAAGTCAGTTTACTGACGATAGTTGAACGTGACAACGTCTTCTTTGTCGCTCGTTCCGCGCTCGCGAGGTAACGCCGGTAACGCCGCATGAGCGAGGTAACGCCGGATGAGTCATGTTTTTTCGTGCGTGCAACCGGCTCTATCGATTTATAAGACGTTGTCACGTCAAAAATTGGTTGCCTGTAAAGTCGGTTTACTGACTATAGTTGAACGTGACAACGTTTTATTTGTCGCTCGTTCCGCGCTCGCGAGGTAACGCCGGTAACGCCGCATGAGCGAGGTAACGCCGGTAACGCCGGATGAGTCATGTTTTTTCGTGCGTGCAACCGGCTCTATCGATTTATAAGACGTTGTCACGTCAAAAAAAAATTGGTTGCCTGTAAAGTCGGTTTACTGACGATAGTTGAACGTGACAACGTCTTCTTTGTCGCTCGTTCCGCGCTCGCGAGGTAACGCCGGTAACGCCGGATGAGTCATGTTTTTTCGTGCGTGCAACCGGCTCTATCGATTTATAAGACGTTGTCACGTCAAAAATTGGTTGCCTGTAAAGTCGGTTTACTGACGATAGTTGAACGTGACAACGTTTTCTTTGTCGCTCGTTCCGCGCTCGCGAGGTAACGCCGCATGAGCGAGGTAACGCCGGTAACGCCGGATGAGTCATGTTTTTTCGTGCGTGCAACCGGCTCTATCGATTTATAAGACGTTGTCACGTCAAAAATTGGTTGCCTGTAAAGTCGGTTTACTGACGATAGTTGAACGTGACAACGTTTTCTTTGTCGCTCGTTCCGCGCTCGCGAGGTAACGCCGCATGAGCGAGGTAACGCCGGTAACGCCGGATGAGTCATGTTTTTTCGTGCGTGCAACCGGCTCTATCGATTTATAAGACGTTGTCACGTCAAAAAATCAATTTTCTTTCACCTAACCCTCTGCGCGACACCCTCCGAAAAGAAACTTTGTTGACACGATACATAAAATCTTACTTTCTGTTGAAAAGATTCCACCGTCGCCGTTTCCCGTGGCGTTATCGCAGCCCGGCTGCACGGAGCTGCCGCAGTTGGGCCAGATATCCACGGTACCAGTGCACTCCACTGACCCCAGCCCCCCCGGGTTAGTGTGGACGATCAGAACGCAGGTGGCGCTCGCTTCGTCCAGCCCGCGGAAGGAAATTATCCCGTCGTACAGCGGGCCCGCCGGGTCCAAGCCTACAACTCTAATTTTGTTTAAATTTAGAACATGGAAGTTTTTTTTTAAATATTAAATTAAAGTTTTTTTTTTATTTACAATAAAACTTATCACTAGCTTATTCTAATTACTATACAAGTCTTGCCCGCGTGGAATGGTGGCAAGAATACTGGCTGCACTTCCGCGTTGAACAGCTAGGCTGATACGATGCGCAAAAAATGAGCCAGCCCTTCTGTCACCAGCTGCAGGAAGCTTTAGATATACAACGTTTAGGTTACTTGCCATAGTTAGCCGAAAGCTCTAAGTAGAGGACGATGTATAGAGGAATGAAAAAATATCACAAAAAGTCTAGCTCATATCCTGAAGGAACTATAAGCAGTTCAAAAATGTACCATGAATTTTAAGCGACATCTTTAAAAACAGCTCAATCAATATGAATGAACTGGAAATAATGAAAAGTTTATTACGCTTTGTTGACATCACAGTTAGGGTTGCTAAAAATATTTTTTCTTAATTAAATATTAAGTGTCGTTTTCAAAATAAAACGAAATAAAAAGGTCTTCTTATCTCCATTAATATGTTTCTAGGATCAAGTAAAAAGGTTAGCTGTCGGCACAATATACGTACTAACACACACCTTGTATAGGCTATAGCCTGATGAGAATATGTAGGTTTAGGACTTTGTTTCCTACCACTGATGCCTAATGATGGAGTTCCGATGATGTGCATTTGTGGAAGCTAAACAAAAAAGGGTGTCCAGGTGTCCCACGGCGCCCAAATATTAATCAAATATGAAAATTCTTCCTTTTATTTGAGATACCATGTTATTTCACAAAAAAAATCCTTGTGATGAATAGTGATGAATCCTATTAGATCTGGGGGGTCATTCACGTAGCGTTTTCACACACTGAGTGTTGTGAATCAAGATATGAAATAAAATATTAACACTGAAAAATTAACTTTACGTCTATTGGTTTAGAGTGTAAAATTAAATTAAATAGTATTTATATAAATGCACGAGGAGTCCAGGGAAGACGCGCGACCGTTTTTTTGCTCTTATATTTGAAGAATGTTATACAATTGACATAGATTTATGCTATGTAAAATTTTCTTTCAAACAGTCGCTTCCATTCCATTCCGCGTTGGTGTAAATTGTTTCTCACCTAGTAATATTTTGGCCAGTTTTTTGAAATTCCCTAGCTGTAATACCCATTAACTGCGCACCAAGCGAGAATCCTACCAACTCAGTCGTGATCCTGCTTAGCCCGGCTGCAATCAGCTTTACTAAAGCTTGAGCAAGCTGTCTACCGACCTGAAGAAACACAATAGACTTTTAAAATAGGCGTAAATTTAATTAAGCGATAATCGTAGGTACCCACACCTACAAACTCATAATATATCCCGTGCGATATATCCAATGTATTAACATTTTAAAATGCATGTTGCTGGTGTTAATAGACAAGAATTCTTGACTACCTATATAATGTCGGTTCCAATTTTGTCAGTGTTTTGCGGAATTGTATCTTTTATGTAAAATACATAGTGAACAATTATTTTAAGGATTGTAATTTGTAACCAAGGGAGATCATATATTGGGTAACTGTCATGTATACCAGGCACTGATCTCTAATATATAAATAAATAAAATAAATATATATGAGGACATACACACATCACAATCTAGCCCCAAAGTAATAATCTTGTGCTATGGGTACTAGACAACTGATAAATATATATTAAATATTGTAGGTATATTGAAAAAAACCCAGAAATACATGCTCATCATACAAACATTTACCAGTAGTGGGAATCGAACCCACGACCTCCGACGCAGACGGCAGATTCGCTGCCGCCTACGCCATTCGGTCGTCATTATAATTATGGATCTCAAACTGTCAACGTAAAAATGAAGACACTTGATTTTCGCCATTTTGGCGCTGATCGTTGCGTAATCTGGCGTGAGCGTCCATGGAACTAAAATGAAATGACATTTAAAACGACGGTCACTATAGCAACAAATGTCAATTTAGTATCGTGGACCTTCAGGGGTGCGTTTTTAATCGGTAGAAAAATGAACTGTCAATCGTATAGAATGTTTGATCCAGCGTACCTAAAATATAGTAGTGTTATTATCTCGCTGCAGACTCGGTCATAAATCATTCGAGACTTTCGCTTTTGTTATTCTGCAGTAATGCACAACTCAACAAAGAACAACAAGCGAAACACTCGAATGATTTAGGCGCTCTACCCGCTGAAGACGCGTCCCGCCGCGGTGCGTGGAGCGACAGATAACGCGCGCGGTGACGGAGGCGCAGATCTGCCTTACTTAGCGGTGTCATCTGCTCCCCCGCGCGGTGATGCAGATTATGACGGCCTCGCTGTAAATAAACTCGTATTTTCACTGTGTTGTCGATCGTCGTGGAGAATGGACGAACTTGTTCAATTTCAAGATGTTGCTGTTATATTGTCATTTTAAGGCTTTTGTATACAAGAATTAAAAGACACTGCGTCCATAGAATATTTTGGACAGTATCAAATCACGCCCGGGACTGCGGAGCCGGTGTGTCATACCCCGCGGCACGCCAGCGCTCCCGCGCACATTGGCAGAAACTGCGCGCGGCCGCCTTCCCGCGCGGTTTCGCGTCGCCAGTGTGTTTTGCTAGGCGTGATTTCTATGCAAATTGAGATACTTGCATACAATGGTAAAATCTGCCATCCCGCGCTATGCGACGGGGCGCGGTGCAGTGGGTAGAGCGCCTTATGACCGAGTCTGCAGCGAGATAATAACACTACAATAGTATAATTATAGAGATAGTGATCCCAGGGTATTATATAATCTTATTAGGTCTATAGATATATTTTTTAAGATGTAACTCACAGCTACAGCATTACGAAGTGCGACCAAGTATCCCACATAGCTGCCGAAGATGCCACCGGAAGCCTCTTTTTCCCAGTTAAGCAGAACTATATTAACAGACGAAGTCAGGTACGCCTCGACAAGTGCTTTTGCATATTGTCCGGATGCTTCGCCGTAGAAGCCGAAAGTACAGAACACTGTCCTTCTCGTGGGATCATAGCAACTTGAGTTGAGCAACGGCGTAGGGTCGTCCAGACTGAAAACTGAAAATGTGTCGAAGGACCTGCAAAGCATTACCTTATGTCATGTCAATGCTAGAATTGTAACATGTTTCGTTTAGATTATAATATTAAGAATGTCATGCAAGTACCTAGTAGTATCAATTTGCTTCACCTTTATTTCGTCAATTTTAAGAAATTCATTAAAGGTGTTCTCTATCGCTATACGTTGACTGTTTTAATCAAGTAGTGCCAAATACCTCATGCGACAGCATATTTTGCCTTTTACATACATATCTATAGTATCATAATATTATAATATTTTATACGTTTAAGAGTAGGTGCTTACCCTTCATAACAGCGGAGACTAGCTGCTTCTATTGGGAAAGGATTTAAACCTGCAATTCGTATTTTTTTTGTAATTACTAAAATACTATTACTGTAATACCTATTGCTTCTATATCAAACTGCTATTCGATGTATTCGACATTTCATTCAATAACTTCAAAGCTTTTATCAAGCCTAACTCATAACGAACATGTACATAAAAAAACATTCCGACGAATTGAGAATCTCCTCCTTTTTTTGAAGTCGGTTAATAAGGTATATTACAGTATAAAAGATTACTTCAATGAGAATAATCCATGGGAGTAGCTAATTAAAATGAATTGCTCAAATTGTATTATCGTCTTTATTTTATAGCTCGTTGAAAATCTTTTGTAAAATAGTGATAACAACAAAAAATACCCGACTGATTTTATTGTGGGGTTTTTCTCAGGTCAGGTCACCTTTTAACCCTCGTAAACTTAGTTTTAAGTCGTTAAATATATCTTATCACTATTCTGTAAAAAAACGCCTGTATGAAATAAATCATTTAAATTTGAATTTGCTTACATAAATACAATAGTAATATTTGCAAAAGAGTATACATGATCCACATAAGTACACTTGTGTAGGTACAATTTCAAATACTAATAGTGGTTCAGAGTTTTTATTGTCGATTTGTGTATATATGCGTTAGGTTTTATCAGAAGTTTTATAGGACAATATTTTATTATTTGCATATTAAGTATCTAATGAAGATTGTAATTATATTTAATTGCTAGAAACTAGCTCATGTACATAGTATTTTATTTGTTTTTTGGGGTTCCATTCTACTTCATTAAAGTAAACATAATAATTTGCGTTGCTCCGTGCGATAACAAAGGAATCCTTACAGTATTATTAGGAATCATCGTTTAAAGGCTTTAGAATCAAGAATCAATAGATTTATTTCATACAGGCCTAAGTTGCAGGCTCTTATGAAAAGTCAGTAAAATAATATGATTATTATCTACTTAGTGATAACTTAAAAACTAAGTTTACGAGAGTTCTAACTGAACTAGTATATAATAAAATCAATACAGTTTCCTATCCTAAACTCTAGAGAAGATATACCTATAGCCATTTCAACAGTCTCAGTTCAGTTTTTTGCTAAGCCTGTCTTATAAATATTCTGTCCGCCCGAACAGATACCTCATACCGCCGCAACATTTGCCGTACAGTAATGTTTGCGATTTATTGTGCTTCTTTGATTTATGGTAGGTACCTATCTGGGCAGTGCAGCAAAGGAAATCTTCCATTCGATCACAGGATTCGATTTTCAAACTCACAAAGCTTATGGCGCCTTCAAAATATTAGAGCGAGGCCCCATTAGTGCGTTGCGCTGCGTTGCGTCGTCGTAGCGTCGTCGCTGCGTCGGTGCCATATTTTTACGACATGACCCAGACCGTAGCGTCGTTGCGTCGTCGTAACAGATCGACGGACGAGAGACGAAGCGGGATCCGGTGATGCGCTAATGCACTTCTTAACGCTATCAAAGGAGATATCCAGAATCTTCTATGGTTTCTACGTTTAATTCGGCGGTGGCGTAATAAAAGCAACAAAAGGACACGTTTGTATCTATCCATTGCGAAGGCTGAATTGAGACGCAGCCAGTGTTGCTGCGACGCTCTTGCGCTGCGATATCGTGCGTCGTCGCAACGCAGGTGTGGCATATAATGCGCTGTTCCGTTGCGACGACGCGACGCAACGCAGCGCAACGCACAATTATTATTATTTTTTTTTCCTGTAGGAGGAAAATCTCATGGATGCCATACGACATGCCCGACTTCGCTGAGAGAGGTGGTATACCCAGCGACCTACGGACTAAAAACCTCCTACGCTCTCTGGCCACCCTTCCTGGAACCGCACGAAGCATTACTTCAGCAAGAGGGCTGTCTGGCAGTGCTACTCTTGGTTTGCTCTTTGCCTGTCCATTTCATCCTTCACTCTCCTTTCCATGATTGTACGTAGCATGTTAGCCCCCTTGTCCCAGCCCTTTTTGCTGCTAAGCATTAGTGGCACCAAGGTTTCTTTCGTGATAGGTTCTTCACTCCCTTGTGCCTTGTTCCGCACGTTTTTGAACTCCTGGCATTCGAAGATAGCATGGTTCGGAGTATCTTCTTCACCACAGTAGAAGCAGTCCTCATTATCTGCCTTGCCAATTCCGTGCAGGTAGGTGTTGAAGACTCCGTGCCCGCTCAGCGCTTGGGTTAGGAGCCTATCAACTTCGCCATGCTTTCTGTCAATCCATTTCCGAAGGTCTTTAATTAAGTCCCTGGTCCATTGTCCTTTTCCTCTTTGGTTCCACTCATTCTGCCATTCGGCTAGCGTACGCTGTCGCTCTTCTTGAGGTGTTTTTTGGTCCAGCCTTTTATACAGTCTGGCTCTTTCTATGGCTAACCTGTGTATCGGTATTATACCCGCTATTACCAGGACCGCCTTGGAAATTGTCCGGTAGGCTCCACACATTTGGATAGCCAGCCGTCTCTGTATCTTGCCAAGTTTCTCATTATATTTTTTAATTTGAAGCACTTGGCTCCAAACTGGTGCAGCGCAACGCACAATGGGGCCTCGCTCTTGACGCAAAGTGCCGTGCGGTGGCAGCGCGTCTACAGCGCTGCGGCCGCGTTACTTAGGAAATCTATGTAAATAAACAACGCGTGGTTGCAGCGCTACACCCGCGCTGCAGCCACTCGTCAGTTCAAGGCGCCCGAGGAAAATTTTGCCAATATAAAGTTACTCTTTGGTCTGTGTTTTCTCTTCTGGTTTTACTTTTTGACGTGATAACGTTTAATAAATTGATTAACACCAGCAACGCACATGAAAAAATAGTAACGTTCCGCGTAACGTTCCACCTGAGCCTGTGCGTGCAAGCGAGAGCGCGCAACAAGCGATAGAGAGGCACGATAAAACAAACGATAGAAAGGCCAATGATGACGTTATCACGTAAATCTATCGTCCGTAAACCGACTTTACAGACAACCAATTTTTTTTACTCCCGAAGTTACACTTCATTGAAATTTCAAAATGAGATAACATTATTGAATGGGTTATCATAATGAAAGAGTGTTAATCGTTTATTCTAAAACGGATTTTTATTAATTATTAAGGCCTATAGTTTTTGATTTATTCAGCAAACAATCGAAAAAATACCGTTCTTTATGGGTCTTTCGTTATTTAAAAGGTACTAAAATAAATGAAAATAGACGTTCGAAATAATTCGGCCGATGGCGATGAAGATTTTATTATGCATAATATGCTCGTATCTCTATGTTGCTATATTACAAAATCCTTTGCGAAATAACATAGTTTTCTCATTAATGCCCATCCTAGGGACTAGCACCAGCCAATCCTCTCCCATAAGGCGAGTCTGAATTGGTGTCCAAATAGAAGTCCCCTCGCACTCTGTAATTAAAAACAAGTGAAAACTATAGAAACCATCCACCCAGCAGCCGTAGCTATATGACACATTGTGTTCTGTTATTAAAATATATAATTTATATACCCTGGACAGGGCGGACGGCGTGAAAAAATATCGCCAGTTTCTCGGTGCCAATAATACCAACAGTAAGACCACGCTGTTCGCTCAGCGGCTACCTATAAAATTTTGAGAGATGACCCTTTGAACTATAGAATTTGCTTATACGTAAACCGTTCGGATGCCCATATCCTGAGGTTCCTAAACGTTGGTTCTTTTGTAGGTAAGTATGTATGATAAATAACGTTAAATTGATCACTTGACGAATCAAATTCCTGGTGGAAGGCTTCGGCAGCGGCTAGTTGCCACCGGCAAAGACGCCCCGCCAAGCGATTTAGCGTTCCGGGCACGCTCACTTGTCACGTGATCAAGACCGCTACAAGTAGATGGGCATCGCCGTCAAGACGGAATGATTTCAGACGGCTGCCGCGCGCCGGCTATGGTTGCACGTGTTAGTTCTTGTACGTACTATTTAACGAGCTGCGTGCGCCCGATTACGAGGCAGCCCTAGTACTTCGAAAGAGATAAAGTTACGCAATAGAAAGAGAGCACAACTTTAGGTGCATAGCGCAGGCGGTGCCAGGCGCTGTTGCGAACTGAATTGCATTTTTTTGTGCCAGCGCTAGAGTCGCTATTTCTTTAAATCATCTTGCGGAGTGAATCTTCTGTACCGTTAGTTTTTTGGTACTATTTTTTTTTTTTTTTTATTTAAATTAAAGAAATACATGCACAAGTTTATATTAAAAATTTCTCGCCAAACTATGCCTATTTTATTGGCGAGGACGCGCTCTTTTCATTAAGTTATTGTGCGTCTAATTAAAACTAACTAAAACTACAATACAGTACTTACAATTAATACTAAAAATACTATTGTATTCCGTGGTTCCGGTGTAATACGACGTAGAAACCTTTGGGGGTTGCTTACCCCCTCCAAGTATCTCGTTACTTGCCATCTCGTGTGATCGCAGTCAAGTATTGAAATACGAGTATATGCAGGGTTATATAAAAAATGTATTTATCTACATTGAAACTAACAACTTTTGTTCTACGGCTTTTTTTACTCGCGATATTTTGAGAAATATCAAATATTCAATATTTTACAGAGATACTCTACTTGTTCTTACTCTGTAATGTAACATCGGCAAGTGGCAACGGCGTGGCGGCCGGCGCGCGGACTCGCGGCGGAAAACCGGAACAGTGTAATGTCACTTTACAGAAATAACATTTTTTTGTAGAAAATAAATTAGTACTGAATTATGAAAAGTCGTAGAACAAAAGTTGTCAGTGTTAATGTAAACAACTGCACGCCGAGAGAGATTTCGCATTTTTTTATATAATTCTGTGTAAACGTGTATAAATCTTTACTAACTTGTAGTGTGTAAAATAACTTTTACCCAGTATCCTCATTGGTTTCTAAATTAACGTATGAACCGCCTCCACCTTGAGATCGCCATACATAACAACTTTCAGCGTTACCGCCTATAAGAGTGTTCGGATGCTTTGTCCCATCGTAGAAAAGTTGCCAGGATTTGTTATGGCTGCACATGTCTGAAAACAACAGGGGGTATAAATAGAAAACCGGTCAAGTACAAGACAGATTTATGCCCTAGGGGTACCACCATAATATACTTAAGTGAATAAACCAAAAAAACCCACTTCAACTCTCATCAAACTACTTTTGAATAACATCCCTTCCAATTAAAAGACACATAATGGTTTTCTCATGGATACCATTATCAGAACTGGACTAAATTGAAATGGGACACACGGGAAGCGTCAGCTTTCTAATAAAAAAAGAATCATCAAAATCGAGTCACCCAGTCAATAGTTATGCGGTAACAACATAACAAACATAAAAAAAAACATACAGAACATTGAGAACCTCCTCCTTTTTTGAAGTCGGTTGAAAAACCGTAAAAGTATTTTTAGGCTTTCTCGTCCCTTATCCAAAGGGCGTATATAAACGGGTCGCTATTACTAAGACTCCAGTCTGTCCGTCTTTCACCAGGCTGTATCTCTTGAAACATGAGAGTTATACAGCTTAAAGGCCTGGACACACCTGTCATGCAGCCTTCCGATCCGACTCCGGTCCGATATTGCTTAAAGAATCTGATCGGTGCGGGATCGGAAAGGGGTGAGCACACATGTCATGCCCACTTCCTGCTCTTTTCAGATTTGACACTCAAGTCTACTCGAAATCGCCAGTTGAAACGGTTGCGAATATATTGCGCGAATGTTGAAACATTTTAGCAATCGTGATTTAGCTATTGTGGCTATCTGTTTAGATGAAGAAGATCGACATAATGCGAAGTCTTCGATGAAGAGTAGTAGTTTCTTCGCAACTTTTTTCCACATAATGTCCTTGTACTCCGAGTTTCTATATTGCTCTTGTGCCTGATCATAGAGAGCTGGAAACATTCGGACAGTTTCAATAAGCTCCTCCGCTTTTATACCCGCCATTTCACTGAATTTAACACAAAAACTGCCACCGACAACCTTCCCGCATCAAGTAAACGAATGGTCTGCAATGTCGGAGCATGACGGGATACCGGGTGGGAGTAGGACGGGTCGCGTGTCGGACAGGTGAGACCTACTGCATTCCAAACCATTGTTTATTCCCATATCATACAGTCGTCCCGCTGTATGACCGTAGTCGGATCGGAAGGCTGTATGACAGGTGTGTCCAGGCCTTAAATTTTCACAGATAATGTATCTGTCGCGGCTACTTAAATACCTATTAGAAAATTGATTTATTTCCCGTTTTGTGGAAACGAATGTAACGATTTCTAACGTTTTCTTTTCTATTTAGATAAAGTTTTGTTTTTAGTTCCCTCAAAAAAAAAACGTGCAAAGTTCGGTCGCCCGGTTACAGTAATATTATACTCAAATTTGCCGCAAAGTGCCGCGCGGTGGCAGCGCTGCAGCCGCGCTTCTGTCGCTAGGTTTGAAAATCGTAGTGGTACATAGTTTCACGATGGAGTTATACAAAAAACACGTGCGGGCAGTCACGGGTCGATCGATGAACTGACGTAGCCACTGGCTGTAGCGCGGGTGCAGCGCTGCAGACGCGCTGCCACCGCGCGGCACTTTGCGGCTAATTTGAAGGCGCCGTAAGAGTACTTTACAGGAGATTATGATTTAAATGATTGTTTGGGAGTACTTTGTACTAACTCGTTGAACTGAATATGAAAAAAAAATATACTTTCTGGTGTCATTAATCCAATGCCGCCTCCAGCGGACCTGCAGCCTGGTTGCACGGGGTTGCCGCAGTTCGGCCATATGTCCACATGTCCACTATTTTCATTTGTGCCCAGTCTGTTAGCGTTCGTGTGGATCGCAATCACATATTTGGCATCCGTTCTCTCAAGTCCGGGAATGGCTAATATCCCGTCAAATAAAGGACCCGCCGGGTCTAAACCTCTCACACTACGAGGATATAAATATCAATATTAACACTTTTGGAAAAATAGATTTTTCTCAAACATGCTTGGAAAGGAGATGGGCTCAACTACAGCTCACGTACCCAAGGTATTTTCCGGAAAATCTATTCACATTTTCACCAAAGTTTTATCACGTAACTTTTTATACTGTCTCTAACATTCGTATATTATCGCTTAAATTAGACGGAAATTTTAAGAAAAAATTATTACTGAAAATTCGAGCGAAGCGAGCTCGGGACTTAGGGCACCCCGACTCGGATAATGGATAGGTGACGAAGAGGATGGCGGGGCTTTGCAGGCTTCTGAGTGGTTATTTGCTTTTATGACCACCCAGAAAGTAGGAGCCCCGCGAAACGGGGCTCCGTCGATCAGCCCTTTCATAGAAAAAATAACCTCGTTTTTAAATTAAAAAAAAATATTTCTCGGCAACTATAATATTACGTTCCGACGAATATGGCTTGGGGGGAGGGTATTTAAATTTCGAACTGGCTTGCGAATACCTAGCTGTTTATTGAAAAAAAAATAAGGAAACAAATGAACACTTTGACTCAGAAAAAAATATTGTTGTTCGTTATAAATTTTGAATTATACTTCTATGGTTCAATTTTCCACGCATTGTTTGAGAAAAAACCATGGCCACAACACGAATGTCAGCCGAGGCGGAACCGAGGCTCGCATTCACGTTCGTTCGTCATTGCCTCTACTGCTGGCCGCTGCAGTAATATACTAATTTTAATAATAAATATCTGGGTGACCGAGCTTTGCTCGGTAGTATTACAGCTACTAACCAATAGATGGTAGCAGGAGTTTACTGTAATAGTTTTACTTTATCGCCAATTTTTATATTTTTTTTTGGTAATTACGACATTTTCTAGAAATGAATCCTAGCTAGATCAATTTATCGCCCCCAAAACCCCTTGTATACTAAATTTAATGAAAATCGTTCGAGCCGTTTCCTAGATCCAGATTATATAGAAATATATATACATATATATATACATATATACAAGAATTGCTCGTTTAAAGGTATAGGATTAAGGGCCGATTTTTCAATCGCCAGATAAACGTTAACTAAGGAATAAATATGATGTTTTGACAGATTTTGTATGGCATATGCACATGTTTCAAATTTATAACTCAGATCTATCTAGCGACTGAAAAATAGACCCTCAATTTAAAAAAACGTACAGTATCTCCCCCCACCTCTCAAAATACTATAGTTTAATAGGCAACCATTAAAAATGACTAAATATATTATATTTTATTTGATAAAATTATATATTACTTTTAATTGTATTTTCAATTTGCTTATTGTGTTTTTGATTAATTTAATAGGCTGTAATTAAAATATTTATTGATTGCTCCATGTCAGCATTAACAATGATCTTTTATTATTTATATAACTTGCAATGTTTGTTTGTACATAATACATAATGTTTAGGGCAAAACTTGCAATTCAATTCTCAACTGCATGATATGTAATTTTCATACATGTTTAGGTTCGAAGGCAATTGCATCGTGAGCTAAGTGACTTTATTCTTTTCAAGTTGACGGATTCGTTGTTTTTTTGATGACAAACGATATGGTTGGTATGCTAGGAAAATACGAAGTAGCTGAAATATTAAAAGCATGTTTTATAGAATATGTTAAGTGATAACTATTGCTTTTTTGCTTACAAAGGGAGCGTATCATTTCTGTTTTTGCACTCTTTTGCTGCGTAGGCCATCAGCGTTACCCCAAGCGAAAATCCGGTTAACTGAATTTTATCTCGACTTAATCCTGCAGCGAACCATTTCTGTATAACTCCACACAAAGCTTTTCCGATCTAAATAAACAATACAAGTGGTATGTGAATAATAGTGATCAATAAATTTTCGAATTTGCACGTGGCAATTTTTGTTTTATAAAAATCCCGGGAATCCGTTGACTCGCGGACTTTTTCTTGAAGTTGCATGGTAGATAATATCATATCATATCATAACATCCATATAAACCAATCACCATTTCAAAATATTAATGAGATTTTAGAACTTTGGAATACTAATCGACTGATAGCGCATTAGGTTTTTTAAATTGCCAAAATAGGCTCACACACTTGTTTCTAACGTACGTTTTTATTCAGGCAAAATCTGAAAATAGTTTAAGTAGTTTGGAATCGGTAACTGTGACTGAAATAATTTTTACGCCACGTTTGTGTGCTCAACGAATATGACCATGTTGATGGGAGGATTAAATTAACAGGCATGTTTGGAATTTTGGAAAAAATAAAATGTTATTTAGAGATAATACTTACATTTATAGCCTGAAGGGCAGCTTGTGGATATCCTGCCTGACCAATTGAACTAGAAGCTTCTTTTTCCCAATCTACGGCACATGCATTATACAATAAAGACAGAAAAGCTTTAATAACAGCTTTAACAGATCCACCAACAATCGACCCCTGAAACCCAAATGTATAGAGGGCCAAGGTGTTCCCCGCTCTATATGATGAGGAAGTTAGATACGCCTCTGGGTTTTCGAAACTGTAGATGGTATAATTATCAAAAGACCTGTAAAGATAACATATTATGATTAATTTCCTTACATAGCTCATACAGTGGCACGAAGTATAGAAAGTTTGTGTACTATAACTATGTATTTAAAGAGACGTAAACCTACAGTCTTAATCACAAACGAGAAAAAGCGGTGGAATAGTTATTCTCTGTTTTCTTTTCTTTTTCCTACGAGTGTCAAATTACTGTTGTCAAACAAGGACAAAATAGAGTATAACTTTTCCACCGCTATTAGGTACACGTTTATGAATAAGGGGTTAGTTTTTAAGTTACTAATAAATAGTTTTCATTACATAATATCACAAATAGGTGTCGTATTGACCTTTTATAAGTGCCTTTATGTGATAAAGATAAATTGAATTTTTGAGTTTTAAGAGGACATAGGTATATAACAGATAACTGTTGGGATTGTATAAGCGTTGATATTTGATTTAACAAAATAACTGTTCGAAAGAAAATCGTAGAGCAATATAGATCTAGAGAAATAAAACTGTACTTGCCCATTGTAACAGCGAATATTAGCGGCATTTACTGCTATAATATGAATAGCACCTGTGAAAATGTAAAATAATCATCCGTAAAATTTATTATCGTGATCACCTATTGGAGGAAGGTCCTCCTTTCTGAATGAGAACGGTTTTGGTCACAGCCCTCTACCATACACTACTACTTACCTAAAGATATAAAAAAAATTGGCAATAATGTAATACGGATCCACATTGTAACAAGTTGTTTGGTGTAACTGTTATCTGCTTCTAAAATAAAAGAAAGTATTTAAAAATATATTAAAGTGTTCAAACATTGTAATTATTTTCGAATGTCAATGTTCCAAGCCAGAACAGACTTAAAAGGTAAATTGGTTCTTGAAAATTACATAATTTTGGGTAATTTTTTTTAATTTTTTTTTTACCTTGCAAGATCTTGCAAGTCAGGAAGATTCTTTGGACGAATCGTGTACCGAAGAAGTCCAAGATCTCATAGGTTTGTAGCACTGGAGTGCAGGCGTGGAGAGAAGCATCCGCCTTTTGCGAGGTTGTTATGACGAAGAAGGAGGCTGCGGAGAGGGATCATCCCTCTCGCGGACTCGTGTAGATAACAATCCCAGACCCCTTATGGGGATTTATTGAATTTATTTTTGTCTTTCTCACTCTCACGGAGATTTGGTAGGTGGCAGGTGCGACATGCAGCGTCGCGGAAGAATATAACAGAAAAACGACCTTTTACCTAATTACTCAAAAACAAATACAAAAAATCTGTTTCTTAGCGTTTTTGGATATTATTATTACCGACACTTTAAAACAAAAATTACAATTACATCCGGCCCGGGGGCTCGAGCTCTTTTTGAAGAAATTTCAAAGAGAGTTATCGAGTCTACTGGGGATCCAAGAGCTGGCAGCTACCTTGGCCAACGTATTAGTTTGGCCATCCAAAGAGGCAATGCTGCCAGTATCTTGGGTACCATGCCTCGTTGCGATGGATTCGATGAGGTTTTAAATTTATAACCTAGTTTATAGTCCGTTATTTTTATTTTAAATCTTCTTATGTACATATATTTAAGTATTAGTTATAAAAAATGCAAAAAATAAATTACATCCAATGTAGTGTCCGATAAAAACTCGAAAAACTGAGATTTTGGAGCAACTTTTGGGAGAACTTTCTATCGAGAAAATTTTATCCAATCGTGTTTCTGCTTCTTAGCGATTTTAGATTAAAGACTCAAAATACATGACGTGTAAATTTGAAAGTAATTAATTGTCTTTATAGTTTTTGCATAAAACTTCATTCAAAATCGCATAAATACGGCTTCTACACCGTTAATAGCCTGGGTCCTTGGGGTTGACCCTGACCTTGCCTGATAATGGCAAATGTTAAGGGGCAGCCAGAGGTAAGCCTTAACATTGTGCAAGGGAGCCTTTGGTGCGTTCGTATGAGATCCTGGAGGCTTCCAACATGAGCGCTGAGGATGTCCGAGGGGGTTAAAAATCCCACATAATCCAATTGGATATCTCAGTGGAGATTTCCTCCTCGTAAAAAAAGGTTTGTTGCACTAGTGGAGAGTAAGTATTTTTTACTTATACATTGCTAGTTTTCAAGTCTGTTCAAGGATCTCTTTTTAAATGAAATTGTCGCTGGAAAAGTACTGAACTGCTAATTCAATATTTGCTCCTAGGTACCTATAATTTAGTGTTTTAACTATCATACGCAGCTGTACAACGGATTTTGTCATTGAAAGTTTGTACTTTTATGCATAATCCAGCTGAATAAATAAGAAGCTCAATCTTTCAATTTATTTTAAAATTTTATAATATCTTTTCCCGACTTATCACAATATTATTACAGTGGTGTCTTCATCGGAATTTTTTTTTACTCTATACAAGTATGACAGTACTAACGTACTTGACTGCGATCTCACCTGATGGTAAGTGATGGTGCAGCCTAAGATGTTAGCGTACTAACTTGGAAGGGTAAGTAAATTTACCCCAACGGTTTCTACAAGCATCGCACCGGAACGCTAAATCGCTTGGCGGTGCGTCTTTGCTGGTATAGGGTGGTAACTAGCCACGGCCGATGCCTCCCACTAGACCAGATCTGAGCCAATTTAGAAATTATAAAATTTCAAAGTGGCCCGTGGCGGGAATCGAACCCGCGACCTCCCCGGATTATAAAGCCTTAGAGCCTTACAGACAATCACTCTTTTCATTAGTCAAAATGTACTGTAGTTGCTGAGATAACTTTTAACAGCCTGTTCGAGGAACTCTATTTTAACGTCCTGACGTAATAGGTGTAATTTCTATCGTATCGTTTCTTTATTCTTTTTTTTATGTATTTTAACGTTTCTGATAAAACTCGGGCTTCGTTCAAAACATTGAATATATTATACTGATAATAAATTTTGATGAAAGCAATCTATTTTTTACATACCTAGGTAGGTGATAATTTTCATAGTCAATAACAATTCTTGTTTGTTCAATCAAAAAACGTTAGAAAATGCATAAGTTTAATTTGAAATAATCGAGTAAGAAAGGGTATAAAAACACGACATGTTTATTTACAAAGATATGTAATTAAATTAGTAGTCAATGTTATTTATCAACACTCATAATTAGTTACAGAAACTGTTAAATTTTTATTATTATACCTAATCACATTTATCGGTCCTATAGTTTTCCTAAATATACACAATATTTTACATTGTCATTTTAATGAAAAAATAATAACTGTTTCTACATCAAAAATATAACTAGGTACCTAGAATTTAAATCTAAGTAAATACCTAATAATAAATTACAAAGAAATGCGATTTTGTCCAATGGATTTATTGCACTTAGAAATATTATCCCACTATAAAACAGAAGACTAGTACCATTTACTGAAACCATACATAATGTATTTGCTTTATTTAGGTATGCTAAATTATTTCTATTTTAAAATACTCACAACACGTTATTACGAATTCCATACATACAAAAAGAAAACAATTACCTAAATACAAAATACTAAAATTATCACTATTAATATTATTAATTTACATAATATTACAGCTGTTGGTAATGAATAGATTAACTTAATAATTTCCGATGACTTTTTAAAAGTATCTGCAAAAATATACATAAGTACGCGGTAAGAAGGTCTCTCTAATTTCTAGGTCAAGAATTACTTAATGTATCCTGTTGGTTTTGAAGAATTTGCAAGTAGGTTATAATAAAAGGAGGTAACCGCGTCAGTGAAACCAAAGCCTTGCAGAGATCGTAAAATGTATTCAGGCAACCAAACAATATAGCCTGAGGAGAACATTGACTATGGTAATAACTAATATCAGTTGCAAGATAATTCCGTTCATGGTTGTTCCTTTATCCAAGAATGGAACAAATAAGTCTTAAGAATAGGATAAAGGTACGATGGCTAAGATGAAACTTCCAATTTCATTTCAACCTTCTTTTGTTTGTTTCACAATTAAAGAACCAAGATAGCGGTCTAATTAGTTCAAGGCGGCGCCGCGGCGATGTTGTTGGGAACTATCTCCGACTCCTCGTCAACGGCGTCTGCCTCGCTGTCCTTGATGGCCGGTTCGTCGGGTTCGTCTCGCGTCAGAGCCCTGTACTTCTTGGCGATGACCTCCCAGTCCACTACGTTCTCTATCCTCGTCATGTTGCTGAAGCTCATTTGCGAGCCAAGAGGACTGAGGTGGACCACTGAGAGGCGTGTTGAATCTGAATGAAAAATTTACCGTTACTATAATGATTGGAATTTCAGAATATGTTTCGTTGACGTACGCTAGGCTCTAAGCGAGAGGTTTCGGGTTCGATTTTTGGCGCGGGTCAGTTTCTTCTAAATATATAAAAGAAGACACTGACTGACTGACTGACTGACTGACTGACTCATTCACTGACATATCAACGCACAGCCCAAACCGCTGGGTCTAGAGACTTCAAATTTGGCACACAGGTTCCTTATGAGGTCTAGGGGTGCACTAAGAAAGGATTTTTCAAAATTCCCCCCCTAAAGGGGTGAAACGGGGCTCCAAAGTTCGTATTTTACCAAGCTTCAATACTCCTTCACGCCGCAACTACTGAACCGATTTGGCTCAAATTTGGAATGGAGATAAATTGCATCTTGGGTTAACATATAAGCTACTTTTCATCCCGGGAAAATCCATGGTTCCCGTGGGATTAGTTAAAAACCGAAATTCACGCGGAAAAAAATCTTCACGCCGCAAGTACAAGACCGATTTGGCTAAAATTTAGAATGGTGATAGACGATATCTTGGGTTAGTAAAAAAGATACTTCTTATCCCGGAAAAATCCATGGTTTTTGCGGAAAAACTGAAAAGTTGATATTCACGCGCGAAAAATACTACTTTACGCTGCATTTACTGAACTGATATGACTGAAATTCGGAAAGGAGATAGATGTTATCCTGGATTAATACATAGGCTACTTTTCATCCCGGAAAATTTCATGGTATATCAAAGAAGATACTGACTCACGCACTCACTGACATATCAACGCACAGCCCAAACCCCTGGGTCTAGAGACTTCAAATTTGGCACACAGATTCATTATGAGGTCTAGGGGTGCACTAAGAAAGGATTTTTCGAAATTCCTCCCTTAAGGGGTGAAACGGGGCTCCAAAGTTCGTATTTTACCAAGCTTCGATACTCCTTCACGCCGCAACTACTGAACCGATTTGGCTCAAATTTGGAATGGCGATAAATTGCATCTTGGATTAACACATAAGCTACTTTTCATCCCGGGAAAATCCATGGTTCCCGTGGGATTAGTTAAAAACCAAAATTCACGCGGAAAAAAATCTTCACGCCGCAAGTACAAGACCGATTTGGCTAAAATTTAGAATGGTGATAGACGATATCTTGGGTTAGTAAAAAAGATACTTCTTATCCCGGAAAAATCCATGGTTTTTGCGGAAAAACTGAAAAGTTGATATTCACGCGCGAAAAATACTACTTTACGCTGCATTTACTGAACTGATATGACTGAAATTCGGAAAGGAGATAGATGTTATCCTGGATTAATACATAGGCTACTTTTCATCCCGGAAAATTTCATGGTATATCAAAGAAGATACTGACTCACGCACTCACTGACATATCAACGCACAGCCCAAACCCCTGGGTCTAGAGACTTCAAATTTGGCACACAGATTCATTATGAGGTCTAAGGGTGCACTAAGAAAGGATTTTTCGAAATTCCTCCCTTAAGGGGTGAAACGGGGCTCCAAAGTTCGTATTTTACCAAGCTTCGATACTCCTTCACGCCGCAACTACTGAACCGATTTGGCTCAAATTTGGAATGGCGATAAATTGCATCTTGGATTAACACATAAGCTACTTTTCATCCCGGGAAAATCCATGGTTCCCGTGGGATTAGTTAAAAACCAAAATTCACGCGGAAAAAAATCTTCACGCCGCAAGTACAAGACCGATTTGGCTAAAATTTAGAATGGTGATAGACGATATCTTGGGTTAGTAAAAAAGATACTTCTAATCCCGGAAAAATCCATGGTTTTTGCGGAAAAACTGAAAAGTTGATATTCACGCGCGAAAAATACTACTTTACGCTGCATTTACTGAACTGATATGACTGAAATTCGGAAAGGAGATAGATGTTATCCTGGATTAATACATAGGCTACTTTTTATCCCGGAAAATTTCATGGTATATCAAAGAAGATACTGACTCACTCACTCACTGAGGTCTAGCGGTGCATTAAGAAAGGATTTTTCAAAATTCCCCCCTAAAGGGGTGAAACGGGGCTCCAAAGTTCGTATTTTACCAAGCTTCAATACTCCTTCACGCTGCAACTACTGAACCGATTTGGCTCAAATTTGGAATGGTGATAAATTGCATCGTGGGTTAACACATAAGCTACTTTTCATCCCGGGAAAATCCATGGTTCCCGTGGGATTAGTTAAAAACCGAATTCACGCGGAAAAAAATTTTCATGCAGTAAGTACAAGACGGATTTGGCTGAAATTTGGAATGGAGATAGATAATATCCTGGGTTAGTGAAAAAGCTACTTTTTATCCCGGAAAAATCCATGTTTTTTGCGGGAAAACTGAAAAATTGATATTCACGCGCGAAAAATACTACTTTACGCTGCACTTACTGAACTGATATGACTGAAATTCGGAAAGGAGATAGATTTTATCCTGGATTAATACATAGGATACTTTGCATCCCGGAAAATTTCATGGTTTCCATGATAATAGTGATAGATAATATGCCTTCATGCCGTAATTACTGAACTGATTTGGAATAGAGATAGATTATATCCTGGATTAATACTAAGGCCACTTTTGATCCCGGCAAAATCCATGGTTCCTTCGGGAACAGTGAAAAACAGATATCCACGCGGGAAAAATATTCCTTCACGCTGTAATTGGTGAACTGATTTGGCTGAAAATTAGAATAGAGAAGGCTATTTTTTATCCCGGGAAAATCAATGGTTATTTCTGAATATTTGTTTTTCACTATTCCAGCGGGAGAAATACTCATTCACGCTGCAACTATTGAAAACTTTTGGCTGAAAGTTAAAATGGAGATAGATTTCGCTCTAAATTAACACAAAAGTTAGGTACTTTTTATTCCGGAAAAACCGATGGTTCCCGTGAGAATAGGAAAAACTAAAATTTACGCGGGCGAAGCCGCGGGTATCTGCTAGTATCTTATACTTTCTTACTTAGATTGGTGTGGTAGGAGCCATCGACCATCGACTGTTTACCACGATTTAGCGTTCCGGAACTATGATTCGTCCTAGATCGATATCATCTTCACTTACCATCCGTTCATAGGTACTTTCTTGTATGTTGTAAATTGTGAGAAATGGTATGAGTATGAAAAAGAAGAACGCATCTCTGCTTCCCCTTACTCTTACTTTAATATGTACTACAGTGATAGCTAATCTCTTTTGGGATTTGGCACATCAGTCTGAAGAAGGACAACATATCTTGTAGTAAGATTGTCCGCTTAGGTAAACAGTACTTACCTACTATTAGTATACTTAGGTAGGTAGGTAGGTATTAGTATTTGTAGAAGTATATTTAGTGTTTATCTCACCTTTAGGAACAACCTGGCCTCTCTTAACTTTGGACAGCCATTTGGCACCGGCTTTGGATCGGGCACTCATCTGGTCCTGTCGCTGTAACCCGATCATGTGCACCAAGCTTGGCCGTTTCTTCTTATTAAGTCGCTCCTGGATCAAAGTAAAAATTCTATAAATATCGTCAAATTATTAAGGCACGAAAATTTAGATCGATCATAAAACTTTTGTAAGAAGAGTTCATCGGGTAAACACATCGACTCACGATCTTATGAGTGTCAATTAATGTCTGTAACTCTTTTTGCTGATCCATTACAACTGTTTCGATACCTTGGAAATCTCTTGGTAGTTTGGCGGTTAACTTGCGAATAGCCCCTCTATCACTGAGAGACTTATTATTCATAAATTGATGTACCTACTAGTTAAATAAGTCGCTTTCTGTCCCAGCCATTTTAGAGATTGTCTGTACTTTACCTTACACCTACGTATGATTGAAGACTTACCTTACACCTATGTATGAGCCACATTAGCCAAGTGGTGATCAGGTTCAAAGGAGACGGCGCTGTGTTGGTTCGATGCATGTTCCGGATCAGCTTGGATAAACCATACTTCCATTCTATGTCCGATTGCGCCTGAAAATGTACACATTTAGAAACAGACTCGGGCAAAGTCACAAAATATAAGGATTCATACTCGAATTCGAAATTCAAATATAACTGGAGTAAGAACGATAACATCATCATAACAATTAATAACGTACTTTAATGAAAAATAATCATGTCGGATACTGGTAAAATAAAACAAAAACGAATACAGTGAAAACATATACCTAATTATACAACGTTGGGTTTCATTGACGCTAAAACGGACTAATTTTCAAAAAAAAAACCGGCTAACTCAGACGCGCGCAAAAAGGGTTCCCACACCATCGAGAAAAAATAAAAGTTTATTGCATGGAAACCTTTATAATCGCGTACAGAAGTAACTAATAGCAATGATGGAATCAATAATAGTGGTACGGATAATATAAATTAAATATGTAAATCGCTTAGAGTACACAAAAATGGTAGAGTAGAAGGTTAGTAACAAACAAAGTTAACAAATAAAGAAAAAGGTCATTGGCAAAATGAAAATGGGTTATTGTATTTTAAACTATTTATATTAATTATAATTTGTTAAAAGAATTTGAGTAAGCCTTGTAATATTCATAAATGATGAAGCACAGTTATATGCAAATAAACCTTCATAATTATTATTGATATTTCCTACGATATGATTTATATTTATTTGGAACTTAGTTTATAAGTTGCGATATAGATACATCATTAATAAATAAGTAAATCATATGTTACTGACTATTCAAAAGTATCTGTAGGTTAGGCCTATATGAAATAAATAATTTTGAATTTTCGGCCGAATTCATAATTCAAAATTAACAATTAATTCTGTAAAAGAATTTAAAGACTCATTACACGTAACGTAAATCACAATATGTAACAGATTTTCTCGTTGCTGAAGTATAATGAGACTTTTACTTCCTCTAACACCTATGCTCGATTGATTCGAATTTGTAATTAAGGTTAAAATGTTAAATATTCAACTGGTGTGCAGTAAGTGTGACCGCTAATCGCTAATCAGTTCACGTCTCCGATACCTGTATCCTCTGATACGTGTCGGACATCATGGCAATGAGCAGATTGATCAGTACGACTACGGACACCAGCATGTAGATGCCGAACACGATTTTGAACAGGTAGTTGGTCCAGGCGGGCTGTATGTTGCTGTCGTTCCGGTGCACGCGCGTCTGCTCCGTCGTGGTCTGCCCGAACACCGCGAAGAACAGCAGCTCGAAGGAATACAACGGGTTCATAGTCACTGCGAACAAGCGAGGTGAGGTTGTTGACGGCAGTTACCTGGATGCGTTGGTAAGTGTCCGACATCATCGCAATGAGGAGCGTAACGAGCACCACGATGGACATCAACAAGTAGCCACCGAAGACGAACTTGAACAGGTTCTGTGTCCACAGAGGTCGCATACTCGACACGTAGTTAAGGTCTGACAAAGTAATCTGGCCGAAAAGGGCGAAGAACAATTTCTCCATCGCTTCGATCGGTGTTAGCGTCGCTAGAAGACAACACGCAAATGGACCATATTCTGTTTTCTGTTTCATGTAGGGGTAGTTTAATGCAGGTTGACTTGTTAAACTTTAAACTTACATTTCGAATGTTGTATTAGTATTTAGTGATGTGTATGTAATTTTTAATATAATGTATAGTCAGCATCAATTTACCCCTTCATTTATTTATATCGTAGACAGTAACAATTAAGGCGGTGCTCTACACTCAAAACAGAATTTTCGGTATGTCAACGCAAAACCACATCTAGTATATCAACTTCACTAACTATAATCTTGTGCGCTATGGGGTAGATTGATTCGTGTACGGTGTATGTCCAGAAGTATTTTAAAAATGTGATCGCGGAACTGTTGAGTGTTTTATGATTGTTTCATGTGCCTGCATCAATCTACCCCAATTCCCTCTACTCGTGTTGGAAAAGTTCAGCGTGGGCGCAACGATGACGCCACATAGACGACATTAGCCAAACATCACGGAGAAAAGGTACCTCAGGACCCCGGTGAACAAACGCAGGACAAAAGCCAGCCACGCCATGCGCAAATCAAACTTGCTCCATCGAATGCGGTGAGGTCGGCCACTCATTCCTCTAAAAACTAACCAAGTGATGCCAAATGCATTTTCTACTAAGACTTTTAAATCTGAAAAAATATCGGCATTACTTATAGATTCAGTAACTTGTGAATTTGATGTAAATTAGAAAATGCATTGAGCAGTACATTAGATTATATCTAAAACTAACATTAAAATTTTGCCATCGTTTATGGCATTTCCGATATTACATTGCTGACATGCTACAAAGAACAAACACGATAAGTTTAGTGTATGTATACAATGGGCCTATCTCATTCCACACACTTCTTGTGTTTGTTGCAACGTTCAATTGAAATGAATTAAAATTGGGAAACTAAAATAATTGGTTGACGATGATAACATTCTCGATATGGTGGCAAACGTTCAAGCTTGCAAGCGGACGGAATATAAATTAAAAAAGAACAAGCACATCGATAAAATGCAATCATCGTATGAATGAGTCATTGTTGATGTGAAGTATAAAATGTTATTTTTTACGTCTATTGCTAACACAGACTTACGACTCGCTGGACCCTGTTTTCTTCGATATGATTCTCCAGGATCAACCAATCGAGAATCAAATAACTGTCTCTTCGTTCGGTTATAATCTAACGTGTAATAATCAAATATGATAATTGATGCACAGTTATGGAGTAATTTAAATGACTGAAATCTTTTAGATAACTTTCAGATCCTATTAATAGTATGAAAATAGTATTGAATAAAATAAGAGTATGGAACACATCAAATGCTTCAATATTTTCGTAAAAAGCTAAAGCATAAAAGAGGACCTTACCGTCTGAAAACAGATGTCTTCTTGCATTTCTTGCATACTTGTTGTCTTCTGGTTTGTATATGTTTCTGAACGGCTGGTTCAGTGCCACGATATGCATGGAGAATCCAAATACGAATATCGCTAAAACTGCAAGAAATCTTCCCAGATCCTTCATAAGGTCACCGATGATAATCGCCCAGGGACCGAAGAGGTGATGGAAGGATAAGAAGTCTAATATTTGTACACATGCTAATAAAAAGGATAAAGCAAAAAATTGATTCCTACAGTACATTAAAGTTGGCCAATATTTAGGTAATATAAAAATCCACCCAACGACGTGGGTGGCTACACCTATCATACCTAATAATAAAACTGCAATTTTTATCCAACCTAAGCCTGATTTATCACTAGGATTTGTTAACTCAAAAAGTAATAGACCACTCAAACAAATGAGGAGTATCCATTCATACCATCTAGGCACTAAGCTTTCTCTAAATATGGAATTATATATAGGCGTTATAGCTACCAATGCTAATAATATCATAAGGTAAATATGTGAAGTTAAATATGACATAAACTTAATAATAGGAATTTTGTTGTATTTGTGCCCTAATGGAAGGGAGAATACCACCCAAACTGGTGGGCAGATTATGAACGCGAAAAAAAGGAACATAATTTTGATGCCAGTCCACTTGAGGCTCCCTCGCCAGAGTTCCTGAAATTAAAGCTTTATTGTAATACTAGAAAATACCTCAAAGGTAGCTATTGCTGTAGTAGACGAAGTTACCTATTTTTTACCTGAAGATATCTCTGAACGACAGTGTGGGCTATGACTTCTTTTTGCTCATTTTCTATTAATACATCTAAAAATTCTATGTTTCTATTGTCCGTAGCTGTGAGTATATGGCCAGCAGAGTCGGCTCCGGCTGCTAACGCCAACAACTCTGTAGCCATCGCTTCACATTGCTTACCAGCTGCTATAAGATCTTTGGCACGCTCTTTTTCCTGTAAAAGAAATCGTGCCATGATAACTCCAACTAGTAAAAACTAAAATTAAAAATTTTGTCATTAATACATACCTTGGTGGATAAATTAATGTATAGATTTGATAATTTAGCCGCTGTATCAACTGGTGCTGGTGAAACTAACACAAACTCTTCGATCGGTATGTTGTTGTGATTTTTCGAACACACCATCAAGTTATAAATGAACCTTTTGTCGTCCATGAGTGATTGCGTATCGTGCTCTTTATGCAAAAGGTATTCGAGGACATCGTTATGGTTCTCGGATGCCGCGAACCAAATGGGTGCACAATTTAAATTTGTTTCACTTTTGGGCGATGCTCCTGATTCACACAATAACTTGACTACATTTAAATGCCCAGCTTTTGATGCGCAATGTAATGGAGTCCACCCATTTTTGTCCGTCGCATTGATTTCAGCCCCTTGTCCGAGCAAGACCTCAACCATTTGATAGTGCCCATGCGTTGACGCAATATGCAAACCAGTTTTTCCATGTCGGTCGGTGCTTGTAAGTAATTCTGCTGATCTACTTAAAAGTAAACCGACTATTGACATATGTCCACCGAAACACGCTAAATGTAGTGGGTTGTAGCCCTGAAAATAATGATTGTTTCTTTATAAGCTGGAGACATCTTTACGTAGAAGGAGCTATAATTATTATATTATCATGTTACTTACATTTTCATTAGTAGCTGCATCAACTTGTACTCCAGGAGAATTCAATAATAGCCGTACAACATTCTCGTTACCATTGTATGCAGCAAGATGAAGAGGGGTTAGTCCAGATTCTGCTCCCATGATTGGCACCAGTGACATTCCAGTCGGAGGTTCTGACTTAACAGTTCCCGGTACAAATGACAAAAGCTCTCGAACCGTTTCTACATAAAAATAATCGAATCAGTCATTTAATTGTGAAAAAATGAGCACACAATATTTGTAATTGAATATTACCTGCTTGTCCGTAATAAGCCGCTATGTGAAGTGGAGTTAAGCCTAACTTCTTACTCGATATCCTCAATGTGTTTGTAGAGCGCATAACATCTAGTACATTTGTGTGACCATGTTCAGCTGCTAAATGAACAGCAGTAAGTCCTGCTCTATTTTCATCCGTGCAAGAAGCTCCTGCTCTGACTAAAACCCTAACAACGTCTGCGTGACCTCCTTCGGCAGCTAATTGTAGGGGAGTAGAATCATTTAGCTTATTTCGCGCCGATATTACACCATTTCTATCAAATTTCATTAGTTCCTCTATTACTTTAACCGATCCTTGAATGGCTGCAATATGTGCGCACGTATTTCCATCCTTCGTGGTAGCCATCACCAAGTTTGGATGCTGTTGTAGAAATAGCTGTACAACCTCCGAATAATTATTTTGAGCAGCAGCGTGGATAGGTTTCTGACCCATTTCATCTGTTGCATCAATATTGGCACCAAGTTCAAGCAACAGCTTGCAGACTTCAATTTGTCCACTTGCCGCTGCTAAATGTAACGGCGTCTGTTTCTTTAATGTTAACACGTCAATAACAGCGTTATGATCTCTTATTAAAAATTTTACTAAATGGGCATAGCCATGCATGGCCGCCAAGTGAAGCGCTGTTCGGCCATTCCTTGCTTTAGAATTTATAAAGGCTTTAGCCGTCAGTAAAGCATCACATACTTGCAGGTACCCGTGTTCAGCAGCTAAATGTAGAGCAGATCTGCCTTCAATATCAAAAACGTCTACTCTTGCATGATTGGAAAGTAACGTATTGACGAGTTCCATATGACCTCTATTACATGCGATGAGTAATGGTGTCCATCCGATAGAGTTTTGTTTGTTTAGTGCTCTACCGACATCGGCAGTTGACATATCGGTTATCATTTCCGTTAAAACATCGTTGTTGCCTGCTATCGCACAGAAGTGGAATGCTGTTTCGTGATTGTGTTTCGTTTGCAGATTTACGTCAGCACCATTTTGCATAAGGCATTTAACTACTTCTCTATCAGCGGACGCCACTTTGACTTCTTCTTTAGTGATTTGTCCAGCAAAATGCAAAGCGCTCGCACCGTCTTCGTCTACGGTGTCAATGTACAACGTGGCAACTTTTTCACCTTTACGTGTTTTTACAAAATCTATCAAATGTCGTACAATATCAGGCTTACAGCTTCGGCATGCCATATGTAGGGGTGTTTCGCCAGTCTGTTAATTAAAAGCGGATTAATATTCTCGAGAAAAAAGGTAGGTAATCAATTAATTACAACACCATCTTAGTAATTAAAATACGTATCAAAATTTCACTCGCGTTTTTAGTTTAAATTTTGATACATATTCAAATTTTTTAGGAATAACATGTGTATAAAACGCTATAATTAAAAATATAATTAGCTTCTTAGGACTTTGTGTTAATAGCTTACTGACTGATAACACACAGCTAAAACCACTGTGTTAATATAATAAAGAGCAAAGGAATGGTCTGAAAATCCATCATCTTTAAACGGGATTAAAGTTAAAGAAATTTGGCTAAGCGATGTAAAATAAACTAGGTGGCCCGTACTTTCTTTGGTCAGCCAAGACTTCTTCGCAAAATCATTTTCTTATTCTTTAGAAGGAGTGCCTATGCATTTCAACTTTCCAGGCCCAAGGGTTTCGGCTAGGCGCTAATGGATTAGTGTAAGTCATGACTTTCTGAGAATTTATTATGTGATTAAACTCTGTGGAAATACCTTTGTTTTCCGAAGAGGATCGCCTCCGTCTTCTAAAAGCAGCACCAATGTGGCCAAGTTGCCGTACCTCGCCGCAACGTGGACCGGGGTCATGCCGTCCTCAGTTGCCTTGTTTGGTCCAGCGCCAGATTTTAACAGCATCAGCGCGCATTTATCACCTGTAAATGGTATACATAAAGCATACTTTAACTCAAACTTGAAGGAAACAAGTGATAGATACTCATAAACTGAAAGTTTCAGGGTCAGATTAACGTCAACACAATAATATTATGGTCTAGATCTCAAAAAACGGAAACGGTACGCATTTTGATGAAACTTGCACTGTTCCTGAAATTGTAGCAATGTAAGCTATTAAGAAAGGAATTACTACAATACAATAAATAAATTTGGATAAATGTGTGGACAATGATTGACCATGTATGTCTGGAATCCGGTACCAGGCTGATTTATTTTTATAGACTAGGGTCATATTAACTCAACTCCTAAATTTTTTAAAATCCGAATTCTACAGTAATGGTCAAATAAGCAAGTTGTACTCTCAATATCTATGACAGGAAATGTGCATTGAATTCTTGTAACTTTTGTACATTAAATTACATTATGAATTGGAAAAACGAATTCCTAGTGCCAATGGTATACTTTGGTGACAAAACATGAATACTACCTTTGCTCTTTGCCTTTTTTTGTAAAATAAAGCAATAAATAATGTGAATATCTCGCGATTCCATAAATACATACATACTACATACTGTTGAATTGATATTCTCTTTTTTTTAAAGATCGGGTTTTCGAAGACTCAAGCTAATCGGTTCAAGGTAAACTTAAATTCTATCTAGATTTGAACCCGTATATCCTTTGTTATCATGGTCAGAGTTTAGACTAACTAAAAACGGTCAAAACGATCCGATTGGCCATCACTGACGGTTGGCCATGATAGTCGAAGAGATGCGGGTTCAAGTATACTACCGATTTTGAAATTTAAATGTTTTAATTAAAAATCAATAAAGTATGGTCACGGCCACTACGACTATCAAACGTTTACATTGACACTAGCTGATCCAGCAAGCGTTATTTTTCCATTACGGATATAAAAATAAAAATCGTTTACGAGTTACGACCGGTTCTCAGACCAACCGAACATACATTTTGGGGGGATTGGGGAAGTTTTAGTCGTATTTTCAGACCTACCCAATATACAACGTGTACGAAAAGATTATTAGGTGTACTTGCGAATCATCCTTTTAATTTTTTTTTAAATAAGCATATTATATGCATTTTCAACCGACTTCAGGAGGTTCTCAATTTGACTCGTATATATATTTTTTGTTTATGTTTGTTAACTCATAATTTTTGACTGGTGGAATGGATCTTGATGATTCTTTTTTTATCAGAAAGCTAACGCTTTCCGTGTGATCCCATTTCAATTTAGTCCGGTTCTGATAATGGTATCCATGAGAAAACCACATAGGTGTTAAATTTTTAATCAGAAAGGATGTATTCAAAAGTACTTTGATGAGAGTTGAAGTCGGTGTTTTTGTTAATCAATTAATAATAATAATAAATAATAAATGTTATAATTTATATAAAGAATATAATTTATTTATTTCAGGTAATTAACCCATATTACATAAAAGAAAAACATAAATTTTAGCCGCTGATTACATAAAAAATTTAAACACATAAGGTATTTAAATAACGTGTGTAAAAAAATTTGTCAAGTTTGGTCTAAACCAAAGGATATTATTTACCGTCCGGAATCCTTGCTGCAATGTGGAGGGGAGTTTCCCGCTGCTTCCCCCCTCGTATGTGCACGTCGGCGCCGTAGCCCAGCAGCGTCTCCACCACCGCCGGCTTGCACGACTCCACCGCTATGTGCAGCGCCGTGTAGTTGTCCTGCACAGGTAGCCCTGTTCCCTTAGCTATTCTATTTCTACGATTGCTAATGAAACGAAATTAAAAAATTGGTTGTCTGTAAAGTCGGTTTACGGACGATAGATTAACGTGATAACGTCATAATTGGCCTCTCTATCGTTTGTTTTATCGTGTCTCTATCGCTTGTTGCGCGCTCTCGCTTGCACGCACAGGCTCAGGTGGAACGTTACGCGGAACGTTACTATTTTTCATGTGCGTTGCTGGTGTTCATCAATTTATTAAACGTTATCACGTCAAAAATGTATTGGAATTATTGTATGTCCGATCGACCAATTGATCACGTGACGTATTTATGACTACTGAAAATCTCATACATTATTTTGAATTTCGTTCCAGAAAATCGTAGCTATCTTAGAAATAGAATGGGTAAGTTACAATATGGCTAAGGCTGCAGTATAAATTAGACCCGGCAAACGTTGTTTTGCCATTGAGATACAAAAATAGCTTACGACCTACTCTCGGACCTACCTAAAAGAAAATTTCATAACAATCTGTCGAGCTGTTTCGGAGGAATTCGATAACAAAAATTGGTACGAGAAATTGATATATGTATTAACAGAAAGAATGACGGTTTGTAAAACTTACATTCTGAAAAATAAAATAATTCAACTTATAGAAAAAGCAAAGTAGAACTACGTTAGTAATATTATGTATTTGGTCGTAAAACTGAGCCCTACATTGGTTTAAATAAGAAATACATTCCGATACAAGTGCGGAAAGTATATTATTTCTTCATGGTTAATTAGGACGAGTGAAATGTCAGTTTCGCAATTATTTTCATGAAAATTCGAGGTAAATAAAAAATTGTGCAGGATGCGGGAACATTAATTGCTCATTTAGATTTAGATAGGAACCCAATTGTAGAGTAAGAAAATCCTAGATCTTACATTAGTGGTGACATCGACGCTTTCCCCTTTTTGCAGCAGAGTATTGATGATGCCCACGTGACCGTACCTGGCAGCTGTGTGGATACTTCGCGCACCGTCCTGTCAAAAAATAATCATAAATTACCCTTTCCAACAAAAACAGAATTTTCCAAATCGGCTCAGGCGTCCTTGAGTAATCGGGGAACATACGTAAACAAAAGATTCCGACGAATTGAAAACCTCCTCTTTTTTTGAAGTCAGTACAAAGTAAGCTTTTGTGTTTCGTTTAATTATTATTCGTACTTTTTTCAGCAAATCTTTAGATTTCATACCGATAGAAGAATATGTAGAAGATAGATAGAAGTGCAAAAAAATTACTAGTAGCCTTTGGCCGTCTGCCATGTTGGATTTAAAATGACGTCACTTCGCTAAACATACATTTTCGGTTAGTTGGTGAGAATAACTACGTTAAAATTCAGTACTAGTATATAAAACCGAACATGCTTACAAACATTGAAAATATTTTAGTAAAAGGGAAGTGAAAAAATCTGTTTAACATTCCCTACCTATTTTAAAAAACAAAAATTTTAAAATTGGATAAAAACTTAAAATTTATCTCTCTGCCCAGTTGCACGAAACAAATTCAAAATTTTAAGTGGCACTTGAACTAATTTAATCGCAATCAATGTCAAAAAATGTTTGAAATTTTGAGATTTCTCGCGATTAAATTAGTTTAAGTAGCACTTAATTTTTAAATTTATTCCGTTCAACTCGGGGAAACTTTCAGTTTTTTTATAGCCTTTTGTGCCACAACACAAGGAAGGTCACCTTGAATACAGCGCCTGATACAGATGTGATGTTTTTTTACATACTGGCTAATTTGCTAATTCGTGTTACCCAGTTAAGACTAAGTATTACACGTTCGAATATATCGTCACTTACCATCAAGTGCGGTACTGATTTGGATAAAACATCATAGTAAAGTATAGGGATCTACGTAAGTTCAGTAATTTAATACGTTCATACACCTAAAATAATTAAATAAATAAATAAATATATACGGGACATTTTTACACGTCGCAATCTAGCCCCAAAGTAAGCGATAGCTTGTGTTATGGGTGCTAGATGACTGATAAATATACATACATACTAATATACATGATTATTCAAAATTCAAAATATATTTATTTCACATAGGCCTAACTTACAAGGCACTTGTAAAACGTCAACATATTTGTTACATAAATTATCTTAATCTTATCTTATCTTATCTTATAATATATATAAATCTCGTGTCACAATGTTTGTCCGCGATGGACTCCTAAACTACTAAACCGATTTAGTTCAAACTTCGTGAATATCTGTCATTTGGTCCAACTTAAAAGATAGAATAGTTTTTATCCCACGTGGACGAAGTCGCGGGCATCAGCTAGTAATATTAGTATATTGAAAAACACCCAGACACTGGAAAACATTCATGCTCATCACACACACATTTACCAGTAGTAGGAATCGAACCCACGACCTCCGGCGCAGACGGCAGGTTTGCTACCACTACGCCATTCGGTAGTCATTTAAAAATTTAAAGAGTTGTGTACACAAACTTATGAGCTCATTTCCTTATTGCCAAGGACGTTCGTGCGAGAAGCTAGTTCCTAGGAAACTGAAGGTCATTTTTAAAAGTGAATAAAGTACCTATTTAAACTTAAACTCATTCTTTAAAGATTAAAGTATTTGTTCCATGTGATTGCTCCATGTATTTTTGTTTAAAAATGGTTGTAAATTTCCCCAACTTGACGGTAGAGTTCAGACATTTTATAAGAACCTGTCAGTTGTAGGTGAAAAAATTCGGATTTTAATTTTAATGTTCAAGCGATTTTACGAATCAATATAATATGTATACGTAGAATTGCTTGAAAATGAAAATCGTGGCGTTGTACACAAAACGTAGCTGAGCAACGTTAGCGCGTACGCTCTGGTGGATAAACACCCTAACGGTGGATTTCCATTGGCGACACATAAACATGAAACACGTTGAAAACTCTATTTTCTAACTTTGAGATGTAAGGACGTAGAAAATAGAGTTTTCAGCACGTATCACTTAAACTGACGAAAGGAGTGGGATATTCTTGTACCTACACACCTTATTTGGCATATGAAGATAGACACCTTTCTTGAACAGCATCATAGCACAGTCGGCGTGGCCGTTGAGTGATGCGATGTGCATCAGAGTGCTGCCATCTTTGGTCCTCTCGAAGATGGAGGCTTTGAACTTGTCCGCCAACAGCTCGATGATTGCTGCATGGCCATTCTCCGCTGCCAGATGCATGGGTGTTCTATCTGTGGAGGACGTAATGAAAGACATAATAATATCTTGAAATAATAATAAGCGATACCATATTATGATACTAAATTTTCCGAAAATAACTTTCGGTTGATAACATTTTGAATTTTCGCAAAAGTGGTGTTAGAAAATCGCAATCATAAGTTAAGATTATATAATAGTAACTCCTATTGGAAAATTTGTAGGCAACAGTAGCTTAACGTCATTGCAATCCTAAAAAAATGAAAAAAAAAGGTTTTATTTTTATTTAAAAAGGGGGTAATACAGGTGTCGAAATTTTTCAGTTTTGTATGCGTTAAAAATTGCTACGGTAAGTAAATATTTAAAATACTGCGATCTAGTTAGTTTTTTTTGTAAACATTCAAGTCACGAAAAGTAAAAACGTGGTCTTGGGTTGAATACAGCGAAATTCTGGGCAAAGAATAAAGATAAGAAAATCTTTGATAAAAACATTCAAGGAATTTTGTATTTTACATTCATGAAAGAATTCAGTAGGTATTATTTTTGACATGTAACATGTGCCCTTAATTTCTGATTTACATAGGTTAACATAATACGAGATGTTTATCTTTCCTGTTGTTTTATTCATAAGTATAACTTTAGTTTTTCAGCAATATAACAGTGTCCTTGTACCTATACATATATTCAACCTTTACAATGTAGCCTTAACTTTTTTGTAAAAATCTGAATTACTTAACGTTTTTATATAGGTACCTATTTACCAGAATTTCCTGCTAACTTAAGATATCTTTCCTTCAAGTCTAAGAATTAATCCAAATGATTAACTTTAGAATGCAAAATAAGGATGAAGGGAATCTTGTTATTGTATTGTTAAACGTTTCGTCCTGATACGGGAGAATTATCAGGAGATATGGAATCGACAAAGTATGTTTGAAGCGGTAAGGTTTTAGTGACGAAACATTAATATAAAACTCTTTGACATGTACATCGAAAACTCTATTTTCCTCTCACTACATTGAGAAAAAATGTCTGGAAGAAAGCTGGATCGTGCGGGGGTGGTAGGCGCCGCTTTCAGTAACTCTGGTTAAATTCTGCATTAATTCAAACACAAAACACTAAAGAATAAAGTAGAATTATGACAAGAAAAATAATTCAGATGGTTTTTGAGTATAGATGTGTAAATTGGCATTTTCCGCCCGCATTTCGAAATAAGCTTTTCCGAGTGGGTGATATGAAAATGAATTTATTCGTTTCTAGTCACCTTCATTGTCAGCAATGGCGGCATTGGCTCGAACCCCGTAGAAGTATTTGACCAGGGCTTCATCGCCCTCAGCCGCGGCTATATGGAGCGCGGTCTGCCCCGCTCCGTTGACGGCGTCCACCACTGACCCGTAGTCTACCAGGATGCGGGACATGTCCACGTCCCGTCTCCTGGCCGCGAGGTGCAGGGCCGTGTCGCCAGAGGGCGTGCTAGCCTGGATGTAATGACTTTTGTCTAAAATTGGGTTAAAATTGTACCTCGTCGAGTAATATAGCTTTCACAGCTTAGTTGTTAGGCGGTGAGAATCTAGGATATTGTCATCTGTTGTTTTAAAAATAAAGAGAAAAATTCGATATCAAGCTTTAACAACGTATAGACTCACGCTTGACCAGTCTGATGGGATGTGATAATGTGGTCAAAAATAGAACTCCCTTACCTGAAATATGTCTGTTCAGATATTATTTTAATATAAGTACGCATAATATAACAATAGCTATTACTATCAGGAAATATAGATTTTTTATATAATATAGGGGAAGGTTCCAACTTCTATCGCGTTTATTTAAGGAATCGTGAAGCAAACAGCTTTTTTCAAGCAAACTGCTTTTTTATGTCTGGGTATACGAACCCGGTATCTTACAGACTACAGTAAGGTGGTAGATTTATGGTACGGAAGCATAAGATCAATAAAATCCTAGCTATGAGATATTACTGGTCTCATAAGTCTCAGATCCACATAAGGGGCAATGTGGGAAAACATCTAGGCATCTTTGTTTTCGTTTATTTAAGGAATCGTGAAGCAATCTGCTTTTTTGATGTCTGGGTACATGAACCCGGTATCTTACAGACTACAGTGAGGTGGTAGAATTATGGTACGGAAGCATAAGATCAATAAAATCCTAGCTATGAGATATTACTGGCCTCATAAATCTTAGATCCACATAAGGGGCAGTGTAGGGAAAACATCTAGGCATCTTTGAACGTATTCAATTGAACTCAACGTTATTCTCTGAAAGAGTCGTAGTGTACGTGTAGACGTAGTTTTGAACGTCCATCTGCTGAGATATCGATACTACATAACGAACAAGTACAAACCTTGAGCTGTTCTGCAGTCTGTGCGCTGAGCAGCTCGCGCACCATGCTCTGGTTGCCGGCCTCCACCGCCAGCAGCAGCGGGATCTTCCCCCTCTGGAACACCATGTCGCGGATTAGCTTTTTCCATTCCTTTTGCCGCGCGCGCTCCTTATTCAACTCGATGAAGCTAAGCTCGAGCTTCTGCAAGTCCCTAGGAAGATTCGCGGGCGGGCTGCGGACTCCCGAACGTGAGCTCAAGCTCGCGCTGCCCGGGACGTCTCTGTCCCGGCTGCCATCTGACATAGCGGCGTGAACCACTCGTGTTCCGAAACTGTCTCACCCGAACTGAAATCCATACGGTGCAGTGTCTATGCACGAACTATTCACGCCAGTGCGGTGTGCCATCGCGCCGAGCTTCCTAACCGCAACTCACAACAATACTTTCGAGACTTATGTGCATCGCAATCTTCGTAGGCGGATCGACATAACATTAAATCGAACAGCAATCGTTCGCCGCATGCAACAGTCGCGGTGACCTGGCGTCGGCGCCTGGATATCCACACTTACTTGCTCCTCCATCTCTGTCACTTCAACCGTCAAACTCGGGCGGAGCGTGCCCGCCCATACTAAAAGCTACTACTAAAGCTGCCTTGCTCTAGTCGTGTCGTAGGGCGAACTGAGACTTATTGTATTAAAATTACTAATTTTGAAATTCACCACTAACGCTATAACTAATATTCCGCGACTGATTTGCATTGTAAATTTCGCGTTGTGACGTTTGCTCGGCTAAAGCTTGCCGGATAATTAGCTAGTTTCTATTCGCGGGGGGTGGTTCGCTTTCGGAATGTCGTTATAAAATGAAAGCCTTGTACTAGTTTCGGCGTTAGTTTTTATTGTAATTAAGAATTTCATGTTTCAGGTAGAGCAGGTTTAGAGGTAAGGCATTGAGGAGTTCGAATGCCCATCTTTGTGTTTTTAGTTTTTGTAGGAGATTTGTTGGAGTGCGTTTTGTTTACTATCTTGTTTTGGGGGGGAGTCCCCGGCGGAGACGCCGGTGCCAGGCGACAGGCGCTGCACGCGATCGTCGTGACCGAAGCTGCATCAGCTCTATTTACTATAAACGCTACCATCCAATCAAAAACCTTAGCAACAAAGATATAAAATCTAAAATATACTGATAAAATTCTACAAGAAATCCTAGATTAAATTGCTACAATTTTTCTTCAAAATTGCTAATGTATGATTTAGGTACCACAGTCTTTATATCGATATATGGATTAACTGTGTTTTGAAGAACTTAAGCTTGAACTTGGTTTAAAGTTAACGAGTAAATCCTGAAATGTGGACACTGAAGTTCAATCTTAAGTCTGCAGTGTCTGTAATTTTCGGACTCCGATACCCGTCCCCGCTGGCTTGTAACTGAAGGGCTATTCGGCCTGCTTCCAATATGTGAACAGCTGACTGTTGTAAACTCTGCAGTCCAAGTACAGCTCGGTCTATAGTTACCCCGTCTGTCCGCAGTCTGATGTCCTTCCCCGCAGCTGTGAGCAGCGCTCGCAGTATGCTGGTGGCTGTGCCGGTCTGTCTGCTCGCCACTATGTGAACAGCTAACTGTTGTCAACCCTGCAGTCTAAGTATAGCTCGGTCTATAGTTACCCCGTCTGTCCGCAGTCTGATGTCCTTCCCCGCAGCTGTGAGCATCGCCCCCAGTATATACTGGTGGCTGTGCCGGTCTGCCTGCTCGCCACTATGTGAACAGTTGACTGTTGTAAACTCTGCAGTCTACGTTTAGCTCGGTCTATAGTTACCCCGTCTGTCCGCAGTCTGATGTCCTTCCCCGCAGCTGTGAGCAGCGCCCGCAGTATGCTGGTGGCTGTGCCGGTCTGCCTGCTCGCCACTATGTGAACAGTTGACTGTTGTAAACTCTGCAGTCTACGTTTAGCTCGGTCTATAGTTACCCCGTCTGTCCGCAGTCTGATGTCCTTCCCCGCAGCTGTGAGCAGCGCCCGCAGTATGCTGGTGGCTGTGCCGGTCTGCCTGCTCGCCACTATGTGAACAGTTGGCTGTTGTAAACTCTGCAGTCTAAGTTTAGCTCGGTCTATAATTATTCCGTCTGTCCGCAGTCTGATGTCCTTCCCTGAAGCTGTGAGCAGCGCTCGCAGTATGCTGGTGGCTGTGCCGGTCTGCCTCCTTGCCAGTATGTGAACAGTTGACTGTTGTAAACTTTGCAGTCTAAGTATAGCTCGGTCTATAGTTACCCCGTCTGTCCGCAGTCTGATGTCCTTCCCCGCAGCTGTGAGCAGCGCCCGCAGTATGCTGGTGGCTGTGCCGGTCTGCCTGCTCGCCACTATGTGAACAGTTGACTGTTGTAAACTCTGCAGTCTACGTTTAGCTCGGTCTATAGTTACCCCGTCTGTCCGCAGTCTGATGTCCTTCCCCGCAGCTGTGAGCAGCGCCCGCAGTATGCTGGTGGCTGTGCCGGTCTGCCTGCTCGCCACTATGTGAACAGTTGGCTGTTGTAAACTCTGCAGTCTAAGTTTAGCTCGGTCTATAATTATTCCGTCTGTCCGCAGTCTGATGTCCTTCCCTGAAGCTGTGAGCAGCGCTCGCAGTATGCTGGTGGCTGTGCCGGTCTGCCTCCTTGCCACTATGTGAACAGTTGACTGTTGTAAACTCTGCAGTCTAAGTATAGCTCGGTCTATAGTTACCCCGTCTGTCCGCAGTCTGATGTCCTTCCCTGCAGCTGTGAGCAGCGCCCGCAGTATGCTGGTGGCTGTGCCGGTCTGCCTGCTCGCCACTATGTGAACAGCTGTCTGTTGTCGACTCTGTAAATAAATTTTATAAATAATCATCTCATAAAAATCTTGGCGGAGAAGATGGGCAAAATTTGATCATGATTAAAGATTTGCATTGTTTTTCCCAAGCAGTTTAACGAAATTCGTCAAAAGATCATTCGCATTCGGTGACTTACGATTCAATTAAAAATCCACACATAATCACTATTTCACCAATCAGCAACCACGTCTGACTGCACAACTAAGGTAAATATGATTATATTTTACTCATCTCTGCCTTTTGAACGGCACTATATGTGCTAAGCCAAGATCTTCATTCTCGAAAAAAATTTTTTCGTCCAATGTAATGAATAAATAAATAAAAAACTCACTCCACCGGTCGCGAACGGATCGACGCCCCTCTTCGACAGTAGCAGCTTCACGATGTCTTCCCTGGAGTACATCGCTGATATGTGAAGTACATTGTAGTTGTCCTGCACAAAATGCACATTGTTACTATCTGTTACATAGACAAATAAAATTGGTTGCTGGAGCGGGGACTCGAAGAAATTTGCACGCGAAATTGCGCGTCGTTTGAAGGAGAGAGGTTGCGATCCGCGCTCTGGAGACTTCCTGGCCTAAACAACGCATTGCAGTTCCTCTGGTGCTGCAAATGTCCATGGGCGGCGGTGATCGCTTACCATCAGGTAACTTGGCTCATTTGGTCGCGATGACAATAAAAAAATCGCTTTGAGACAGAAACACGATTAGAAAACATTTCTCTATAGAAAGTTTTCCCAAAAGTTGCTCTATAATTTCTAGTTTTTTTAATTGTTATCGAAAACTATAATAGATGAATATGTAATTTTATTTTATTTGTGACAGCATCCGAAATATTTTTTTGATAAGTGGCTTAGTTTTTTAGTAATGTGATAATCTTGCGCAGTGCTACCTGTCACACCCAACAACGTATGCAGTATTCGTAACGGTCTTAAATTAATAATAAAAAAAATTAAAAAGTGCAATTTTCCTTTGTCACGCGTTAGCTCCGAGCAATTTCATTAATTGCACGCTAAGTCGACTTGCAGTTACAGTGCAAGAATTGACTCGAGTCGAACACCTTGGTGTAAATCGCGTGGCAATAATTTAACAACCTACTTTTTGCAATAAGTAATTAATTTTATTGTAGGGTCTTTGTTTTGTTTGCAAAAAAAGCAATTTTATGGGTTACATTTAAAAAGGGAATACTACTTTACTAAGTTTTGCAACCGGTTTCTCTACCGCTTCAGTTTATAGCAGAAAGCTTTTGATCGATAAAACTATTCTCTCCAGCGGGGCTAGACAAAGTAACAGTCGTTTGGCGTTAACGACAGTAGACAAAAATGTATGGACAAACCACGTGACGAATGAAAACAAATGAAAGCAGAATCTACTTTATGCTTTAGCGTTGTTCACTGTCGGCTTTCAATTGTCATGAGAATTACGCTAAAGTTATCTACAAGATCTGCGAGAACGCCAAGGAGCGTTTAAATTGTCCTAGTCGATTATCAAACACAGCGTGTTTTCCTCTATTCGGTCACGTGGTTTTTCTACAGTCACGTGGTTTGTCCATACATTTTTGTCTACTGTCGTTAACGCCAAACGACTGCTACTTTGTCTAGCCCCGCTGATCTGGCGTATCAGATATCTCCATGCCAAACTCCATAAAAACGTTTTGGTATTTTGATGATATGGACTGTTATTAGTGCATATTGAAACTGCTTTAACTTACACGTATGGGACCGTAAGTGACTGTAGTAACTTACAAAACAACCGACGCTTAACGGCGTAGACGGCTATTTAAGCAGGTTTTAGAGATCTGCCGTTTGAAAACTATATAAAGACAATTAGTTTAAAATATAAACATCATGCATTTTCGCTGTGAAGCAGGAAAACGATTAGATAAAATTTACTCGATAGAAATTTCTCCCAAAAGTTGCTCCATAATCTCCATTTTTCTAATTTTATCGGAAACTATACAATGGATGTAATTAAATTAATATATCCAAAAACGCTCAGAAAGGATTACTGAGAACTGGCTTAGTTACGTTGTAATTAGGTAAATCGTCGTTTTTCAGTTATGTTCTTCCGCAACACTGCTTGTCGCACCCACCAAAATTTTTGTGCGAGTGAGAGGGACAAAACTAAATTCAGTATATCCTCTTAAAGCGTGAAAATGGACTCGCATCAATTTCACCTTGATTGCGCGATAGATGTTGCAATTCTCCAATAATTTGTCAAGACGCTTGTCTGTTATAGCCATTTGTGCCCTTCTTACAACTTACAGACCAAACCAAAGACGCGTACGAAGCGGTTCGATTCCTCGTTCCTGATACGCACTGCAAAGGCCTGGAATACACTCCCAGGCAGTGTCTTTCCTGCCACTTACAACCCGGTTGCCTTCAAATCAAGAGTGAATAGGCATCTTCTAGGCAAGCGCGTTCCACCTTAGACTGTATCATCACTTTCCATCAGGTGTGATCACAGTTAAGCGCTAGCCTATATAGTATAAAAAAAAGACAAGACAAGCATAGCACAGGCCAGATACCTAGAGTGCTACGTACTTACTTGTATCGTCAAGATTGGCTCTAATCAAACACCTTAGGGCTTAGTGCATCGCGTGACTATCTCCATCAGATATAATTGAAAGCAACGACTGCATAAAGTGTAAACTAGTACCTAGAATACTCCACGCAAAAATGAACAACTCCGAAGCAAATTCCCTTTCACCAGTATCTAGGCACTAATTTAGTCGTTTTATTATGTTTATCTTTATTTTTTCATTTCACCCCGTGCATAATGTACGATATTCTTTTTTCTAATAGGTAGGTTAAAAGAGCGCATAACCCGTTCGCAGATGCTTTGCCGGTAACGTCCCCTCCCACTTCATACAACCGCAAGCCGCGCTCGTCTAAGGTCCGCGCGGGTAGCGGTCTTATGCAGTTGGAGAAAGTCACCGGCAAAGTTTCTGCGAACGGGTAGAAAAATATCGCTCTAAGAGTTTTTACGACAAATAGTGTCAAATCCGACTCGCACTTGGCAAGTTGTATTTTAATTTTATAACGAACTCATGAAAAGGAAACTCGCAAGTCACATATTATTTTCCAAGAAAACTTTAAAAGAACGTTTATGTACTAGGTGCTATTACATTATTCGTTACGTCCGGACCGCCTTTTCTTTTCTTTGATTTTTTTTTAATAAAAGGAATTGCTGTATATGATTCAAGTTTGAGTCATAAAGGTCAAATCATTACGAATAGATGACCGCACTGTTCTGATTGTGATTTGACCATTTTTGACACGCAACTGATAAATTAATACGCAACTTTCCACGAACCAAAGTTGCCTTTTTCTTAAAGAGAATGTGGAAAATGTTGTAGTGTGGAGGTAGGTATACCAGAAATTTGAAATATGCCCATTTTTTGACTTCGTACCCAAAGGGTAAAAACGGGACCCTATTACTAAGAGTTCGCCGTCCGTCCGTCTATCATCAGGCTGTATCTCTAGACCTGTGATAGTAAGACACCAGATGATGTATTTCTGTTGGCCCTTTATAAAACTTCATTACAGCAGCATGGCGCGTTTCTAAACTTTCGAAACTTAGTTTTACCTCGTAAAATAGTTATCACTATTAATGAGACAGTGTATTAATGAGTCTATCTTTTTAGTGTAGCCACTGATTCTCTATTCTACTAGTACGCAGGATCACAGACTGTCAATTTAACAAAGAAGACACTTGATTTTCGCCATTTTGGCGCTAATTGTTGCGTAACCTGCGTGATCGTCCATGGAACTAAAATAAAATGATATTCAAAACGATGGTCACTATAGTAGTGTTATTATCTCGCTGCAGACTCGGTCATAAATCTTTCGAGTGTTTCGCTTTTGTTGTTCTTTGTTGAGCGAGACAATAACACTACTATAGCAACAAATGCCAATTTAGTACCGTAGCCCCCTTCGCAGTTGGGCGCTTCTAATCGGCACAAAAAATGAACTGTTATTTGTATAGAATATTTGAGCCAGATCGGTGAAAGTAGCGCAAAATGCCATAAGTCATAATATATATTTAACACATATGGCTAGAGGTGTTGCCAGTTGGTATAAAAGCACTGCAACCTGTGAGGCGTCACCCGCGATTATAAATTGCCACTTCATTTTATCAGATCTAAGCTAGGAATTACATTTTCGCTAATGAAGTCTACTGTACTACCTAGGTATGCAAAGTTAACGTTTGTGGCAACTTGTAACGCATTCGACTAGAAGGAAAAGATTGCGTGAGGAACCTGCACGCCTGAGGGAACTATACAATGTAATCTAAGGTGGATGAAGCCTGATCTGGTTATTTAGTCCAGTCAATGAATAACCTAAAAGGGGGTGTAGAGTGCATGAGAGGGGACCTAAGCAATTTCTTCTGAAACTTGTTCAGGGTACTTAGGAAGTTAACATACTAAAAGTCCTGACGTCTCGGAGGTGAGCTGGAGTGGGGAGGGGGAGGAAAAGGTACCACTTTTGGGTTTTTCACTAATATCTCAGAAACGGTGCGTCATAGAGAAAAAAAATCTTCTAATAAATTAAAGCTCATAAAATTATCTAAAACTTTGGTCTTATTCAATTTTGCCGTATTCCTAACCGTTTCCGAGCCACACGCTCCGGAAAAGTTAATACTACAAAAAAAACCTTATCATATAATAATCCGGTCCAGTTAGACATAAAAATAGTTGTCAAATAACAATCATTCCGACAGAGCCAAATCTTCGTAGAGACCTTAGGTTTACCACAAGGAATAAAGTGTCAAAAGTCCCCATCAATCCTATGTGTGCAACAAAAGTTATTCGGGGTCAAATATCAAAATTTGAGGTTTTGTGGATTTTTCTCGAAAACGGTAAGTTTTCTCAAAAATAAATTCAGGCCAAAGTTGTAGATCTTAAAATTATCTACAAAAATGGTCCTTATGAATTTTTTCCTAAGAATTAACATTCCTGAGATATCGCGATTCTAAGAGTCACATTATACATGATATGCACATATAAATACATAATCAGGCAATTACAATTGTAGTTGCTGAAGATATTGATTTCTTAGTAGTTACTACTTACTGCACGGACTCCAATGGATAAAATAGTTTATTTTCTATAACTTCCTAACATTAACCGTTTACGCAGTGTACGCAACGGAAACTCTCAATATGGAACAAAATATTTTCCCATTTTTGCAACATTTTTCATCGATGCTCCTATTGTATTGGTCGTAGCGTGATGTTATGTAGCCCACAGCCTTCCTCGATAAATGGACTATCCAACACAAGAATAATTTTTCGATCAGGACCCGTAATTTCTAAAAAACAAACACGTTGATCCGCTCCTTCGTTTCAGCAAAATGGCGATTTCCATAATAAAAAAATTATAGCGAGTCAAACTTAGAGATAGGTATTTGCTGTTGTGGATTATTTTTTAAAACTATTAAAGGAGATCAACTTCGCAATACATGATTTTTGCGAGACTTTAGCCGTTTACGCAGCGTACGCAACAGAATTATGGCAATCGCCATTTCGCTGAAACGAAGGAGGGGATCAACATGTTTGTTTTTTAGAAATTACGGGTCCTGATTGAAACATTATTCTTGTGTTGGACAGTCCATTTATCGAGGAAGGCTATGGACTATACAGGGTTACTTTAAAAATACCAAATCGCTCTCGGTCTGTAGTTGTTTACATTAAAACTAACAACTTTTGTTCTACGACTTTTCAAAATTCAGTATTAATTTATTTCATACAAAAAAATGTTATTTCTGTAAAGTGACATTACGCTGTTGCGGTTTCGCGCCGCGACTTCGCGCACCGGCCGCCGCGTCGCGCGCCCCGCCCTTGTTACATTACAGAGTAAAAGCAAGTAGAGCATCTCTGTAAAACATTGAATATTTGATATTTCTCAAAATATCGAGTTAAAAAAAAAGTCGTAGAACAAAAGTTGTTAGTTTAAACGTAAACAACTACAGGCCGAGAGAGATTTGGTATTTTTAAAATAACCCTGTATAACATCACGCTACGACCAATACAATAGGAGCATCGATGAAAAATGTTGCAAAAATGGGAAAATATTTTGTTCCATATTGAGAGTTTCCGTTGCGTACACTGCGTAAACGGTTAATGTTAGGAAGTTATAGAAAATAAACTATTTTATCCATTGGAGTCCTTGCAGTAAGTAGTAACTACTAAAAAATCAATATCTTCAGCAACTACAATAATGTAATTGCCTGATTATGTATTTATATGTGCATATCATGTATAATGTGACTCTTAGAATCGCGATATCTCCGGAACGTTAACTCTTAGGAAAAAAATCGTAAGGACCATTTTTGTAGATAATTTTAAGATCTACAACTTTGGCCTGAATTTATTTTTGAGAAAACTTACCGTTTTCGAGAAAAATCCAAAAAACCTCAAATTTTGATATTTGACCCCGAATAACTTTTGTTGCACACATAGGATTGATGGGGACTTTTGACACTTTATTCCTTGTGGTAAACCTAAGGTCTCTACGAAGATTTGGCTCTGTCGGAATGATTGTTATTTGACAACTATTTTTATGTCTAACTGGACCGGATTATTATATGATAAGGTTTTTTTTGTAGTATTAAATTTTCCGGAGCGTGTGGCTCGGAAACGGTTAGGAATACGGCAAAATTGAATAAGACCAAAGTTTTAGATAATTTTATGAGCTTTAATTTATTAGAAGATTTTTTTTTCTATGACGCACCGTTTCTGAGATATTAGTGAAAAACCCAAAAGTGGTACCTTTTCCCCCCCCTCCCCACTCCGGCTCACCTCCGAGACGTCAGGACTTTTAGTATGTTAACTTCCTAAGTACCCTGAACAAGTTTCAGAAGAAATCACTTAGGTCCCCTCTCATGCATTCTACAACTCCTTTATTGATTGGACTAATTAGGCTTTACCCACCTTAGATTTGAATCTCTTGAACTATAGTAGAACTAGTAAGTAGCTGTGACCAAACTGATCTTATTCTAATTTATATTTTTCTTACAGTATTTCATACACTAGATATTTTTTTATATAAATTACGCATTTATAGTATATCAAAATCATCGCTGCTAACGGCACTTGAACCCATATCCCTGCTATCGCGGCTGGGTTTTTTTTTTACTTTAAAAAAACTTTATTATCTTTCATAAGTTACAATGGTTTCTTACAAACTATGGAACGCTAATAACTGTTGTAGTTAGAAACTGTGTTACAGTTATTAGCGCCCTCCTCCAGCTGCTATGGGAGCAAGTACCGCTGATCTTATTATGAAACGAGACCTATATGTACCCCTTATATAACCCATCACTACCCTAGTAGTGAGGGGTTATGACCGTTGAAGACTTAATCGAAAAATTTAACGATCCCTAAGGTACAACAATAATTTTTTGCTCAATTTTTTAACTTATAGCGGGTAGAGGTGTTTAGTTAACTTTATTAACTACACTAATATTGAGAAATAGTTTTAATAGTACGGAATCCTTAATGCCCGAACCCGAGTCTCATTTAACCAATTATTTCGTTTTGTTGTTACTTATAGCGGCAACAATACATCATCATCGATTATTACGGTTCAAGAGCTACATCTTGGTGACAGACGGACAGACAGCGGAGTCTCAGTGATAGTGTTCCGTTTTATCCTTTAGGCTAAAAGTTAAGAACATACTACCTAAACTCTTATTTATTTTACCTGATCCAAACGCAATTCTTGTCGAAAATAAAGGAGAAATGGTGTCCACTTACATTATTCCTAGCTCCTACGTCTGAACCCAATTCGATGAGTCTCTCCACGAACGAAGTTCGGTTGTCTTTTACTGCGTACATCAGCGGAGTCATTCCGGTCGTCTGAAACAAAAGATTTGAAATTACAAAATAATAATTAGATCAAAAACTAACTAGAAAAATGTGGATTGTAAAATTATAATAATAAAAAGAAAACAAAGGATTTGCACGTCAGTATAATTTATTATGAATTATGTAATGTAGGTTAGGTACCATCACCCATTTTCAACCGACTACAAAAAAGGACGAGGTTCTCAAATCGACTGTATTGACTTTTTATGTTTGATAATTCATAACTTTTGCCTGGGCGAATCGATTTTGATGATTCCTTTTTTATTAGAAATCTAACGCTTTCCGTGTGGTCCCATTTCAATTTAGTTCTGTAATGGTGTAAGTCCTGTTTTTAATTAGAAATAAATAAATGTGTCAAGACACAACACACATCGCAATCTAGTTCCAAAATAACCGATACCTTGTGTTTTAATTGGAAAGGATGTATTTATTTATTCAATAGTAGTTTGATGAGAGTTGAAGTCGGTTATTTTGTTAATTAGTTAACGACTAACGTATATTATTATTTACTACCAAATTCTACATTGGCATATGAGATTGCCTGGAAGTCCGCGTCATCGTACTTACCTATATCTTTTTCTTATGTTTACTTGTATTTGTGTAAATTGTTGTGTACAATACACTATACATACTAGTAGGCTAGTCTTGCGAAGGTTTTAAAAATAAAGAAACCTCTTTTTGTTAGAGTAGGTACGTCATACCAAAGTTCCTTGTTATCGCTCCAAAATTTAAACGTTCATAATTTTGCAGCTCAGTAAATTATTGTGTCTTAAATATTCTTTAATTATATCTGCAGTGCTAAGCAGCGTTTGAGTATGCAAATTGTTGTTCACTTAACATTTTGCAGTTAGGGTTGAAGTTCGTGCGGATAATTAGCAAAACCACAGATTTGAGTGTTTAACTTGACACTTGAAATAGTAAATAGGAAAAAGGGAATGTAAAGATAAAGCTTTTGTGAAACTATGGTTAAACTCAGTTCGGTTGCTAAACAAATTCTTACGTAGGTATTTATTTTTCTCTGGATAACACCCAAATGTAATATACTTAGATAAATAAATAAATACTAATAAATATATACGGGACATTTTACACATCGCAATCTAGCCCCAAAGTAAGCGATAGCTTGCGTTATGGGTAATAACTGATAAATATACATACATACTAATATACATAAATATAATATATTGAAAAACACCCAGACACTGGAAAACATTCGTGCTCATCACACAAACATTTAGCAGTAGTGGGAATCGAACCCACGACCTCCGGCGCAGACGGCAGGTTCGCTACCACTACGCCATTCGGTCGTCAAAGATGCTGCAAAAGGATCCAAGTTACACACCTTACCTACTATTGTGGATCAATGTTTTGTGCGTGTGATGTCAACCTCATGCCGAAGTAAGTTATTCCAAACAATATCTTGCCATTCTTGTGTGTAAAAGAGTAAAACAGAAGTAGTTCAGTAGGTATCAAGATCAGGACTCAAGAGAAAGGTAGGTAGAAGCAATGACCTAGGAAAAGAAGTTCCTGAGCATACCTACTTATTTTTTTTATTGATCAATGTACTTATATTTTGTTAAAAATATAGGCAACAGTGGAACGGTGTTATTAATACGATTATTGATCGATTGATTGATGACAACAGCTGTAATTTTCATACATTTTTAAATTAAGCTATTGCATAGCTTTTTGAGCGCGGAGACTGAATCCAGAAATTCCGTAACGAAAAAACCTAACACTTTTTAGTTTTGCCATCTATCAATTATATTCATCGATAGATGGCAATAATAATTGCATAAGTTGATAAAAACAGCAATGCAATAGCTTTACCGCGGCAGTCTCCGAGTGCCACACGTCTTTTTTTATTTCTTTCCACATTGAGCAATCGACAAGTCTGTATAGCGATCGTAGATTAAATAGGTACTTAAGTCGTATATGGCTATAGGGCTGCAGTACCGTTGCGGTAACTAGATTGCTGGCTTGATGGGCCTTGTGGGTAGGCGAACCGGAGTAGAAGCCCTCTCATCTGAGTTCTGACTACTCCTGAGATAAAGTTTTATCCCACTTTTCACGATACTAGCAATAGTAAAACGCTTCCTAATATGCTAAAGATACAACCACAAACTAGTAATTTGCTAAAAACGCAGCCTATTTAAATTTTTAGTTTTATCTAGAGGTACAGTACGATTCACGAAAGATGACCATGCGCAGAAGTCATATTTTAGGATAGGTCTCTTTGGACTTATCTAACTAATATTATGGTCTTATTTATTTTAACTAATATATATTATGGTCTTATTTAACTAATATTAAAATATGAAGAAAAGACCCGCCTTATTTTGCGGTCATCTTTCGTGAATCGTACTGTACTCAGTTTTATGATAATTTTGAACTGAACGTTTCATGTTTTTCTACGTGAATTAACGCCAAAAACTTGATTCAAATCATAACTGTGACGTCTGTCAGAAGGTCAAACTCCACCCTTTAGCCTATTGTTGTGCTTACTCATTGCTTAGTTTTTACAGTGCTTGTGGGCTGTAAATGGTAGGTGTGGTGAAAAGTGAATAACATTAATTAAAATGCTGCACCGTAAAGGCCAGCCCTGGTGATAAAAAAGTATATTAATGCTGGAAAACCTTTACAATTTGAACATTACATAACATTTTATAAGCTTTCATTACACTCTAAACCAATAGACGTAAAGTAAATTTTTCAGTGTTAATTTTTAGGGTTCCGTAGCCAAATGGCAAAAAACGGAACCCTTATATGTAGAATCGTCATGTCTGTCTAACTGTCTGTCCGTCCGTATGTCACAGCCACTTTTTTACGAAACTATAACAAGTTTCAACATTATAGTACTTATATAGTAGGTGTATTCCGTGAACCGCATTAAGATTTTTACCCGAAAATAGAAAAAAAAAACAATAAATTTTTAGGGTTCCCCGTACTTACTAAGAACTGAAACTCAAAATTTTTTTTTCATCAAAACCATAGGTGGGGTATCTAAAAGTCGAAGAAATCTGAAATTTGGTACCTAGATTGATAAAATCATGCATTTAAGGGATTTTTCCATAAACATGTAAAACTTTCTTCATTGTTGCAGCTACTCCGGAAAAACCAAAAGTCGTAGAGATCTGAAATTTGGTACCTAGGTTTATATTATTAGGTCATGAAGGTGCACTAAGAACGGGATTTCTGAAATCACATTTTAAGGCGTAAAAATCATACACTTACGGGGAATCATTTTCATTTAAGCAAGGGTTTTGGTTGATTTGTAGGTACGGAACCCTAAGTGCACGAGCCCGACTCGCACTTGACCAATTTTTTAATTTTATTTCTTGATTCACATCACTTAGTGTGAGTGTGTAAACTACGTGAACCCCAGTGCATGATTACCGTTCGTCACGTGGGATACAAACAGTTCGCGAAGGAGAAAATTCGCGTGTCGCCGGCGCCCCTGGCTGTAACTTGTGACACGGTAATCGACTTATAATGGCGACCCTCTTTGAGATAATTAGCTGCAAGTTATTATAAATAATCGCCATTTAAATCGAGCTTTAATCGATTCATAACTCGGAAGTAAAAGTTTCAAACGCTGGTAAATAAATATTGTTAAATACCGATTTTGTGGTTCATTAACAAAATTTAACTTTGCAAATTCAATGTTTTGTAGAGTCAAAATCTCATCGTGTCAAATTGAAACGTGCGAAGAGAAGTTGTTGGAATTTAAATACGAATCAAAATTTTCACTCGCAGCGGGATTTGAGCTCCGCTGAGCTGGGGGACGCGGGTTCAAATCCTGCTGCGAGTGAAAATTTTGATTCGTATTTAAATTTATAAGAATTATATCCTAAGTGTGTTAAACACTAATCAAAATGATAATTAGTTAAGTTGTTGGAAGATTGATTAGGAGCAGGTGCAGTTAAGATTACATACACTAGTGCGTAACACTTTTTTAGGGTTCCGTAGCCGAATGGCAAAAAACGGAACCCTTATAAATTCGTCATGTCTGTCTGTCCGTCTGTCCGTCTGTCCGTCTGTCCGTCTGTCCGTCTGTCCGTCCGTATGTCACAGCCACTTTTTTCCGAAACTATAAGAGCTATACTGTTGAAACTTGGTAAGTAGATGTATTATGTGAACCGCATTAAGGTTTTTATACAAAATTTAAAAAAAAGTAATAAATTTTGGGGGTGCCCCATACTTAGAACTGAAACTCAAAAATTTTTTTTTCATCAAACCCATATGTGTAGGGTATCTATGGATAGGTCTTCAAAAATGATATTAAGGTTTCTTATATCATTTTTTTCTAAAATAAATAGCTTGCGCGAGAGACACTTCCAAAGTGGTAAAATGTGTGTCCCCCCCCCCCCTGTAACTTCTAAAATAAGAGTATGATAAAACTAAAAAAATATATGATGTACATTACCATGCAAACTTCCACAGAAAATTGGTTTGAACGAGATCTAATAAGTAGTTTTTTTGATATTTACATTAAACCTCTAAAAACAAAGTTAGTTTTGCGGTTCGATAAGAAAAGTGGTTTTTATGGTTTTATTCCTCCGGTTGTAGTACGGAACCCTCAGTGCGCGAGTCCGACTCGCACTTGACAGGTTTTTTTAATCTGTGGTCATACAGATTCATCTAATAGTAAAATATTCTTATGTTTTCGACATATCCGATCGCAAAATTGAACACATGACTTCCGCGCAGACAACTGACTTTTTCTATTGGAACCGACTATTCTGGCGCACCCAATTCTACTCTTACTCGTAGGTACGAAGTGTAATTGTAATTCGGGTCAAATGTATTATAAAGAGCCAAAAAAATGTTATGCTGAGTTTACGATTATTACTACAGTGTGAACATAACTCCAAGTGAGTGGTTTCACCGGTATATACTACTGAAATGGACTAACTTAACTTTCAATCAGTATAGGTATGTAAGATTTCATACAAAAAGTTTTCCTACCCGTAATTAATGTAGTCCAATTTTCATACTTTTTGGATATGTTGCAAATACTATGAAGTGCTATATGCTCGTACGTTTTACTTATTAATAAATATTGCTTATATTAAAAACTACTTCAGTCTAAATATCCACATTTTTGAAAAAAAAAAAAGAAACTTGACCAAAAAACTTGCTCGAGTATTTTAATTTTTATTATAAAAAAATAAATAATACTAAAAAAATAAAACGTACGAGCCTAGATTAAGGTGTACTGAATCTAATGACACCAAAGTTGTCCAATTTGGTACACGTTAGGGGGGTAAAAACGTTATCACCCAAAGCCATATTTCAAGAATAAAATGTAGGCCCTAGCTCTGGAATTGCAACTCCCTCTATACGGTCATAGGAATCATTTTTAAAAACACCTATTCGCGGTCCGCTAATTCAGTATACAATAGCCTTAATGCCAAGTACTAAGTACCTAGGATACAGGGTTGCTTTACAGTCATGTAAAGTGAAATGATCATGTGACTTTTTTTGGCTTGCGTTTGACAGTCATGCCTGATAAAGAGAAATAATGAGATTTAGTCTGGAGCGCGCTTATCTAACCTATTCACTCTTTTAATTTTATTTTTTTTAAACAAATTATCGCGAGATCGCCCTAGCGAAAAAGGGGCAGATCAGTTAGTTGTTAATAATAATGGTTAACAATTTGCTAAATCGTCCTGAATTCCTACATGAGTTTGCCGCATTACCTTATGAAAGGAGCTTCCCGCAAATTGTAATATCCGTTACGCGAAGGCTTTTAGTGGAATTAATACGAGTACGAGCTACATCGCGACCCGCGGACCAACGAACTGCTTACTCACTACCGGTCTCCTTCGATTGTTTCGTCTTCACCGATATGAGGCTAAAGATGAGCCCTGCGGGGCTAGACAAAGTAACAGTGTAAACAAAAATGTATGAACAAACCACGTGACGAATGAAAACAAATGAAAGCAGAATCTACTTTATGCTTAGCGTTGTTCACTGTCGACTGTCAATTGTCATGCGAAGTACGCTTAATTTATCTACAAGGTCTGCGAGAACGCCAGGGAGCGTTCAGATAGTCGTAGTCGATTTTCAAACACAGCGTGTTTTCCTCTATTCGGTCACGTGGTTTTTCTACAGTCACTTGTTTTGTTCATACATTTTTGTCTACGACTGTTACTTTGTTTAGCCCCGCTGAACTGAATCTGATCATTTTACGTAAACCTTCTTCATACAAGAAGAAAGTAGCGCCATCTGTTAATTTTCCCGCTAATATGCAACAATATAGCGGAAACCATCCCTGTGGGAACGCGCGTGCGGAATAATAACAAGTATAGTGATCTAAAGCGTGGACTGCAGTTGGTGTCAAAATAATCATTTTTGACACCAGTAAACTGGCGACATTTTTTTACGTGATTCACCGGGTCCTGTGTATAAATGTCTATTTTCGTCATTTCAGCCTGCAAGGCAAAGTTGCTCGTCCACCAGAGATGTGCGAACTGCTGTTGTTAACTACATTTATGTCCAACGCACAAATTTCACATATGAAAATCAAGCGATTCCTATCGGAGCACTTTGACACAATTATAATACAGCATCGTAGTACATTTCTGGTGAACAAGCACAAGGTTTAGTATGCTACGTTTTCTGCTACGTTGCTACGAAAGTCACGTTCGGCGTAGCGCCCCACACTTGTTGTGTAGCGCCCAACCTTAGAGTAGGCATAAGCAAGGGACAGGGCTAAAGTTCAGTATAGTTGTTACAGGTTTTTGTACAAATTTCGAGTCGACACGCTTCGAGTGAACGAGAGGATTTCTCCATACATCCAGAGCCCCGAGGCGGAGGCATAATTGTGAACTAAGCTTTCGGCGGTCGTCGAAATTTGTACAAAAACCTGTACTAAACCTACAGCACCGAGCTTTTGGCGAAACCCAACACTTAAATATCCAAGGCAGACTACAAGCGAGACAGTTGGTTAGAGAAAATTGGAAGGATCACACACCTCAGAGAGGAATTCGTAAGTACTAGGGCAACGCTGTGCATCATTGTTAAAATTATTCTTATTCTACGAGGAGTTTACCTACCCGTTATTTATACGTCAAGGAGTTTATAAATTGTATAATAGGACCTTTCATCAGCATTCACACATTTGAGCCTATTGGGGTCGAAACTATGGGACCGTGGGGACCGGGAGCAAAGAAAGTTTTTAAAGAAATTTCTTTACGCCTGGTCGATGCAACGCGTGACCAAAATGCTGGCCTCTACTTTGCCCAGCGAATTAGTATCGCGATACAACGAGGCAATGGGGCTAGCATTTTGGGAACAATTCCCTCTGACAGCGGTCTACTAGATTAATTTGTTTTAACATTTTTTTTAGTTTAATTTGTAGTTTTTATTTTAGATAAGTATGTAGTTTTTAATTTAGATATAGTTTAATTTTATACTTAGTTTTAATTTTTAATTTAAGCTTATTTTTTAATAAACACATTGATTAAATTTAATTATAACTTAACTCATTCTGATATCCAAGAACTTGCTATAACTTTATAACTGCATTAGGTAGGTTAGTCAAGCGATACAATATTTATTTTTATCTTCTTGCCGAATTCGTCACCGCAGTGTCTGTTATTCTGTCTTGAAGTGTTTCGGTTTGAAGCGAACCGTACGCCGATGCGATAGCTGGTCAAATCGAGACTTTACAACTGATGTATCGAAATGCAGTGCAGTGTGACGTTTGATATTGCAATGCAATACATTGCAAAAAATAATATTATATATACCTATATTTTTTTCGTGATATTTATGGTAGGGTTTGTAGAAAGAAACATGGGTAACGATTTATTTTTTCAACTAGCAAAATAATTCGGCGTTCTCTCATTAGCACTATAAAACATAAATACAGCGTGTTTTTTACAGAACATAGTAATAATTAAAAACCGTAACCCACTTGGACTAGTCACATAGACCTATGAATTATTCATGAAGAATTATTCACCGAGTATTAGTAACGGAAAAATATATTAAGTAAGGATTGGAGCTAGTGTTACTAGAGGTATTACAGAATTCTTTGATACCAAGAATGTAGAGTTTTCGTAGTAGAGTGAATTCTTTAAAAAATATTTTGCTGGTTACATATTAACGTTCTTTCTACCTAGATGTGTTAAATACGAGTAGATGTAAATATTGCAATTTATAAACGCATACAAATTTTCCGTTCTTTGCGGACTAACTTTAATTAGAAAGATTGGTTGAGTGAAAGTTTTTTTTATTTACGCAAGAATGATGGGAAGAACAAGACGTTTACTGGACAAGTAATATTGTTATGTGAGATGCCCTGTTCCATTATGTGGCATTTCAATATCATAATTCGACGCACTGAAGTGCTCTGTGACTGCTCATCACCCTGAGACATCAGTTCTTAGATCTCATTTCGCCCAGTAATATTGTCAGCTACATGAGTGTCCTTAAAACCGAAACACAGTAAAACATTACTGCTTCAAGTTAGAATGATTGACACCTTCCACCCGTGTGAAATTCGGGTTTTCACAATTTTCGCGACCCACAAATATTTTGTCAAAGTACTTTTTTGTGAGATTACATAATAAATGTATGGATCGTCAAGGAGGGGTAAATGTCCAGATCCTTTTGAGAGCATTAGGAAAATGGTAACAAAATATAAGGAATATTTTGTGCACTGGTGTCTTTTACACATAGGTACCTGATGTGGTGATGGAACGATAGATTGATCATTTGCAGATGACGCTACATTATGATTATGCTTCTTGTACATCTATTTACTTTAAGAACCCTTAAACCTTTTAAAAGCATTAGTAATGGCCTTGGAAGGTATTAGACAGGTCAGCATTTCCCAAGGATGGTGGTTCGAACCAAGGTCGGAAATCTCTCATCGATTACTCTTGGCTCACACGCAAAACTCCTGCCCTCCTACCCTTGACACACTAACGGTCATTCGAGCTGGTCTTAACGGCCAAAAATTATGTAGGCCAGGCGAAAACAATGTACCGCGAGCGGAAGGTGCGTTTAAACCTCACGGACATTGCTCTTGGGGGACCTTGGGTTAATCGGCTTGGATTACCTTGACAGATGGGGTTGAAAAGTTAAAAAGGAATAATTCTTATTTATAGAATGTAAAGTTTCAGCCGATGCACGTCCGCTGCTGGACTTAGGCTTAATGAAATGGTCACCAAACACCAGGATTTCGCATCCCCTGAAACCTCTCGGATTTATATACCGGTGCGTGACCACCACTGGAACACATACACACAACATACATACATATAAGATTTTTTATCCGCCTATTCCCTTTTCAATGTCGCGATACAGAAAGTATCAACTCGGTCACGTTTTTTTTGCAGATTTCCTCATATTACTTATCTGATTTGATCGCGCAAAGGAACTCCGAGCATAAAAATTTCTATCGCTCGCTCTAGGACTTGTTTTCTTATGAGACTAGTATAGTAGTATAGTATTTCGTATAGCTAGCGACCATCATGTTTCTGATCTACACACAGAAACTGGCAACCATACACTGTTACAGAATTTACTCATCCTATTGGAGACTTGGAAGTACCTACCGGGTACAGAGCCGCTCTCAGATTGAAATAGATTTGGTCATAGCGTAGCCAAGCCACTAAACCATAGATGAATGCAATGGTTACTAGCGTGAATTTGTCAAGGCCTTTACACAACTTTGAGAATTGTAGACACGAAAGTTTCATGACAATATTTTTATTTATAACTGTTGCGAGCGGTTTTGCTTTTATGAATTTCGGTTTCTACACCGTTAGATAGACATAATAATATGATGTCGGAGATTTTTCAAGGAGAACAATTCCAAAACGAACATTTTTTGCCGTTATTCAACAGTTTCATTGATATTCTAGTTTTTATCGATAAATAGCATATAGGTACAACGCAAAAATATTTTTTCTGTTCGGATCAGTAGTTCTTGAGATTAGGACGTTCGAACAAACAACCAAATTCTTCAGCTTTATAATATTAATATAGAAGAATAGATAGACTAAGCAAAAGGTATTTCGTTCCAAGTAACAATACCGTGTGCTCTACATTAATAAGTGCTCGCGAAAGTAAATGCTTGTGACGTGGAACCCTGGAGCTTTTAATACGAGGAAGAAGTGTCACGTTATGCCAAACTACGTTTACGTTAGCACTTAGCATAAGCGATGCGCTGCTGTTGTGGCCTCAGCCCTCACAAAATGAAAATTAAAATCTTTGTTTTACACATAGCTCTAATTTAAAAAGGCTCTTTTGAAAAGTCAAAACTCTACCGCCAAGTTCGGAAAGCAAGTTTGTACCGATTAGTGCTATTTTTTTTTATTGAAGATAAGCTTGCGCATGACGACAATAATGCCTGATGGAAAGCAATGATGAGGTCTAGGTCCAACCTAGCTTGCCTAGAAAATGCCTATTCACTATTATCTCGAAGGCACCCAGATTGTACTTGGCTGGAAACACGGAGGCTGGAAGGGCGTTCCACACCTTAGCGGTTCGTATCAGAAACGTGAAAGAAAAACGTTTCATGCGAGTTTGTTGGACGTCAACCACATAAGGATGCCACCGCTCTCGGCGTCTTGCGGTCCTATGATAGAAAGGTAGAAAGGTATTTTCAAAAATGTCTTGTGAAGTGTGTGAAACTTTATGACATAGTTTTTATGAAATGTTGTGAGGAGACGGAAGCATCATCCAAAGAAAGACCCAAGAATCCTTGTAATTCGGAAAATTTTCAATGGTATAGCAACCCTGATTTATTAGATATTTTTGTCAGTCTCTTTAAACCTGTTCAAAGATAAGTCGACTATGCGGTGAATGTGGGCGTACCTTTGCTTTTAAAAAAAAAGAAGTCTATTTTAAAGCATAATTAGCAGCATTAGAGGCATCCTGCAGTGCCTTACTGCGGGTATCTATTTCACGGCGACCTTTGCCTCGTGCCGCGGACGCAAGACGGCACATCAAACGGAAGAGCCTGTGTTCTTTACACGCATGCCGTTTCCGTGACGAGTGACATTGAGCTACTACGTTTTTATCTTTGACATTCTTATAACAGTGGGGTTTCCACTAAACATAAATATATAAAGCATATTGAAAGCTCTTCACCGTAGAACCAAACTACATTATTGCGATTCGCTAAAAATATTGAAATGGAACGGAATTCAAAATGGTATAAAAATGATCGCTAAAACATCGCTAAATTGGTCACGTGATCCACGCGGCTTATACATATTTTGAATTTTGTTAAAAAGCGATACAAAAGCAATGAAGAACGCATGGATACGAAATAAAGAGGAAAATGGGCTAAAGTTGCTGTTTTCAGTTAAGTTACAATGGATAGACGAAAAGAAAATGGAGTTGTTAACATAAGCAGTGAAGCTGTTACTTTTGCAAAGTTTAATGTTTAATTGTCACTGATCGTGGATTTGCGTTTTGGTAACCAAAACAAATCAAAACAAAGATGGTAACCATAGATTTATAATAGGTTGTCGCTCGCGGGACTTCTATGATGGTAACTATGCAAAGCTCCATTGAAAATCCAAGAAATGAAATAAAAGGTAATCAAAACAAAAAAGATCCGTAGAAAACGATGAACCAAAAAATATTGGATGAATCAGTAACTTCACTGGTCGAATCTTCCTTTTTCTCTTATGTTCATTAGTGCTTAGCTTGCGCACCGACACCGTACCATCATCGGATGTTGACTTGACAAAATATGGTTGCAACACAAACGCAATAAAGATACACATCTATAGATATTTCAATCCACGATGACGCGCCCCAATCTGTCAAACTCCATACGAATCGAATGAAACATAAGCAATTTTGACAGAGTGGGGCGCGTTTTCGTGGATTGAAATATCTATACCTACCATTATCAATTTCAACTTGATGACTATCCCGTTCCTGAGAAAATTGTCATAAATGGCAGCCAGACTGACACGTCGACAACATGTCAAGGACCCTCTTATGAGTTCCTATTTATCTTATTTGGGATACGGAACCCTAAAAGTACGTAAAATATTTTGTGTATACACAAAACAAGATTTTAATAGCATTAGGTCAGGTAGTCGTTGGAAGAGCGCCAGGGATCTGTGTAATCAATCGCATTATCATGATCGTATCAGTACAGTAGGTAGCGTTTAGTTATAGAATAACAAAGAAAGAAAGAAAAAATAGCGTTCATTTGATACCACAATACTTTTTGAATGTCTCAAGCTAGTACTTGACTGCGATCTCACCTGACGGAAGGAGATTATTCAGTCGAGGGTTTTATCGTAGTAATAACATGGAAGGGCTAAGTAGTAATTATAAACATCTTAAGAATCGAACCTGTGAACTCCCACTCAAATCCGAGCGCGCTCTACTGCGCCAGAGAGCTCGTTAAAACTTTTTTATACTATTTTTGCTATTTTCATCAATACCGTCAATAAACTCTTTTCGCCTAATTTCCACCTATTAGATGACCTTCAAGTTTATGTTGCTACTCCTGCGGACTATGTCGCTTAAGGCATTATGAAACTAAATCGTGACTTACACAGTATCCACTCCAGGAGTGTGTTAATCCTAGATAGTCACAGGTGATTGTGATAGGCAGGTGATAAGTAGGTGAATTTTGATAACCCCCCGCTATTCGTCTTGACACAACAAATCTAGCTTTGCCTTATGTTACAAATCTAGATCCTTTATTGATGATATATTTTCCTGGTCCGTCCAAGTGTCTGTATCTACATTCCGACAGATGAAATTCTTTTCTGCGATGTTACCATTACGTAAAGCTCGTGAAAACATAGAAGGAAAAGGTTTCAAAATACTTAGACCTTGCACATGAGATTACTGCCTTGTGAAATGTGGACTCCACGATTATTGTTCTGTTAGTTTACGAAAAGCTTTGACTATAATCTTAAAAAAAAATCATTCGACTGTTAGTTTAGGGCCGCATACAGAAGGCAGTATGACCGTCTTGAAGACAACACGCATTGTGAGGAAGTTCCTCATTCAGCAGCCCTGGCCACCGGTAATTTATCGATTCGGTACAAGTTGCTCAATCAAATTTGATCCCGTTTCTTATAAAATTCAAAAGGTTTTATTAGGACAACTGTGGTTTAAGGAGTATAGGTTCGTGCTACGTCACAAATTGTTAGAAATTTTTCTTATGAACTCCATAGGAAAATATCAACCCTTAGGTAGTACAAAGTTATTTTATGCCAATATTGAATATCGTAAGAATGAATCGTAAGATACATCATTCGTATCTTGAATGAATCGTAACAATGATATGGAAGCAAAAATTCCGTATGAATTACTAACTTTTTTAGAACAGAGTCCACACCGAATGCACGGTGAATTTGGCCGAAGAAATTATACAACTTTACTACGGTTTGACGTAGGCGATGGCGTCTGACACACTTTCCGCACGCCACCAACATAAGGGGCTGACCATCGGGTTTAGCACAGATTTATAACCCCCTATTAGGAGCAATTTTATATTACTCGGTAGTAAAATAACCGGAATTTATTTTTATGTAAGAAATATTCGAAGTAAGTATTTTTGGATCTAGAATAATTTAGAAAAGCAGTCGGATTTCGCTCTTTCGCAAACAACATGTTTGTGAGCGAGTTTACCGACTTCTAATTAAGTTAGTACCAGTCAAGTTAATCGTGGCACAATTGTGTTTCCGATATAGTGTACAATGTACCATTCAGGAACGAACAATTTAACAAACTGCGAATGGAGATAGCTTATTGGACCCTTGATTGGATATAAACAATCTTTATATCCAATCAAGGGTCATTTCATTATAATTTTTTAATCACAAATTTTGCAATATTATTAATAATAATTACTTATTGACTTTTCCACTCCATTACAGGATTTTACATTTATTGATTTTTAAAATAATTTTAAATCTGATGGCCGTTACCGAGAATCCAGTTCAGGTAGAAAATACCCAAGTGACCATGAGGGAACAAAATAACAGCTGCCTGCTATTTATATTAATAATATTGCAAAATTTGTGATTAAAAAATTATAATGACAAAAAAAAACAACTGATGACACATTATTAGTACGTACACGTATAATATACGTATAGTTAATAGTACTGAAAATTAGTACTCACTTCAGAGCGCTGTAAAACCTTAGCTATTGACTTAATGAAAAAATGTTGTGAATAAAAGTTGTTCCTCAAAAACCGATCTACAAAAATGGTCTGCTATGATTTTTTCGTAAAATGATTAAAAAAATAACTTTTTTATTTATAGTTACTGGACCAAAAGTTACTGGATCAAAGTTGTAGAGAATTTAATTTGTAACAAAAAATGTCAACAATTTTTTTTTATCAAACAAATAGTTTAAGAGATATATCGTAAAAACAATTTCAACCCCTATTTTCAAGATGGCGGCCGTGGTGGACAAGGGTGGCGACCCCACAAACTTGGTTTTAGCTTTAAACTGACCCCCACTATACATCAAAAATTGCGTCCTCTAAAAAACGCAAGGTTAGGCCAAAAAAATGTAACATTTCAATGGACTAAATTTCACTTTTCAAAATTCGACAACCGGAATTCTGGACTGATTTTTCGCAGGCAGCTTTATACCATCGTGTTCAGAATGAAATAATCTTTAAATAATCTTTTTCATTTAATTTTAATTCAATAATTAGACCGGTGCAAAATGCTGAATCGATGCACCTGTTTATACCTGGCTACCCGAGAGTTGTGACCGGAAAAGAATAAACAACCCAACGTTTTCATATTCTATGGGCTTCAGACTTTCGATTGGTATAGAATTTGTCTAATAATCAAACCGGTGAAATGTTGAAAAAAAATTTTTTTTTTAATTATTGATTAATCATATCCTGGACTGAAATTTGTTTGACAACCCATATGCAATATACTTATTGATATACTAAATTAAATATAAAATATGTTTCATCAAATAAGCATCTCGGTGAAGGTCGTTGTATATCGGGATCCTATACTATTTGTGGGACGTGGGTTCGAGTGTAAGTAATCTTATAACATGTTTACCTTTACATAAGTTCAAACATGCTGTCAAAAATCATGCTCTTAGTCAGGGCTAAATACAATAAATGAATTTTTTAATCACAAAGACTCTTGGAAGTAAATGTATATTCCATCTGCTCTACAAGATGGTAGTAAATACCTACTGTATTCAAAACTAAATTGTAAATATTTATATTTTTTTAAATGAGCAATTGCCGAATTGCCCGGTTTTCTAGGTGCAATTCTGCTTTCCGAAGAGTTCCCGCACGTGGCGGTAGAGTTTGACATTTCAAAAGTACCTTTATCGTAGGTCTATATGAAAGAAAAAATAAATATTGTCATGTGCATTTTTGATTTTTTATAATTTAAAGCCAACAAAGGGAATTTTCCTCGAACTGGCAAAAGTGAAGTACAGATATAAATATTCAACAAATCATACATGACTGTCATGATCGATCCAGCTTAGGGGAGGCATGCTGAAGCAGTAAAAAGTTGGAAAGATGTCTTGGGGGCCAGCACGCGACGGTTGCTACGATATCGAACAACCAGCCCCTTATAGACGATGTAGCCGAATTTTTAAAGCTTGTACCCAACCTTCATATTGAAATGCAACGAAAGTTTCGTGATATTTCAATCGCAATGGTCTACGTACCGTTATTCTGAAGTAAGAGTGAGAGGGACTTTGTTACGAAAAGGTTAACCTTCGTGAGGTCTGTGATGGACCTGACCTTTGCATAGATTTAACCAATCTGTCACAACTTTACATAATCATAATCATAATCATAATATATTTATTGCATCAACTCTTACATGTACAAATAAAGATCTTATAATTAAAGAAAGGCTTACAGAGTTTACCTTTTCAGGTGTGCAATATTGAACTTCAAAATATCTATGTCAATCATTATTACAAAATGTCATATTAATTAATCATTACAAAATTCTATATTCAAACATCGGCACATTAAAATCTGCTCAAAAAAAGTCTGTAGGGTTTCTTAACAATTGATAGTTTTAAAATGCGCTTCCGTCTGCTTATATAGTTAGTAGATCATGTGCTTCCTTAGATGGCAGGATTTTTTGATTACGTCTGAGCCCACCAAATTCAAATCTTATCTTAGCCTTTTGGGGTCGAAACTATGGGACCGTGGGGAGCGGGAGCAAAGAAAATTTTTAAAGAAATTTCTTTACACATGGTCGATGCAACGCGTGACCAAAATGCTGGCCTCTACTTTGCCTAAAGAATTAGTATCGCGATACAACGAGGCAAATCTTATTTAGGTTTTACTAATTTGTACACACAGAAAGCATTATTGCAATAAAATCGCAGTTGTGGCAGAATCATCTTTGCATGTTTATAATATTACAGGTAATTTCCTAAACTGTTCACTTTAGGAAATTAATGTGATTTCCTCCCGTCAAACTCGCTCCAGATATTTCAATCCACGATGACGCGCCCCACTCTGTCAAACTCCATACGAATCGTATGAAACATAATCGAGCTTGACAGAGTGTGGCGCGTCTTCGTTTCAAATATCTATACTCGAATGTATATTTGTTATTACGGACACTTTTACTTAAGCAAAGCGTTCTTTCTAATATTATACTACATGACCTTACAAATTATGAGCTAAAAATTGCGAAAAACATAACCAATACAATTTTAATTTGGCTGGCAGACGCGTGTAGTTCATTTTAATCATTACTATTTTTATATCACAATTATTATTATCTAATTATCATGTCTGTAAGTTACGTCACAGTCACTGGATACAAGAATAAACGCTGTATATTATTAATACGATTATGTATATCAACTGAATTGCCTAGTGCTAATATAATAGTTCAACGGCATTTTGTTCCAGTTATTTTTAACGCATGGTTCCAAAACTGGTGCCATTTCGTGAGGTTTGCATCTTCTCAATCACAATAACTTCTTTTAAATTATGCTGGCCTTGTGATAACAAACGTACTTGTATAATTATTGTGGTCGCAAGATTGGCTACTGAAGGTCAGACGGTTATAATATATCGCTACTGTACGAACTTTAGACCCAGACAGAAAATAATGGGTAGTGGGCTTTACTTGTGAGACCAGACAATTAACCACGTCACATGAAAAAAGTAATAGTTAGTGACAATGAAAAAGTTAATTTTTACAGGGATAACTTACAGGCTCTTTGAAAAGTCTCTACCGCCAAATTCAGAAAGCGGGCTGCACCGAAAAGAACTGGCAAGAAACTCGGCCCTTGCTCTACAACTTTTCTTACTTATGAAAGTTAATTGGATGATTTTTATGATATCTCCTGAAGGAGGAAAATGTAGAGATCTATCCCTTATCTTCAAAACTGATAGAAAAATGATAAATATTTCTGATGAATAGAGATTAATGTATATTGTACTTATATATACGTAAATATAGTACCATTACTTTAATTAATGTATAACAATAAACCTCTAACAATAAAATTAGGTTTGCAGTGCGTTAACAAATAACAATAATGATTCTTAACGTTTTACTTCTCTTGTAGTAACGAACCTACGGTGCTTGAGGCCGACTCGCACTTGGCCGGTTTTGTTGTGACAGGAGAAGAATAGACTGCTTTGGTCAATCAAAGTGTCATCAATTGAATAATATCTAGTCACATATCTAGTCATCTCATCTCGCCATCTCTTTCGTTACATTCTTGTCAGAGAGGTCGTGGTCCTCAGATTGGTCTGAGTCGTGGTCACATTTTCAGTCACACGCTTAGCAATCCATCTCCATTCTTCGCGGACAGCTGCTGCTAATATCTAGTACCTACGCAATTAAAATTAACGAAAGCTTTTGATGAAAAACAGATCACTGTACTCAACTCAGAGTGAGTCGATTGTGATAGATAACAACGCTTTTAGCTTTATCTCATCCTATCATAAATTATGGTCAATATCCTGGATGACATTATTTTGATTCATAGAGGCTCTGTAATTTTTGTGTATTCTCTAATTTTAAGCTGGTAAAAATATATTTGTATAGATAACCTATAACCTAGAGATATTGTTAAGTAGCAAATTCGTTGCGTTGTGACTCCAGTTTGATCAAATTACAAAGCCATTTGATCAAACACCACATAATCTTAAAATTTTAATATGATTAAGAATAAGCATAATTTATTAGACAAAAACTTACAAATGTGGCTTACTATCTAAGGTTACAAAGTTAGATCGCAATGGCTTGTATTTTATACAAAAATTTTGAACGCGCAGACTCTGCACTAAGATTAAAGTCATAAAGTATTATCATACCTTAGAATTGATATAATCACAAGACCGGATACATGAATCCTAATTCTAATTATCAATTTTGGTAGAACAATTAAGCGTGGGAATGCTCCCACACTTAATTGCTTAATTGCTTGGTGGTGCGTCTTTGCTGCAGTTAATGGTAATACCTGAACACCTAGACAATGAACATTTTAAAAGGATATTTTGAACAAGTTGGTAAAGATTTATAAGTATTACCATTTGATAACATTCCATAAACAACGAAAACGCTTTTAGAAATAATAAAAACAATCAGCGTCTAATAAGCAACAGGACTTTCAGGGGCCAAGCTACCAAAGGTCACTAGTCAGGGCTTCATTTTTTGTGCCGTTTCCAGGACTTTTTTTCATTCACATTACACAAAGCGGTAATCTCATGTGCGAAGTCTGTACTTTGATAACTTTTCCTTCTTCGCTTTTCCGAAATTTGTATCATGTATGATTAGTGATTTCAACTGTTATGTAGTGCAAGGCGTACCTATTGGTCAACTAGCACTATTTTATGTCTATTAGTAACCATATACCTTTCAGATACACCCACTGACCGATCTCAGAAGAGCAATGCATTTCTATTGTCCAGAATTAGTACAGGTCATATCAACATCTATAAGGCTTTATTGAAAACCAAGTTGTGGATGCATTATCTATACCTGGCTACTTGATTGCTGTGTATTAGTACGTGCCGATAACATGATAGGAACAACTGGATGTATGTCTGAAAAGTCCCCAAAGACGATGATACGCTCGGCATATATCACGAATGCCATCTTTCTTAATATTTTCCCGGTAGTTCCTAGTCGTGATTACTTCGTCCATACACCTGCACAGGCAAAACCATCGGTTTCCCCAAAAAGGTCACCGATTTATCGTTGCAACTCTTTGGTCTACCACAACTACATGCAATACGAGGTAGGTACTCAATACTAATTGCATGCGCCAATTTTTTTCTAGGTATCTAATGAAAGCGAAGAAAAACCCTTCCATCTACTACAATCATAATATGCTTAAGCATACCACCGCTCATCTTGAAAATATTCATAATTGGTGCAATATTCTGTTTTGCAAAATCTCAAATCCGTGTCTAAAAATAGTGCTATCATTTTCAAAATGCTCCCGATAAAAAGGATATCACTATTTTTAGACGGGTCAAAGATTTTTCACATCATAATTGGCACTAATAATCTCTTGTTTGTTTGTAACTATAGTGTGGTCTATTCGTGCTTTCTTTTATTATTGTCAAATATTAAAACAGTTCTTTTCTAACAAAGCTAACAGAACTAAAAAAAAGAACTCATTTGTGTCTCCTTTAGAAACGAGCTTTTAGGACCCAATAAGGCATCGGCGGTAACCTCAGGGTCAGGAAAAGTAGCAGGTACAAGCTACCAACATCCTTACTAGGAAAAACCGAGGTAGCGTTTGAAAAAGCGTATTAAATGTAGGTTTATTCTTAAAGAAAAGCAATAAATATTAACCTCCATCAAGCTCGACGTAATACAAGATTACGCACGGGTGCTATGTTTACGTTTTATGTACATACAATAGTATATGTACTTGTATATAAAGTAAAATATACCTTAGAGTGCGTGACTGCTTAAACATAACCTTACTTTCCGAGCCGCTTCCTAGATTTAAGGTTCTCTACAATAATTACAAATATAACTTAATGTGTAGTACTGAATCTGGCTGCTATAAGTAACAAGTAATCTCTTGATCTTTGAACCAACTATCGACAGAAATCTGAACTCGCTCTAGATCGTCATAATATTTTTTGTTGCATAGTATCTACCTATTGCTCGGGTTTCATTTGTGTTTTAAAAGAATCATTTCCAAACATACATTTTTCAGGAAAGTCAGACGTCTAAGGACGTCTAGTGCCGGTTCCCAATATTTTATCCATCTTCTATTTACCCTACTAGAGATAAAATCAATGTGATAATTACAAGTTATGTCAAATTTCTATCTCTAGTAAGGCAAACCATGGAGAGATAGAATATTGGAAACCGCCATAAGTCACGCTCTAACTATATGTTTATGTCAAGAAACTACATTCGTGCAAAAAATCACGCCACATTTCCTTCAGTGCTACGAAAACAGAAAGAAGAATGACAATATGATATTCTACAAAAATAAAATAGTGTTTTCTAAGAACCATTGGCACTAGGAATTGGTTTTTCAATACCGGAATTTAATTTTGCATACAAAAAGTTACAGCCTTTTCAGTGCACATTTCCTATCACACAATTATTTTATTGAGAAGTAGAACTTGTTTGTGCCTATAACTTTGGAATTCGGAGTTGATGTAGAGACCGTAGTTGATAAAAAATAAAGTTTGGATCAGAATCAGCTTGGCACGGGATTCCATACATCCATGGCTATTATCCTTTGAAACTACATTTTGTGTGTATAGTATAATTATTACCGGGTCTATGATTCCGGCCATCGGCACCGAGACGGTGTCCTCTCCGCCGGCCGCCACCAGCTTTTCCAGGACCTTGAGGGTCTGTTCCACGGCCGGCCACTCGCTCTTCTGCGCCAGCACCAGGATCTTCGCCGCCACCTCCCGCATGTTGATCCCCGCGCTGGGAGGCTTGGGCACGTCTGGTATACCATTGCCCTCCTTGACTTCCTTCTTGTCCCCGTTGATGGATGACGTCTCATCTTTCTCCTCCGCTTTCTTCTCCTTGTCCTCGTCTGGCACCTTCTTCGGGGGGCCCTTCCCGCCCTTTTTTCCGCCGGGGGCTTGAGACATTCTCACATTACTGAATCACTTGACACTGGCACGGTCCGCGGGCGCATGGTGGTCGGTCGCCGGCGATGTTAATCGTAGGGCGGGCGGAGCATAACTGCGGCAATCGCGCAGCACAGCCTTCTTGCATGATTCGAGTAAATAAAGGCGACGGCAACGCGAGCTGGATTTACAAACAAACTTTCAAAAGGCGATGTCTCAAAATGTCTCATACATTGACCCATTTTTTTTATTTGATGAAACTGAGATAGGAATTCGAATGAACTACGCTATGTACGTGACTCGACGAAAGCAAGTTTGATTTATGACATTGCTATTATTAACCGACTTCAAAAAAAAGGAGGAGGTTCTCAATTCGTCGGAATCTTTTTTTTTTTTTTTTTTTTTTTTTTTTTATGTATGTTCCCCGATTACTCGAAGATGCGTGGACCAATTTCGTTAATTCTTTTTTTGTTTGATAGGGTATAGTTCACAGATGGTCCCATATTCATCAAGTCAGGATCTGATGATGGGATCCTGGAGAAACCGAGGGAACTCTTCAAATTTTATAAGCACACTTGAAGTGATTTGGGTAATGTTTGAAAGAGTAATTTTTTCGAGGTAGTCTTATGGTCATTAGGTCAGGATCTGATGATGGGATCTTGGTAAAATCGAGGGAACTCTTCAAATTTTGCTAGTATACTTGAAGCGATTGAGGTATTTTTTATAGTTACTATTGCATTTCCTTGCAGTCATCAAGTAATGACTGTATTCATCAAGTCAGGTCATCAAGTCTGATGATGGGATCTTGGAGAAATTGAGGGAACTCTTCAGATTTAAGAAGCATACTTCAAGCGATGTGGGCAATTTTTCCAATGCCTTGCGCATTAGTTGTTTTCCACTAAAAAGTATAAAATAAAATGGAAAACTCTTTCCAAAAAACCAACTTCAAATGCCACTACAAAGAATGAAATAATTTTTAATGTACACCAATTCGAAGTCGGGCAATGTTTCGTTCATTCAATAATAGTCCTTCGTATTGTCGATAATTTTGTCGTTTCTTTGCACATCAAGTTTTATAATAAGAAGGACTATTAATGATTGAACAAAACATTGCCCGACTTCGAATTGGTGTACATTAAAAATTATTTCATTCTTTGTAGTGGCATTTGAAGTTGGTTTTTTGGAAAGAGTTTTCCATTTTATTTTATTGCATATAGATTATTATTTATTGCGTTTCAAAATTATCACGTCCGACAAGATTTGAAGATTGTACTTACCCCCGCGTCCAAGTTATCACAAATGAGAGCTCTTAGCGCGATAATTAAAAAATATATGCGAAAAAATATAAACACAACATTTACATTTTTTAAAGAACTTTTGAATACATAATTAGAATTTACGTCGATCCGATAATCTAAACTTTATGAAAGTCAGTAGTTTTTGGGTTATTATTAGTTTTTTCTTTTGTCCATAACCACTCATAAAGATATTCGACGGAGCGAATGGTAACATACCTTCATTAGCGATTTGATCTTAAAATGAATAGATACCACAAGCAACAAACCGAATGGCGTAGCGGTAGCGAACCTGCCGTCTGCGTCGGAGGTCGTGGGTTCGATTCCCACTACTGGTAAATGTTTGTGTGATGAGCATGAATATTTTCCAGTATCTGGGTGTTTTTCATATATTACATTTATGTATATTAGTATGTATCTATATTTATCAGCTATCAAGTACCATAACCCAAGCTATCGCTAAGCTACTGTTACACATGCTGATTTACTTTGGGGCTAGTATTGCGATGTGTGTAATAAATAATTTATTTCTATTTAGATACACCACAACCACATGTACACCGATGTTTTCACACAGGTCTCTTTAAATGTACCTATTATTATTGACGAATGTTAATTCCAAAGCTAGAGTTTTAACCAGAGAGCAAAGATTAAAACAATAGTAACTAAAGTCGGTATATGTACAGTCAAACCTGGTTTAGTGAGAGGTCAAGGGACTGAGATCTATCTTTCTCTTAAAAAGGTTTCTCACTAACCTAAGTTTCAGAGTTTGGAGGGCAAAATGACGGGACCTGGTATTTACACTAGTTTTCTTGCTTATCAATTTCTCACTTATTTGACTGTCTCAATGTTTATTTCATATTGACGTCACAAAGAAACAGAGCCAAAAATCTGTTTTAACATTTTTTGACGTGATAACGTCTTATAAATTGATGAACACCAGCAGCGCTCATGAAAAATAGTAACGTTCCGCGTAACGTTCCACGGTCCACCTGAGCCTGTGCGTGCAAGCGAGAGCGCGCAACAAGCGATAGAGAGGCACGATAAAAATTACACAAAATAATGATTATGATTATGATTATGATTATGACTATGATTATGATTATGACGTTATCACGTAAATCTATCGTCCGTAAACCGACTTTACATACAACCAATTTTTTTTACCTTTTGTAAAGACGCCGTTAATAAATATAGTATTATTTTAGTATTGGTTTCTGATAGGTTTATTATCACGACATTATTGGCCAACGCGTTTGCCGCAAGTTCCATCAACCTGGGTAAGTTCATTCAGTAAATTATAGCGAAAAATTAAAGTTGCCGTATCTGATCTTAGCCGTATCGAGGCCGGCCCGCCCCGACCCTGCGGAAGTGGGGTGTATGCCCACACGCGACGGCCTGTGACGAAACATGCAAATTTCCCCTGCCCACCTCCTTGGGCGATGGTGGTCGAGCTGCCAACAAGGTCAAACTACCATGTGCTGTGTCTGACTCAGGTGTCTAAGATTTGGGGTAATTTTATACCTACTAAGCCTACTAATACTAATAAGAGTGAGTCACGTACAGTCGTACAGGGTTAGATGAATTGAGCTAGGTATGTTCTAATCTAATAGATCAAAATGATATCACAGCTCACTAAGTCTCTTCGCACACATCTCGTAAGCGTAAGCGTAGCGTAATCCGCGCGTACGACGAGAGCAGTACGAGCACGAACATGTTTAAACATATCCGCAGACGAAGCCGCTGCCGAACATGCCGCTGCAAGACCGCATACGCCTCCTACGATTCGCTATCGTAGGAGAAAGAAAGAAAGAAAGTATTTATTTCGAAGTATGCCACACACCACACAACGTACACACTTATGTACTAGAACGATGCCTGAAGCTTCCCCCACCTGGGCAATTGAAACCAATAATATTACCCAAGGGACGGAAGCACCAGACACCGCTTGTCGTGTGTGGCGCACCCAGAAATAGGAGGCGTAAGGCACGGTTAACAATACATATAACCAATCAGATTTCGTCATTTCGACATCTCATCTCCTCTCAGTTTCGGAGATGTCGAACGCTTCGCACCGCTCCGCTTTGGTGGAAACCAGGCCTAATTGTTATATTGTTAAGCGTAGCGTCATAACGATACGCTTACGAGCCGTGTGCAATTCTAACTCATCATCGTACGGCTCGCCCCAAACCCATGCTTATAGGAAGTTGGATTTTTTTATTATTTTTTGTTTTATACTTTTTAGTGATGGTCTACCGTGTCCATAACGTTTTAAATGATTTGCGGTGGGTCAAATAAACATTTCAAAGATATCTGAGGCGATTTAATTCTTCTAGAGATTTTTTTCTTTTCCGTTTTTGAAAATGGATCCTCACATTCGCCATATTGACTTTTTACAAAAAAAAAATATAAGTAGCCTATTATATGGTACTCGGAATGATGTAAGGATTCTAATGATACGTTTCATAAAAAAGAAACAATGTGGATCAGGACATCACACACATTGAAATCCAGCCCCAAATTATCATAGTTTGTGTTATGGGTACAGTACGCGCGGAGAGAAAGTTTGGCTTTGACCAAGCCAAACTTTCGCCGCGCGTACTGTACCTACTACCTACTACTAACTAAATGATTGATAGATATGCATACATACTTCATAAAGGTACACTGGAAAACCTCATGCTCATTATACAAACATTTTCCAGTTGTAGGAATCGAACCCACGACCTCCGGCGTAAGGGCGGGACCACCGCTATTCGGTCGTCAAAACCCAATATTCTGTACCGATACTGGATTATCATGTTTATCTTTAGAAACAATAAACAGAACAAATAAAACGCGTTATATTGTGCATGATAATTGATAAATATAGTTAAGTAAGTAGGTTGGTAGTCATATGTAATAATAATATCATGTTTTTATTGTTATCTCTCGCCGCCAGTAAACGTGCTACGTTAGTTGCAGTAATACATATTCACGTTAAACAACTACTATGTTGAGCAAAAACGTGTTAAACAAGACTGGCTTAGTGAGTGAGACGTTTAAAATATCGTTTGGCTCAAGGTGCGTAATGAATAAAACCAGTGGGTCTGTGGTACTTTTTTGTTAGTATGCAGGAAAACGGATTTTCCCGATGTCTAAGTGTAAAATACTTCGGTAGCTAGATATACGTTAAGTATCTGATAGTATGAATGTGTATGTATGTAAATATACTTGCATTAATTTATACCTACTACTAATAACTATTCTACTAGCGAACGCCCGCATTAGAAGAGCATACGAGAAGGTATGAATAGTAATTGTTTTTTTTTGTTTGTCGTAGGATCGCATTATCTTATAATAATCTATCCTGAAAGATAGATATAAGTCATAGGTACTATTTTGTACTTCTTTGAAAGAGGAATATTCTGCCATGTATTTTTTCTTCACCTTAGTCAGTGATTATGCAGGGTTTTCGACAAAAGGTCCCAAACAGCTTGAATTTCCTGATACTTCCAACAAATATCGTTACATTTCAACTAATTTACATAAAAGGTTGTCAAATTATGTACTTACCTTACTTCCACGTGGTCCATTGATGAAAGTTGCATAAAAGTTTCCGAATATAAAGCGAACAGACAAAACGACAAACAGACTTTTTCTAATACTTTGTTCTGTTTAGCCTGGCCAGTATGGGGGCCGAGGTAATGAAAATGGAAATCTTTATTTTCACATAGGCCTTAACGTGTTACAATTCAAAACTCTGCCGCCAAATAATTGACAAGTAAGGTACTTTTTTAGAAATAATTAAAATATAGATTTTACATATTATATAGATTATATAGATTTTTACATATTATATAGATTATATAGATTTTACAATAAAAAATATATATAATATATAGGGTAAGGTTGCTTAAGTCGTACCACGGCCTAAGTCGTACCCCGGCAATATCACGTCTGATACTTTTAAATTACACCATCTAGTGTCGTCAACCTGAACTATTTAGTCGAGTGAGCAAACGTAAACAAGTGGATGGTCGACCGGCTTTGTGAAGCAAGAATAATTAAAAAGTAAGTTTTTTATGCAGTTTTCATTAAAAATTTTGACTCATTTGTAAGCTTTTTATGGCAGGAATGTGATTCTTACCTTTTTTCTTTATTAACGTCTTCTTGGAATACTTCTTTGGCAATAGTTTAGTCATACGCAAATGGTAGATTTTTTTTTAGGTTATGTCAGTGGTTTTAGTTTTAAACTTAGAAGACCCCATTGCTTAAGTCGTACTTGTGCAAAATTCCTTTCTCGTACCGGTACGACTTAGGTATTAAGAAAAATGATAATTAATTTACTTAATTTTTACTAGGTAATAAATATAGCGAAGAGAAAGTACAATACTTGGAAGCAGGAGGATATGGACGAAGCTTTATAGACACATCGGAATGGAGAAATAGGGTTTAATGAAGCCTGTAGAAGATTTAATATACCAAAACCTACAAAGGACAAAATTTGGAAGACCTAATGATATGTCACCAGACATGGAAGATATATTAGCCACAACATTTGATGAATTTATAGTCTTGTTTCTTCGGATTACCACTGAACTTAGAAAAGTTGCCTTCGAGCTTGCTGAAAAATTTCAACTACCTCATCGTTTTAATAAGGAGAAGAAAATAGCAGGCAAAAAGTGGTATTACAGGTTTATGAAAGAGCATCCTAATTTTTCCTTGCGTGTTCCAGAACCAACCTCGATGGCCAGAAGTAAAGGGTTTAATAATATTATTCAATATAGTTTACTATGTGTTCACTAACATCTATTTTCTAAGGCTATGGGTGGTACGAATTAGGCGACTAGGCGCTTTAATCGTACCGAAAGTATATTTTTGAAAAACATTAAAATGTCTGTTTTGAGAAAAGATTTTCAAGTTTCTTTGATTGATAATTAAAAGGCAACTAAATAAAGATTCAGTAGGTGCAGAAGATTTTGTTTTATTTTAATTGCACTGAATATTACAGTATTTTTTCCTTAGGGGGTATGACTTAAGCAACCTTACCCTACTAGCTATTTCTGTATAGTATCATCGCTACTTTCTACGCGGATATAGAAGTCACTTCTATATCCGCGTAGAAAGTAGCGAAAAAATAGTTTGTTAAAGAAATCGTAATGGTTGCCTTGATGTTACCTACAGTTTTATGACTACGCTTTAAGACCCTAAAACTTTTATGTTGCTAATAAAATAATTTGGAATTAGCTAGCGATTAAATTATCGTCGCCATATGATGTCGATTTGTGTATTTTTTTATGCAAATATCGTTAAATTCATTAATATTATGAAGTTACTGGATTACTTTTTAAAATAAAAATGTTTAAAAATATTTCCAAACCTTTTGTATATCATGATAGTTTCTCCTCCATCTGGCGTAGGTATATGTATTTCAAGGTCATAATAGTTATTTTACATTTCCAATTCTCAAGTATGTTATCGCAAAGAACATTAACAATATTCCATATTTAATAGATATACAACGTGTAACGAGAAATTGAAATAATATTTATGGGTACATAAGTGTACTTGATAACGAGTCATCCTATAAAAATACTAAATAGAAATAACCATATTTATTTTTCCATAACGTATGGAGAAATGGAAAGGTATGCTTATTTTATTTTTCCATACATTATGGAAAAGTTAATATGCCTATTTTTATTAATTATTTTTACAGGATGATTCCTTATCATGTACACTTAGTACTAAATAGAATAACCATATTACATTTCCATAACGCATGGATAAATGGAAATGTATGCTTATTTTATTTTTCCATACATTATGGAAAAATTAATATGCCTATTTTTATTAATTATTTTTACAGGATGATTCCCATGTACACTTATGTACCCTTGAATATTATTTCCATTTTTCACTACACGTTGTAGACAATTATAATAATAGTCATGTTTATTATATTGCCAGATTAGCTCGTCAACTACATACGGAAAATGGTAGTTATTTCCACAACCCGGGAAGCGAACCTCTGACCATCGCGACGCTGGGTGACGTCATAGCTGAAACAGCCCACAAACATCCTGGAAGAGTTGCTGTACGCTCGGTGCACGAGGACTTGACTCTCACCTATGAAGACCTATTAAATCGGGTTTGTAAATCAAGTAAACGCAGTAAATCTGAGGTGAAAAATGACGTTGTGAGCGAAGTTAAATTAAAAAGATCCAGGAGGAGACCGATACGGTCTATGACAGCTCCAGCTACGCGTCTCGCCACACTGCAGTCCTGCCGCGGTCACGGCCTATGCAATTAGATCAAAATATCGGCGAAATATCAATAACATAAATCGTGGTATGTACCCGTAGATATCATTAAATTATGTCTTCAAAGGAAAGAGGAAAGCCTTAAATCATTTGTTCTACGACTTTTCAAAATTCAGTGTTAATTTATTTCATTAAAAAAAATTGGTTGTCTGTAAAGTCGGTTTACTGACGATAGTTGAACGTGTCAACTCTCGCTTGCACTTCAAGCCTTACATGGAACGCCTCAGAGCGAGGTAACGCCGGTAATGCCGGATGAGTCATGTTTTTTTGTGCGTGCAGCCGGCTCTATCGATTTATAAGACGTTGTCACGTCAAAAAGTTATTTCTCTTCAGTGACAATTACACTATTGCAGTTATGCACCGGGAGTTCGCGCGCCGGCCACCGCGCCGTTGCCACTTGCCGATGTTACATTACAGTGTAGGAACAAGTAGAGTATCTCTGTAAAATATTGAATATTTCTCAAATTATGGAGTAAAAAAAAAGTCGTAGAGCAAAAGTTGTTAGTTTTAATGTAAACAAATACAGACCGAGAGCGATTTAGTATTTTTATATACAACCCTGTATATTCAAATAAATTTCTGGTTGATTGACTCATCATCGAGAGTTGTAGAATACCCCTCAAGTACGTATACCTATTAAAATAGAACCACCACGGCGCAGGAGTGTAGTGGTTCTGTTCTTCAAGAAAAGGTAACAACATTTTTTTACTCTATACCTATACAAGTTGACTGCGACTGGATTGTCTTGACTGCGATCTCATCTGATGGTAAGTGATGATTCAGCCTAAGATGTTATCGTACTAACTTGGAAGGGTAAGTAAATTTACCCCAACGGTTTCTACAAGCATCGCACCGCATTAGCGGTGCGTCTTTGCTAGTAGGGTGGTAACTAGCCTCGGCCAAAGCCTCCTACCAGACCAGACCTGAGCCAATTTAGAAATTATAAAATTCCAAAGTGGCCCGTGGCGGGAACCCTCGACCTCCCACTCGAATCCGAGCGCGCTGCCACTGCGCCAGGGAGGTCGTCAAAAATCTCCAGCCAAGCTTCCGAAAATCAAATCAAAATATCTTTATTTTACGTAGGCCACACGTACATACAGGCTCTTGTAATAGGTCTCTACCAATATGATATTTGTGTATAACTATACAATTCGATTATGGTGATAACTACAATTCGAATTAAAACTAAGTTTACGAGATTTAGTATCACAGACCACATCTACACTTCGGCGGGTTATACCGAAGAACCGTCAAAGTTTATAAGGTAAACCGCCAAATCCATCTCAGCTGGGCAGCGTTCGGGAAACTCCGCGTCTGTCTTCTCGACCATTATACCTCAGTGCCTGAAAGCTAAAGTCTTCGAACAGTGCCTGTTGTCACTTGTCAGTGATGACTTACGGATCCGAAACATGGTCGCTATGGGCCTGATTCGGAGGTTCAGGCTCACTCAGAAAATGTTCGAGAGGGCTATGCTCGGAGTATCTTGCGCAATCGAATCAGATATAAGGAGATCCGTATAAGAACCATAGCATAAATGATTTTTTCCACGTTTCTGATATACGTGCCGTTAAGGGGATTTATTGAATTTATTTTTGTCTTTCTCACTCTCACGGAGATTTGGTACGTGCGACATGCAGCGTCGCGGAAGAATATAGCAGAAAAACGACGTTTTACCTAATTACTCAAAAACTAAGCCAGTTATCAAAAATCTGTTCTAAGCGTTTTAGGATATTATTATTACCGATACATTAAAACAAAAATTACAATTTATTTTTTTATTTGTATTTTCCGAATGTAGTTGATTGAATGAATGAAGTAGAATGTAGTTTCCATTGTAGTTTCCGATAAAATATAGAAAAACTGAGATTTTGGAGCAACTTTTGGGAGAACTTTCTATCGAGAAAATTTTATCCAATCGTGTTTCTGCTTCTAAGCGATTTTAGATTAAAGACCCAAAATACATGACGTGTAAATTTGAAAGTAATTGTCTTTATAGTTTTTGCATAAAACTTCATTCAAAATCACTAAAATACTGCTTCTAGGCCGTTAAGGTGTGGAACACTCTTCCAACTTCCATGTTCCCACCTAAGTATAATCTATGTGCCTTCAAGACATGTGCGCTCCACCCTAGACTTAATTATTTCTTTCCATCAAGCAGGATTGTAGTCAAGTGCAAGCCTATAATAATAAAATTTTAACAACTCAAACAATAAAAAAATTCCATCAAGTTACTTTTTATGTTTCAGGCAGATTCGTTGGGATGTGCTCTTCGGGCGCAAGGTTTTCAGAAAGGTGATCGGCTGGGACTCTGGACTCATAATTGCGTTGGTTGGGTCGTGGGGTGCGTCGCCGCCGCTAGAGCTGGACTGATATCGGTGAGTTTTCCACCAGCGCGCAGCGTTGAGTTTTAGACTCTTTTGCTTGAGTTTTCATACCAGTCTTACTTCAACATTGAACATTTCATCACCATAAAAACAACTAAACCATCTTCTGTATATTTTTCACGTGATAACGTTTAATAAATTGATGAACACCAGCAGCACTCATGAAAAAGTGTACCGTTCCGCGTAACGTTACGTTAACGTTACCAAGCGATAGAGCGGCACGATAAAAATTACATAAAATAATGATTATGATTATGACTATGATTCTGATTATGATTACGAGTATGATTACGGTTACGATTACGATTACGATTATGATAACGATTGCGATTATGATTATGACGTTATCACGTAAATCTATCGTCCGTAAACCGACTTTACAGACAACCAATTTTGTTTCATTATGATTTACGAATTGGGTACGTTCATTTATTGTTTAACTTAATTATTTTCGTTACATTGCATGCCATAAGGCTGATCTTCTGTATAATGTTATCTGTTACGTGTGTCCCATACACTCACGTCTTTCCGTGTTTTTGGTGAGGCATATAATATTAAAGAAAATTTAAATTATTACCATCATTTCTACATCACGTTATTTTATTTTACAGACGAGTGCTCCTATATCATACTAAGTCTGGACTGATCTTATTTTTATAAATTGATATTTCAGGTCCTAGTTAACCCGGTGTACGAAAAAGCTGAATTAAGGTTTTGTATCAATAAAACAAAGTTGAAGGGCTTGATGATAGGAGATACTCTCAAGAACAGAAATTATTATGGCTTGCTAAGGGAACTCATCCCAGAGTTACAAGCATCTAAAGAGGGATCGCTAGCATCTAAAGACTTTCCTAGTCTAACATCCATTATTAACAGTGGAAAAGAACAATTTAGGTAAGTGGATTTAATACAAGTTAACTTTAAAACTGTTTCCCTTCTAGTCATAACCACTTTTTACGTATCGCACACAATTTATGAGTCACAATCAAACAAAACAAAAGCATCAAGAAAGTTACGAAGTTCTAAGAATGTCGTCTTAGAGATCTAGATGCAAACCACTTGCCACAAAGATCTGGTCAAAGTATGCCAATACAGTGACTTAGGCCAATTATTTTGAAGTTCACACAATTTTGAGATTGGCGTGCAAACTTCCCCAATACGCTTTGCTTTGCCACAAATGCAAAAAACTTCCAAAATTTAGAGATTCCATAATTCAGAATTCTGGACCAGTGATTGCCTTCCTAATTATACATTAAAGGGATTTATTGATGTGCTATTAAGATAGATACATTTGTAATGCCTTAATTCAATCAAAGGTATTCATCTTTCAGTGGAATTTCTACCCTTGATTCCCTAATCAGCAGTCACAAAAGCAATGCTGATATTTCGAAGTGTGGGAGTGAAGTAAAGCCAGAAGACGGTTCCCTGATTCTCTTGACATCGGGTACAACAGGTATGTGATTTATTTTTCTACAAATAAGCCAGTCTTCATTTTTTTTTCTAAAACTGATGAAATCTCTTCCTACATTACCATTATAGAATGAGCAATTGTGGGTTCTTTAAAGGCATAGACATGGGTCTCTTCCTAGAATTGAAAAAGGTTTACCCCAACCAAATTGCTTTGCGATTATGGCTTTTACGGTATAACATTTGATGCTGTGGTGGTTAATCCCATCTGGATAAAAGGACTCTTCAAGAATAGTCCTGGGTATAATAAAAATATGATTTAATTTACTCAAAATATTGTTTACATTTCAGGTGATCCGAAAGCAGGCCTCGACTCGCATTTGGGTGTCGTAAACAATGTATATTTTTCTGGAATACGAAACAGTTTGAACGAAGGACACCCCATAGTATGCTTACAAGTAAGGCCTTTAACTTGGACACTTGTTCTTGAACCTCAGTTCACAGAGCCTAACGTAAACTTAACAATGTGGCTTAGGGGATTAACAACCTCCACCTCCTTCTCTCTAACTATACCGCAGTCCTATTGTGATGGTCCGGGCCGATCGTCTAGATTAATTGAACTACGATCAGATAATTTAGGAGAAATTATTGGTTTTACTTACTTTCGTTTTCTATGTAATAGGAAAAACAGATGCATGGAGGTGAGACTGTGGCCATACTCACTTTTGTCGAGACAATGGACAATGGAGTTTTATTATTCTACAATTGATTGTCTTCCACTTCACTGGGCAAACCGATACAATTCCTAATCACTGCATTCTATTTGATTTATTAAAACTCATATCAAATTACTCTCAAATTAACCGAATTCGAGAGGACACCAGTGCCGTTATTAAAGCCTTATCATGTAGGTTAACTTTGGAATTTATTATAAAGAAATCAATAGTAATTTTGTGTCAAGAATACCGGATGCAATTAATCAGCCCGTCTGTCACCAGATTATTAGATTATCTGTAGGGTTCACAGAAAGTCTCCGATGAAAATGTGCTTCGCAGGCGCCACTCTTCCACGCCTTGGGGGCGATAGTGACCCTGCTGTCCTCCTTGCGGCATGGCGCTACGGTGGTGCTGCCGGCGCCCACATACAGCGTCGCAGCGAATGTCGATGCAGTGTGTGCTGAAAAGTACGAACTTAATATTGTATACCGCAGACGTCACTGTTTCCCTCCCACAAGTGATTTATGATCCTCGTTATGTATTATGATATTCTTGAAACGAAGTTTCCTTTTGGACTGCATTAGTACAGCTCTTTTTTTATTAATTGATAGGCTTGCGCTTGACTACAATCAAGTCTGATGGACAGAAATGATGAGGTCTAGGATGGAGCGCGCTTGCCTAGAAAATGCCTATTCACTCTTCTCTTGAAGGCACCCAGATTGTATTTGGCTGGGAACACGGAAGCTGGAAGGGTGTTCCACACCTCAGCGGTTCGTATCAGAACCGTAGAAGAAAAATGTTTCGTTCGAGTACGCTGGACATCAACCACATAAGGATGCCACTTCTCTCGACGTCTCGCGGTTCTATGGTAGAAAGGTGAAGGTCTGAAGGCTAAACTAAAGAAACTAGATATTTTTCGTCACGAAAATCCCGGTAATAATATAAAGATAAACCACTAATATCCTTATCATGCAATTAGCTATATGATTTGGTATTAGAATTCTAGCGGTAGCTAACTCGACACAGCGTCATCTATCGAGCAGTGAGTGAACACGCAACAATTTTTTTGTTGATAAAAAGCAGCCTATACTCTCTCCTCACTCGTGGGACCCTGTTGTGTGTGATATGTAGGAATATTCTAGGCGCGTTATAAGGGTAAAATTTTGAATTTTCAGATGCTCCATAATAACGGGGACGCCGACAATGTATCTGGATATGCTGGAACATGTGAAGCGGAGAGGCGATCTGCCTATAAACCTGCGCGTGGCTCTAGCAGCCGGCGCCCCTTGCAGCCCGCAGCTGATTCGGCTAATCAATAAACAGCTGAAAGTGGAATCCGTCAGGGTAAGAGATCGATGATACTTCTTGAGCTCATTTTCCTGGAGTATTTGGCGCACTATTGGATTTAAGGAGGAGGTTCCGGGTTCGTTCAGCAGCCAAAGGGTCCCCAAAGTCCATCGGTCCAAAAAGCTATTTGCTTCGCCGAGCTTGTATGTAATAATGCCAATGGTCCTTTTTATATGTAATCGGTGGCCCGGCTTCGTATTCTTTGGGCTATACCTATCGGTTATTTGAGTTCGTCTACGGATCTCCTTACCGTAAGGGTGCAGGAGCTCTCTAGTTATAGGTAGTTCAATCCGCGAAGACGCTCCTTTCTAACACCTTACGAATCGCATGAAACAGAAACAATTGTAAAGGAGTGGAACGCGCCTTCGTGGATTGAGTAGACGAGTGTCTACTTATTGTTTCGTAATGATACTTGAGTTTGAACCAATTCAAAGAATACCCTTCCAAATTTCATCAACATATTATACTATGAAATAGAACGTTAGGGACCCAAGGTGCTGGAATGGCAGCCACGCACCAGTAAGCGCAGTGTCTGCAGACCCCCCACCAGATGGACGGACGACATAAAGAAAGTCGGGGTGAGTTGCTGGCGCCAGACAAGATCACAAAATCGTGGTTTGTAACGGTCAATTCAGGAAGCCTATGCCCAGCAGTAAACGTTCATCGGCTGAAACGACGACGACGTCGACAATAGGAAAGTAATAATATGTCGCAATGTTTCCATTTCGCTGCCTATGAACGTAAATCTTAATAAATAAAGTTGTTGGTTAATGTTACAGGCTCTATATGGACTGTCTGAAACTACAGCCTGCGTGTTTCAATCGATGCCTGAAGACAGTGTGGAGGTGGTGGCAGAGACTGTTGGGTATACGACTGATCATTGTGAAGTCAAGGTAATAAAAATACAAGGAATTCAATAAGTAAGCGTGAAAGTGAGAGAACAATGCATAAGAAGATATGCACCAAGTACCAGTCAAAGGAGAAAGCCAAACTTAAGCATGAAAATGCAACCATCGACATGCAACATTACTCATCTTACACTCGAAATACGTTTCACTCCAACTACGGAGCATCCTCAGGAGATTTTGACATACTCATTACATCGGTTGATAGCAAAATGATTGCATTAATTTTCTGTTAACAACACGCATGCAAATTTTGTAGTATTCCTCGTTAATCTAAGTTTTATAAATTTTATTTGGGAAAATGTTACTTCGAATTTTTATCTTCATTTAAAAGTACTTAAACTTTGTACAGAAAAAGTACACTATTTTTTTTGAGCTTTTGTGTCTTCTAGAAACTAGGATCTCTGACTTTAATAAATTGGTCGTTTTCTTATCGTCACTTTTTTTTGCTCATCGCATCCATACGACGTATTTGTAAGAGGCGTGCTTTTTAACCGAAAGGAGGAGGTTCTCAATTCGTCGGAATCTTTTTTTTTTTAAGTTATATTAACCCATGTTATTAGAGTTCAACTGGCATATTGAAATTTTCAAAGGTAATTGATGACAAAGGAAACACTGTGCCGTTTGGGACCGCGGGAGAATTGATGGTGAGAGGATACCACAACATGATCGGTTACTGGGATGATCCGGCGAAAACCAAGCAGACGTTGAGAGAAGATGGCTGGCTGCATACCGGGTTAGTATAATTATTGCTTTAACGGCCTACAAGCCGTATTTAGGTGATTTTGAATGAAGTTTTATGCAAAAACTATAAAGAAAATTACTTTCAAATTTACACGTCATGTATTTTGGGTCTTGTTGGCCCGGGTTGCAGTTATTGTTATTGTTATTGGACGGAGAATATCCTAGATTTTGGACTCAACAGCCCAGGAATACATGCCAATAAGTACGTGTTCCAATTTTAAACACCGATATTCTGACAACTGGCACGATGTTTTCGTTCAGACCAGCCCATGTGCGACCTAGATGCTGGGCCGTCACACACACACATATCGAGAAGGTTTCGCTCAGGATTTGATAAAAGAAAAAATTTACACAACACTGCGCCCCGAATCGACGATCTAAAAGCGAAGGAAAACATCGAAACAAACTAGGAGAAAGCTTACTTATTTTTGTTTATATACATACTTTAGTCCGAAAAGACCTGTATGCCTGCAAATCGAATCTCGAACCATTGAATAAATAAAGTAGTAATCTTTTTTTATAATGCGAATTCATAGAAGTAATTGCCATTGAATAACATCATAAAGTTAATGCTTCTTAAATTTAGTGCAAGAGTAGAGATGTTTGTTTATGCGGTGTAAAACCACCTGGACTTACTTATGATTCTCAAAAAACATACACTCTTACCACAAACAAGAAACCGCGTTAGATCACTAGAAAAGTCGTTAAACGACCATCTGAATTTCAAGATTTTACGAATATACAGCAACCACATCAGAGTTACGTTAATTCTAAACCAAGCTCAGTGTATCTAACTTTAATTTTTCGCAGCGATAAATTTACTTTATCTGAGAATGGGTACGGAAAGATCGTTGGACGTCTCAAGGATATAATAATAAGAGGAGGGGAAAACATTGCACCCAAAGAGATTGAAGACCTCTTAAACACCCACCCTGATGTCATCGATAGTCAGGTATTTATACTCTACTAGCATTTGCATACGGTCCGTGTAAAAAGCTTTTCAGGCTTTACACACCAGCCTCTGGATGGATCCGGAGCCAGCCCACAAATTGGATATGGCCCAGAATGAAGTTTTGGTACTGTCACTTTTGCAACTCAGTACGGATCGACTTTAAAACTATAATATGAATACCATTTTTTCACGCAAGTGCTCAGGAAAATGAAATGGGTTAAACAATGTGTGACCCACAACTAATGACTGGTCTCTTCTTTTGGTAATTCTCAGGAATGCAGGTTGGCTCACGATGTTTTCTTTACCATTAAAGAGAGATGGTAGATAGATTATTAGGTGTTTAATTTGTTCACAAAGTACAAAACGCTTTGAAAGAAAAAGAAAAATATCTATTTCTATATAATTTACCTTATTTTTGTACAAATTAGGGTCCTAACTCCACACAAAGCTGCTCCATAGACATTGGACGTGCTTTGAACAATCGACATTTAGGTGGTTTATACGCACATTTAAGTCCGAAAAAGAGGTGAATACTTAGGAGGCAAACCACTGTCTGAACTACTGAGATGTTCTCTTGAATTTCAGGTGATTGGAGTACCAGATGATAGACTAGGCGAGGAACTGTGCGCAGTGGTCAGACTTCGGGAAGGTTCCAAGTTCACGGTGCAAGATCTAACAGACCATTGCAAAGGAAAACTCGCTCGCTATAAAATCCCAAGAATGCTCAAAATCATGGAAGATTTCCCAAAAACAGTGTCCGGCAAAATACAGAAATTTAAAATTAAAGAATTAATCGAATCCGGTATATTATAATTGGAGTGTAATTGACAGTTATTAAAATAAATTCGAGTACTTATATTTTTTTAAAAATTGTCAAACATATAAATATAATTTTTTTATTCAGTAGTAGTGTTTTTAAATTAAGTCAAGGTGCTCAATTTAGCGAAAATAGCTTGACTATTACATACTAGGCTACATATTTATAAAATTTTCTCCAGTTGAACCGAATTCATGATCAATCTCGCTTTATTTTGGATTCGTAAGCAGCTTCCCGAAAACCGACCTTAAATATTGTTTTTTAAATGTTTTAATTGAATCCATTTTAAATTTGCCTTATATTTTCGTAAGTATTTTTTAAATCGACATATTGTTTAGAATTAATAGCTGATGATGTCATAGTTTATGCTCAATTTATCACGAACGGGAAAGTGAGAAGTTTTGTTATGAAGGGTGCAGAAAGCTTAAATTTAAAAAATGTAGTAGACGTGCAACGATTTGTGAATGAATACAAATTATAGTGCTTGTAATGTATGAATAATAAAGAGTATATTTTATAAAATTTCTGTCAATTTACATTTTGGTTACGATTTTTATTAATAAAATCAGCACCTTAGAACATTCGCAGCTGCGTCGAAAAGTTATCTACTTTTCAGTGCAATCTAATTATGTTTGTTATCACGAGATCCAGAAGATAATTTTTAGTTAATTCTGTTATTGTTTAATTATTATTTATTCGTACCTACAATGAACATTAATACAACAACAACAAAGTGACAACATAAAATAAGAAATTGAGGTATTAAAACTTCGTGATGAAGAAATTATGGTGCTTGTTACTTATTTGTGGTTTGGTTGTCACGGTATTATCACAAGGTTGGTACCTATGCTATTGTTTTATTTAGTAGATTTACGACTCAGAACATTAAGCTATTAAAATGCCTGATTAGAGTGTCTGACTGATTGATCTATTAACGTATACAGCTCAAACCACTGGACGGATCGAGCTGAAATTTAGCACAGGTACAACTTTTAAGGTGTAGGTATCCACTAAGAAAAGAGTTTTCAAAATGGGGCAAAATATAAAGTTCTCGTGAGTAAAGCCTCCCCCACACAGGCGCGTTATTATCGCGCGATAATATCGCAAGCGTTATTGCGATATCTGTTTTCAGTACGTTTTGTATTAGGATAGTCATGTAGTTACACACTGCCGCGATAATAACGCCGCAATGGAAGTATATCGGTCGATATTATCGCAAGCGTTATTGCGATATCTGTTTTCAGTACATTTTGTATTAGGATGATCAAGTACTTACACACTGCTGCGATAATAACGACCGATAATAACGCGGGACGCTGCGTCCGTCTGCGCGTTATTATCGCGCGATAAAAACGCAGCTGTGTGTTAGGAATCGGGACGCATTATCGCAAAGGCGCTTGCGATATTATCGCGCGATAATATCGCAAGCGTTATTTCGATATCTGTTTTAAGTACATTTTGTATTAAGAAGGTCTTGTAGTTACACACTGCTGCGATAATAACGCCGCAATGGAAGTATATCGGTCGATATTATCGCAAGCGTTATTGCGATATCTGTTTTCAGTACATTTTGTATTAGGATGATCAAGTAGTTACACACTGCTGTGATAATAACGCGCGATAATAACGCGCCTGTGTGGGACGACGGACGCAGCGTCCTACTTCCATTGCGGCGTACAAAATGTACTGAAAACAGATATCGCAATAACGCTTGCGATATTATCGCGCGATAATAACGTGGGACGCTGCGTCCGTCTGCGCGTTATTATCGCGCGATAAAAACGCAGCTGTGTGCAAGGAATCGGGACGCATTATCGCAATAACGCTTGCGATATTATCGCGCGATAATAACGCGCCTGTGTGGGGGAGGCTTTAAAACTACGGGCGTCGGGCGCCCTTTTGTTGAGGATGTGCTGTGAGCTGTGACTATGTAAAAACAAAAGATTTGTAAAGATCTTGAATGGTCCGAAAAACTGGTTATTTGTAAAGTCGTGATAACGTCATAAAGTGAAAGGGAGATTGAAGCGTCACAAGCCAAACGCTTAGGTCGATCGTGCCTCTCAATCGCCTGTCCCGCGCTCTCGCTCGCACGCTCAGCTCAGGTGGAACGTGTCAATGAGTCATGCATTTTCATGACGTAAAGTAAATTTTTCGTTTTTAGGGTTCCGTACCAAAATGGTAAAATGGAACCCTTATGGTGCGACTTTCTCCGTCTGTCTGTCCGTCTGTCTGTCTGTCCGTCACACTCGATTATTTCAGTAACTACCAGAGCTATTGATATGAAATTTGGAATAGTTGTGTATATTAGTGGCCCAATGACACTGGAATAAAAACAAAATGGAAATTATTTTTGTTCTTATTTAAACAGGGGGGAAAATCGGAGGGTTGAAATTTAAAAGTGAGATAACTGTACTGTGTGGGGTATCATATGAAAGGGTTTACTTTGTACATTCTAAAACCGATTTTTAATTATTTTTAGTCGTGATAGTTTTTGATTTATCGGGGAAAATGTCTAAAAAAATACCGTTCCCCCCCTTATCTCCGGAGTTTACCAATCGAAAATTCTCAAATAATTATGGTCAATAGGAATTTACGTATATTTTACAGGAAAACTATAGCCAATGCTCTAACTAGCATAGTTTTTTTAATATTAACAATAAACCTCTACAAACAAAGTTAGTTTTGCGGTTCATTAACAAAGGTAATTATTACCGTTTTACATCTTTGGTCGTTACAGTTTTGGTCGTGTTACATCTACATTAGTACGAACGAATCTTAAAAGTACCTAGCTATAACTACCTAAGCTTATTTTGCTTCAGTACTTCTTGAGTACGGAACCCTCGGTGCGCGAGTCCGACTCGCACTTGGCCGGTTTTTTATTTTATTTCTTGATTCACATCACTCAGTGTGTGAAAACGTTACGTGAATAGCTCCCTGCCTGTATTTCACGATTTTCATCTCTCGTCAGGTAGGTATCATTAACAAAGATTTATTCGGTTTCGTTCAGTGATGAAATTAAGCATTTAAGTAGCTGTTATCTTTATTCTATTTCGTTCCTTTCAGTGACAAGAATTCAATTGATAGATTTCCGCAGCTATGCCATTTCCATTATACAGAAGACGATGTGGAAAGTGGAGCAACGATGCTGGTGCAATTTGAAAATAGATGATATGCATGTCAGTCTTAAGTACGTAGACATAAAAATATATACCTACCTTTAATGAAAATCAAAAAATTAAAAAAAATCAAATTAAAATATTTTTCAGATAGATCTTACTTACAGTCCCAGAAAAATCAGTAAGCAGGTAGGTATGCATCGAAAAGAACGGGCAATAAACTTGGCACTTGCTCTGTAAAAGTGTTGGACTCTGTAATACAAAGTAATGTTCTTCTTTGAATATTGTTCCACTAAAGTACTGAAAAAAAAACAATCAGGCCATTCACGTAAAGCGTCGGCTACGTTTCGTGAAGTGAATTTTTAAAAAGGTCATGGCTTTTACGTATGTAGAGCAGGCGATATTGAAACCAAAACATTTTTAACGAATACCGAAAATTTATTTTACGATGATTGATATAAGAGCAGAGAATTGAATGTAGTTCAAAACGCAACATGGTCGAGAATCGTGAAATTAAATTTACTTTGCACGAAAAGTTTGTAGGAATGTATTTCCCATGTTGAAATACATTCAATTTTACAGTCTAAACCAATAAACGTAAAGTTAATTTTTCAGTGTTATTTTTTATTTTATTTCTTGATTCACTTCACTCGGTGTGAAAACGTGACGGGAATCGCGTTCCAGGTATGATTATTAGGTATGTGTTTATTATTTATTCAGAAGAAAATATAGTTTATGTGAGGAATAATAAATTCTTTTCAGCGAAAACGTCCTAGGCGATAGAGTAGTCGCCAAGATCGACTTGAAGAATGGGTTTGTAGTATCGGTACAGAAGATGGATATTTTAGAATTCTCAATACAACGCGCGTGGCTACCATCCGCTCTCAACACCACAATGGTAAACGTTCGCTCGACTTTGCGGTTACACAATGTAGCCATGGGGTTTGATGTTATTACTACAAGGGATGAGAAAACTTTTCATACTACAGGGAGGATAGTGTATCCTTTACTAGAATTTGATTTTACGGTGAGTTTTTTTTTTGATAAATGTATTTTTATTGCCGCTTCTTAGGCATATAAAAAAAAAGGTGTGTCGTGGGACACTCGGTACAAACAAAGTTTTATCCTTCTCCCAGTAGACTGCGCTGCCTTTAATTAGCTCGCGCTAACGAATAGAAAACCAAATGTATATACGTGATTTCATGCGTGCCCATTCTAATAAGCGAAACTTTCATTCTAAATTTTGGAAGATTTGTGCAAAATTTTTGACGTGACAACGTCTTATAAATCGATAGAGACGGTTGCACGCACGAAAAAACATGACTCATCCGGCGTTACCGGCGTTACCTCGCTCATGCGGCGTTACCGGCGTTACCTCGCGAGCGCGGAACGAGCGACAAAGAAAACGTTGTCACGTTCAACTATCGTCAGTAAACCGACTTTACAGGCAACCAATTTTTTTCGTGATGGAGTTTTCATCCTGGGCGATACCCACCGAAATGAACTTTGTTTCAAAAAATTTGGTCACGCCTCGACAAAAATACCGCCCCTGCCGTTTATGGGCCTCGTTAGCGATGGACAGACTTTGGGCCAGGAAGTCTCCAGTGCAGAGCTCGGATCGCAACCTCTTTCTCTCAAATGACACCCAATTTCGCGCACATACTCCCTCGCTTCCCCACTCCGGCTACCTGTCGCCACCACCAATGGGAAAAGGTAGCGGTCTAGTTATAATTTAGTTACTAGTCGATTTTTCTTAGTTATCAGTTCCTCAGATACAAGGATGTTCTGAAGAGACACATGAAGACGTGCAAGATAGACCCCTCTAGTTGGGAAAGCTTGGCCAAAACACGAAATGAGTGGAGACGCTTGGTGCAACAAAGCTCCCACAAATTTGAAGAAAATAGGAGAAATGAGTTAGACAATAAACGTGACCAGCTCATGAGTAGGCCACACTCTAATGTCATTACTTACAACTATAATATTGGCAATACGCTAACTTGTCCGCACTGCGCTCGCACTTTCAGTGCAAAGATAGGGTACATAAGCCACATTAGGGCGCACCAACGAAGCCCTTTAAATACTGCTTCAGGAAATCAGTCACCGTAGTCGAAATCGGCAAAGGGATTATTATTACTAGTCGATTTATTAAAACAAATGATTACTAGCTTCCTGATTTCGGTTCCTATACCAGACAAAACACCAATCACCAACGGAATTCGTAGTAACTGAAACGACATCTTTGTTACAGATAACTAAACACTTAGTTACGAATGAAATAACAGTGAATGTCGTTGGTAGAACAGTCAGACACACGAATTTAATGCAATTTTTCCCTGAGAATGACGTCACAAAAATTTTTGCTGTTTTGGTAAGTTTTATTTATTTGTTTCACAAATCTTTTTCAAATTTATCTCTTAGTACTTACGTACGTTTTACTCTGAAACCAGACATGACATAGTGTATTTGTAAAGTAACACACAGTAGGTAGAGCTGTAGCAATATAATAATACTAGTAGGTCGCGTGAGGGCGCGGGCCACATGTGGCCCGCGTGCTGTCTTCCCGCCTTTAAAAAAAAATCCCCTTTAAAATTCCCCTTACATTTTGTATGGAAAAAAATAAATTCCGCCATTTTGTTTTTTTTTCTGTCCATGGAATATACCTTCGAGTCCTGATCACTTCTTGTAAAGAAACCGTTCTTCCATCTTTTATACTTTCCGAGATATCGACGAAATTCGTATGGCGGCAATTTTGAATCCGCCATTTTGAAATTTTTTTCAGCTCACTGCCAATTGGATGACATTTCGAATGACATTTGGTCGAGCACCCCCTACCTAGCTTTGATACCCTAGCCGTGCTCTTCACCCGTCTTCGAAATCCTCAATCATCAGCTCTCTCCGTATTTTTCCTCCGAATGAATTTTTTTCTTCTATACGACCTCATTCACAAAAAAAAAATTCATACAAAATTGTTCAGGACAGGTGATCAATGAGTGAGTCAGTCAGTCAATCAGTGAATCAGCACAAGTAGCTATATATATAGTAACTAGTTTTTCGCGTGGGGGCGCGGCCCGCTAAAGCGGACCGCGTAACTGCTTGTAGCAATTTACGTGGTCGCTCATACTCGGATTTAGCAAAAACTTTGGATTTCCTTATTCTACCCAATCGCCATACAATTTAGTATGAAAAAAAAATGTTCCGCCATTTTGAATTTTTTTTCTTGTCTCTAAATAGATATCTCTATTTCGATCATCTTTTGCTATGAAACCACTTTTCCAACTGTCATACCCTCCGAGATAGAGACCAACAAAATTTGTATGGCGGCCATGTTTTTTTCCGCCATTTTGAATTTTTTTCAGCTCATTGGTAATTGGACGAGGTTTCAAATGACATTTGGTCGAGCACCCCCCACCTATTTCCAATACCTTTAGCGTGCTCTTCACCCGTCTCCAAGATCCTCAATCATCAGCTCTCTCCATACTGTCCCCGAAAGAAATCGTTCTCCTCTTTACGAAAGTGTTTGTGAAATAAAAAATTTTCATACAAAATTTTACAGGAGAGAATTTTTCTAAAATATCAGCTGCCATCTTGCTTTTCAAAAATTTTCCATTTTTTCTATTAATCGTTTACTAATATCTACAATCGTTGCGAGTTTGAACGAAATTGATTGGAAAACAAAAAAGTTACAGAAATCACGTCTGCCGCCATATTGTTTTTCGGAAATGTTATATTTTCCCCCTACTCGAATCCCGTACCCAAACACATCCCATAAACATCATATTATCGTTTTCCGTCTCCTTCTAGGTCAATTCCACACATTTTTTATGAAAAAAAAATTCCGCCATTTTGAATTTTTTTTCTTGTCACTAAATAGATATCCCCATTCCGATCATCTTTTGCAATGAAACCACTTTTCCAACTGTCATACCCTCCGAGATAGAGACCAACAAAATTTGTATGGCGGCCATGTTTTTTCCGCCATTTTGAATTTTTTTTCAGCTCATTGGTAATTGGACGAGGTTTCAAATGACATTTGGTCGAGCACCCCCACCTATCTCCAATACCTTTAGCGTGCTCTTCACCCGTCTCCAAGATCCTCAATCATCAGCTCTCTCCATACTGTGCCCGAAAGAAATAGTTCTCTTCTTTACGAAAGTGTTTGTGAAAAAAAATTGTTTCATACAAAACTTTACAGGAGAAAATTTTGCGATAATCTCGGCCGCCATCTTGTTTTTCCAAAATTTTCCATTTTTTCTATTAATCGTTTACTAATATCTACAATCGTTGCGAGTTTGAACGAAATCGGTCGGAAAACAAAAAAGTTACAGAAATCACGTCGGCCGCCATCTTGTTTTTCTGAAATGTCATAATTTTTCCCTACTTGAATCCCGCACCCGAACACATCCTCCATACATCATTATATCGTTTTCAGTCTCCTTCTGGGAGAACAATTATGTCAATGAGTCAGTGAGTCAGTCAGTGGTAATCGAGCTATATATTATTATAAAATAAAATAACTAGTAGGGCGCGTGGGGGCGCGGGCCACATGTGGCCCGCGTGCTGTCTTCGCCCCTATTTGCCTGACAACTTTAGTCCCTTCAACATTCCCCATACATTTTCTTGAGAAAAAAAAAATTCCACCATTTTGAATTTTTTTCTAGCCATCAAATAGACCTTCGAGTCCTGATCACCTCTTGTCAAGAAACCGTTCTTCCATCTTTTATAATCTTCGAGATATTGACGAAGTTCAAATGGCGGCCATTTTGAATCCGCCATTTTGAAAATTTTTTCAGCTCACTGCCAATTGGATGACGTTTCAAATGACATTTGGTCGAGCACCCCCCATCTATCTTCGATACCCTGGCCGTGCTCTTTACCCGTCTCCGAAATCCTCAATCATCAGCACTCTCCGTATTTTTGTTCCGAATGAATTTTTTTCTTTTATACGACCTCATCCGTGAAAAAAAAAATTTTCATACAAAATTGTTCAGGAGAGGTGATCAATGAGTCAGTCAGTCAGTGAATCAGCACAAGTAGCTATATATATATTAACTAGTAGGGCGCGTGGGGGCGCGGGCCACATGTGGCCCGCGTGCTGTCTTCCCGCCTATAAAAAAATCCCTTTAAAAATCCCCTTTCATTTTGTATGAAAAATTAAATTCCGCCATTTTGAATTTTTTTTCTTTTCATCGAATAGACCTTCGGGTCCTGATCGCTTCTTGTCAAGAAACCGTTCTTCCATCTTGTATACTTTCTGAGATATCGACAAAATTCGAACGGCGGCCATTTTGAATCCGCCATTTTGAAATTTTTTCCAGCTCACTGCCAATTGGATGTCGTTTCAAATGACATTTGGTCGAGCACCCCCCACCTATCTTTGATACCCTGGCTGTGCTCTTCACCTGTCTCCGAAATCCTCACTCATCAGCTCTCTCCGTATTTTTCCTCCGAATGAATTTTTCCCTTATATACGAAATGTTCATTGAAAAAATTTTTTTTCATACAAAATTGTTCAGGAGAGGTGATCAATGAGTGAGTCAGTCAGTGAATCAGCACGAGTAGCTATATAATATAGTAACTAGTAGGGCGCGTGGAGGCGCGGGCCACATGTGGCCCGCGTGCTCTCTTCCCCCCCCATTGGCCATCCAACTTTTAGTCTCTTCAATATTCTCCATACCTTTTGTATGAAAAAAAATATTCCGCCATTTTGAATTTTTTTTCTATCCATCGAATAGACCTTCGGGTCCTGATTACTTCTTGTCAAGAAACCGTTCTTCCATCTTTTATACTTTCCGAGATATCGACGAAATCCGTATGGCGGCCATTTTGAATCCGCCATTTTGAAATTTTTTTCAGCTCACTGCCAATTGCATGACGTTTCAAATGACATTTGGTCGAGCACCCCCCACCTATCTTCGATACCCTCCCCGTGCTCTTCACCCGTCTTCGAAATCCTCAATCATCAGCTCTCTCCGTATTTTTCCTCCGAATGAATTTTTCTCTTGTATACGAAACGCATAGTGAAAAAAAAATTTTTCATACAAAATTGTTCAGGAGAGGTGATCAATGAGTCAGTCAGTGAATCAGCACGAGTAGCTATATATATATTAATGTTCGGTGAAATATAGCATCATCTGACATTTTGGAACGTATCAAAATAAACTGTAGTGGTTGTTATACCTGCAAGCTACAACTACTGAAACGATATGTAATGGATATATTTCTAAGAAAAATTCACTGTTTCTACGGAATATTCATAAAGCGAAGAAACTGAGAAGAATTGGTTTGTCACTTACCTGAAGTATAAAAGCTTCGTATTTTTTTTTTCAGTTTGACTGGAATAGTGTAGCGTCGAGTGTCGCAAGTTGGGGCAGGGACATCATTAGACCAATAGCTTTTGAGCTGGTTACTAAGGAAATAGATTTTCCAAGGATTTGTTACGATTGTCCAGTATGATAGCTATAAAAAAGTCATCGTTAACATTTTATTGTGTGCATTATTTCCTTCTATGTAAATGTTCCTTCTATGTCTTCTAAATAAGCTTACATAATTCTTTTACTGCAGTTCTAAAGAAGAAAGTAAGATACACTACAAGTAATATCAAATTGAGTTGAAAAGCATTGAATGAGATGGAAGATAAATAAAACTTTCTCATGGTTGTAAATTGATTAGAAAATAAGTGAAATCGCTTAAAACAGAGAAAAGATCTCGCTAAGTACCTACTCGTACCTATCCCAATAATAATATGTTTAACAATAGTTATTTTTATGCAAGGTTTGTATTGAGCAGCGAAAGATTATTGGGAAGAATATACCATTTGCTTCGCTTTTTGAGCGAAGCAAATGGTTCAAATAATAGAATCCTGATGAAGACAAGGAATGCAAACTTTTTGCACCTAGTTACCAAGTTATTACGTTATACAAGATCTTTCGCTGCATCTTCACTGAGATTGCAAAAGGACTAATTGGTAATTAACACAAAAGTGTGTCAGTTTAGGCACGTATAAAATTAGTATAGTTCCTAGAAACTTAAAAATTAACGTTTTTATTGAGAGTTACAATTGTTGCTGACCTTTAATGTTATTACCTTTGTTATCATCATTATTTCAATTATTATTATCGAGATTGTTAATTAATCTTTTATCAACACCTATATTTAACTTATTACTAATATGTTTATCTGTTTATCATTATTTCTTGTGTATCTAATATTTAGAAATAAAATTTTATATAACGATTGAATACTGCAGCTTAAAATGTCTAGAAATCGGAAAAGTTAAAAATATAACAACTAAAAGAAAATGATCAAATTATTAGGTTTCGTTATCCTGTTGTGTGGAATATCTGCGGCGCTTGGTCAGACTTGGGGTGAGTAACATAGTATTATGAAGTGATATCCTTAAATCCTCAATAGGTCACAGATTATATTCTCACCCGTTAGGTTTTTTGGTACCTCTCTCTCGGATAGTAGCGGGTAATCCCAGTTTGATTTCCGATACGGGATAGGGACAAACCTCCACCATGGTCCAATAAACCTCGCGGTTATGAGGGCTGAATCACGGGAGGGCGCCCGTTCAGTACTGGCGTGTTCCCGGGGCGCCTTCTTGACTCCCTACAAATTGTTTCTTCTCGCTCCTTATCCATATTTGCTCACGCTCCCCATTATGGGGCTGGACAATACAATGACGGAATCGCCTCGTGCCGTGGCTCTCCGTAGCAAAGATGCTCTGTCCTGACACTCCAAGCCGCTCCGCCTCTTATTCTACGCGTGCCTGAACTCCAGTAGTTTTCCGAAGTTGACCGCCGAGCCAACGAGTTCCTGAAATACCAGAAATTTCAGATAACTGGGCCAGAAACTTTGCAAACGATCCCATCCGATACGGGATGATTTGATAATTTTCTCCTTTGTTCAAATGCCGGCCTGGTGGAAGCCATTGGCAAAAACTTACCACTCTACCGGATAAGACGTACCCGCCAAGCGATTTGGCAATCCGTTGTGGTGCTGTGTACTATCCCGATAACGTAGCTATGTGGATAACATCATATATCCGTATACACATACAGTGATAATAATAATATGATCCCGATCTCATTGCGTCATTTCTCTATTTCTTGATTAATTTGCCTGATTAGCTTCCAGGGCATGCTTGGAGGGCCATGTAGAATATTACCGAAAGGTAATGCAAGAAGTGCTATTACACATAGAGAGAGATGTAAAATGGTGCAATATGAAACTGGATAACAGAGGCCACGTGGTCAAGTAAGTTATCACAATATAATAATTTTTCTAAAATAAGTATGTCGTGTTGAAATAGGCAGTTTAATAGGTCAAACGTGCAATCCATTCTTTCGACTTCATTTAGAGTATTCTACTCTGTCTGATAGTCATAGGAAAAAATCAACAAATTATTGATGCTAACTGTTGTGGTGCTTTTGCCTATGACTACCTAAAATTAGGTTTCGCACTAATATAATAATGTTAATTCAGCGAGGTTGGAGACCACCATTACAAACAGCCAAATCAGTTCACTAGAGACAAATCTCCGACACCCATGGCTCGATGGATTAATGTGAGAATGGCGGGCGGGCTAAGTCAAATGTTGAAATTAAATAGATCATAAGATTTTTGCTTACGAAGGTACGTTTTAAGAATTGCTCCTTCCTAAGCTGGATTGTCATCAGATCTTGGCACACATTTAGATCTCAAGTATTTTGTCGGAACCATCCGAAATTAAAGCTGGCTCCCATTTTGACATTTATGTTTTGGATGGGATCCATTTCGGACAGCACCAAGCGTTGCCTACCTTATTTGAAGCTGTGGCTGTGTGTGGTATCGTTCATTCGTTTCAGCCGATGAATGTTCACTGCTGGAAAAAGACCTCTTGCAATGATTTCCATCCCACACGGTCCTGCGCCACTTGCTCTCAGTCCATTTGGTCGGAGGTCTGACAACACTGCGGCACCACTCCAGCACCTTGAGTCACCCTGGGTGCCTTGTCCTATTGTGTGTTGATACCTACGATGAGCTACGTCGCTGACTTCGGTTCGTCTACGGATCTTCTCATTCCTGATTTGATAACGTAGAGATACTCCGATACTCTCCACCATAGTAGGTACCTATATCGAGATATTTTGTGGTTCCAGTGAGACTCTGTTCACACGGCGTGTAACTGGCACGGTGAACTGTACCAATGGATTCGTCGTATCCCTGCAGAAAGCTGACCTCTCACACATACAACCCAGCGTGTCCACTATAACATACATAGCACACAAACAACACTATAGTATATGATGAGTAGTATATCGAGATACTTTGTGGTTCCAGTGAGACTCTGTTCACACGGCGTGTAACTGGCACGGTGAACTATACCAACGGATTCGTCGTGTCCCTGCAAAAAGCTGACCTCTCCCACATACAACCCAGCGTGTCCACTATAACATGCAACGGCACAGAAACAACACTATAGTATATGATGAAGTAGTATATCGAGTTAATTTGTGGTTCCAGTGAGACTCTGTTCACACGGCGTGTAACTGACACGGTGTACTATACCAACGGATTCGTCATGTCCCTACAGAAAGCTGACCTCTCCCACATACAACCCAGCATGTCCACTATAACATCCAACGGCACACTAGTAACACTTTAGTATATGATGAGTAGTATGGAGATACTTTGTGGTTCCAGTGAGACTCTGTTCACACAGCGGGTGACTGGCACGGTGAACTATACCAACGGGTTCGACGCATACAACCCAGCGTGCCCACTATAATATGCAACGACAACAAGGATATGATGAGTAGTATATCGAGATATTTTGTGGTTCCAGTGAGACTCTGTTCACACGGCGTGTAACTGGCACGGTGAACTATACCAACGGATTCGTCGTGTCTCTACAGAAAGCTGACCTCTCCCACATAGAACCCAGCGTATCCAACTATCCACTATATCATCCAACGGCACACAAACAACACTATAGTATATTATGATGAGTAGTATATCGAGATACTTTGTGGTTCCAGTGAGACTCTGTTCACACGGCGTGTAACTGGCACGGTGAACTATACCAACGGATTCGTCGTGTCCCTACAGAAAGCTGACCTCTCCCACATACAACCCAGCGTCTCCACTGTAACAACCAACGGCACGCAAACAACACGAATGATTGTGCAAGGTCGGCTAAACCTGAGGGAGATCAAAGTCGGCTTCGACGTGATCGCCAATTTGGATGAATTCGGTGCTCACCGGTTTACTGGAGAATACTCTCATATTCTGATCGAATTTCAAACATCGGTTTGTATTTACCTTCTTAATACTATACCAACTGACTTTGTGAGATTAGGTTGATATAAAGTTTTTTCGCACTTCCAGCACAGGGATGCTTAGGATTTCTCATTTACACTCGCAGTAACACCTACATTAAGTTGTGGTATAACTACTGTCCTTAACTTAAAAGTATGCGGCAGTGCCGTGGAACACTCAGTTGAAACGAAGTTTTTTTTTGTAATAGTAAATTATATTGTAAAATTCTTAGCTTCCCAGTAGCCAGTAGGTATACTGCGTTCGTGTATCGTTTCAAGCGCCAGAACTAGCAAAGTTGAAGTCTTGGTACAAACATCACTGCGAAACAAAGTGTCCCTTTCTTGGAAGTTTTAATATCTTAAAAATGATAAATGAATGTGTTGTTCGCACAGAAAATGATAGAATGCCATAAATGACGGATTTCGGATTTTTTTCATTTCTAGATTTTCGTGACAGAAAAAACCCTACCCTCCCCACCGAGGCGTCCGAAAAGGTACTTCCTTCCAAAAATTAAAACTGGTTTAACTACAATCGCTCCTGCTCCTTATACAGATCATGTATAGACGACTGATCTTAATCAGTCTTTTATAACTAACTGTACACTCTACAGTTATTTAACACCTACTTTTGACGTCGCATACTTACATCTCCATACTCCTTCACAAGTGATGATAATTTTGCTGATGCGTAGGTCGTGTGGAACCGGACTACCAAGGAGCTGAGTACGACGGCTGGTCACTGGTCCACGTCAGCTGGCACCGGGCGCCGCATGGCTTACTGGCCTGCTAACAACGTCACGGAAATACTTTCCAGAGGAGTAAGATCTTCAGCTCTAGGCTCTAGCCTTATGTCCCATCTATGCGTTTTGAAGGTTCCGTACCGTACCCGAAGGATAAAATCGGGACCCTACTACTGAGATTTCGTTGTCCGTCCGTCCATCTGTCACCAGGCTGTATCTCTTGAACCATGATCGTAAAACAGCTTAAATTTTTACAGATGATGTATTTCTGTTGTCGCTTTAACTACAAATACTAAAAACACAATAAAATATATAAAAAGGGGGCTTCCCGTACAAGAACATGATTATTTTATTCGTTTTTGCTCGATATTAATAATGGCAGTAGGTAGACGCTTGAAATATTCATAGAATATTTGATTATGTATCAGTCTATAAATAAAATTTACAATTACAAGTTAGTGTCTACTTGACTGCAATCTCACGTGATGTTAAGTGATGATGTAGCCGAAAATGTAATTGTACTAAATTGGCAGGGGTTATACCTACTGTATTTGTTTATTTTCTTTTTGATATTTGAGACTGATATCTACTACTACTAACTTTACATTTGTTTGTCTCTGGTCCCGTTCTAGGTATTGTTATATCTGTGTCGCCAGTGTCGCGTAAAAAAAACTTTTTCGTACAAGCAAACAGTAGCGCCATCTGTCAAAATTCTATAAGTGGCTGCTGAGCGAACTACAGCGTGGCCTTACTGCTGGTGACAAAACAAGCATTTTTGGCAGCGAGAATCTGGCGAAATTTTTTCGCGCCGTCCGCCCTGCCCTGTCCAGGGTATATTATGTCTATTACTGAAGATATTTCAATACTCGACGTCGCACCCCACTCTGTCAAAATCGCTTATGTTTCTTTCGATTCGTACGGAGTTTGACAAAGTGGGGCGCGCCGTCGTAGATTGAAATACCTTCATAATTTTTTTTAGTTCAACGCTCGAGACAACGGAGGGTTCCGAACATGGGCACAGGATGTAATCGCTCCGCGCATGCTTAGTGCAGCGAAGAAGCTGGAATTCCCCGCGGTTCGCTTTGACGGGCGATGCTGAACTGAAGCCAAAATATCAATGAATTGAAATAAAAGTGTTATGAGGATACACTAAGTTTATTTTTGTTCTCACTCTACGTATATGTTGGTGGATGCGACATGCAGCGTTGCGGAAGAATATAACAGAAAAATGACGTCTCATCTAATTACTGTAATCTAGTTATTAAAAATCCGTTTCCGATATTATTATCGACACATAAAAACAAAAAAAAACTTGCACTTACTTACATCCCTAATATAGTTTCCGATAAAAATCAGAACAATTGTGATTTTGGAGCAACTTTTGAGAGAACTTTCTATCGAAAAAAATTTATTTAATAGTTCTGCTTTTGAGCGAATTTAGATCAAAGACCCAAAATACATGATGTTCAAATTTGAAAGTAATTTGTCTTAATAGTTTTTAAACTGCAAGTCACTGAAAGTCGCTTAAAATGGCCGTTTATGCCGTTGGTACTTAGTTCTTGCAAGTTGCAAGCTACAACTGCAATTGAATATTTGTTATCAGTACTGTATAGGTGTTTTTTTTGTTTAGTTGATAATGCAAGATTAATAAAAAAAAGGTGTAGGTTAATTGCCATAATTAGCCAAAAACATATGTAAGTAGGGAACGATAAATGCATGAAAAAATATCACAAAAAGTCTAGCTCATATCCTGAGGGAACTATAGAGAGCTCAAAAATGTACTATACTAGTGACATCTCTAAAACAGCTCATTCAATACGAATGAACTGGGAATAATGAAAAGTTTATTGCGTTTTATTGACATCACAGTTAGGGTTGCTAAAAATACTTTTTCTAAATGAAGTAATAAGTTTTGTATTGAAAATAAAACTAAATATTTATGTCTTCTTATCTCCATTACTGTTTTTCTAGGAAAAAGGATAGCTACATACGAATTAATTTTTAATGCATTCCTACAATATGGGAATCAAATGACAGGGTCCGCTGAGATGAATTAGGTACGGAAGTATAAATAAATAAAAGCTTCTTTTTACGTATAAATAAAAATGTTTTATAAATTGTCGCTATATTTACGATTTATAACCTAGGTATGGAAAATAAAAGCTTTTTAAAAAAAATATTGTGCCGCAAATTGTCGTTTTACAATTTGTAACTTACAGATTTACAATTTAATATTGATAAACACTAATTACAATTTATCCGCTAATTACAGCAGTTTATGAATACTCATATGTAAATAGAAATAATGGTAAGTAGGTGCAAGAAAAGTTATATTTAGAGAATTATCAGGTACGGGGTACTTACATCGAAATACGACAAGGGACAAGGGTTACCAAAAGACACAGGGCAATGTGCATTGTGCAATCATTAAGAGGCGATAACAAAAATGATATAGCACCCATACCTACTTCTATAAATGAATTAGAAACGTAATAAACATCCGGCAGTGTGTTTGGCGTCTTGGAGTGAATAACACAATAAAATGTACCCGGTGTTATACATTCTTATACCACTTGTGTTATTACTATTATATGATAGGTACCACAGAGCTAGCAGACTCCTGAGCAAAATACCTGGACCTAAACGATGGCCGGTTATTGGGAACACATTTCATTGTGTGCTGCCTCTACGTAAGTCCTACAAACCTTGTCTTATAGCTATGCATTCGTAACTCTTCTTCCTCTTCCCCACCCTTTTCCCGCAATAAATGGGAGCGGCACAACATTACATTGTCTTCTTTATTTTATTAAGCACTAGCTGTTGGTGGTTGCCTGCGGCTCCACCCGCGTGAATTTCCGTTTTTCATTAATCCCGTGGGAAAGATGGATTTTAAAATAATTATATAAAGTAGCTTAAGGTGCTGTCTGGAAATCAGCACTGCAGCTGGTAATCACTGCAGCATCATGCTTTTCAGCACAACACATTGTAGTTTAAGTTTTAATGTTAATTTTAGTATAGCTAGTACAGGGGTGCCAGTTCTCCAGGGCATAGCTGATAGCTTACTAAGTACGGCCAGGCAGTACTTCTCTGGCAGGCAGTCGTTGGTCTGGAGATTTGGTATAGGTTAAGTTACTGGTTAAATTTGTATTTAAATCTTTGTAATATGTGTTAAGCTGAATAAATGATTATTTCTTTATTTATTATTTATACCCTAGTGTTATTTATTCTTTTGCACAGGCCTCTACGCTGCTACGTTCTCAAATCAAAGCTGCACCCTCAGAGACATACAAACTTTCATCGTTTATGTGTATAACATTCAACATTTAGCACTGAAATTAAGTAGAGAAGACCGAGAGTTGAAACGATGTAGATTTTTCGGAATCGTAGATTTTCCTGGAAAAACAAGTATTCCCGATTCCATTCCTGCTGCGTTATTCAACCCTTATGCCTTTTTACTTTCAAGGCTTAAATAAAATCTACCAGGTTATATAACTATATAGGTATATAAGTATCTAATATCTATTGCGAATTTCGATTTTTCAAAATCCCGCGGCAACAGTATTTAGGAATCTTTCAAAATCAGGGTTAAAAAGCCTACATATGTGTACAGCTGCTATATGCTCAGCCAAATAGTATATTCGGTAGTTTTCATGCAGTAATAATGTAATAGAGATAGAAACTTGCAAATATACAAACCACGAACTTGCACATACACTTTTGTAATATTGTATAGCATATATTATAAATATAGCATATTGTACAGTGTGCATAAATAAATTTAATATGTGTACCTTATATTTTAGACGAACTTTTTATATATCTTCGAACACTGTACGGCAGCTATGGAGGATTTAACCAGTTCCACGCTATCAACGTTTGGGCCGTTGGATTGTATAATCCGGAGGATATAGAGGTAGTATGGCTAATTCTCATACTAAATAGTACATTTACCTATCTTTATAATGGACTTGTAAAACCTAATTTATTATAGTCTTGTAACCTGGGCCAGTATCCATTTTGAAAGACGAACTTATGAATCAACTTTCTATGCGATAGCCATAATATTATGGTGACCATAACCTGACGACCTCCCTGGCGCAGTGGCGGCGCGCTCGGATTCGAGTGGGAGGTCGCGGGTTCCCGCCACGGGCCACTTTTGAATTTTATAATTTCTAAATTGATTCAGGTCTGGTCTGGTGAGAGGCTTCGGCCGTGGCTAGTTATCAGCAAAGACGCACCGCTAAGTGATTTAGCGTTCCGGTGCGATGCTGTGTAGGAACCGTTGGGGTAAATTTACTTACCCTCCCAAGTTAGTACGATAACATCTTAGGCTGCATCATCACTTACCACCAGGTGAGATCGCAGTCAAAAACTAACCCGTATAGAATAAAAAATAATAATAAAGAATTCTTATTGAATTGAATTATTATATAATATTATAACAATTTATTGCAGAAAATAATGTCATCTATGGATTATATTAATAAAGGCGGAGTGTATCATTTTCTACAACCGTGGCTGGGTGAAGGACTTCTTACTAGCAATGGTAAAGATTTTAACTTAAATTCCGACTTTTAATTCGATGCAGCTATGTCATTCTCGTAACGTTTTCCCACACTTAGTGAAGTGAAACAAGGAAAAGAAAAAAAATTAACACTGAAAAGTGAACTTTACGTGTATTAGCTTAGAAAGTAAGATTGAATGTATTTCATCATAGGAAATCCAATGCTGAATTTGAGGCGCTAAAGTAAATTCAATCACACTATTGTCGACCAACATGGTGTATTGAAATATATTCAGTTTTACGCTCTATATCAATAGACATAAAATTAATTTTTAAGGTTTTTGCATAAAATGTTTTGATTTCAATATCGTCAAAATAAAAAATGACGTTTTGTATCTTACCAAACTTCATATTTCATCCTCCTATATTTCCCTTGTTTTATTAGTATAAAGTTATTTTATTTTGTTTATTTAATTTACCAAATGACAGTTTAAAAACTCGTTTCACTGCATTGAATTAAAAGTCGGATTATAACTAATTATTATAATTCAGCACATAGGTAAACTTTTGACGTGATAACGTTTAATAAATTGATGAACACCAGCAACCAACATGAAAAATAGTAACGTTCCGCGTAACGTTCCACCTGAGCCTGTGCGTGCAAGCGAGAGCGCGCAACAAGCGATAGAGAGGCACGATAATGACGTTATCACGTAAATCTATCGTCCGTAAACCGACTTTACAGACAACCAATTTTTTAATATAATGAATTTCCATTAAGAGGCTTTTTCACACAAATGCTTTAATTTTTACACATTTCATACGTTGGTATTGTTATGTATTCGGTGAAATAAGTTAGTAAGTACTTGATTACAATTGCCGACGACGATGCGTAATAACTTAGAAGGGCTAAGTAGTAAGTCGCTTGCTTGGTGGTTACACAGCATCGCACAGGGTCGCTAAATCACTTGGCGGTTCATCTTTGCTGGTGTACAAAAAAGAGCATTTCAGGGTGTTAATTTTATTTATGTATTTTTGTAAACTTAGTAAATATTTAAAGGTATACTTTTTATATTTTGCAGATTTTAAGTGGCACCAGCGACGTAAATTGTTGACGCCAGCGTTTCATTTTAATATTTTAAAGAAATATTACATAACGTTCAGTGAACAAACGGAAGAGTTTTTGAGAAAAGTGGAGGCGGAGGTTGATAAAACACAGACGGACATTCAACCCTTGATTTGCTCGACAACCCTACGTATAATGTGCGGTAGATACCTAACATATACCTAATTAATGTGTTGTTGTCTTAGGACCGTTGTAAACTTAGGACCGATTTTTCAATCGTCAGATAAACTATCTGAGGTATAAATTTGAGATTTCATACAAAATCTATCAATATGTCATATTTATTCCTTAGTCAACGTTTATCGGCGATTGAAAAATGAGCTCTTACTAATTAGCCTTTTAGCAGCCGTTTTCGATAAGATTACCATACATTCCACTCGTTTTCTAAAGCTTTAGCGATTCTAGAAATAAATTCACGTGGCTGATGGCACGCAGTTTTACGGGTTGTCTTTCTCAATTTTATTGATACTTTTAGAACTTTTATTAAAAATCTATTGTTCTGAAATTTTTGAGAGGATTTAATTTAGGATAGATATAATAATAGAACTTAGGAGCTATAATATTTTCGCATATTTTCAGAAACTGCAATGGGTACATCAATGCATGACGGAATAGAATCTGTTACTAGAAAATATTTCAAGGCTATAGAAATGGTTGGATTAGCTGTTGTACATAGAATGTGCAGAATCTGGCTGCATTTTGATGCATTATTCAATCTCTCCACTATCGGACGCCAGCAGAGGGCAGCGTTATCAGACTTGCACACGTTCACAAATAAAATCATAAGAGAAAGAAAACAATTTCTGAGTGAGATAAAAACTAATCAGCTGGAAGACGACGATGAACATTTGGGTAAAAAAGGCAGACGAGCGATGCTGGATTTGTTACTGGAAAATGAGAAATTGGGAAGAATTAGCATGGAAGGGATCAGAGAAGAGGTTGACACGTTTATGTTTGAGGTAAAAATAAAAAACTAATGATAACTATGGACCCATACATTCTATCGTCTTCTTGGCAGGACGCTACCGACTGGATAGAAGCATTGATTAAACATATAAAGGATCAGCACTTAGTGACGTCACGCATGTATTTTTAGGCTCCGCCCTGAAGCATCATTTTTAATTTGTCAAAACTGTAAAATGGCGCTTATGTAAACGACCGTCAGCGCTATGTGCTGTCAGCGGGACGAGATATTGTGGGCGGTAACGACGCGCGACGCCATATTTGAGAAATTTTTGGCTTCAACATACGTTACATATTTCCCGTCCTCTTAGCATTGGATAGAAATGACTGAGTGTCGGCGTGGATTGGTACCTATGACAGTTATACTTCTTTTGCTAATCCAGGCCCACACACAGTCAGTTCAATCTGATCCAATCGATAGCGTCATGCCGATTGAACGATAGAAAGGATGGTCTATGGCTACCCTTACGGATCAATTAAAAGTAGGTACTTACCTTGAAAAATGCATCTACGTATAAAATGTGTAATGTTCTGATAATATTAAAATTGATGATTCATGATGACATTAAATGATTGCACCGTGTACGTAATGAGCAAAATATTGGTCATGTGATGAGAGTTGAGAGCGAAAAAAACTTTTTCAGGCAGTCCTGGGTTCGTTTTCTGTTATACCATGGGAGTCTCATCATGTGTTTTTAAACTCATGAGAATATGACGTATAGGTACATGTGAGAGCATTTTTACACGACTGCTCAAAAAAAGGACTAAAGAGATTTGGACTTAATATATTATGGGATATCGTTAGAATCCTTACATTATTCCGAGTAACATAGGGTATATTTGCAAAAAGTAGTTTTACCACAGTGCAGTTGTGTTTTAAAATTAAAATTTTTTAATGATTTGCTTGTTCATGTGTTGTAACACATTCACTACTATGGATGGATATATTGTGTTAAAACTCATGAAAAATACTAGGTTTAGTAAGTCATCATTGAAATAGTTTTACATAGAGTTTGGGTTTGTTATAAAATATGACTACGTTGAATACTACCTAATGTTTACAGACGTAGCTTTAAACATTAAATAATGATAATAATAATAGTAAAACAGATTGTTTGCAAACACGATATGGTTCAAAAATTCAATTATTTTGTAATTTGTTGTATACAGGGTCACGACACGACAGCTATGGCGTTATCTTTCCTGATAATGGCGATTGCTAATGAGACAGAAATACAAGTAAGTACGTTAAGGAATTATTAATAACCGTTTATTTACCTATTATTTTTGTTATCTTACGCTTGTGAAATCAACAATAGCACATTGTTTGGCACAAGTTGAAACAGCTATTTGTAAATACGTAAATCTATAGGTAAATACTTGAAAAACATACAATGAAATAAATAAAAATTCAATCATGAGAAGGCGGTTTCTCTTACGACCTACGAGTCACAATTTGGCTGAAGTAGATTATGCGATTTTAGATCATTAATATTTTCAGGAAAAGATATACGAAGAAATGCAAAATATTTTTGGAAGTTCTGAACGCTCTGCAACAATGCAGGATCTGAACGAAATGTCGTACTTAGAATGCTGTATCAAAGAGTCGTTGCGATTATATCCCAGTGTGCCGTTCATATCACGATATGTTGAGAAAGAATTAAACATTGGTAAGTACAATAGCAGTGATAGCCCATTGATTGAGACGTCTGTCTCGTCGGGGGATCGGGGGTTCGAATCCGGACACACACTTTTCATTTCGGATGTATGTGCGTCTGTGGAACCAAATATCAGTTGTTTAACGGTTAACAAAATATACCTAAAGATTTTCAGCTTTCTCGCGCAACGACTTTCAATAGCTATTCAGCGCGGGAATGCTGCCTGCATAATAGGCACTCTACCTAGGGCTCAAAATTTTATAAGTACCTACTTTACTTCTTAATTTTAGTTATTTTAATTTAATGATATTTCTAAGTATAGTTTTACATTAAGTTAGTAATTTTCATGTTTTTTACTTTAGATATGTAGTTTTTAATTTAGATATAGTTTAATTTTATAGTTAATGTTACTAATTTTTAACCTTAATCTTCTTGAATAAAGATTTTCTTCGTAACGGTATTTTCGCCATGAAAAAAAAATTTTTCTTTCGCCTAGCCCCTTGCGAAATCGTCCGAAAAGAACCTATGTTTCAAAATTGAGTCCTCCACCCGCGGTCCCGGTTCATGCCATAGGTGGTCATGGCAGGGCTGGCCGTCTTCCACACCACTGCCTTCTACAGGTTTATATTTTAAAAATACCAAATCGCTCTCGGCCCGTATTTGTTTACACTAAAACTAACAACTTTTGTTCTACGACTTTTTTTACTAGATATTTTAAGAAATACCTATCAAATATTCAATCCTTTACAGAGATACTCTACTTGTTCCTACTCTGTAATGTAACATCGGCAAGTAGCAATGGCGCGCGGCGCGGCGGCCGGCGCGCGATCTCACGGCGCGAAACCGCAACAGTGTAACGTCACTTTACAGAAATAACATTTTTTTGTATGAAATAAATTAATGCTGAATTTTGAAAAGTCGTAAAACCAACTTTGAAATGTTGTTAGTATTAATGTAAACAAGTACAGGCCGAGAGCGATTTGGTATTTTTGATATGACCCTGTATATGCAGCCATACGCACAGTGAAAGTGGTCCTACGTTTACCGTACTTTGGTTTTGTTCCAGGCGGGTACACCGTACCAGGAAATGCTAATTACCACATATTCATCTACGACCTGCACCGGCGCGCTGACCTGTACCCTGAGCCGGAGCGATTCATCCCCGAGAGGTTCCTTCCAGAGAACTGCGTCAACCGACACCCCTACGCCTATATACCCTTTAGTGCTGGACCTCGGAACTGCATTGGTGAGATGTATTTTAGGAGCATTTTTTAATATGTATTTTCAATTGTTTCCAAGGTAGGTAATTAAAAAACTAATGGAGTAGGGATAACAAACTCGGGGATAGATACCAACACGTCTTGGATGTTGTAGGGTCGATGTGCCGGTTTTCGGCCTTTTAGTGCTCCTATCAACTTCAGGACATCAGAAAAAAATGTTGCAGACATATTATAGTTGCACTCACTATCTTATATGAAAGCCAGTATAATCAATTTTATTTTTAAAAAACTGTTTTATGCTGGAAGTTATTAATTATTTTTATTTTTAATTTAATCTGGAAAAAAGCTAAAAATTCAGTTTTCGGCCACAAATTTTAGTTTTCGGCATGGGGTATTTCAGTTTTCGGCCACTGCATTGCGATGGATTTAAAATGAATTGGTAAGTCTAAAATTATATGAAATGATATGAAAACTTAATCATTATTTTCATAGTATATCCAAATATTATTAAAATGACAATCAACATAATACAATAAACTAAAATAAACAAAAAACCAGAAATACATCATTACCCACAAACAAGGCAGTGAAGAAATATTTCTTCCGCGTGAATTCCGTTTTTTTGCAAATCTCACGGGATCCATGGATTCTTCCGGGGAAAATATAAAATTCTTAAAAAAAACGACTTTTGGAGTCATAATTTTAATGTACACCAATTCGATATCGGGTGATTGTCTATGATATTATCGTAGTTTTTCGCACATCGAATAGGTATTACGAAGAACTAAGATTTTACGAAACATTGCCCGACTTTCATTATTTCACCCATTGTAGTGGCATTTGGAGTTGATTTTTTGAAATAATTTTCTATTTTATTTTTAATTTTAAGTTGAAAATCACCTCTGTAGAAATTGAGTACAGACTTGAATTTATTTACTTCCAAAAGACTAGCATAAACGTATAAATTAAATTTTGATGAATTTAGAACCACCCCCTTTATGAAATCGGTTTAAATATTGCTTTCTGGAAGTAAATGCACAAGTCAATGTAAAAAATACCCAAATCGCTGGAACTGTGCTTATTGCAACTGAAGAGTTCAATCAATTTCCCCGAGATCCCATCAGCAGATTCTGACTTCATGACTATTGCCATTAAGTCAGCATCTGCAAGCAAATGCCATTAAAAATACCCAAATCCTTTCAAAAGTACTTGTAAAATTTGAAGAGTTCCCTCGATTTCACCAAGATTTCACGATCAGATTGTGACCTAATGACCATATAACAACCTGGAAAGCATATTCTTTCAAAAAATACCCAAATCGCATCAAGTGAGCTTATAAAATTCTCTCAATTCTTAAAGAATTCCCTCAATTTCTTCAGGATCCCATCATCAGATCCTGACGTGATGAACATGAGACCATTTGGTAAGTATACCCTTTCAAACAAAAAAATATTTTTTCAAATCAGTTCAGGCGTCTTTGTGTAATCGGGGAACATACATAAAAAAAAAAGATTCGGACGAATTGTAAGCCTCCTCCGTTTTTGAAGTCCTTTAAAAAGTCGCCTATGTGTTTATCTAGGATATAATCTATTTCCATTCCAAATTTCTGCAAAATCAGTTCAGTAATTGCGGCGTGAAGAACTATTTCTCCGGCGTGATTTCGACTTTTCACAAATCTCGCGGTAACCATGGATTTTTCCGGGACAAAAATTAGCCCATATGATAATCCAGAATACGATCTAACTTTATTACACATTTCAGTCAAGCCGGTCCAGTAGTTGCGGTGTGAAGTAGTAGGTATTTCCCATACGTGAATTTTGTCTTGGATTTTCCGGGATAAAAATTAGCCTATGTGTTAGCCGGAACATAATCTAACTCCATGCTATATTTCTACCAAATCGGTTCTGTAGTTGCGGCGTGAAGGAGTATTTCCCCGCGGTTTTTCACATATCTCACGTGAACCATGGATTTTTTGGGAACAAAATGTAGCCTTTGTGTTAATACAATCTATCTCCAATCCAAACAGTCGAATCAGTTCCGTAATTGTGCCTGAAGAATTAATTCCCGCGCGTGAATTTTGGATTTCACAAACCTCGCGGAAAACATGGATATTTCCATGTTTTCCGCATGTGTTAGCCTTTACTTCAATTAATCGATCGGACAAGTGAAAGAAAATAAGAAAGGTACAATTGCCAAGTAGTAAATGAGTTGATGATCTTCGGACGCTTGAACGCTTGAAAATCATAATAGCTAAGAAGTAAGAATTATTTTAGCTTATATCAGCTTGTAAACGTTGATTCGGCCCATTCTTTTGGGAGTTGGTTGTGATTTTACAAATAGACATAGTTAAAGACACACGTTTAAATTACTTACTTATAACTTTATACGTCGTATGTTAAATAAAATAGCTCTAAAAATTTTAAAAATTATAACTTTGGCGTATGATGACCGAAATCTAAGGTGATATTTAATTTTTGGTCCCATGCTTTTCATACAATTTTAACTTATGCCGAAAACTGAAGTACCGTTTCATCTACCTTTTAATTTTCGGCCACCCCAAAATGGTCTTCCCCGTTTATCCATATTTTTAATGATTACGACATAAACTGACGGCCGAAAACTAATGGCGTGAGTCTTCACATTAAGTACATTATTAAAAGAAAGAATCGTGAGAAAAAATATTTGACCATTTGTAGAAAAGACATGAAAGTGTGGAAGACTTGATATTTCAGTTCTCGGCCCCTAGGCCGAAAACTAAAGTTTTGAAAAAATTTTAATGCTAGTTCCCGGCCCCCATCATTATTGTTGTTTTATACAAAATATCCCAAAAGTTATATTAGGAATATGTTACCAAGTTATTTTTGAAGTGCATTATATACTTATTAATACCATTTATTTAGAATAACTACACAAAGTTTACTTTGGAATGAAACGCGCGGCACTATTTTTTTTTTAATTTCTGTAGTTTGCGTTACCTCTAATCGTCGCCTCCAAAATGAACAAATTCTGTAAAATCACTCGAAGGTGTTTTCTGACCAAAAATGTTTTCATTTAGAAAGCAAACATTTTCAAATATCTGGATAAAGATTTTACTTGGAAATAGTATTTCTAAGTGATATTTTCTCAATTTTACGGCATCGTGTACGCGTAAAGGCCGAGAACTGAAGGTGGCCGGCGAACCGGCACATCGACCCTAGCTACTCGTAACACCAATCGGTAGTTAAATGATCAAAGAATTCATTGCTTATTTCAGTGAGGAAACAGTAGCCTATGTCTTGATCCAGGATTCATAATATTCATCTTCTCTCCAAAAAGTCGAAATGGTGGTAGGATAATTACTGAGGAACCTTGTCAAAAAAAAATAATTGTACTTAATAAAAAATATGTTATGTACTTCTGTTCCTTCTGCTTGATTGTTCATCTGTATCTTTCCAAAGACATGGTTAAAAAACTAAGCTATTTCACTTTAGTGTTCTATTCCTAAAAATTTGCAAAACTTTCAGGTATAGCACATGGTTAAATTTTTTTGTTTTGGTGACTTGGCTTCCTCGCTTTTTGCATGGTACCTACACAGATTTTACTGCTGGCGCGACAAATCTCGTTTATAGTAATTTTTATTTTCGTTTCAGGCAAAAAGTTTGCGATGCTTGAAATGAAGAGTCTTATGTCCGGTTTGATAAGAAGATTTCGGTTAGAAGCTGTTACAAAACCATCTGAATTAAAATTCAGAACCGATCTAGTATTGCGTACGAATAAGCAGCCAATCTATGTGCGCTTCCATAAGAGGTCTAGTTAGGATATTATTTTAGTAGGAAATACTAATTTGTTTTGCTATAATCCGCTTGATAGATTCTGTATGGTACAATATGCAGGAACACTGCCCACATGGACATCGTGTCGGGACGAAACGAACGTCGAAGAAAGTGTTAGAAAATTGAGTGTGGTGTTTTATGTGGGCAGTGTTCCTGCATATTGTACCATACAGAAGCTTTTCAGGAAGCGGATTATAGCAACACAAATTAGTCTTTCCACAACACAAGTTAGTATTAGTATTATGGATTTCCGCAAAATAACGCCTGCTTCCATTCAATGGATATTATTTTATTTATAGTTTTATTTTGGTTTACGTAAATAATAGTAAGTATGTAAAAGTAAAATTTGTGGCAAAATAAAATATAAGTACGTGCAGATTTTTTATTGTCCTTTTAACCTTAAATTGTAATGTAGCTTTTAATTCAGTTTTGATTTCCTTTTTCAGCAAAAAATATGAGAAAATCTCGTTACGTATAATTATCATATTATTACATAGGTCACACTAAAAGTTTCCGGAATTGACCACTTACATAAACAATATTTAAAAAGTTATTACTACATTTGAAAATGGAACTCTTTAGCCGTGGAATACAATTTGTTTTATCTGATTGTCAATTGTTTTCACATAATGGCGTCATTTTAAAAATTGCGTGATTACAATAAAATGGATTTAACTCGGGAAAATTTTCGTTGCATGATTTTTTACGATTTTAAGAGTAATTTGACAGCTCAGCAGAGCCTCGTTCGGCTTCAATCTGATTTTGGCGAAGAAGCACCATGCAAGACGACCATTTATAGCTGGTTTGCAGAATTCAAACGTGGTCGTGTCAATTTCCATGATGAAATTCGTGAAGGTCGCCCGTGCACCGCTGTGAATAATAAGAACATCGATGCTGTGCGCCGTATGATTGAAACAGACAGGCATGTGACCTACCATGAGATTCGGACACCATTGGACATAGGCATGAGTCTAATACAATCAATCCTACACAAACATTTGGGTGTGAGAAAGCTGTGTTCTCGATGGATCCCACACAATTTGACTGAAGATCAAAAAACGGACCGCATCACTTGGTGCCATGCTATGCTTGCCAGATACAACGAAGGGGCTTCAAATTTGGTGTGGGACATAGTAACAGGTGACGAAACATGGATTTATAGCTATGATCCCAAAACGAAGCAGCAATCGAGCGTATGGGTCTATAGAGATGAGCCGAAACCAACCATTAGCGCGCGTGAAAAGTGCCTCGAAGCGGATGATTGCTTCTTTTTTTAATAAAACTGGACACGTGGCTACTGTTGCTTTAGAAAATCGTCGTACCGTGAATAGTGACTGGTACACGACCATTTGTTTACCGGATATTATTGGAAAACTCCGTGAAAATAATGGTAAACGCCGTATCATCTTGCACCACGACAATGCAAGTTCCCTCACGGCCAGACAGACAAATGAGTTTTTGAAGGCGAAAAACGTACAACTTATGAGTCATCCAGCATACAGTCCTGACCTAGCACCGTGAGATTTTTTTCTGTTCCTGAAAATCAAGAACCAATTATGCGATAAACGGTTTTCATCACCAGAAGAGGCTGTCGAAGAGTATTAAAACACGTATCTGACGTCACCACGGAGGAGTGGCACAAATGTTTTAAAAATTGGTTCAATCGTATGAAAAAGTGCATTGACGCAAAAGGAGAATATTTTGAGAAACAATAAATTGATTTTCGACCATTAATAGTATATTTTTATTATTGATTCCGGAAACTTTTAGTGCGCCCCACGTATTATTGTAAAGTACATTATCTCTTGGCGTTCTCAGTTTCTATAAGAAATTTTTTCGCGACAAATTTCATTTGCGTCTCTTATCTCTATAGGTAGATATTCTCTACACCTCTCTGCATAGTCCACGGATGACTGAAAGAGATCAAAGACTCCAAATATTTATTGTTTTAAATCTCCAAGATGGTTATTCTTACACAGCTGTAATTTCCGCTTGATTTCTCAACATCTTTTTATTCCATAACATCTGAAAACGCAAAATCTTTTATTAGACTCACAGAAAGCAAAGCTTTGAATGTTTGCTAAAGTATTTCCAAATCCCTATTTCATTCATGGTCTTTCTTTTATTGCTGATGATATATTGTTACGTAGCAAAAAATAACCTTTTCAATCAGTATACTTAATAAATCTACTTACTGGTTAATCTTTTTTTCGTACCTACTTATAGCGGGTTATATTCCAGGTTGGTTGACCAAGCAGTTATTAAGTCTATGAATGCAGTTTTTTTTAGTTTAATTTTTAATGTTCCATCTACCCCTTTATACGGCATAGCCGTGGGACGTCCTGTATAAGCTAGCGCTTGACTGTTCACATCACACCTGATGGAAAGTGATGAATTGATGATACAACCTAAGGTGGAGTGGAGTGCGCTTGCTTGGAAGATACCTATTCACTCTTGATTTGAAGGCCCCAAATTAGAGGATATTCTCTATTTCAACGATGGTGAATCTGGAAAAAGGGGCACACCTACCTTGAGAGCTTTCCTAAACTTTGTGGATATTAGGCTAAACAGTATCGGGTTTAAGACAATACTGAACCAACTGTTGACCAGAACGACTTTGTAGCCGATACCCCAGAACTGAAAACAAAAACACATTACATATTGTGACTAATTGACTGATATGACAGACAAAGTGTATTTTATTACCTTTTATACCTATAAAAAGCATCATAAAATACATTAAATTGATAGCGATTTTCTATCCAATGTTATGATCATCGTAATAGTAAGTAGGTATGGGGTTGATAATAGTGCCAATTCTGTTGCGCAAAATCTATAAACTTAACTAATTTGACGCATCTAAACACAGTGCTATATCGTTTTCAAAATGCTCCCTATGGAAAAGGATAGCACTAGTTTTAGAAGCGTTAAAGGAGTTTAGTTTTTTTTAAAGCCTCTCTAGCGCAGTTGGCGCGGACATGGATTCGAGTCGAGTCGAGTCTGAGGTCGCGGGTTCGATTCCCGCCTTGGAGCTGTTTGGAATTTTATAATTTTGGTTTGTATAAGATTTCTAAATTAGCTCAAGTCCGGTCTGGTGGGAGGCTTCGGTCACAGCTAGTTACCGTACCCTACCGAAACAATCGTTTAATGGAATTGAAATCTACCCTGGACAAGGTGGACCGCACGAAAAAATGTCGCCAGTTTATGGGTGGCAAAGTGCTTGTTTTGTCACCAACAGTAAGGCCACGCTGTAGTACGCTCAGCTGCCAAATATGTAATTATGACAGATGGCGCTACTGTTTGCTTGTATGAAAAAGGTTTACGTAAATCGTTCCGATGCCCATATCCTGAGGTTTCTTTTTCGGTAAGGGTAGATACCTATTTGCTAAGCCACAGAGGCTTGCATGATTATATGGGTATTGGACTAAGCTAGACTAGCTAAACCAGCAATTAGGTAACTATATACACAATTTTACAATTACAGACTTACAATATGCAATTGTAAGTCTAGCGGGAGATATTTTAAACATGTTGGTAGGTACATACAGGTATTTTTATGTATCCAGATAATAAATAATCATACCTTCTCCAAATGTTTAAGTTGTCGCATATCGAGAGAGAATATAAGCACGCGAAAAGTAAAGTACGGCAGCCAGCAGATAAGAAAGGACAGCGTCATCGCTACTGAAAACAATGCAAAAGATAACACTATTAGCGGTCATGATTAGCAATATTACTAATTATTACTTTTTTGTTGTAGTTGTGTTTTATTCCTATGACAATACGTATCAAAATTATCACACTCGACGGGATATGAATCCGCGTCTCCCAGTTATCGCGGCTAGGTGCTCTACCACTGAGCTAAGGGGGCTCAAGCCATCGCGCCGATGCGATAATTTGATACGTATTCTATTCAGTTCTAAAGCAGAACTGTGGTGCTATCTATACGATTTATTTTTTATTTTTATTGATAGGCGCAAGCGCAAGGCTTGACTTCAATCATGCCTGATGTACAGAAATCATGAGGTCTAGGATGGAACGTGCTTGCCTTGAAAATACCTATTCACTCTTCTCTTGAATGCATCCAGATTGGCTGGAAATACACGGAAGCTGGAAATGTGTTCCGCGCCTTAGCATTTCGTATCAGAAATTTGGAAGAAAAACGTTTCGTTCGAGTACGCTGGACTTAAGCATGCCACTTCTCTCGACGTCTTGGCCTTGCGGTTATATGGTAGAACGGTGAAAGAGGTACAAGGTTGTGGAATTTCAAGAATTCCACAACCTTGCAGACTCTCCAAAATATATCCTATAAAAAGCCGCTGAACGGGCTGCAACACTGCGTCGGTTTTCTAAACTGAACTTTTGCCCGTGTTAGCGATTCCTTACCAATAATGATGAAATTGTGAAATTCCGGACCTTGTAAATCAGATGAAACTAAATGTTTCTTGATCATCCAACACTGCATTATTGTTATGAAAATAATAGACTCACCAACGAGTTTATTCACTTTACTCCTGTTGTCTCGATGATTAAAAATTTTATTCTTCGAATTCGATTTTTCCGTTGTGTTCACTTTCAAAGCGATCATCGTATACACGAACAACATAATCACCAACGGAACCACAAAAGTCACGAGAGCCAAAACTCCGTTAACCACTTTTGAAAATGGAGTGGGTACCGTGAAACACACCGTCATGTGATTGGTGCGGATCAGTTCCACCGTCAGCACCTCTGTTGTCGTCTCTATGATCGCTATTATCCATATAACCGTTATGACTTTCATCACTCTTTTCCGAGGGGGTGAATACTTCAGTAGCAACGGATACCATATCGCTATATATCGTTCTATCGCCAGCGCAGTCATCACCAATATGCTGTTGTTCCACAACACTATCACGAAGAAAAAATGTATTTTGCACGTGATGCTCCCAAACAAGTACGATTCGCCCAAAAATAAATAGACTTCTAGAAATATGGCGAAGGATACTATTGCGTCAGATACAGCCATGTTGAAAAGGTAGAAATTGGTCGCGGTATGCATGCTTCTGTCCTTGTAGATGACGATGCAGGTCAGAAGGTTGCCGACGAGGCCCACCACGAAAATTGTTAATAACACAGTAGAAATGGTTACTTGAAGCCAAACAGGATCGCTACCGATTACCCGTTTCAAAAAACGGCTCCATAACATCAAATTGAAATTATTTTCCGAGATATTCGTTAGATTTTGCATAACTATTAGGTAGGTAGGTACCTACTTGAGAGCGGGAAATAAATATTTTTTAGTTTTTAATTTTGTCACTGATATTCTGTTCTCTACACGTTCGCTACGCTGAAGCGTATGGTCAATGTTTGTCTACGACTTAAACGTGAGTTTAACCGTGTTTGTAGAACTAAGTACCTGCTAACTAACTACATATTACTTAGATGGATTAACTTCCTGAAAAATTCCATTGTTTGTTTAGCAATTAGGTAATTGGGGCTATAAGTTCTAACTCGATGGACACAATGAATTATTGCAAAGGGTTGTGAAGTATATCTAATTTTTCGTCAGAAATCTTCAGGTTTCATGAAAATATTCGTAAGCGGTCGATTCATCCATTGCCAGTGACTTAGTTATTACCTATTCGTGTTTTCAAATAGTTTTACCTCGTTTCATATACTAGAAAAGTTGTCTTATTTATTATAATGACATTTTGAATAGAGCAAGTGCCGAGTTCCTTGCCGGTTCTTCTCAGTGCAAATCTGCTTTCCGAACTTGGCGGTAGGTAGAGTTCGGTTAAGTTTTCATAAGAGCCTGTAAATAAGGCCTATGTGAAAATAATAAAGGTTTTCATTTCAATTTGATAGGATCGTAACTTCGTCTGCGGAACTTAGTGTAAGAAGTAAGAAACTTTTTATACACTCGATAATAATTGATAACAAATACAATGTATTACAATAGATACGTCTTGATTTTTTCCATTTGCCTCCAAACTGTTGTTTCCTTCGTTATTTATTTTAATTCGTATTATTTCTATGATATCCAATCTATGATAATCGATTAATGTAAATAGTGTAGCAACACTAAATGATGACAATGACATAAGGAACAACATGGACTGGACTCGTGTACAAAATAAACGTGATTATTTTTAATCTGTCAAGGTGCGTATAAAACGGCGTCACTTTTGACAACAATTATTGGCGCGCACCGCATATCACGCTCCGCTCGGAGCGCTCCGCAAGGCAAGGCTAGAATCTAGAATGAATGAGCCTTTCGACCACAGAACACATATACTCTCTCATTCGACATAACAAATGAACTATAGAGATGTTCATCTCCATAGTTTTGTTGTTTCATAGATTTTATGTAAGAAGTTGTCACTGTCAACTGTTGTTTGCCTGACGTCTCAGCCTGACGTCTATCAAAGTCACAAATGACATCAAGCCATCAAGCCATCAACTGGAAAAAAAAGATGTACGAGCGAGCTTTAAAGTTTTTATGAATTAAATTAAGATTTTACCTAAAGAGTTACGAAAATCAATAGAAATTAGTAGTATCACAGTTATTAAGTTACATAAAAGCATCAATATTATGCTCCGTCATTGATATAGTGAGTGCGGGCGTTTTAAAAATGTCTGGCACATCTTCGGCATCCAAGAATCACTCGAGAAAACCAAACAGTAATCGCGATCGTGATAGAAACAAGTCCGTAGCCTCGGAGTCGGGAGGTTCTAGCCAGTGTGATACCCCGCCGCTCATCGAAAAGGTAATCTTTTGTATTTAATCGTCTCAACCCTAATGTCCCATTGCTTGCCATGGGTCATTATATTTTTTCATCTTAATATGAGAGGAGACCAGTGCTAAGCTCAAAGGTATATGATCATATCATACTGATTATAATTTCAGGATGGAGCTCCCTCGCAGGGCAAGTTCGCAGGGATTGGGCCTGACTCCATACAGTGCATGGCAGAGCAAGTTGGTGCGGACCTTAACACAGAAGCAGCCACCAATCTTGCAGAGGATGTTAGCTATAAGCTCAGACAGACTATAAGTGTGAGTGTTCCTGACCCCTACTAACTGATTCCAAAATAGGAGTTTTATTTGAATTATGCATGTTGTATTTCCACACTCCACGAATTTTTTGAAAACTACTGATTTGATTTGGATATGGTTTACAAAAGCGATCTGGGCCTGTTACCTGTAGTACATAATATGTAGGTTGTTAGAGCACACTTTCTTGAATGTTGGTGTAAAGGAAAAGTAAGTGGGAACAGGAGGGGGAACACTTTTCATTTCAGAAAAAGTTTCAATATTGTAAAAAATGAATTTCAAGCGGCTAGAGCTATGGGTAAAACCATAATATACTTACTTTCGGCATGCCTGGGTCCCATTGTATGAGGTTTTTTTTATTCATATAGGTTTATGCTTGACTACAATCTCACCTGATGTAAAGTGACCATGTGGTCGAAGATGGAGTGCGCTAGAAGATGCCTATTCACTCTTTTCTTAAAGATACCCAGGTCGTAAGATGCGGGAAACGCAGATTTCAAGAGAGCATTCCAAAACTTAGCCATGCGTACTAAAAATGAAGAAGCGAACCGCTTTGTGCATACTGGTGGTGTAGTGACAACATAGGGATGGAAGCCCCCCTGGTGTCTGTGTTGAGGGATGGGAGGGTGTTTGGTGTTGATTTGTTAAAATTCAAGAATTGCTTGGCTAACTGATGTAATTTTATGTGAGAGTTTATCGAAAGGTCTTGTGACACTTTAAATTTGCAATTAGCGGGACAGGACAACATTTTTTGAGATGTGATGGAGTCAATTTATATTTCAGACTATTGCACTACACAGTGCGATGATGAAGAAGTCCTGTTTAGACGGCTGGGACGTAAACACAGTGCTCACTATGTCCGACACTAGTCCAGTGGTTGGAGCGACTGCAGCACTGTACGCTCAAGTGGGAGAGGAAAAAATATGTTGTCAAGTGGTAAGGAAAGTTACTTGATGCATCTGTACAGGGTTTGTCTAAGTAACCCTTACCTGTTTTTAGGGTTTCATACCAAAATAGTAAAAACAGAACTTTATTATTAATGAACTTTTTTTTGTATATATATAGTTACTCTTCCCGCAATTTTACGCCCATAAGCCTATTATGTCTTATGAGCTTTACAAATTGATAAAAAGCAAATAAAATTTCGCAGGCAGTCTTCTTTAGTTTCTTTAACAAAAGAGTACAGAAATCCCAAAGCAACAAGCAATAAACAAAAAAAAATAGAAGCCAGCAGATGTTTAGGACCAGAGAATAGAGGCCTTTGAAAGAAAAGTGTATTCATTGTTATTGTAATCATTATCAAATTTTGCTCCCTGATTGGCTGATGTAAATCAGTGAACCAATCAGAGAGCAAAATTTGTTCTTCTTTTCTTGCTTTATGGCTTCCTGTAGTGCCAAAACAGCACAGTGCACTTCCCCAATATCAAGTAGCTTGAGAGAGGCAAAGGACATTCGCCAGTTTAAAATGACACAGTTTTGAGATGATCTGTAATAGAAGAGTTAATTATGGTTTCTGATTACAAGTATGATGATTATGTTTTTCTCACGAACATGGGGTTTTAAACTATTTTTACTTTCAAAATGGTATTGAATTCAATTTGGATTTCAATCAATGTTTTTGTGGCCCATGTTGATAAGAAACTAAAAATTTTTCAGGAGACATTAATAAATGTAGCAGAATATGCAATGACAACACAAAGTTATGTTTACTCAACATTACCTACGGTCTCTGTGGAGTGGATAACCGATGATAAAAGCCTTACAAACAGCAACAATATCAGCACCAATTTACAGATATATTTCGCCAAAATTGCCAGAGGTGAGATAATTATGGCATTAGATTTTTACACTCTACAAGTTAGTACTTGCCTGAGATCTCACCTGATGGTAAGTGATAATACAGCCAAAGATATTATCTTACTAACTTGAATAAATAAGTAAGCAGTTTCTACACAGCATACTGCCAGAACGCTAAATCTCTTGGTGGTGCGTCTTTGCTGATAGGTAACTACTTAACTATGGTTATTGCCGAATCTTTCCACTGGACAAACTTATCACCTCTTTGCCACCAGAAATTGCTATGCTACATTTTGTGTAAAAAAATTCAGGGGAAAAAAGGTCCTTTAGTACCCTGTATCTCCTATGGTTTGAAAATTACGCATAATGTCCAATTTAATAAAAATCACTCTGCATGTTGGTCCTGTAATTGTTTTCTAGTTTTGTCTACTTCCCTACTCCACATGTTTATGTCAAATAGTTTTTGAGATATGAGGGTGTCAAAAGTGGCTCCAAATGGTTCGTGTAAAATTACACACGGTACGCTTGCCAGTACTGTATACTATGTACTTTGACAGATTGTAGACAAAGCAATTAACTAAACAACTTTTGACAAATAAGACTGTGTTGTGTTCTAAAACCTACCGATACATCTTTCATTTATCTCCAATGAACATGCTATAGCCAATATACTTTTGTAGCGATATTAAGCCTAAAGAAGAGTATCAGACAAGTGGCAGTGGAGGACCTAGCGACGAACACTCGCATCGGCCCCATCATACCGAATCTCTTCAACCTGGTTGTATTGGTGTTGAATGACGATAACCTCAACGCGTTGAACGTACCTACCAAGAGGCCTCTGCAGTCAAATGTACTGGACATGGTCGACGCGCTGTGTTCCAACCCTTGCAGCTTGGATACCAATATACACCAACAGGTAAGATCGTTTCTGCGCCCTGCAGTGCTAGCATGGAAAGAAGACTGTTTTCTCCATATGGAAGGCTGAAACTCTTCAACCTGATAGTATTGATGTTCAATAATGACAACCTCAACACGTTAAACGTACAAGAGGCCTCTTCAGTTGAATGTACTGGACGTGGTTGACGCATTGTGTTCTAACCCTTGCAGTTTCGATACCAATATACAACAGCAGGTTCAGCCAGAATTTAATGCAGAACTTGGACTTGCAAACATCTGGTGGTTCTATAAAAACTTGGAGATATTGCGCCTAGTGTTCCAACAAAAAGCTCAGGCTTTTTTCATACTACCAGTTACTGTTAAAGTAACTGGTAATATGAAAAGCGCTACGTTGGTCACTTAACTTCACTTTGTGCTCTGCGTTGATTTTCGCGCTCCGCCCATATCCACAATGCGGTCTGCGACGATGCAGCGTTTTAGAACGTGCTAACGAGAAAGGGGTAAACCTTATCGTTGCTACACAGTATCGCATCGGAACTTTAAAGCGCGTGGCGGTACGTTCCAACTTTTAACCAACTCCGAAGCCTGAGCCAATTCAGAAATATTATACGAAACTTCCAAACTGGGTGCCGGGAATTATTATTTCTAAAATAAAGAATTCGGCAGCATCAAAAGTTCCAAATTTACCTACGCTTTGATACAGGACTCTTGATGTGCCGGCCTGACTCACACTTGGCCAGCCACTCAATAGTACATTTCACAAACTCTGCTGTTCATACAATTGATGAAGGCATTTTTCATTGCAGTTCCAAAGGCTTTTTCCTGTCATGGTGTCGAACATATTGGGCAATGGTGTGTTAGCGGAAAAGATGGTAGCACTTCTAACTAAGATAGTGCGGACCTGGCCACAGTTCATCACCGTAGGTATGACCAAATTACGCCTTACAGGCATCAGCGATCATCGCTCCTACATAACAGAGATGACTAAAAATTACAAATTAGTAGTAGACATAGCTTTTTTTATGCTTAATTAATGATTTTTTTATAGGTAAAGGCATACTATTCGACTATCTATCACAAGGCACCAAGGAGCGTTTGTCGCCGCCGATGGTGCGATGCCTGAGCGCGCTGGGGCGGTGCGCGCTGGTGGAATGCCTGGCCGACAGCCTGGACTACATCGACGACTACATCCACGAAGCGCGACGCGGCAACGCGGCTGAGCTGAGGCAGACCGTGCTGGTGAGTACACATCGACCACTGATATCTGTCACAAGGCACCAAGGAGCGTTTGTCGCCGCCGATGGTGCGATGCCTGAGCGCGCTGGGGCGGTGCGCGCTGGTGGAATGCCTGGCCGACAGCCTGGACTACATCGACGACTACATCCACGAAGCGCGACGCGGCAACGCGGCTGAGCTGAGGCAGACCGTGCTGGTGAGTACACATCGACCACTGATATCTGTCACAAGGCACCAAGGAGCGTTTGTCGCCGCCGATGGTGCGATGCCTGAGCGCGCTGGGGCGGTGCGCGCTGGTGGAATGCCTGGCCGACAGCCTGGACTACATCGACGACTACATCCACGAAGCGCGACGCGGCAACGCGGCTGAGCTGAGGCAGACCGTGCTGGTGAGTACACATCGACCACTGATATCTGTCACAAGGCACCAAGGAGCGTTTGTCGCCGCCGATGGTGCGATGCCTGAGCGCGCTGGGGCGGTGCGCGCTGGTGGAATGCCTGGCCGACAGCCTGGACTACATCGACGACTACATCCACGAAGCGCGACGCGGCAACGCGGCTGAGCTGAGGCAGACCGTGCTGGTGAGTACACATCGACCACTGATATCTGTCACAAGGCACCAAGGAGCGTTTGTCGCCGCCGATGGTGCGATGCCTGAGCGCGCTGGGGCGGTGCGCGCTGGTGGAATGCCTGGCCGACAGCCTGGACTACATCGACGACTACATCCACGAAGCGCGACGCGGCAACGCGGCTGAGCTGAGGCAGACCGTGCTGGTGAGTACACATCGACCACTGATATCTGTCACAAGGCACCAAGGAGCGTTTGTCGCCGCCGATGGTGCGATGCCTGAGCGCGCTGGGGCGGTGCGCGCTGGTGGAATGCCTGGCCGACAGCCTGGACTACATCGACGACTACATCCACGAAGCGCGACGCGGCAACGCGGCTGAGCTGAGGCAGACCGTGCTGGTGAGTACACATCGACCACTGATATCTGTCACAAGGCACCAAGGAGCGTTTGTCGCCGCCGATGGTGCGATGCCTGAGCGCGCTGGGGCGGTGCGCGCTGGTGGAATGCCTGGCCGACAGCCTGGACTACATCGACGACTACATCCACGAAGCGCGACGCGGCAACGCGGCTGAGCTGAGGCAGACCGTGCTGGTGAGTACACATCGACCACTGATATCTGTCACAAGGCACCAAGGAGCGTTTGTCGCCGCCGATGGTGCGATGCCTGAGCGCGCTGGGGCGGTGCGCGCTGGTGGAATGCCTGGCCGACAGCCTGGACTACATCGACGACTACATCCACGAAGCGCGACGCGGCAACGCGGCTGAGCTGAGGCAGACCGTGCTGGTGAGTACACATCGACCACTGATATCTGTCACAAGGCACCAAGGAGCGTTTGTCGCCGCCGATGGTGCGATGCCTGAGCGCGCTGGGGCGGTGCGCGCTGGTGGAATGCCTGGCCGACAGCCTGGACTACATCGACGACTACATCCACGAAGCGCGACGCGGCAACGCGGCTGAGCTGAGGCAGACCGTGCTGGTGAGTACACATCGACCACTGATATTTATCACAAGCAATTCTAGCGCTGTCATAATAAAGTGCAATTCAGTTTGCAACAGTGCCTTATACCTACTTTGTTTTTTTCCTAAACGTTGTGCTCTCTTTCTGCCGCGTAACTTTTTCCCCGGGTACCTCTTCTCACACACACAAATAATTCCAAGCATAGTGAAAGAAAGATATTTTTGTTTCTAGGATGCGTCGACGTGCCTGCTGAGATCTGAACCGACTACGTTTTTGGAAGACTACGTGATGACGGATTACTGCATGTACGAAATGTTGGGTGACTCGATTCTACCTAGGAGAACTTTGTTTCCTGCTAAAGGTTAGTAAAATGTAATGATTGTAATATCGTTTAAGTTGCAAATCCGTCCGTCTGTCTGTCTATATCTCATAAACCGTAATACTAGACAGTTAAAGTTTTCTGTTGCCTTTATTACAGCAAATATTAAAAAATTAATTAGAAATAATAAAGGACAGTAAACATGGATCTATGCAATCTGGTGCCACTCCAGGATGAATCAAATCCAAATTTTTTAAGGTGTTCACATTTACAATTTACAATATTCTTTTAGATTATGGACAAATAATAGTACATTTCAATATAAGTGCGGAAAATTTGTCATTTCTTTACGAGTCCCGGTTTGTTGACCCAAGCCGAAGGCGCGGGTCAACTATAGGGACGAGTAGAAATGACAATTCCACACGTGCATTGATCGACGTTTTTAGGGTTCCGTACCAAAATGGTAAAATGGAACCCTTATGGTGCGACTTTCTCCGTCTGTCGGTCTGTCCGTCTGTCTGTCCGTCACACTCGATTATTTCAGTAACTACCGGAGCTATCTATATGAAATTTGGAACAGTTGTGTATATTACTGGCCCAATGACACTGGATTAAAAAAAAATGGATATTATTTTTGTTCTTATTTAAAAAAGGGGGAAAATAGGAGGGTTGAAATTTAAAAGTAAGATAACTGTACTGTGTGGGGTATCATATGAAAGGGTTTACTTTGTACATTCTAAAACCGATTTTTAATTATTTTTAGTCATGATAGTTTTTGATTTATCGGGGAAAATGTCTAAAAAAATACCGTTCCCCCCCCTTATCTCCGGAGTTTATCAATCGAAAAATCTCAAATAACTATGGTCAATAGGAATTTACGTATATTTTACAGGAAAACTATAGCCAATGCTCTAACTAGCATAGTTTTTTTGATATTAACAATAAACCTCTACATACAAAGTTAGTTTTGCGGTTCATTAACAAAGGTAATTATTACCGTTTTACATCTTTGGTCGTTACAGTTTTGGTCGTGTTACATCTACATTAGTATGCCTGATTGTTTTGCTTCAGTACTTCTTGAGTACGGAACCCTCGGTGCGCGAGTCCGACTCGCACTTGGCCGGTTTTTATTTAATACATTTGCGAAAAAAAAAAATTGGTTTTACGTGTTTGCCTGCTCCGTGTTTGCGTGCCGTACTCTTGTAGTTTTTAGTAGTAGTAGTAAAGTTGTTTTTATTTTTATTTAAAGCAATTTTTATTTATTTGTATGCCTGATAGTTTTTGATAATATATTGATTAAAATGTCGAAAAAAAAATACCGTACCCCTATCTCTGAAGTTTATCAATTAATGTATATGTTACGGGATAAATAAAATCAACTATGCATCTATTATACTTTTTTGGTATTAACAATTAACCTCAAAAAACAAAGTTAAGTTTGTGTTTCGGCATTTATTGTTCCGTGGTTTCGGTAAGAAAAATGATTCATAAGGTTCTACTGTTTTCAATAGTAGTACGGAACCCTTAGTGCGCGAGTTCGACTCGCACTTCACCAATTTTACTTTGTTCGTGCTTAAACTTGTTTCCACAACTTCCAGAAGCGGGGTCAAGCGACAAGAACGCTTCAGAAAAGGCGTCAGATGACGACTTCCCGTATCCCCTCAGACCAATAACGAGGCGGCCCAAAGTGAGACTCATCTCCCACAGGAAAACCAACAACAGCATACACAGGGACGCGGTCTTCGAGCCTACGAAATTCACAATAAAAAAGAAACACATCACGCTTAGGATAAAGAACTGTCGCGCTTTAGATGTGCGTAAAAAAAGTGGTGAACGGACTTTGTGCGGTGTTCACGTGAATAGAGTCAAAGGTGTGGTGATCGCAAGTGCATTCTTGAATAGGTTTAGGTACAGAATAAGCACGCATACCGAGTTTCCAATGTACGGCGCTTTAATCATGTGAAATTATTGTCGAATATTGAATGAATTACATGTAATTTATTTTTTTATGTTTCGTTTTTATTTGAACTCCTGATTCGAACAAGAGATGGGCCGAATGTTCGTTTTGTACTCGGTACTTAGCTTATTCGGTTTTTTTTTCAGTACTTGGTACTCGGCCAAGTAACCGAGTTTAAAAATGAGAGATAGGTAGGTTAGCGATATGTTGACACAAAAAATAGTACATTTCAATATAAGTGCGGAAAGTTTGTCATTTCTTTACGAGTCCCGGTTTGTTGACCCAAGCCGAAGGCGAGGGTCAACTATAAGGACGAGTATAAATGACAATTCCGCACGTGCATTGAACGATTTTTTTAATACATTTGCGAAAAAAAAAATATTGGTTTTACGTGTTTGCCTGCTCCGTGTTTGCATGCCGTGTTCGTGTTCATGCGCTCCTGGTGCGCCCGCTCCGGTGCCGCGTAGGAGGAAAACACAAAAGCACTAGTGCGGAAAAGAATAACTTTGCGCACGCTAAACACACATGGAAATGTCAACTTTTTGAGCAAATGTATTAAAAAAACATTTTTAATGCATGTGGTCCTTGCCACAGAATACCATAGCAGACAGTAGTACTACTTGCGGTAAGTGCCAAAGGTTTACTTCGTAAAATCATTTACATAATAAGTATCGAAATGGCCCAGGGTGCTATGTCTCAGCTGCATAAGACTTGGGGGGACATACATATTTCTATTAACACAAAAATGCGTCTATTCCGTGCACTGGTTTTCCCGATTTTTCTGTATGCTCCTGAGACATTAGGGCAGCTGATCGGCAACACATTGACGCTTTCGAGATGTGGTGCTGGAGAAGGATGCTCCGGATCCCATGGACAGCACATAGAACCAGCGCATCGATCTTGAGACAACTCGGAATAACAAAAAGGCTATCAACCACCTGCCTACATAAACTCAGAATAACAAAAAGGCTATTAACCACCTGCCGATAGAGGATTCTGGAGTATTTCGGTCACATTGCCCGAAGGGAAGGTGGCAACCTGGAGAAGTTGGTTGTCACCGGCAAAGTGGAAAGAAAGAGACCTCGAGGACGGAACCCGATGCGTTGGTCGGATCAAATCCACTCCGCTCTCGACACGAACGTCCACGATGCTCTATACGTCGCAGCCAACAGGGCAATATGGCGTGACATCTTCCTAAAGAAAGTAGTCGGTGGAAGAGGTCACGACCCTCAGTAATGAGGAACACGACGAAGAGAATTAATTAATAAGTATAGCGACTCTAGCGGGCCTCGATTCAATCAAATAACTCGGTTTGACAAAAGTAAAACCGAATAATACTCGGTACGACTAGTTCGTCTGGTTCGTTGTACTGCTTAGATGAGCGCGGGGCGCGATCGTAGTGACCAGACGAGCGCGGGACGCGGTCTACCACCAGAGAACTTACCTACACCGGACTTACTCATCAGTAAACAAGGAAGAAGAGACCAGGGTAACTGCTTTTTTTTATAGACAGAAAATGGCTAACGCATACCCCTCCGTCAGGGGAAACCGATGGGTTATGTGGGGCTTGCACCCACTAAAAACTGTCTGTTTCCACGGTGGACCTGCTGGCGGGAGTACGGGATTCACTGTCGTATTCACCGCGCTCCCGCCAGGAGGGTAACTGCTAAAAATAACGCGTACGCTATGTAAATGATTCGCATTTCAATTCTATAGCCTTGACACATTGAAATCTTCGATATTGTTTTTATCGCAGCCGACAAGTCGCCTGGCGCCGGTACCTGGCGCCTCGCTTATTGCGTCGAGCGCGGAATATCAATTTTACATACCTATTTGAATACCAACTTCTTCAATATTATACGTAACACGATATTCTTGACTGTACCTACCCATATCTTCTATACTTATAATAAATCTGTAACAGGTCAAATTCTGTACATTAAAGATATTTTGAAAATTTTTTTTCGAGGGCACTCTAAAATCGGTTCTGAACCCAAAACTGTATTTTTTTTCATTTTTGTCTGTCTGTCTGTCTTTCTGTATCACGGCCGCGCATCACGCCGAAACTACTGAATGAATTCCAATGAAACTTGGTATGACCTGAGTTCATACTACGAGGAAGGACATAGGATACTTTTTATCCCGAAATCCAGCATGGTTCCCTTATAATAAATCTGTAACAGGTCAAATTCTGTACATTAAAGATATTTTGAAAATTTTTTGTCGAGGGCACTCTAAAATCGGTTCTGAACCCAAAACTGTATTTTTTTTCATTTTTGTCTGTCTGTCTGTCTTTCTGTATCACGGCCGCGCATCACGCCGAAACTACTGAATGAATTCCAATGAAACTTGGTATGACTTGAGTTCATACTACGAGGAAGGACATAGGATACTTTTTATCCCGAAATCCAGCATGGTTCCCTTAGGAGAGGGGATAAAAGTTAAAATGTATACTGAGTTGTAAATCATTAACGCGTGGTCCGATTTCATTCATTCTGTTTCTGATAGAAAGGGGATACATTAAAGATTGTTCTGTAAATATTTCAAAGTCATCGGTTTTGTAGTTTAGAAAAAATAGACATAATAACCCTCAGTATTTGTCCAAATAGCTTGAAACACAGAATATGCAGAAAACTTTGATATAAACAAAATAAACAGAATCAAACGAATCGCACATAAAATGAAAGAGCGTAAAAAAATACTCGATCCGAGTCGACGACTTATATGTGGAGAATTATGATTATCGAGTATTTTCAAAAAAAAAATAAAATTAATAAATTGATTTAATGGCGTTGCTAAGTAAACATTTCATTGCTGTCAAATTTTTTCACGTTTTTTTTTAATAATTATTATACTGAGTTATTATACGTCTGGTTTTTCCATAGATTTACTGTAGTGTAAGGTCCGACCTCTTTGGTCTATTTAATTTATTAGCCCAAAGTTTATTTGATATGCAAATAACATAAGATGCGATCAGTCCGATTGTAGGTTTCGGAGAAAATCGAACATTACGTCGATGTATTTGTTCAAGAAAGGGTTAATACTGGGGGCCGTTGAGATAGCTGAAATCATAGGTATATCATATTAAAAAACTCGAAATATTAATAATTATTATATATAATTGCCACAATGAATTGGTTCTTCGCAGAAAGCTTAATAAGTGAGACATAATTAATAAGGCAAAACAATGTTTGCCGGGTCAGCTAGTTTATAAATAAATATAAATATATACGGGTCATTTGACACATCGCAATCTAGGCTAGCCCCAAAGTAAGCGATAGCTTGTGTTATGGGTACTAGATGACTGATAATATTCAAACATTTCAAACATACTAATATACATAAATATAATATATTGAAAAACACCCAGACACTGGAAAATATTCATGCTCATCACACAAACATTTACCAGTAGTGGGAATCGAACCCACGACCTCCGGCGCAGACGGCAGGTTCGCTACCGCTACGCCATTCGGTCGTCAAATTCGGTCGGTTATAGTGCTTTACCGACTTCGGAAAATAAATCTAAGATAAATAGATATCTAAGATGGATAGAAAACGGCAACAGGCTAAATATTAGACACAAATGAGTACGTATTACTGCAGCGGCCCGCAAAAGAGGCATTGATGTATTGTCACATACGTGAGTCCATCAATGCCTAGCTAAGTCCCAAAGATTTAAATCTTTGCTGAGTCCATCAATGCCTTTTGGGCCAAGGCTCGTATTTGTATAGTACTTTTCTCGAACTCAGTCGCCCTTCAAACCGAAACGTAGTATAGAAATTTCAATCCACGACGGCATCGAAAGAAACATAAGCGATTTTGAGAGTGGGGCGCGACGTCGTGGATTGAAATCATCATCATCATCATCATATCAGCCTGCGGACGTCCACTGTTGAACATAGGCCTTCCCAAGTGAGCGCCACCACACCCTGTCCTCAGCCTTCCTCATCCAGCCGCTTCCCGCCAACCGCTTAATGTCGTCGGTCCAACGAGCTGGAAGACGCCCCACGCTACGCTTACTTGTACGCGGTCTCCACTCCAGGACTTTTCGGCTCCACCGGCCATCACCCCTGCGACACGCGTGACCTGCCCACTGCCACTTCAGCTTGCTAATGGTTTGGGCTATGTCAGTGACCTTGGTTCTCCTGCGGATCTCCTCATTACGGATTCTATCCCTCAGGGAAACTCCTAACATAGCCCTCTCCACGGCCCGCTGCGCGACTTTGAATTTGTGGATCAGGCCGTGTGTGAGTGTCCACGTTTCAGCGCCATACGTGAGGACGGGAAGAACGCACTGGTTGAAAACTTTAGTTTTCAGGCATTGAGGAATTGACGAGGAGAAGACTTGATTCAATTTACCGAATGCTGCCCAGCCCAGCCGTATTCGTCTGTTGGCTTCTTCATCGAAATTATTTCTGCCTAGCGCAATGGTCTGCCCAAGGTAATTGTATTGAGACAATTTCGATGCCAACGTTTTCAACGATCACTTGCCTCGGGACAACGTGTTGATTAAACATGACTTTGGTTTTGTCCACGTTAATCCCTAAACCGACCCGTCTGGAAGAAAGGCTTAGGCTGTTCAGCATGTCCTCAAGGTCCTGAGGAGTCTCTGCCAAGATAACAACGTCGTCGGCGAACCGTAGGTGTGAGATGTATTCTCCATTAATATTTAGTCCTCGTCTTTTCCAGTCCAGCGTTTTAAAGACGTCTTCAAGTGCACTGTTAAACAGTTTCGGGGAGATAACATCCCCCTGTCTAACACCCCTCCGATTGAAATATCTTTACCTAATATGAGTAGGTACATTACTGCTTCACTCTAGAATAATTTTACCTGACACCGCGGTGGTACCTACCTACCCGGAAGAACTCAGCTGCAAGAGATGTCCTGCTACCAGTAAGTATACCTAGGTATACATACACACTTAAATAAAAGCAATATTCCATGGTTTGAATTAGGCGTGGATCCCCGCTTTCCGGCTACTGGACTACAATAGTGGTTATTAGCGTGTGTATTTAAAACAAACGATTCACATTTTTGGTATGCACGGCCGATGGGCGGCCCACAGTTTCCTATGTAAGGTAAATGTACCATATTACGGTATGTTAAGGCAATTTCAACTTTGAGGATGATTTTAAGAAAAAGTACAAATGTGCTAGAACTGAAAACTGTTTTATTTCGTGGACGAGTATAATCAGATTAATGTGGAATATTATTTTGCGCCGTAACCTTTAAATTATATAAAAAATAGTTATTTTGCGGAACCTCGTGTTTGTCTCTAATTCCGTGCTAAAATTTGCCTCATGACATAATTCCGGTAGTCTTTGTCCATAATTCCGTGATATTTTTATTTTATTTTTTATAACGCATTACACGTGACTTGACTGCAATCTCACCTGATGGTAAGTGTGGTTTTTTATTTTATTTTAATATAACTATTTATTTTTGAAGTGCATACATATATAATCAAATATTCTGTCTGTGAGTATTTTAAGCGTCTACCTGTTGCCTTTATAAATATCGAGCGAAAGAAACAAAAAAAATCACGTTTGTTGTATGGGAGCCCCCGTTAAATAATAATTTATCTTATTTTCATTTAGCTATTTCATTTATTTTCATTTAGATAATTATTATTAAATATTTATTTAATAATTTTTTTTTTGCATTTGTTGTTATAGCGGCAACAGAAATAAATCATCTGTGAAAAATTTAAGTGTCTAACGATCATGGTACAGCCTGGTGACAGACAGACAGACAGACGGATGGTCAGACGCATGGACGGACGGACGGACAGACGGACGGATGGACGGACGGACGGACGGACGGACGGACGGACGGACGGACAGCGAGGTCATATAGGGTCCCGTTTTCACCCTTTGGGTACGGAACCCTAAGAAGATATTGCATGGCTGCCTCCCTAACTTAGTTTTATTAATTCTTAGTCAAAGATAAGTAAAAAAAACGTTTCATTTTCTCTCCGAATGCTATATTTCGGGTATACCAGAATAAGAGACATGAGTAGAAAATACGTGTACCTTATTACGGTACTCAAAAAAATGGTTTCTATTTCATATTTTTAATAAAAAAATTAAGTAAACTGCAAGCTAATATAGTTTTTATATAATATAAATATATATAATATATATGATTCACTAAAATAATATTCATGGAATTATGTTGACGTACTTAGTCTATTAATTCGAAAGTATGGCGTAAAGTGTAATCATTTCAGACTCGATTATAGAAGTAAACATATATAAACTCACATACCGCAATTAGGTCACAGTAATGTGCAGTTATTACTCAACTTATTCACATTAAATATATACATAACTTTACCACAGGAAAGAAAAAAAAGAAGGAAACATTTTGAAGGGATTTTTCTTTATTGCGTGATACGCACGCAATTAGGTTCACCGACTCAGAATTGTGAACATAATTACGGAAGTGAGAAAAGTGACAAATTCTTTAAAAATATACTTTATAATACCTTGAATTTACTATAAAACATACCATTGATAACTGCTCATCGATAATTTCATAAATTTCGATAACTCTAACTTACCAGTATCACATCATGTCCTTATGAAAATACCACTGTTGCCTTACGCTCACCAACAACAGCGTGTATAGGCACCGTAGTACAATAGCGACTGACGCGTTCAGAAGCTAGGTATGGGTTTTAGAACTATTGTTTAACTTAGAAAATCAGGTTTTTTGGTCGTACACAAACTATAGTTTATGTAGAATTCTATAAAATTACGATTTTACTGATAGTTTTCTTATTTTTCGACTAAAACCAAAATGTCACGGCATAATGTACTATACCGTAATAGTGTACACTTACCTTAATCAATACATGGCGCCAAGGTAAAGTATTGTGTCTGCACGTGTAAGTGTACGCTGAAAACTGAGTGACGAAGCGACCGAATATATTTCTACATACTTCTTTGCATCATTATCAACAGTTTGTTAAAGTTCCTCTTCTTCTTCAAGAGCCTTCTTTCATCCTTTGACATAGTCACATAGGCCTCCTCTAAGTACGTACACCATTAAAACCTTTGGCAATGTCATCGGACCAACGTAGGTAGGTATTTATTGATCCTTGGGCAAGGACAATATAAAGTCATTCCTTGCTCTGTGGCAAGGACTATTTTGTTTGACAATATAGTATTTTTATTCACTCACAAGTTAAGTACCTACCTACTTAGTACTTGACTGTGCGATATCACCTAATGGTATTTGGTGATACAACTGAAGATGTTTACGTACTAATTTGTAAAGGGTAAGTAAATAAACTACCACGCCTACCGGTTTCTACACAGCATCGCGCTGGAACGCCAAACCGCTTAGCGGCGCGTCTCTGCTGGTAAGGTGATAACTCGCTACTGCCGAAGACTCCCATTAGACCAGACCTGGAGCCGTACCACCATCTCTTATAGCAGTAGGTAATGCTACAGTAGTGCTAGTGAACAGTAGTTCACAATCTAGTAGGTACCTCCTTCGCCTTTCTACCATAGAACAAGACCCCGAGAGAAGTGGCATCCTTATGTGTTTGAAACGTTTTTCTTTCACGTGCCGCTGATACGCGTTTCTGCGTACCTTACGTACCGCTAAGGTGTGGATCATCCTTCCAGCTTCTGTGTTCCCAGCCAAGTATAACCTAGATGTCTTCAAGAGAAGAGTGAATAGGCACTTTCTAGGCGAGCGCGTTCCATCCTAGGCCTTACCTATCATATCTGTCCATCAGACATAATTGTTGTCAAGCGCAGGCCTATCTCTCGTAAAAAAAGTACTAGTATTTTAATATACCTAACCATACAAAAATAGTATGAAAATATCAAAACAGTACCTACCTACTGCAGCATTACTGCGTTTAGAGATGGTGGTCCTGACGGCCCCTGAGATACTTATCAAATTAGAGAGATACTTATTAGAGATACGTGGCGGGAATCTATCCCGCAACCTCACACTCGACTCTGAGCGCGCGCCACTGCGCCAGGGAGGTTGTCAAAACAAGTATATTTATGGCTTTAACTTTATGCATGAAGGACGAGGAAGGCTCATTGAGAAATGTCGAGCATTACACGTTTGTTTGGCGTGGGCTGACCATCACTCGCGCCGCGCTGACAGCGGAACAATAACATGATCTCACTGTTGACAGATTAGCAGACCGTTGTGTGAAGCTGCCTGATTTATTTATAAGGCAGACCCAAATATTGATTTTTAAAACATTGTCTCAAAAAGTTGACTTTTCCGCACTAGTACTTTTTTGTCTTCCTCCCGCATATCACATTCAAATGCGAGAAGGTGGTTATTACCCAAAAAGGTTTTTGTATGAAATGTCTAGATTTCAGCGTAATATTTATTTTCATTAGTTTCCTTTCGTCATTTTGTAATTTGAGCAATAATTTTTTTTTCCGTAAATGTAATAAAAATGCACCAACCAATGCGGTACCAATTTGTAATTTCCACTGGTTTTTAATATATTATGTCAACAACAGGACAGATTAATTTGTTTTGCTATAATCCGCTACTTGAAAAGATTCTGTATGGTACAATATGCAGAAACACTGCCCACATGAAACACCACACACAATTTTCCAACACTTTCTTCGACGCACGTTTCGTCACGACACCGGGACATCCTCAGGAGATGTTGACTTCACAATGCGAAATCGTAGAGACGCTACGATAATAGCGAATACAGTACTAATTCAGTAAAAAACTGTGGTTATAGAAATTAAGTAACCCGTCGATCGCTCATTCCATGACTATGAATCGAAGCTTAAAACTGAGAATAATAATTCTCTTTTACAATATAGGTAGGTTCTCGTAATTACTAAACCATGTAGAGTTCTAATCAATACTTAATTGGAGTGCTAAGTTTGTAAAAAGCCTAAGTAAGAAGGCACTGAGTTAAACGCATCTCGTCTGCCAGAATGGGCTTACCCCGCCATTGACTGACAGGCGTGATCTCATTGTTGGCAGACGCTCGAGTTATGGTCTGTGGGAAACCGCCTTAATTGCTTATTCATGAATGTAAGTAGGATTTAGTAAGTAAATTCAAGTGACCTGGAGAACAGTCGGAGCACTTTATTTAAATGACGAATAAGAAGGAATGACAATTTAAGCAAATACATATATGAATATGTGTAAATAATGCCATGATTCCCACAATTTAAAGGGCATAGACTCAATCTAATCAGTAGCTTCAAATTGCGAAAAACCAAATTTGAATTTGGCGAGGAGGGCCTTTTAAATGAGGAGTCTGTTTGGATTGGTGTCAGATACGTTACTGCGATAATAGTAAAACAATAAATTTCGTGTGAAATTAATGGGCATAACGAAATCTCAGGATGACGAAAGCATCACTTATCACCAGGTGGGTCACCTGCTCATATGCTCGCATGCCATACCTCGTTCGTCGTCGTCGTCGTCGTTTCAGCCGATGGACGTCCACTGCTGGACATAGGCCTCCTGAAATGACTGCCAAACGCCACGATCTTGCGCCGCCTGGCGCCAGCGACTCCCCACTACCCTCTTAATGTCGTTCGTCCACCTGGTAGGGGGTCGACCGACACTGCGTTTCCCGGTGCGTGGCCGCCATTTCAGCACCTTGGGTCCCCAACGTCCATCGGTCCTGCGAGCTATGTGCCCCGCCCATTGCCACTTCAGCTTTGCGACACGGTAAAGCTATAGCCGGGGTTAGCGGGGCTGCCAGGGACTGGGGGCCGTGGACTATTTCGGCTAATCATTTAGGATTTATGCTCAATAAACGACCACGCTGGGCAGACGGGTTGGTCGTCCGCAGGACCAGACTGGTCAGTTCAGCCTAGCCAGTTGAAAACGGTTATCCCGCCGTTTGTCAGTTCACCATTTCCTCGTTCGTCGATCAGCAGGGGCACCACGGGCAGGTGAGGCTGGCAGTTGGGGTGCCGTGATGGAAGTGCACCCCCTTACCCCCCTGCCCCCTGTTGCCATTCCTACTTAAAATAAATAATGATCTTTTAGGTACAAGATTCAAATCACTGAGTATGAGTAATCGAATAACAAGCTATAGATTGGTAACACATTTGATGCATTTTATACGACGGTCAATAAATACGATTCCCATGAGTCCGAGCTTTATAAATAGGCCGCTTGTAAATAGAATGTGTGAATTACGCGTTGTATTTGCATACGTATCTTGCATAATATAGTGTATTCGTTCGGTGCTATAGTCCATGCGTCATCTACACCGCAAAGCGTTTAATACGGTTTCGAGCGTCTGGGATTTTTGTTATGCAATGGAAAGCAATCCTTTAATTATGTCTATGGAATAGACATATTACATAATACACCCTGAACAGAGCGAACGGCGCGTAAAAATGTCGCCAGTTTTTCGGTGTCATAAATTGTGATCAGCAGTAAGGCCACGCTGTAGTTCGCTCAGCAGCCGCCTATAGAATTTTAACAGATGTCGTTACTGCTTGCTTGTACGAAAAAGGTTTACGTAAATCGTTTGGATGCCCCTAACCTCAGGATTCTTTTCGGTAGTCTATGGGCAGAAAATAAATGCGCTGAGAGCACCGACATGAACCTAAGAATGCGGTCTTTTGAATTGTTTTACGTAAACCTTTTTCATACAAGTAAACAGTAGCGCCATCTGTCAAAATTGTATAGGTGGCTGCGTGCATTAATGCTGCGGGTAATTGATCCTACAGAGGACAAGGGTTGGTAACTACATTGGCCAAACAATTAGAAACAGCCGAAGGGGTAATGCTACCAGTATTTTGTATCTACGCCTCACTGTCTTTAGTGCCAATTTAAAAAATTTATTTTTGTTTAATAAATCACTTGTACCTACAATTTTAAATACGTGTTTTATTTTGCATGAACCTTCCCACCAGTGGATGGAGATGATATTTGCGGTCAGGAGTTGATGCAAAAATAGAGAAAGCGCGAACTGCACGGAACGATGGCGCGCAATCATCGCGAACTGCCCATTGTTATCGAGTAGATACTGACGCGAATGTGAGGAACTGCGAGAAATTACTAGGGTACGTTTCCATTGCGACCTCGCCACGGCAACAACAGCTTTAGCCTTATAGGTATAACTTGATAGCCACGATAATATGGAACGAAATTCAAAAAAATATGAGAATGACAGTTGCCTTGACAAGACACATGATCAATTATTGTCGATACCTATGTCGTACCAGTCCTTTTTTTTAATTTCGTTCCATTTAGATATGGAATGAGGCTTAAGCGATTGACCACGATAGCAGATATGTACCAGCAGCTGTAGCCATGTGACTAATGGCCATTCTATTTCTGAGATTACTTTAGGTACGCATATGGAAATAAATTCAAAATTACAAACGCTTATGGAGAGAATTCCATTTCTGCGACGACCGCAAATATGTCATATACCTTCTTACCTACGACTGCTGATCAGCAAATGGAGTTATCCGTTACGTGTCAAAAAAATGGGCACAGCCATCCCAAAATCAGCTAAGTGCAAGTCGGAGATCGCTGCGTTCCTAATCACGCATAGCACCATTAATGGTTTTTTTTTAATTTCTATTAAAACCGACCTCAAATCTGAATAGGCTATGTAAGAGCGACCTCACATGCCTATAGGGGTTGTGGGCATGCCCATATTGCTCCCAACGGTGACTCCGTCCTTGTCAAATCTCCTTGCCATGCCGCCTCAAAGAAACGTAACCTTATCGCAGTCTACATACGCAACGTCGCGACGTCGAGTCGCCGAACGATCTAATCGTAGCCCAATAATAATAAAACAACTTTACACGCTCAACGCCGGGCTCGTATAAACGGTTTACGCGAAAACAATGATGTTTATCGTCTAATAGTTAGTGTACATTTCGCACGCCGAGCCGGCGCGGGCGCCGTCACCCACGAGTCGACGCTTGGCGCCTAGGAAGCGTCGCCATTCGCGTAGTGTGTACACTGTAAAATTTACACACGGGTGGAAAATTGCTATGTTACCGCGGCGTCAGCGCTAACTTATGGATGACATATTTCCTCTAGGCTTCTCGATAATTGGCAATTTGCAAGAAATTTAAATACAGGTCTAGTATTTTTTGACGTGATAACGTTTAGTAAATTGATGAACACCAGCAACGCACATGAAAAATAGTAACGTTCCGCGTAACGTTCCACCTGAGTGTGTGAGTGCAAGCGAGAGCGCGCAACAAGCGATAGAGAGGCATGATAAAACAAACGATAGAGTGGCCAATTATGACGTTATCACGTAAATCTATCGACCGTAAACCGACTTTACAGACAACCAATTTTTTTATGAAGATAGGCTTGCGCTTGACGACAATCATGCCTGATGGAAAACAATGATAAGGTCTAGGTTGGAGCGCGCTTGCCTAGAAAATGCCTATTCACTCTTCTCTTGAAGGTACCCAGATTGTAATTGGCTGGAAACACGGAGGCTGGAAGGGCTATTTTTTTATTTGTCATCTTCATCGGTATTAAAGCATATCTGGCACATTTTTTTTATATAATTCCTCAATTTTTTATGTAATTACTTAATAAAAAGTGAAAAATCCAAGAAAATTCGAACGTTCGAAACAGAACGAGGGCGATAATATAAGAGCTTTTCGCAAGTTGACGTTTTAAAACGTTTTATCCGTCCATCCGTTGTTAGACACTATAAGCCTCATAAAAACGTAACAAACTCGTGATGTTCATTAATTTGATTACACTTTTTACTTGCCTTGAGAAAAGTTCATGGATACCTAGGTAGGTAGTTATTTTTATGAGATGAGGTCCAGGATGGAGCGCGCTTGTCTAGAAAATATCTATTTACTCTTCTCTTGAAGGCACCGATATTATACTTGTCCGGGAACGAAGAAGCTGGAAGGTTGTTCCACAACTTAGCGGTACGTATCAGGAACGTGGAAGAAAAACGTTTCGTTTATGACTGTCGTAAAAAGATAGAGCCTAAGTCTCCTGAGACAACTTTAGACATTTATTTGGCAGGATGTTGGGCCTGTAAGTACCTATCTAACTAAAGTAACAGTTACGAAAAACTGTATTTACAGCACAAAACGTCCACGTGTACCGATAAAACTTCGTATCTCTGTCGTCCACCTATGAAGACGCCAATCGCCAGTACCTCTGCAATTCTAATGCACGTATTGATAGAATTAAATTATAATCACCCATTAGCTTCACAATATTGGTTCAATTCCGATTCAAGGCCACAATGCTGCGATTGCGGTGCGCTGGTGCAGAGCGAAACGCTAATATTATGACATCGTATCGTACTGTTAGTCAAGCATTTATATCGGGAACTGCGATTTTAACATTCGCGTTACGCACTGTCCATTTTTAAACGCGCGGATGAAAACAATTACTTATTAAAGGCGTAGATGACGTATTTAAGCGATTATTAGTGATCTGCAGTTAAGGAAATATATAGACAATAGTAGGGCGCGTGAGGGCGCGGGCCACATGTGGCCCGCGTGCTGTCTTCCCGCCTTTAAAAAAATCCTTCAACATTCCCCAGTACATTTTCTATGAAAAAAATAGAGTTGGCGGACTTTTGTATTTTTTTTCTATCCATCGAATAGAACTTCGGGCCCTGATCACTTCTTGTCAAGAAACCGTTCTTCCATCTTTTATACTCTCCGAGATATTGGCGAAATTCGTTTGGCGGCCATTTTGAATCCGCCATTTTGAAATTTTTTTCAGCTCACTGCCAATTGGATGACGTTTCGAATGACATTTGGTCGAGCACCCCCCACCTATCTTCAATACCCTGGCTGTGCTCTTCACCCGTCTTCGAAATCCTCACTCATCAGCTCTCTCCGTATTTTTCCTCCGAATGAATTTTTTCCTTATACACGAAACGATCAGTGAAAAAAATTTTTTTCATACAAAATTGTTCAGGAGAGGTGATCAATCAGTGAGTGGCCAATCAGCACGAGTAGCTATATATATAGTAACTAGTAGGGTGCGTGGGGGCGCGGGCCACATGTGGCCCGCGTGCTGTCTTCCCGCCCATAAAAAATCCCTTCAAAATTCCCCATACATTTTCTATGGCAAAAAATAAATTCCGCCATTTTGAATTTTTTTTCTATCCATCGAATAGACCTTTGCGTCTTGATCACTTCTTGTCAAAAAACCGTTCTTCCATCTTTTATACTCTTCGATATATTGGCGAAATTCGTTTGGCGGCCATTTTGAATCCGCCATTTTGGAATTTTTTTCATCTCTTTGCCAATTGGATGACGTTTTGAATGACATTTGGTCGAGCACCCCCCACCTATCTTCAATACCCTGGCCGTGCTCTTCACCCGTCTTCGAAATCCTCAATCATCAGCTCTCTCCGTATTTTTCCTCCGAATTAATTTTTTTCTTCTATACGACCTCATTCACGAAAAAAAAATTTTTCATACAAAATTGTTCAGGAGAGGTGATCAATGAGTCAGTCAGTCAGTGAATCAGCACGAGTAGCTATATATATATTAACTAGTAGGGTGCGTGGGGGCGCGGGCCACATGTGGCCCGCGTGCTGTCTTCCCCCCTATTTGCCTTCCAACTTTTAGTCTCTTCAATATTCCCCATACACTTTTCTATGGAAAAAATAAATTCCGCCATTTTGAATTTTTTTTCTGTCCATTGAATAGACCTCCGGGACCTGATTACTTCTTGTCAAGAAACCGTTCTTCCATCTTTTATACTTTCCGAGATATTGACGAAATTCGTTTGGCGGCCATTTTGAATCCGCCATTTTGGAATTTTTTTCAGCTCACTGGCAATTGGATGACGTTTCAAATGACATTTGGTCGAGCACCCCCCACCTATCTGCAATACCCTGGCTGTGCTCTTCACTCGTCTCCGAAACCCTCAATCATCAGCTCTCTCCATATTTTTGTTCTTAATGATTTTTTCCTTTCTATACGAAACAATCAGTAAAAAAAATTTTTTTCATACAAAATTGTTCAGGAGAGGTGATCAATGAGTCAGTCAGTCAGCACAAGCAGCTATATATATATTAACTAGTTTTTCGCGTGGGGGCGCGGCCCGCTAAAGCGGACCGCGTAACTGCTTGTAGCAATTTACGTGGTCGCTCATACTCGGATTTAGCAAAAACTTTGGATTTTCTTATAGTAGGTCCCAATCGCCATACAATTTAGTATGAAAAAAAAAAAATGTTCCGCCATTTTGAATTTTTTGTCTTTTCAATAAATAGACCTCTTCGTCCTGATCATCTCTTGCTAAAAAACCACCTTTCTATCTTTCATACTTTCTGAGATAGACACCCACGAAATTTGTATGGCGGCCATCTTTTTTTCGCCATTTTGAAATTTTTTTCAGGGCATTGGCAATTGCACCAGGTTTTGAATGACATTTGGTCGAGCACTCCCCACCTATCTTTTACACCTGAAGCGGGCTCTTCACGCGTCACCGAAATCCTCAATCATCAGCTCTCTCCATTCTATCCCCGAAAGAAATAATTTTCCTCTTTACAAAAGTGTTTGTGAAAAAAAATTTTTTTCATACAAAATTTTACAGGAGAGAATTTTGCGAAAATATCGGCCGCCCTTTTGTTTTCCCAAATGTTTCCACATTTTCTGTTAATCGTTTACCAAGTCCTACATTCCTTGCGAGTTTGAACGAAATTGATTGGAAAACAAAAAAGTTACAGAAATCACGTCGGCCGCCATATTGTTTTTCGAAAATGTTGTGTTTTCCCCCTACTCGAATCCCGTACCCAAACACATCCTATTAACATCATATTATCGTTTTCCGTCTCCTTCTAGGTCTCTTCCATACATTTTTTATGAAAAAAAAATTCCGCCATTTTGAATTTTTTTTCTTGTCACTAAATAGATATCCCCATTTCGATCATCTTTTGCTATGAAACCACTTTTCCAACTGTCATACCCTCCGAGATAGAGACCAACAAAATTTGTATGGCGGCCATGTTTTTTCCGCCATTTTGAATTTTTTTTCAGCTCATTGGTAATTGGACGAGGTTTCAAATGACATTTGGTCGAGCACCCCCCACCTATCTCCAATACCTTTAGCGTGCTCTTCACCCGTCTCCAAGATCCTCAATCATCAGCTCTCTCCATACTGTCCCCGAAAGAAATAGTTCTCCTCTTTACGAAAGTGTTTGTGAAAAAAAAAATTTTCATACAAAATTTTACAGGAGAAAATTTTGCAAAAATCTCGGCCGCCATCTTGTTTTTCCAAAATTTTCCATTTTTTCTATTAATCGTTTACTAATATCTACAATCGTTGCGCATTTGAACGAAATCGGTCGGAAAACAAAAAAGTTACAGAAATCACGTCGGCCGCCATCTTGTTTTTCGGAAATGTCAGATTTTTCCCATACTCGAATCCCCCACCCGAACACATCCCCCATACATCATTATATCGTTTTCAGTCTCCTTCTGGGAGAACAATTGTATCAATCAGTCAGTCAGTCAGTCAGTGGTAATCGAGCTATATATAGTATAACTAGTTTTTCGCGTGGGGGCGCGGCCCGCTAAAGCGGACCGCGTAACTGCTTGTAGCAATTTACGTGGTCGCTCATACTCCGATTTAGCAAAAAGTCCGTACTTTGGATTTAGCTCCTAATCGCCATACAATTTACTATGAAAAAAAATTTTCCGCCATTTTGAATTTTTTTTCTTTTCTATAAATAGAACTCTTCGTCTTGATCATCTCTTGCTAAGAAACCACTTTTCTATCTTTCATACTTTCTGAGATAGGCACCCACGAAATTTGTATGGCGGCCATCTTTTTTTCGCCATTTTGAAATTTTTTTCGGCGCATTGGCAATTGCACGAGGTTTCAAATGACATTTGGTCGAGCACCCCCCACCTATCTTCAATACCCTGGCTGAGCCCTTCACCCGTCTCCGAAAACCTCAATTATCAGCTCTCTCCATATTTTTCACCGAGTAATTTCTTGACTTCTATACCAAGCCAAAAGTGAAAAAAAAAATTGTTCATACAAAATTTTACAGGAGGACATTTTGGGGAAAATCTCGAAAACTACCCCAAATGTGGCAACACTGCTTTTTTACTTTAATACTGCCCGTCGAGTTACACAATCGGTTCATACATGTCGACTTTCCGAAATGTTGCCAAATGCCTCAAAAACACGATCAAAATATTCAAAAAAATTAAATGAATGCAAAATGGCCGCCACCGCATTTCACAGAAATATTTAACATAGTTCAGTACTTTTCCCAGTAACAACAGGATATGCTGCTTCGTATTACATTTAAATTTTTCATCTCGCTCGCACCCAGGCGACATGATTGTCCCTGAAAAGTGACCATGTCGAAAATCACTTTTTATTTGATAAATTCCAGTGTTGCCAATCCTCGGCGACAAAAATACCCAAATGTCATTTGTACAAGTAAGACACGTGATCGCTCATACTCAGATTTCGCAAAAAGTCCGTATTTCGATTTTTTACTTTTTGGGGAAAATCTCGAAATTTCCCGAGAAATGGGGTAATTTTTTCCCCCCACTCAATACTTCCAGTCTGTAGTCACGATCGCCCCATAGAAGTCGAAACGCTCCGATGTTGCCAAGTGTGTGAAATTTGAATTTTAAAATTGCGTTTTTTCGTACCTCGGACTGATTGTCCGCCAGAACAGCCGCCATCTTGGATTTTGAAAAATTACTCCCGTTCTGTCAAAATTCAGGATAATTGGGGGCGAAACACGAAAAAATTATTATCCTCGAGTACCCTGTTTAGGATCTGTGGCGCCGCGGTTTGGGGTCGAAAAATGAAAAATTTAAAAAAACCACAGCTCGGCCGCCATCTTGTTTTTCCAAAATTTTCCATTTTTTCTATTAATCGCTTACTAATATCTACAATCGTTGCGAGTTTGAACGAAATCGGTCGGAAAACAAAAAAGTTACAGAAATCACGTCGGGCGCCATCTTGTTTTTCGGAAATGTCAGATTTTTCCCATACTCGAATCCCCCACCCGAACACATCCCCCATACATCATTATATCGTTTTCAGTCTCCTTCTGGGAGAACAATTGTATCAATCAGTCAGTGGTAATTGAGCTATATATATTATAACTAGTTTTTCGCGTGGGGGCGCGGCCCGCTAAAGCGGACCGCGTAACATCTTGTAGCAATTTACGTTGTCGCTTATACTCGGATTTAGCAAAAATTAGTAGGTAGGTACCCAATCGCCAAACAATTTAGTATGAAAAAAAAATTCCGCCATTTTGAATTTTTTTTCTGGTCACTAAATAGATATCCCCATTTCGATCATCTTTTGCTATGAAACCACTTTTTCAACTGTCATACCCTCCGAGATAAAGACCAACAAAATTTGTATGGCGGCCATGTTTTTTCCGCCATTTTGAATTTTTTTTCAGCTCATTGGTAATTGGACGAAGTTTCAAATGACATTTGGTCGAGCACCCCCCACCTATCTCCAATACCTTTAGCGTGCTCTTCACCCGTCTCCAAGATCCTCAATCATCAGCTCTCTCCATACTGTCCTCGAAAGAAATAGTTCTCCTCTTTACGAAAGTGTTTGTGAAAAAAAATTTTTTCATACAAAATTTTACAGGAGAGAATTTTGCGAAAATATCGGCCGCCATCTTGTTTTTCCAAAATTTTCCATTATTTATATTAATCGTTTACTAATATCTACAATCGTTGCGAGTTTGAACGAAATTGATTGGAAAACAAAAAAATTACAGAAATCACGTCGGCCGCCATCTTGTTTTTCGGAAATATTATATTTTCCCCCTACTCGAATCCCGTACCCAAACACATTCCCCATACATCATATTATCGTTTTCCGTCTCTTTCTAGGTCTCTTCCATACATTTTTTATGAAAAAAAAATTCCGCCATTTTGAATTTTTTTTCTTTTCACTAAATAGATATCTCCATTTCGATCATCTTTTGCTATGAAACCACTTTTCCAACTGTCATACCCTCCGAGATAGAGACCAACAAAAGTTGTATGGCGGCCATGTTTTTTCCGCCATTTTGAATTTTTTTTCAGCTCATCGGTAATTGGACGAGGTTTCAAATGACATTTGGTCGAGCACCCCCCACCTATCTCCAATACCTTTAGCGTGCTCTTCAACCGTCTCCAAGATCCTCAATCATCAGCTCTCTCCGTACTGTCCCCGAAAGAAATAGTTCTCCTCTTTACGAAAGTGTTTGTGAAAAAAAAATTTTTCATACAAAATTTTACAGGAGAAATTTTTGCAAAAATCTCGGCCGCCATCTTGTTTTTCCAAAATTTTCCATTTTTTTTGTTAATCGTTTACCAATTTTTGTAATGCTTGCAAGTTTGAACCAAATCGGTCGGAATAGAAAAAAGTTACAGAAATCACGTCGGCCGCCATCTTGTTTTTCGGAAATGTCAGATTTTTCCCATACTCGACTCCCGCACCCGAACATATCCCCCCTACATTATTATATCGTTTTCAGTCTCCTTCTGGGAGAACAATTGTATCAATCAGTGAGTCAGTGAGTCAGTGGTAATCGAGCTATATATAGTATAATTAATTACTTTCAAATATAAACTTCATGTATTTTGGGTCTTTAATCTCAAATCTAAAATTTCATTTCATTTCAATCACTGAGAAGCAGCTCTCTCTCAGCATCAAAAGCTCTCCAAAAAAGTTGCTCCGAAATGTTCATTTTTTAAATTTTATCGGAAAATATTATGATGGACTAGGTAGTATTCGTTTATTACTATGGTTCTTATGACAACAAACAATGAAAAAAAGTTTTGAAAAAAAATGCGTGGTGGTAGGTACAATTCCGTCTAGCAAAGGAAAATTGTTTCGGTTTGTGGATAAGTCCAATTCTACAATTCTATAGGGCTGCAAATCATTCTTGACCTGGGGCGCTGAATCTTATAATCTTAAAATACTGGAGAAGACCAAAAAACGTACTAAGATCAGCGTTCATGCGGGCCAGTGCGTATGCGGCCCTTTGAAACCAAGTCATGTTCTCTTAATCAGTGGTTTTAATGAAATGAGACAATAGTAATAGGTTTAAATGGTTACTCATAAATACATTGTTTTACGAGTGGCGCCAGCGGTATGTAGGCGCGTTTTGTTTAATATTATGTAAATGGAATGCTAGGTATTACGCTAAAGATAAAATTAGAATGTGCATGTGTTTGGTGTTTACTTAATTAATTTACATTTTGTCGGTGCGAATTCAATTATGCATGTAGTAAGCGTTTACTTATTTATTTGTGGCATTTTATGAATGCTCATAGGTTAGTATTAATAGCTATAAAATGTACATAGAAAAATTAGACACCACAAAACATCTAAAAGCAATACAAATAAAAATAGTGACATAAACCATGTGTGGTTTTTTTAACCATGTATCATAAGTTATTTCGTTGTTTTTATTGCTATTAAATTTAAAAAATTTAAACTAAAATTCGATTTTGACGACCGTACCTAATATAGGTACCTACACATCAATTCTGTCCATCAGACATGATTGTGGTCAAGCGCAAGTCTATCAATCGAATCTACATGGAACGAAATTCAAAAAATGTATGACATGATATATGCGATAAAAAAATTGATCACCTGACTAATCGAAGATATCTGTCATTTCCACTGCGTAACGAACATACAAACACATTAATTAATTTACAAACTCATATTTTAGTATAAGTATTAATTGGCTGAATAGTTTTTGTTTGCGGGAGATTAGCGCGTAGAACCAAACTGATATAGATATAAGAAAAACTTATTTTCAGGGTTTGAATAATCTGAAACTACAGACATACACTTCAGAACGCATTTGCCTTTTGGGTTTACGGCTGTCTTAGCAGGAAATCGTTCCGGTAAGAAGCTTGGATTTTTGGACGATCGCGTTTCGCGGTTATGTTGGTTTTAGTGTTATGTGTTAAAATCAAAGCGCTTGTGGAACGAGGCCCGTTGTACATAATATTTCAGTTTATCACTACATGAATTGTGGTTTTTCCTGGATAAAAGGAAGCCTATCTTTATCCAGGATAAAACTGAACTGTATTACCATTCAAAATCTCAACATATGGGTCAGTATAGTTGCGGCGTAAAGGAAGAACTAACATACACACATACTTACAAACGTTTATAATGTTTCTGTGATTTAATAAAACCAACATAAAAAATGGACGATGCGAGCTTTATGTAAAACTAGTAAACGCCCGTGGCTCCGCCTGCGTTAGTTTCGGGTTTTCACAAATCCCGTTGGAACTATAATTTTTTCCGGTATAAAAATTAGCCTATGTTTTCGTCCAGGGTATCCAGGACCAGGTGTCCAGGGTATCAGGGTTAGGGGTTGCGTATCTATCTCCATTCCAAATTTCAGCCAAATCGGTTCAGTAGGTGTGGCGTAAAAGAGTAACAATCATACACACACACAAACTTTCGCCTTTATAAAATTGTCTGATTACTAAGATAGATCACAAGTAAAATTTTGAATTTTCCTTATGGTTTTCCGGGAATAATCGTTTAATACTGATTTATGATATTTAACCGTGGGGAAATACGTGATGTTCAATTATACTTCGTGTGCAATGATTAACTATAATTAATCATTAGTTAAAAGAATTGCTTTATTTATAAAGCGGCAAAAATTGAAATCAATTATTTATTAGGTAGGTATAATTTATTAATATTAGTCATCATAAGCTTCCTAGTATTCATTGAACTGTAAGTAAGTACCTACCTACTTTAGTGTAAGTACCTAGGTTACCTAGTATTTTTTTCTATAAAATTGCATTGGTCTATTTCACTCAGTTTATCCTTTCCATTATCCCGATATGTAATATTAATACAAAAAAATAAATAAATATTACCGTTGCTAGATTCTAGTCTAGGCCCTAAGGGATCCTGATTGCCGAGATCCTCTTCACAAATATGATCAAGAAGTAAGAATATCCACTTGAATCCCGTACTCCCGCCAACAACCCCTTTGTGGCTAGTTTAAGTGGGTGAGTTATACCTAAGGATTTCCGAAGGGACTTACGTCAGTCATTTCCTGTCTATCTTGACGTCCACTTCTGGACGTCTATAGGCCTTTTCGAGAGCGCGCCACCCCACATGGCCCTCCGCCTTACTCATCCATTACCCTTTTCAGCTCAGCAGGAGGTCGTCCTTAGCTGGGCTTACCACTCCACAACACGTCTGTCCCAACGGCCGACGGGTTTGCGACAGATATGGCCCGCCCACTGCCACTTCAGCTTGCTAATCTGTTGGGCTATGTCGGTTACTTTGGTTCTCCTACGAATGTCCTCATTGCGGATTCTATCCCTCAGAGAAACACCCAGCATAGCCCTCTCCATAACACGCTGAGCGACTTTGAACTAGTGGACAAGGCCTACTGTGAGTGTCCACGTTTCTGCTCTGAAACTGGCCGGTAGGTAACATCTTGACTTCACAAGGGAAAAATTGGAGTAAAGTAAGGTGACGTAATTTATTTGAACGTCGGCATGTTCAAAAGCGTCGCGTGACATGCTTATTGCACTGACTAATGTGGGGAATATACTCGTAATTTCAACTCGTCACTGTATAAAGCTGATCGCTCATCGGACCGCTAAAATGCGCGAACGCGTCACGCTCACCGAATACAATTACATCGAATTCAGTTTGTTTATAATGATATGGCGTGAAGTATATCACACTATGATTATGCTATGTAAGGTAAATGTACCATATTACGGTATGTTAAGGCAGTTTCAACTTTGAGGATGATTTTAAGAAAAAGTACAAATGTGCTAGAACTGAAAACTGTTTTATTTTGTAGACGAGTATTATCAGATTAATGTGTCATATTATTTTGCGCCGTAACCTTTAAATTATATAAATAATCGTTATTTTGCAGAACCTCGTGTTTGTCTCTAATTCCGTGCTAAAATTTGCCTCATGACATAATTCCGGTAGTCTTTGTCCATAATTCCGTGATATCTTTATTTTATTTTTATAACGCATTACAAGTGACTTGACTGCAATCTCACCTGATGGTAAGTGTGGTTATTTTTTTTATTTTAATTTAACTATTTATTTTAAAGTGCATACATATATATTCTGTGAATATTTTAAGCGTCTGTCTACCTGTTGCCTTTATAAATATCGAGCGAAACAAAAAAAAATCACGGTTTTTGTATGGGAGCCCCCGTTAAATATTTTATCTTATTTTCATTTAGCTATTTCATTTATTTTCATTTAGATAAGAGAAAATATTTATTTTATATTTTTTTTTTTGCATTTGTTGTTATACAGAAATACATTATTTGTGAAAAATTCAAGTGCCTAACGATCATGGTACAGCCTGGTGACAGACAAACAGACGGACGGATGGTCAGACGGATGGGCGGACGGACGGACAGACGGACGGATGGACGGACAGACGGACGGACGGACAGCGAGGTCATATAGGGTCCCGTTTTCACCCTTTGGGTACGGAACCCTAAGAAGATATTGCATGGCTGCCTCCCTAACATAGTTTTATTAATTCTTAGTCAAAGATAAGTAAAAAAACGTTTCATTTTCTCTCCGAATGCTATATATATACGGGTATACCAGAATAAGGAACATGAGTAGAAAATACGTGTACCTTATTACGGTACTCAAAAAAAAGGTTTCTATTTCATATTTTTAATAAAAAAATTAAGTAAACTGCAAGCTAATATAGTTTTTATATAATATAAATATATATAATGTATAATATATGATTCACTAAAATAATATTCATGGAATTATGTTGACGTACTTAGTCTATTATTCCGAAAGTATGGCGTAAAGTGTAATCATTTTAGACTCGATTATAGAAGTAAACATATATAAACTGACATACCGCAATTAGGTCACAGTAATGTCCAGTTATTACTCAACTTATTCACATTAAATATATATATGACTTTAACCCAAGAAAGAAAAAAAAGAAGGAAACATTTCGAAGGGATTTCTCTTTATTGCGTGATACGCACGCAATTAGGTTCACCGACTCAGAATTGTGAACATAATTACGGTAGTGAGAAAAGTGACAAATTCTTTAAAAATATACTTTATAACACCTTGAATTTACTATAAAACATACCATTGATAACTGCTAATCGATAATTTCATAAATTTCGATAACTCTAACTTACCAGTATTACATGACGTCCTTATGAAAATACCACTGTTGCCTTACGCTCACCAACAACAACGTGTATAGGCACCGTAGTACAATAGCGACTGACGCGTTCAGAAGCTCGGTATGGGTTTTAGAACTATTGTTTATCTGAGAAAATTAGGTTTTTTTGGTTGTACACAAACTATAGTTTATGTAGAATTCTATAAAATTACGATTTTACTGATAGTTTTCTTATTTTTCGACTAAAACCAAAATGTCACGGCATTATGTACTATACCGGCATAGTGTACATTTACCTTATTATGCGATTTTTTAAAGAAAAAGTGTCGTGGAACATTCGGTTGAAAGGAAAGTTTCCTTTACCCACCGCTCGCTCGAGATGGTACTGTGTCGAATTACGAGTTTTTAGTATCATTTGATACTAAAAACTCGTAGCTCGTAACGAGTTTTTAGTATCAAATGATGTAATAGCTGATCGTATAGCTATCAAGATCGCAATAGAGCATGCTTGTATCGATGTACTTACACTTTTAAAACGTGTATATAATAAGCGATTTATTGTAGAGTTGTAACTAATGATTACGGGATTTTCGTGGATTTTCTTTGAGTCGGGATTTTCATGACGGGAAACACCCATTTTCGTTCGCCTTCGAATGCCAACTCAGTACGCTACGACTGTCGTAATGACAATGAACAGGTGTATTATACGATATACAGGTGCGAATACGATTCCCTGCAACACCGCCTCATATGCGGACTTGTTAAAACATGCTCGTGCTCGTATTGCTCTCGTCGTACGCGCGGATAACGATACGCTTACGCTACGTGTGCGAAGGGGTCGGTGAAAGTCAGCGACTAGCTTTACAGTGCATACGTATACGTCTTGTATAAGTGCAGGGTTTTATTATGATTAATTCAGTAATTGTGTGTGACGTGACCTCTTGATAATTGTCTAGCGTCAGCATGCCTGTTGCGGCTGGAATTTAATTGCTATTTATTTGCGGTTGCGTAATTAATATAAGAGCGTGATTTTAACTCAGCTGTGCCAATATACAATGAGTTTGGGTGATATTCGATTAACTAATTAATTATTATTAATTAGGTTTACAAATATCCAAAGAAAACAAGAACCTTTTGAAGAATTGTTCATGATTTTTTTCTACTAGGTTTGTTTATTTTTACGTAGATTAAACCCAATGATCATGTCAAATGTACGTTTCACAATTTTGCCTTGCGCACGAAGAACTTTTTTTTTAGAAATCCATATTACATTCTCCATTTGAGTTTGACATGGGACAACAGCTGCTTTTCTAAAGAAAAAGGTGTATTTTTTGTAAAAAAAAATTTATTAGTGTTATAGTTTGTTAGTAGCACCGTTTATAAACCGTTTAACAACATGTCTAAATCGAGGTAAAAATGGGATAGGTACAGAAGACGAATAGAGTATTTTGAGGAGACAAAATAATACCTATTAGACCAGGGTCGATAAAAGATATAAGTAAAAAACCAAAAACTTAGTTTTTTGAATTTTTTACCTAAATTTTTTTGAGGTTATGTGAAAAAATTGCCAATACAAAAGTTGTAGATCTTTTTATTACCTACAACTTTGCCATTTAACTTTTTTCCATAGGACTTGTAGTTTTGCCGGAAATCAAGGAAAACCATTTTTTACACTTAAACCCCCCCTCCCCCCCTGTTCCCGACCTCGGATCGACCGTAATTTATTTTTCCTTTCATTTTGATCATATTCCCCTCCTTTTCTAATGGGTTTCATCCTACTGTAATTTTCTTTCGTTTTTTATTATTTTAAAGGGGATCTACCCTGGTCTATATACTCTCTCTTCATTCACAATTTAGAAAATATTTTCAAGGAGGGAGGGATGGAAGACTCTGTAAGAAATTAACAAAAAAATATAGTTAAGTACATCGTCCATCCAGTTTAATTATTTCTGCTGTTGTATCATTATCGAGTGTGAATTGACCATAGTTGGATAATTAGATCAGATCTATATTAAGATATTACATACGGAAGCCATATCGATATCAACACTTTTTTCCTCCAAACCAGTTCAAATGTCGACCTGTTCGAATACACAGAAAGCAAGGGGCAAAGAGTTTTTATATACAACTTAGGCAGGAGATTAGTTAATAAACCTGTACATGATCTCATTGTAGTTTATCTGCTTTGTTATCTCTTCACTATATCGGCTAGACACAACTTAAAGATCGTAATACACATACGACAAGACTGTCGTAAGACAGTCGCAAGTATTGTATGCTATCACAAAATTACTCAAGAAACTCAGAAAAAGATCATGAACAAATGTACGCTACAGAAAACAAGGGAAGACCGCACAAAAATGGAGACATTGTAACAACACGGAAGATTGAAAAAGACGACAGGGACAAAAGTACAGAACTTTAGAGAAGTGACTACAGTGAGGACACTGTAGAAAAAGAGAAGCCATATTTTCATGAAACGGCTCAGACGTAGGTAGATAATGTTACCGATTCTCTGACACAGAATCTCTAAATTATGATACAATTGCGTTAATATTTGCACCTTTTTCTTGAGAAACATTTTTCCTTCGAAGATATTCAGCACATTAAATACAGCAGATAGGTTCCTAATGTTAACGATGATACTTACTTTCGTCCTAGAGAAAGAAGTCTAAGTTCTACGTCATCCTCACAGGAGTACCAAGCAGATAGGTAGTGGCCATGATAAACCACTTTTACATTGATCATTTAAATCTCGATCAATCAGGAACATCCAATCACTAAGGTCATTGCTGCAGCCACAAACTGATTGAAATCAAATGAATAGTACAGCTGAATCAGTACAATAAGTATTCATCTAAATAAGGACTTCCGAGTAGATGTATTTTTTGCAAAAGACGACTGGTAACATCACGGAAAAATACAATAACCTGTCAAGTGCGAGTCGGACTCGCGCACTGAGGGTTCCGTACTACAACCGGAACCGCAAAACTAACTTTGTTTTTAGAGGTTTTATTGTAAATATCAAAAAAACTACTTATTAGATCTCGTTCAAACCAATTTTCGGTGGAAGTTTGCATAATAATGTACATCATATATTTTTTTTAGTTTTATCATACTCTTATTTTAGAAATTACAGGGGGGGGGGACACACATTTTACCACTTTGGAAGTGTCTCTCGCGCAAGCTATTCATTTTAGAAAAAAATGATATTAGAAACCTTAGTATCATTTTTGAAGACCTATCCATAGATATCCCACACATATGGGTTTGATGAAAAAAAAATGTTTGAGTTTCAGTTCTAAGTATGGGGCACCCCCAAAATTTATTACTTTTTTTAAATTTTGTGTGAAAACCTTAATGCGGTTCACAGAATACATCTACTTACCAAGTTTCAACAGTATAGCTCTTATAGTTTCGGAAAAAAGTGGCTGTGACATACGGACGGACAGACGGACAGACGGACAGACATGACGAATTTATAAGGGTTCCGTTTTTTGCCATTCGGCTACGGAACCCTAAAAAGGTATACATAGATTAGAAATATATAAGGAAATTAGGATATATGACATTTTTTAAAGCTGAAGCTAATTTTATGGACGAAAGAAACCACCATGCACAAACTATCCATATTTTTTTCATAGTCGTGTTTTAAATAGTGGTTCATGGCGAAAACCCTTCTTTCACCTGTACCTAGCAGTGGATACATAGATAGTCATATCACTGTTTATAGTCCACTGAATATACAAAAGTTTCGCCCTCACTTTTTTACATTAGGGTAGGAAGGGGGAATGGCGTTCACTTAAGGCAAACATGGCGTATTTTTCAAATTATTTAATATAAACCAAAATTAAGAAAAGTAACATAGTCTTTAACTATCAAGTAATCAACGATTTATCAAAATAGGCATATATCTTTGACATACTAGTAGTAGAACAACGTTATAAAAAAAACATGTTTGAGCGGCATTGCCCCAGACATTGGGTAATGCCGCTCAGGGTCCGGGGTAATGACGCTTTAGCATGTTTTTTTCGAATATAACAAGTAACATACATTTAAATAAGAAATATTACTGAGATCAACCTTATACAATAAAAGTAGAGTCTACAATCACAAATTAGCATCAATCTTTTGTATGTACGATTAGCCTTTTTCAATTTAATAAACACAGTAAAGTCTTAGATGTCAAACAACTTCAACTATTATAACATAATATAAGACAATAACTATTAAGGGGTAAGACAAGTTAGAAATAGAAATATTTTATTTTTGAAAACATAAATCACAGATGTCCGTTTGGCGAATACCACCCTGAACATATAGCATGAGCCCACAATCCGCAGATGGTGCAGCAATACCACATCTCGTTATTTTTTCCAAATCTGCGACATTAAGTTCATAGTATAGCGAACCCAGCAATTTAACTTGTTCAGCAATTCCAGTTTCTTGCTGTTGGGTGAAAACGGGCTTGCGACCAAGTCTTGGGTTGTTCATGTTTTCATTTTTAGTCTATCTCTTAAGGTAGTAAATAGAATGTTATATTATTTTGCGGCTTTCCTTTTGCACATACCTCCTTCAATCGCAGTTTTAGCAGACAGAAGGTCTAAGCCACTTAAGCGGGTGTCCTTTGACGATTTCTTGGCATATCTACAACAATAAAAAAAATTCACTACGGGGTAATGGCGTTCAGCTGAGCGGTATAACCTCAAACGGTCGTTTGGTAATTAATTCCAAATTAAAAAAAAATATCATGCACATTTACTGCAAATTGATTGCATTATAACAAAACTGAATAGTTTTACTGTCAAAAAGTAAAACTAAAAGCTAAATAACCATTTAAGTTTTGGACTTACCCGCAAGAAACACGTAACTATAAATTAGATCAGCGCGGCCGCAAACTAAGAAATGCACTTCACGGTCGCATGACGCGAGCAGACTGCCCGTTTGCATCGCTGTCTGTTAGTGGACCCCTCCCCGCGCGCTTCATGCGGCATGGAGTGTTGCTATGTCGCATTTTGACAGAGTTATACAGGTGAGCGCCATTACCCAAAGGGCGCCATTCCCCCTTCCTACCCTACCTACAAGCTTTTATTAAGTTTCACCTGTCTCGATGTTTTTTTTTTTTTTGTAATAATCAAATCTTGTGTAAATTTGATGACAATGCAAAATTATTATGGCATGGAGCTGATCTGATGATGGAACCGGAAGGATGTCATAGGAACTCAGTAATTAAACGACATAACCGCCTCGAATTTGGGCTTGTTTGATTGGTTTTGAAAAGTAATATGGTCCTAGATGGTAACCAGGGTCTGATGATGAAGCTGGACGATGCTTGCTTCTTCTCAGTGCAGGGCGCGTTGAACCCTCGTAAACTTAGTTTTAAGTCGACTTGTAGTTATCACCGTACATAATATTATGTATCAAATATTGTTGACGTTTTACAAGTGCCTTGTAAGTTATGCCTATGTGAAATAAATATATTATAACTTTGACTTTGATCATGATGGCCATAGGAACTCTGTGATTAAACGACAGAACTGCATCGAGTTTCGGCTTGTTAGATTCGTCTTAACGAGTACTTTGGTGCTAAAAAGTGAGTGCAGGTACCACTAGCATCTCTCATCTCGAACCACGCTTAAGAGCTTACTTTGAAATCTCTCAGTGTCCATCTGCAGCAATATTCGATTAATTTGTTTTTATTCTATACAAGTAAGCACTTGACTGCGATCTCACCTGATGGTAAGTGATGATGCAGCCTAAGATGTTATCGTACTAACTTGGAAGGGTAAGTAAATTTACCCCAACGGTTTCTACAAGCATCGCACCGGAACGCTAAATCACTTGGCGGTGCGTCTTTGCTGGTAGGGTGGTAACTAGCCACGGCCGAAGCCTCCCACCAGACCAGACCTAAACCAATTTAGAAATTATAAAATTCCAAAGTAGCCGTGGCGGGAATCGAAGCCGCGACCTCCTACTCGAATTCGAGCGCGCCGCCACTGCACCAGGGAGGTCTTCAAAAATGGAATGGAACATCAATTGATGGAGTGGAGTGGAACAAAAATTTAAAAAAATATGAGAATGACAGTCTGCGCGGAAGTCATGTGATCAATTTACATTTTTTTAATTTATTTCCAGAATCTACCTTAATAATATGGTAGCATAACATTCTTATATGTTAAGAAATCCTAAAATAAGAACTAAAGTAATTCAATTGAAACATTTAACATGGGAGTCAAGAATAGTAATTGTAATGGTTTCAAAGTCCCACATAGGAATTAACACAGATTGACTAACACACGGCTGACTAACTTATAACTATTTCACGATTCAGATAATTTTCAAGTGCACTATTATGAAACAAGATTCCAATTGTAATTAGTTCTAATGAATTGTAAGTATCAGACAAAAAATATAAGACATGTTAATTGTATTATATTATTCATTTTATTTATTTATGGCAACTATGGCCCAATCACATAACACATTATAAAATACCATTACACAAAAAAACATAAAATATTATTACTTCACTATTAAATAGGAATACAAGTAGTAGTAAGCCGATAGATCTAGTAATTAGTAAGTCCTATTTATAATAGTTCGTATGGAATTTTTACATGGATCACTTGCAAAATATAATGTAGATTTGGCTTTCAAATATACCGACATCATAAAGTAGGGCTGGCACTTTATTCCTTTATTTTGGCACTAAATTACGTTATTAATGTTTTAATATTTATTAATGTTTTTCCACGGCAACGATGATTTATTACTTCGATGCCACTAATAACATTGTGCTGTTAAAATAGTATTTTAACAATTAAGTAGGTATATTTTAAGCTTTAAAAAAAACAAAATGAATATTGTAGTTATGTAGTTTCAAATTAGTAAACCCAGTGTAAAATTAAGTAGGTACTTGCCTATCAACTTATATAAAATATTTTTTTTTAAGAATACAGAACATTTTTAAACAAAGTTCCTTTTTGGACGGTATCGCGCAGGAGGCTAGACGAAAGAAACTGTATTTTGTATGTGTGCAGTTTCTCTTTCTAGTCAACAGAATGGGGACGCATTCAATCACGTGTAGAGTTAGTATAGCGAACTCGTTAGCGCGAGCTAAATGAAAACAGCGCCAACTATCGAGCGTTGAGTGAAATCACACATGAAAATATGAAATGGAGCTTTGTTTTAGGTGTTATACCAAACTTTGTTTCTACCAAGTGTTAAACGACACTTACGTCTTTTTTTATTTCAATCCCAATAAATAGATGGTAGGTAAATTCATAATTATTAATCACAAGCCTTAACTATCCAAAATTATCACTATCTACCTAATAGGTACTAGTATAACATAACTCTTAATGAATAAAAAACCTGACAACCCTAATCAAGTGGTTTTTCTTTCATACAAAAAACTTGTATCGCTTGACTTGCAAAAAAACGTGCTCTCTTTGATATAGAGCACGTGGTGGTTCTACTGTCTCATTAATATTATCATTATGGAAAAAACTGTAGTACCAATATGATGTCATGTCTTAATGAAGACAGCGAGTGTGATCTAAGACTTAGGGTCAATTTACACCACAGCGGAATGGAATGGAAACGTCAATTTCACCTTATGACGCGTGAATTCGCTGGAATGCTCGAGTATTCCAGCGAATTGTTTCGTAAACAATTAGTATTGCACTGCTGTGACCGACCCAACCGACTGCCCGTTCGCGCCACTTCCCTCGGATTCCATAGATGGCGCCGACAGTTAGCTAGGGGAATCCTCGAGAATGTGCGAGGATTCCCCGGAAGACGCGCAACCTTCTTTTTGCTCCTATTTATTTTTTTGTGCTCTTATTTCATTATTGGTATGTTATACAATTGACATAAAGTTCATTATGCTATGTACAATTTCGTTGCAAAAAGTCACTTCCATTCCATTCCGCGGCGGTGTAAATTGATCCTTAATCGTAATGCCTGTGGCTTGCTCTTAGCAATGTAAATAATATCAAACAAGTAGTAAACTCAGCTTTACGAACTGTATTTTGAAACAATTTTGATGAAACGTACGCTGTTACTTGCAAAATAGTACAACCTACATAGGTATATGGAAGACGAAATCAATTTCGAATTAATAACCAACTTTTTTAAGGTCGATTAATAATATGTCTCCCAATCTACACATAGGTTATCTTTATTCAGTTACATGATAGTATTTGTCTGCAATCTCACGTGATAGGTATGTAATTAATGCATGCATAATAAGATGTAATCTCTCTAACTTGAAAGAGCTTACTTACTTTTGGCACGTCTTTTATCGTTTTAACCTGCCACAGCTGAAGCCTACCACAAGAACAAAGGTCTGATTGCGTAAGAAAAACGTTTTCATCGTTATCGTAATCGTCAGGAAATTCTGCCACCGGATTAGCTGACGTAAATTAGAGACCCAATCGATAACTATGACCCAATAACGATGATAACGTTTTTTTACAAAATTTAGGAGCAGAGCTGAGAAAAACTTAAAATCCATACAATCCTCAAACGGTTTACGCTGGCATCGGAACCTAGAATCATTTCCCTAAACACCATAGCACATTTAAATGCATCAGGATGATCGTAAGGTAGGGTATTGATTTATTGAACCAAGGGACCAGTGCACGTATCGGAGCCAAGGTGGTCATCCACAGTTTCATGGTCTAGAGTCTTCTCCCCATCCAAGACGTTGCATTGAATGCAAGGCTGCAACTCCTCTTCCAACATGTAGAGCTGAAAAATACATGATTATCATCACTTTTCTTATCATTAACTGATAACCTCCTCTTTATATATTTCCATCTCCTCACGAGATATCTTAAAAATTATGTAATATTTTTTTATATTATTTAAGAAATTGTATATAATATGACATTTGGATGTGATAACGTTTAATAAATTGATGAACACCAGCAATGCACATGAAAAATAGTAACGTTCCGCCTGAGCCTGTGCGTGCAAGCGAGAGCGTGCAACAAGCGATTGTCAGGTTTTATTAAACATGACTGCTGAATCACCATCGCTTTTATTTGCAAATGTATAAATTAGCCAGGACATTCATATTTTATTAATTGTCAACATTGGGTAACAGGAATTGAAGCCTTTACAGTACGCGCGGCGAAAGTTTGGCTTTGACCGTTATTGCGCAGAAATCAGAAATTGGGTATCAACCAATCAGAATTTGGGTACCCATGCGCAGTAATCCCCTCCACCCGAAGGTCAAAGCCAAACTCTCGCCGCGCGTACTGTACTTAATTATAAATTGTGAGTTTGACTTCCGTTCACGACGTCAACCAATGATAGCGATGCAAACGTCGACTAATCACGGCGCCTGGCGCTAAGGGGGGAAATGGTGGTGGTTGTTGTAAGATTAAATAAAAGGCGAAGGTGTATCAGGAATTGGGTAATCTAGTATTAACCGGTATATTGGAAGGATATCAAAATTGTGTAACAAATGTGCTGGAAGTGAATAAGTTGTTACAAGTATATCAAGTGGAAGGCTATGTGTTATTACGCGGGAATCTGACCTAATACGATAGAGAGGCACGATAAAACAAACGATAGAGAGGCCAATTATGACGTTATCACGTAAATCGATCGTCCGTTAACCGACATTACAGACAACCATTTTTTTTGAAGTGATAACGTTTAATAAATTGATTAACACCAGCAACGCACATGAAAAATAGTAACGTTCCGCCTGAGCCTGTGCGTGCAAGCGAGAGCGTGCAACAAGCGATAGAGAGGCACGATAAAACAAACGATAGAGAGGCCAATTATGACGTTATCACGTAAATCTATCGTCCGTAAACCGACTTTACAGACAACCAATATTTTTTTTGAAAAGAGCAAGTGCCGAGTTTCTTGCCAGTTCTTCTCGGTGCAAACCTGCTTTCCTAACCTGGCTTTCAGATTTTTTCTAGTAGGGATTTAGCGAGAACTTTTGTCTATGCTATAAGTACGGTAGGTATTCGGTGCGATAAGTGCCTTATGTTAGATTCTCTATTATAAATAATGACTATTGAAGCGAGTAAGTAAGTAAGTAAAAGGCTGACATAGGCCTCCTTGAATTACCTGATGCCATGCGACTTCCCGCGAATCTGTTTATGCGGTCCGTTCATTCCAGCACCTTAACTAAAGGGCCTTAAAGGTCCCCAACGTACAACTTCAATTTTGTGATACGTTGAGCTATTTTGGTCACTTTCGTTTTTTGCGGATTCTGATGTGATAGTGCAGAGACCCTTTACGTAGCCCTAGCCATCGTTACGGTCCATGTAACGAATTAAACTGCCACAACTTATTGCATTAGGTATGGAAAATTTATGGTAACATACCTTGCCGTCCTCACCATAATCTGTGAACTTCCTAGTGGGTAACGCTTGCAAATGAATCTTGAGTAGCATGCGCTTTGAAGAGTTCTGCACTGTGGTGTGCGAACCACCACACCAGCGGCGACACAGCCTGGCAACAACACAAAAACCATCTCCTCAACCCTTTTATAATATGCCTCACGGGTATCTTCTCGGAGTTTGGTCATATCATGCCACGTCGGCTGAAAGCGTATTGGCTTCGAATACCTTTGAAAACATTGTGGTGAACTTACGTGATGCAGGTTTCTTCACATTATTTTCCTTCACCGTTTGGCAAAGATCTGAACATTGGCAATTCCGAAACCCATGCAATAACTACATTGCCGATTGCCAATATTGGAGGCTTGGTCGTGGTTAGTAACAGCCATATCACTGCCAAGCGATGTGGCGATTTGATTCGATTCCTCTAATCCCTTATAATAAGTGTTGCTGTTAAGATATTACTTATAGCTTTTCCGCAGTCGGATAAAAAGACGATTTTCTTTCCCGTTTGTGAAAGGCCTAAGGTAGTAACTAAAACCTTACCGATGCAACGGCTTTCCAGCTCTGTCCCAGTCGGTGATAAATTGCTCTTTGGGTGCCTCGACAGGCGGCTTCCCTAGGGCCGGAAGTCGCGGCGGTGCTCCTTTCCTGACATCGTAGGGCTCAACTCTCGCTGGTTCGTGACAGGATCCGCAAATTGCGCCAAGTGCTAACTTTTGAGATTGAAGTGCGACCTGCAAATTAAAACTCGACCGATTAACTCAATCCTCACCCTGCCTATGTCAAAGCGATATCGAGGACGAAGCAAGTGGCAGGCCCTGTACCTGTCTGAAGAATTCGTTTCGAGTAGTTTGTACAATTGAAGTGACTGTCATCATCACTATCCCAAATTATCGCAATTACTATTCGGTATGAGCTATTTCTATTTCTTCATATAGAAAGAGTAGTTTAAACAACTACGGCTTAGTCAAGTGAGCCCTCCCTTTATACACAAACTAAACTCGTTGGACCGAATATGTACTTTGGAAGACCTATATGACCTACAGTGGACGTTCGGTGATAATGATACACGAACAATAAAACTGAGAAGCTCTCAGACATTATCTGCATGTGATAAAATACCTAACAGTTTTGAACAGTCTGCATTTCGAAGGTTTTGAGAAAATCTTAGTCCTGAAACCTGCTCCTGTTTTATTAAGACAACAAAAAATCTACCTCTGGATCTCCCAGCATTGCAGATACGATGCTGATCTTGGTGTCGAGGTCTCGCAGCTGTTTTTCCACGAGGTCTCGCGTTGCCAACAGCTCTACGAAATCTGCTTTAGACTCTTTCGCGTGTTTAATGTCCTTTACAACCGCCTATAAAATATCAAATTACATACAAGAGTTCAATATCTTTAGTGAACTTCTTGAAAATCTTAATTTCTGAATCGTTAACGGCGTAAACGGCTATTTAAGTGATTTTAGTGACCTGCAGCTTGAAAATTATAAGGACAATTACTTTGAAATTTAAACTTCATGTAATTTAGGCGTTTAATCTAAATTCGCTCTGAAGCAGAAATACGATTAGATAAAATTTCCTCGATAGGCAGTTCTTACGAAATTCGCTCCAAAATCTCCTTTTTTTCTAATGTTTATCGGAAACAACAATGCATTTAATTTTTGTTTTAAAGGGTCGATAATTATAATATCCAAGAACGCTCAGAACGGATTTTTTATAACTGGGTTAGTTTTTTAGTAATTAAGTAAAACGTATTTTTTCTGTTATATTCTTCCGCAACACTGCAAGTCGCACTAGCTAACGTATAAAAGACAAAAATAAAATAAGTGTATCCTCTTAAAAAAATACATTGTCTTTACGGTACATGGTGAAGTGTTTATAATATAAGTGTTAAATAAAGACCAGATCTCACCGCCCAAGTGGCATCACTTCGAATAAACCTTTCGTGGCACTCATCAATGCGTCTTTCAAAGTCCACACGGACTTCACTAAAGTCCGAGCCCCTTAGTATTCCTGTCAGTCGTGACCTCTCAATCTAAATGTAAGAAACAAAGATAATAATTATTTATATTTTATACTTTTAGGTGCTTTACTGGTAACTATGTGTGTAAGTAAACAAATCTTGACAGACGTCTGTCTGTCTTTTACCAGGCTGTATCTTATTAACCGCGATATAAGTTAGTCTCACAGATTTCTGTTGCCTTTATAAGAACAAAAACCAAAAAAATAGAACAAAATAAATATTTAACGGATCTCCCATATAACAAACGTGATTCTTTGCATGTTTTTGCTCGATACTGATAACTAAGTTTATTATCATTAGCAAATATAATATTAATTTAATATTATTAAATAACATTAATATTATATTTTTTAATTATAATATTAAATAAAACAAATATTTAACGGGGACTCACTATATAGTAGACTTAATATTTTTTAGGGACACGAAACCCTTCGTGAGGCCAACTATTATTCAGAGGATCGTATATCCTCTTACATATTATATTTTTACCTTATCTTGAAGTTGATTCAGAAATTCATCACGATTTGACTTTTCTTCTTGCATCCTCTTTATACGTTCTATCAGGGTCTGAAAATATGAGTATTCTTCAACAGAAATTATTATAACAATTAGAAAGATTGATAAACTTTTACCAACTTGCCTCTTTACTTAGTCAAATGTATTAGCGCCCAGTAGTGGGTCATTAGCCACACATCTCTCTAGTGGAATGATATTAGGATGCGGTTTCACAGGAGAAGCAGAGAACCTGCTTTCCGAACCTGGCGGTAGAGTTTTGACTTTTCATAAGAGCCTATTATTTAGGCCTATAAATATTTTCATTTTCAAGTGATGTAGTGAAACGTAAGCGAGGTTAAAGGTTAAAGCAAGTATATGTGTTATAGTTATTTCAATCCACGACGACGCGCCTCACCCAGTCAAACTCTATACTAATCGAATGAAACACAAGCGATTTTGACAGAGGGGGGCGCGTCTTCGTGGATTGAAATATCTATACTGAACTCTAGAAAAAAGTGACGAATCACTTAAAGGACATACTGACATGCATCTCCTTGTTGAGATCTGTCTGTCTCACTGTCAGAGCCTTGTGCTTGAAGAATATTTCTTCCAGTTTCATTTCCAGGTCTTCGTAGCGTTGTTTTAACTTCGTGACGGCTGCCAAAGCAAAACATTACCAACATTTATAGTATCTCTGTATGGGCTTCCGAAACCAAATGGCAGAATGGAAATATTCCATATAATTAGGGTTTGACATTAATTTATATGAAAAGCTGACCTTGGCATATGCCGGGATAAGGGCTGAGAAGAAGAAAAAGATTAATTTATATGAAAAGAAAATTCCAACATTTTCTGTCTGTAACTATAATTATTCACCTAATATGTCCAAAAATCGTTTAAAGGTATTTTTAAAGCTAGCATCACTACAAAGACTCTTGCTCAAGCCAACATTTCCTTATGATGCTCTGGTTTCGTAAAGCAAAAGCTTTTGAAGATAAGCGTGGTACTTTATGGTACCGTAGCCCATACAGAAAATAATTTCCTATTGTGGACTACAAATAAATAATTTCATATTACCTACCTTCAGCCTCAGTATTGGAGTTGACAGTAATAGACTTATCTAGTCCACTTTCGACTAGTTGTCTGAATTCAGCCAACTGGTGTCCCATACTTTCCATCTGATAAAATAATACATTTTCAAGAATTTCCTGAATGAATCACACAGGTACCATTTGCCTACTAAAGATTAAAATTAGACATAACGAGTATGAAACTTATGTCAAATTACTATGCTTTAAATTATTCAGGTTGAAATAGGTTCCGAGTTTAATTCCAGAAACCATACAGGTTTCGGGAACCATAGTTACCAAAGGCGTGATGGTACATTCGAACTCAGTGAACCGCTCGTTGTGGAGTACCACCAGGGAGCTAAGTGCTGATATACGACCGTATAAGTTCTGCGTCACGTTAATTTTTTCCGCTAAAACATATCAAAATAATAACCGCATTAAGAAAACTGCCACATAATGAAATGCTGTTATTTTTCTTAAAAAACTAAATCAGCTCAACCGGTCTAAAATTTAACCCAATTAGTTTTTACAGGTAGGTACAAATTTAAAAGGAGGTTAATTTAATTATCTATACTATGAATAATAATTAGTTAATAGTGCCTCAAATTATTTGTTACACCTTGCCCACCTACGTCTTTGACAGTACACTGAGCGCTCTCCACCATTCCTGTGGGTTTTTCCATATTTTTTTCAAGAATTTTTGTAAAATCATTCTTAAGATTCTTCAATTCAGCACTGAAAAAAGAAATTAACAACAGAGATATTTGTTTAAACATGCAAGAAGAACAAAAAGAATAACATGGTCACTTAATTCCAAAATAAAGGTAGATATATTCTAAAAATATTCGTAGGTACATGTGAAGTTTTAAGTTTTTCTGGTTAATATTCTTATTTATGTGAATTTAGATGATGCACCTGTGGTCGTTATGGATATTTTTGACGATAAAAATAACGACTAACCTTATATCCTTATGGGTGACACAAGGGATTTTTAGTACCGTTGACAAGGGATTTTCAGTTTCAGCCGTAGAAGTTTTGGAAGCTGTGGACAGTCTAGACGTAGTGGAAGGTTTGGAAACTGATTTATTATTTTCAACCAGTGTGCATTTTTCGCCCTGAAAAATTTACTTCGTTTCAAATAAAACTTAATGTATCGCATTCACTTAATGTATCGCATTTGTATATATGAGTCTTGATTCTTAAATAATCTACTTAATTAATGTTTAAAATGAACTCTGTGATTGACGCCTAATACAAAGCTGTAACAACAACACAGATTAATACATTCAACGAGTAGAATATGAAATTCTGTACAGTACTAAATTGTTTTTAAAACACAAATCAAGTATCTTTAAAAATTCATCCCCCAAAGGTTTTTAAATGAAAGAAAGTTAGTTTAAAATCTGGTAGCTAATCTCGTAAAAAATACATGTCCTCTTAAGATTATTAGTGTTTTAAAAATATCTACATATTTAATATGAAGTCGGTATTACCTTTTCAAGTGTACTTGATATAATAGTTTCCAATTGTTCGGCAATGTCTTCGGGCAGTGCAAGATCCGTCAATAATTCCAATATCTTGGTCATAGAATTTTCCGCCGATTTCAACCTCTCCTCTACCTATAATGATCAAGTCATTAAACTTCTAATCGAGTTTATAACTATAATCAAATTATTGATAAACCGAGGGAATAACTGAAATCTACATTAAGTATTCACTTTTCTGCGAAGTAAATAGTTAAGAAATATCGCTATTTTCCATATTGAAGTATAATATCTTTTATAAAATAATACTTAATATTAAAGACTATGAACCATCGAGGACACAGTTTTTAGGAGTAATAGATAGCGTAATCAGAAATCTAGGTCGGGTTTATATTATGGGAACTAGGATATAACCTGCAAGCTCTGCATAACTTCAGGCAATTTAGCTGCACCGTTCTTTATGTCATTCATTAGCTTCTGATTTTCGGGTAGTGTGAGTGACTTCGGAACTTTTATATTAATCAGTTTCCCAACTTCTGCTTCCACGACAGCAAATTGTGATTTAGTTACTAATTCGATACCACTACGAGAATGTGCTTCTGAAAATGTTAAAAATTTTGAGGCGTGATTTTTAAATCTTAAACTTTTAATAACGTGTATCTACATAACTTGTGATCCCTTAAGTAACCAATGACCATTGACCATAGATTGTAGTTAATAAGCCGTATTAGACAGCTGTAAAAGAAAATGTCAAAACATGTTTTCAGAGAAATTTCTGAAAGAAAATTGGAACAATGTTACATTTTCTTTACGTTTTTCAAATAACTTCGAATAATGCTATGATATTATATAGACATTTTTCAATGTAAAATAAGTCCGGTGCGATGTTAAACAAAAAGATTACTGGCATTACTAAAGATCCAGAAGAAAACATAGAAGAAAATCAATTACCGAGCGAAATAGGTGGTCCTTTCCCAACTGAAAATAAAAATAATGACGATACATTTTTTTAACAGTAATTTGTAATTACATTTTTACAATTTTCGCTCACCTACAAGAATTTTCTCATCATCAACATGTTTTTCTGTAAAGAAAAATACTTTCAATAATTTTGTATTAAAAACGAAGTGTAAATTTAAAAAGCACCTATTTCTATATATCTTCTGTCTTATATATCTTCTGTCTTTTTTAAGAAATTAACCTGTTATCTCTATCCTTGCTGCCGAACTTTCAGTTTCTACTACTTTCTCTATCTGAAAATAAAATGATTATTAATGTTTTTTTACACTACTGTTGATAGTTTGCATAGTTTTATACTATAACATTATTTTCGCCAGAGCATCATAAAGGGAGATACCGTAAAGTAAACGCATGAAACCCACCATTGATTCAGGAGCTTCTTCGTATTGTTCTCCACTAACTTTTATATTTAGTCCTTTATGCTCCACTGTTGCGTCCACAACTTGTTTTTCTAGTATTTTTTGTCCGTCTTGGGCCACTGCTTCGCTGGCTTTATGCTGAGCTATTTCTTTCACTTCCTCAAATTCTTCTTCATACTCAGTTTTTCCAACCAAAAGTTCTGCTTCATCCAATTTTTTGGTTTGTTTTTGCATTTGTTTTGCATTCATTTTTTCCTTTTTTTCTTCATCTTTTTGCAATTCCTTCTCTCTTTTGTCTTTCGCCTTGTTGTCTTTATCGGATTCAGGCAAATCTTCGGTTGCAGTTTCTTCCGAACTTGTTGTCCCGTTTGATGTTTTAGTCTTATAGTTTTTTTTACTCTTGCGTCGTATTTTAGCTGTAATGTGAGTTCTTGCTAGTAATGAGTGACCTTTTTCTGTGGAAACTTTCGATTTCCTTTTTTTCATCAGCTCCTCCTTTAGTTCGGTGGATCTCACCTCGATTCTTTGTTGCATGATACGTAGTTGCCTCGCCATAATTTGAAGGATCATCTTTATCAACTTATAGTTGACCACGTTCGTCTATAGTCAGATAATTGAAAATCATTAATAGGTATGTACTGCTAATCTCTACAGAAAAGAAAAAGACTATCTCAAGGAGACTAAACACCTAGGTCCTATATTTACAACAAGCCGACACGCCCTGGCTCCACGCGGGTGATCCCGTGGGAATTTAAAAAAATCCTTTCCTTTCATCCAATGTTTACATTATGATTCCAACGTATCTCTAAGCGAAATTTCAGAATTTTAGGTGTAAAACTTTAAGTAGGATGATAAGCTATTGAGTCATTATTAACATTATTTTCATGATATGAAGAACCATCTGTCAATGGGTATTCTACAATATATCATATTTCGGAAAGCGTATACTTTCGGTTACTATAAGCTTTGCTTTCTCGTTTAAAATGCACCTTCAAATTGAGAATGAATATACATCTTTAAATAAAGTGCGTTACACATTAGGCTATGCTCTGGAAAACCACTTAGGTTATGTTTATCCTGGAGTATCCCATATTCCATATTTCCCACGGAATTTGTAAAAACTGTTTAAGTGGTAAAACTCTACTAAGTACTTATGTACGTAAATAATAAGAAGAGTATATGCTCACATCCGACGGCCCCATAGCTCTATTGATCAGATCCTCGACGGTGACAAGTACTGTTGTGTCACTCATATTGAGTACATCTGTGGACGTCTCCATTTCCAGAGTTGATTCTGTTATTTCTTTTGGAACTTTTGGAAGAACAACTTGGGTTTAAACTTTAAGTGGTAGAAAGTATCAAATTTCCAAGCGCTCGAATGACACTTGACAACTCCTCCTTCTTGTTTGTGATATTTTTTTGTTGTCTTTATCTTTTGTTTTGTTATCAAAACCTCAATCAAAACTCTTCCGCGAGCGATGACCTATTTTTAAATCTATGTCTTCAGATATACAATTGGTATACCCCTCAGACCAATTTCATCTGAGGGGTATACATCACGCAGTTTACTTGCCTTCTCCTTCTGTTTTCTCAAAAAACTCTAAGCAAAAAACCAAGCAAAATTGAAGTCTAGGTTGCCTGAAAATTAATTTCACTCAGATATTAATTATACTACACATGGTTAAAGGAGTACTCCAAATCATTGTTGTTTTTTTGAGTTTGCAGGACTTTACCACGAATGTGTGTTGCGGATTGCCTGGAGTCTGTATTTTAATGTGCGAATAGCTTTAGCTCACATTGTAAGGTTCGATCGGTGCGAATAATTATTGTGACTGTTGTAAATTGAAAACCTGATATCAATAAATAAAAGATAAGGTACAAATAGGATGTCTTTAACAGGCAAAGTCATAAATACTTAATTGCAAATTGCTACATGTAACAATTTATTACAATTTGTCGCGGATGTGTCACAATATATTTTGATGACCTGATGGGAGTCGAATTAATGTGTTTCTGGAACTCCCAAGTTCGAATTCTGGTGACTTTTTTTGACGACCTCCTGGCGCAGTGGTGGCGCGCTCGGATTCGAGTGGCAGGTCGCAGGTTCGATTCCCGCCACGGGCCACTTTGGAATTTTATAATGTCTAAATTGGCTCTGGTCGGTTCTGGTAAGGAGGCTTCAGCCGTGGCTAGTTACCACCATACCAGCAAAGACGCACCGTAGAAACCGTTGGGGTAAACTTACCCTCCCAAGTTAGTACGATTACATCTTAGGCTACATCATCACTTACCTTCAGGTGAGTTCCCAGCCAAGTACTAACTTGTTTAGTGTAAAAAAAAGACTTTATCTTATCGCCCGTCCCTCCATCACTCCAGTGATGTGAATTAAGAAAAAATCGTTACTTACGTCACACCTTGTCTACATTATGAAGGAGACCTCAGTGCAAACTTGCCGCTTTAAGGTTTTAGGAATGCCATTCGCGGCCATGGGCCACGGCAGTGTGGGCCACACGCCACGAGAGGCTAGAAGTGGCTACAAAAGTAGTTGAACCGCGCGATAGCGACTTGTGCCGTTGGTCGACATTTGCGGTTTGTGGCTGCTACTTTTTTCACGGTTCCGTACCCAAAGGGTAAAAAACGGTGGAACCTATTACCACGGTTTAATGGTGTAGAAGCCGTATTTAAGCTATTTTGAATGAAGTTTTATGCAAAAACTATAAAGACAATTACTTTCAAATTTACACGTCATGTATTTTGGGTCTTTAATCTAAAATCGCTAAGAAGCAGAAACACGATTGGATAAAATTTTCGCGATAGAAAGTTCTCCCAAAAGTTGCTCCAAAATCTCAGTTTTTCTAGTTTTTATCGGACACTACACTGGATGTAATTGTAATTTTTGTTTTAAGGGGATTTATTGAATTTATTTTTGTCTTTCTCACTCTCACGGAGATTTGGTAGGTGTGACATGCAGCGTCGTGGAAGAATATAACAGAAAAACGACCCTTTAACTTATTACTCAAAAACATAGCTGGTTATCAAAAATCTGTTTCTTAGCGTTTTTGGATATTATTATTACCGACACTTTAAAACGTCGTTTTAGGTAAAAGGTCGTTTTTCTGTTATATTCTTCCGCTACGAAAATATGGCGAAGGAAAATGAGCGAGAAGCGTGGACAAAAGTCATTGATTTATTTAAAGATTTACCATATTTGTGGGACAAAAAACAAAAAGACTATTTCAACCGCGACATGAGACAGGAGGCATTCAAAATGCTAGTGCAAATTTTTAATGAAGAGATCGGCAGAGATACATCGCTGGCTGATGATAATAATTAATCTCTTCAAAACACTCAATATCCATTCTTAAAAAGTTTCTGAAATCATTTGCTTCTAAATGTCTCATGACGTTCAAGTGGCTTAATATAATTCATGGCGTTTCATTAACCAGTTTTTAACCCAGATCCTCCTTTTTCGTCTCTGGTTAGGTGGCACCGTAGTAAGTGCCAAGACAATTCCTATTTATATTGCATTACAGTTGAATCGTAGATTATGTTAAATTAGCAGACTTGGGGCCCTGCTGTTTTGAGAGCGTCGGCGGCATTTCGGAAAAACGAGCAGTCTGTAGCACGGTCGGTTACGTACTGACAGGCAAGGACGTGTGTAGAGTAGAGACAATTTTATCGCCGATTCAGCCCCGATTTCACTGTCTCGATATCGCCAGTGATTTTAGGGTCGTGTGTAGCCGCTTTTACACTTTGCTATTAAGTACTAAGACTTCGTCATCCGTCCGTCCTTCTGTCACCAGGCTGTATCTCTGGAACCGCGATAGTTAGACACTTGAAATTTTCACAGATGACATATTTCTGTTGCTGTTATAAAAACAAATACTAAAAAATAAAATTGAATAAATATTCAATATTGTATTGTTGTAGGGACAACAAACGTGATTTTTTTTGCTTGTTTTGCTCGATATTTATAGAAGGCAACGGTAGATGTTCAAAATATTTACAGAATATTTAGTTATATATTCACTTAAAAATAAATTGCAAAAAAAATACGGTTGGCTCCCATACAACAAACATAACTTTTGTTCCTTTTAGAATTTCGTGGTTAGGGGTGTTTAGTTTACTTTAATACTTTTGAGAACATTTTGATAGTACGAAACCCTCAGTACGCGAGCCCGACTCGCACTTGATCAATTATTCTACCCTATTTATAGTGTTGATCATACTCGCCCTTTTCTCCAAGGTGGTTGATTAATTATCACAAGTTACAGACAATTCTACCAAGGCACGGAGGCAAAGTGAAACACACAGAAAACAAATAAACATTCCTTTAAATTTATTCAGCTTTCATTACAATAATTTTAGTAGGTATTACTACTACGTTCTATTACAAACTATGACTTCATAGAGCAAAAAGCGTGTTAGGATATCTCAATGGCAGCCATATAATGACAATATTAACATTGATTGGCGTGTCGTAGGATCTAATTGGGTATTACTATAAGTAATTAATTATTCTGAACTTGACTACAGTGGGATAAATTAACTGCTTTTTCATTCAAATGTTAGTCACATAGTGAACAAAGCTTTTTTTAAATACTATAAGTTAGAACTTGACTACAGACTCAACTGATGGAGTGACAATGCAATCGAAGATGTTATCTTACTTAGGTACGTAGAAGGAGAAAATCACCCCTAATGGTTTGTGGTGTATCTTTGTTGTAGGATGGTAACTAGCCAATGGCCACGGTGGAAGTCTCAAACCAGACCAGACCTGAGGGAAATTGGAAAAGATAAAATTCTTAAGTGGCCTTCGGTGGGAATCGAACCCGCGACCTCCCACTCGAAACTGAGCGCGCGCCGAATTATTAATTTATTGATAATTTTTTTCCCAAAAATTATTAAAGATATATTATGTTAATATGTATGTAATTCTGTGAATGATTTCCTTATCTTTGAAACGTGAAAATACTTTTATATTATTTTTTGAGCCACGAAATAAGTCTACAATCATTAGCACAGCTATTTAATGTGACGATGGAATCGACCGTTGGTAACCTAAACTATCACATTTTTGCTAATGAGCTATCGTCGCTTTGATCTAATCTTAGGACCGGGAGTAAGGTATAGGTAGTACCTGCAGCTCTAGCCATATGACATAGCGATACGACAGAATTTGTAATGGAACGGAAGGGAATTCAAAGAAATGTGTGAAAATTCGCGCATTTTGAGTTTCATTCTATTCCCTATTAGTTTTAGTTTTAAACATATTATTCGTCTATCGTATCGCATTATACTATGGCTAGTCCTTCTGAGTGATCTGCAGTCTGAACCATTTGACTTATCTACTACCAAAACGATCGACTAGAAAACTTGTAGATCGAGCTTGTTATACAGAGAACAAAATTCAAAAAATGTATCAGAATGACAGTTGCCAACGAGTTACGTCATCGATTTGTCGATCGGATATTAATTCATTCCCATACATCCCACTGGCGGACGCGCTCGGCTTTGCCGGCGTGCAGAATTTGGGGGATTTCTGTTAATTTTTCGGGATAAAAATAGCCTATGTTTTAATACGGGAAATTTTTGCCTTTACAATATCAGGGCGCCTTCGCCGCAAAGTGCCGTGCGGTGGCATTGCGTCTGCAGCGCTGCAGACGCACTGCCACTGCGTGGCAATTTGCAGCAAATTTGAAGGCGCCCTAATTGTGTGATTAAAGTGACGTGTCAGATATGCAAAGTGGTAACTTTTTATATAAAATCTCATATAGTTGCATGCAAAAAATTGCTAGATAAGTAAGTAAGGAAAAGTACGGACATTCACTGAAGTAATTATTGAATAAAATACTTAGGTACATATTTACGTCGTTGCTATATTGTTTCTTGCATCAAACCTAAGCATATAAGTGACAAAACAGGAATCATTAGCGTGACTGTATTGAATGTATCGCATTATATTGAGTTATTACCAGCTTTTACATAATGTATGATGTATCACATACGAGTCAGTAGGTACTGATAATATTTTTAAAATGCCAACTGCAGGTGTTGTTGCGCGTTAGTTTAAAATATTTGCCGTTCATTGTAAATTTTTTGGTATAACGTACCCAAATAGATAATATTAACTAAAAAACAAACAAACCTCCGTTCCACCATGAGTTTCATGAAGTGGGCACCTACACGATACGTCTTAGGTACACGTCCTTGGTCTTTCGAAAGCTGACAATAAGCCTCTTCTCCTGAAGAAAGTAATTTTTAGTATAGAGTCTATACTAAAAAATTACTTTCTTCTGTGAGGGAAAAAGGGCATGTCTTATGCATATTGTGGTGACTCTACCTACCAAAACAATATCTAGCTTGGTTTTACGAGTAGGCACCTAGGTACTACCTGGTGGATTTATATCCGTCCACTAAAAACATATAATACTTACATATTGACAATTGATGGGAAGGTCGAAAAACATAAATTATGTTTCATAATAACTAATGGCCAAAATATGCGTATATTTTAAATTTAAACGCAGTTTTTTATTCTTGCTCCTTAATTGCTACTAATTGGATCTAAGTAATGCCGACATACCGACGCATAAGTTAACAAGTGGCCAACAATTACTTTGTCAGACATATCGACACCTTATCTAACGGTTGACAGCAGAAAACATTATTCAGATCTCTAATGTTCCTACTGAATGAACTATATTTAGAACACGTCTTTGCCCGCCACTATGAAATATAATAAAAAAAATTCTCGCATCACAGTGTTTAGAACTAAACTCCTCTGAAACGGCTTGACCGATTTTTATGATTTTTTGTGTAAGTATATTTGGTAGGTCTAAGAATGGGAACAAACCCCTAGAAATAAATTTGTACAGTAGAACAACGTTCACCGCATCAACTAGTATTGGTATAAAAGGAGATTGACCGAAAATGGGCTATATTGCGTCACTCTGCGTCTGAAGCACGTATGCATGAAAAATCTTCTTTCAAATTATAATATTACATGTATTTTTTTTAATGATGTGCGAACCGGGGTTTAAAAGTATTATAAAAATAAAAGTAATTAAACGTTTCGACACAAGCGGAACCGCCATAATAGAGTCTGGAAACGTCACAGCCACTACCACTCGGCGAATGATACCAGTTTTTTATAAACCCACTTTTTAAGGGAAAACTAGGATACAATAATACAGGAAATAGATCGAATAATAAAAACCGAAACAAGGCAAGCTTTTTGCACACAAATATCAATTTAGTACCGTACACGTTCGGGGGTGGCGCTTCAAATCGGTACAAAAAAGGAACTGTCAGATGTATAGAATAATTAATCCAGAGATAGAGCTCAGTGACTGATCTCTATTCCATGGATCGATGATTGTCAAAGTAAAAATGATTTTTGCCATTCTGGCGCTGATGGTTACGTACCTAACCTGGCGCGACCGTCCATGGAACTAAAATAAAATGACATTCGAAACGACGGTCACTACCGACAAATGTCAATTTAGTACCACGGACGTTCGAGGGTGGCGCTTCAAATCGGTACAAATAGGAACTGTCAGATAAATAGAACTGTATAGAATGATTAATCATTAGAATAGAGATCAGATCAGTGATCTATACAGATTAGAACTGCACCACCTGTTCAAATAATTATTTTCATAGCTGTATATTGAAAAGTAAGGAATGCTTCACCAAACAATTTAATTGCGACAAACAATAGCACTTGCAACACCACAGAGTACATCACATTTATTGTGTTGTTTGATATTTTCATGTGCAGCTAATCGTGACAAAATCCTACATGGCTTAAACCCTATTCATTAGTTTATTTAAAATTATTAATTATAATACTGTTTTAGTGTACAATAAAGCATATTTTACTTTTACTTTTTACTTTAATACTGTAACCTATTTCCATTACACCTTTGACTCGTAATTATTGAAACGATTCTAATGTTATCTGCCACGGCGGCGCCACCGTCAAAACTAGGGTAAAACCTAACTCGTAAGTAGAAACACTGGTTTAAATGTCATCAAGACATCAACTCGTGTCTTGATTGTCTATGTCGCCAAAGAAACTACAAGATTAAAAAAAATCATTCAGATGAATCATACATATTTATGATTAATTATTATTGTTTTAAACGATTGAACAGGCTATGCCTATATAATACTTAACACAGAAAATACACACGAATGAATAGGCTGTATGGTCTCCGACCTTTGCCTGTCCCGAAAGGGACGAATGGATTAACAGAACAGAACTGTCTAGGTCTATGTCGATAATCGCACTTCGTATATAATCGCAAAACCATTGGAAAAGTAATTGTAAATGGAAAACTTGGAAAAGTGTTTTATTAACTTATTTTCTGGACGGTGATTAATGTGATCAGTGTTGTCGCTTGCTTAGTTTCACTCCGACTAAAGCGATCCTCTGTGAAAACTAACAAGTGTTTGTGCGTGTTGACTGTTGAGAAATGGACTCCTATTCTACGCAATAATCTAAATGAGATATAGACTCTAATACGCAATAACAATGTCGTCAGCGTCGTCTCGAGGAGTTAGGCCTGGCAGTGTATCACGCCGGTGCATTAACTGAACCAGCTAGTACATTCTCTGGATGAATTATCACATTCAGCACTTAATGTATTGAACTCCTGGATCGCACCGCGTTCAGTAAGTATTGTGTACTATTATATACACAGGCATATTTAATTCCTTCTGCTAACTTAACTCACTGTAGTGTCAGGCCCCTGACACTCAGTACAACAGGCCTAAACACCTACACTACTACTAGAACGCTGGCCCTACTCGCATACGCTTTCCATTTCTATGTGTGAGTAATGTCATTGTAGCCCGTAGGGCTGACAAAACTCGACCTATATGTGACAATGCGACTGATGCACGATGCCTTGGTAAAAACTGGCAGCCTGCTGTAAAACATTTCATTTAAACTAACAAGAATAATTGGTAGTTAAGTTATGGCTGCTAAATGGACAAAATATAATAAAACATTACATTTTGATACATTAAGCTTTTATGCTCTTGGTGAACGGGCCGTTTCTCACATAACAAAAAATCATTGTGTATTATATATACACAATGATTTATGAGAACTCATGTTTTGCAGCCATAGAAGAAGGTGGACCAGATGTAACATTTCATGAGACTACATCTCAGCTCGAGCTTTAATTTAGAATTGCATAAGGTCTTCTAGGAAGTGTATTCCAACTGGATGCTTATTTAAATTCAAACATTTTGTTGCAGATAACAGATGGAGGCATCTTATGTGATGCATGCTTTACATTGATTCCTCGTACAACTTCTGAAGACCAGACCACACCTATACCAGACTTTGGACATCACAAGTTTGCTTTGGTTGATAGACAATTATGTACATACCCATATAATAAACAATTTAAATCACCTAACCGCTTTTTTTATCAAGTACGTACCTACCTAAGTATTCCTTCATAACAGAAAATTCCTCCTTCTCGAGACTTAGCCAATGATAGCTTGGACCTTGGAATCTGTTCTTGATGCTGCCAGCAGATAGGCCATTTATTTAGGTAGGTACCTACCTATCTACCTCCCTATAACCATAGTATATTGCAGAACACAATTATATTTTTCTTTATATAAATTGTATCTCAAACTATATTTGTTTGTTTATCAAGCAGTTAAGTACCTAAATAAGTAGCTAAGCAAGGAGTTGGAATATTAACTATTTTCTCTCTTAAGGTTCTGCCAACGTTAGCTTGGAGCCTGGGAACCTCTTTTTGATGTTAGCAGGCCACAGGTTAATACCTATATTTTAAAACACTACCTACTGTTTAAAAATAAATAGGTAAACCGTATTTTTATCAAGTACCTCGATACTACTGAGGTAGGCACCTATCTTGTTTTATAGTACTAACGTAATATATGTGTAGGTAGGCCCTAGGAATAATTAAGTATATCTATATGCATCATCCAGGGTTCCACGGTAATAACGAGGTCGCTTTAAATAAAATAATCACTATGAGCAACTTATAGTGCGCGAGAACTACTAACCTAACCTCAAAATACCTAAAAAAAAGAAAATTAGATTACTACGAATTCCCGGTTTATATCTCACTGATTTTTTTTTTACATATTATTGGGAATATTTCTAATGTTTTACCGATAATTTCATTAAGACGCAAGTATAGCCCATTTTTCATACAAGAAAAGGCATTGTCCTTTGGGTAATTTTCGAATACCTTTTTTTATGCCCTGGAAGAGTCTCCATTGTGAATGAGAGGTATTTAACCAAAGCCTCTGGCCAAGTGCGGCGTGGCAGGATTCATACACGTTTAAAAAATTGTGAAGAGGCCTCAGGTGTGCTGCCTCACAACGTTTTCATTAACCGATAAGCAAGTGATACCCGTTTTTAACCGACTTCGGAAAAGGAGGAGGTTCTCATTTCAACTGTTATATACTTTGTTTTTCTATTTGTCTTCTGGCAATGGCATCTATACAGGGTGAAATTTTGTAATGGCGCCTGAAAGGAGTACTCTTAATTCCACTAATGTAGATAGAAAAAAAATTACTCAAAGAAAATATTCCTTAATTTTAGAATACAAAGAAATCTGTATTCAAAGATTTTCGAAAATTTGCTTACCACACCCGGTAATATATAGAAATTACAATCTGTATTGTTATTGCGTCGATCGTTAGGATCAATTATAAGGACAAATCTCTCTAAGAAACTTGATGCATTAAATGAAAGGAAAACCATGAAATCTAAAATTATTTAAATATTTCAGATTGGTTTTCATGGCAAGCAAATTTTCGAAAATCTTTGAATGCAGAGTATTCTTTGTATTCAAAAATTAAGGAATGTTTTTTTTGAGTTAATTTTTCCATCTACAGTATTAAGTGTATTTTCCCTTCAGGTGGCATTACAAACTTCCATCCTGTTTAAGTAAATCGACAAGTAGGTATACACAACACACACAAGACATCTTATACGTGCACGACAAATGGACGAATCGTTTCTGAATAGCACGCTAAGCGATTTTGATGAATCTTTTTATATTGGAATAGATGTACTTCAAGGGTAGTTTGATGAGAGTTCAGAGAGCAATATAATCTCAGAAATATAATATAGCCCTTGACAACGTCAAAGATGTATACGTCGTATTATAATTATGTATACCTATTACAATAATTTTGGTCCAACGTTCAAGATGATACCAGCCGACGAACGTATAATAACTATAGTATACACCCATGTGTTCAAATAATTGCTTATTGAAATCAGTGATATATAGATGGCTATGTGTATTTAAGGTTATAATAACACACTTAGCGACTATTTCAGTCTATTCTATATCAGTCACGATATTACCGTTTCCGACAGCTAAGCCAACGCGATCCATCAGACGTCCAACGGCAGCGTAGAACTAAAACATGATAGCCCATAATCGAATATAAACACTATGACTCATCCAACGCTCTATTGATGTAGACGCTACAGCTCCCGATGCTGATTGATCGCACCGTTTCCACTGTAGCGTTTGCATCCGATAATATATTCACTAATCATCATCTTTTGGATAGGCACAGGCAATTTTTTTCATGCATGCATACTTTTATACGTCACTCCATCTGGTTGGAGTTGAAGTGACAACATTAAAAGAGTCACGGGAAGGCGCTGGATACAAATGGCGCAGGACCGTGCGGGGCTGGAAAGCATTGCAGGAGGCCTTTGTCCAGCTATGGACGTCCGTAGGCTCAAACGAACGAACGAATACTTTTATACCCTATGGTTTTATGCGAGCGAATCCGCGAATAGTCCTAATATATAAATTTAAATGTGGGTTTGTTGGTTTGTTTGCTTGTTTGATTGTCTTTTCACAAAGTTTGTCACTCCACAAAGGAGCATTGGATCAACGCGGTTTTTTTTGCACAGTACCTACCTATTTGAAAGCGACTAACTGATAGAGCTTTGACTTTTGAGTTTCTATATTCTAAATCATAAAATCGATGAGCCACAAAATTATTTATTTACAAACAGGAACTAGTGAGGGGAACATCTTCTGACAATACTCCGATGTCGGGGCATTGTAAGAAGATCTTAAGTTTTTAGAAGAAATATTATGTGATACTGTGACATGACATATACAGATTCATAAACTGATTTTGACTACGTATATGATTTTGATATCAGAATCGACGGTTGATGTTGTGGCCGCCTGCCGCGTTCCGCACAAAATACAAAATGACAAACTTTCCGCACTTATATTGAAATGTACTACTGTGTGATTTAATTTAGGGAACTCGTTTACAGCGTGTTAGTGGAAACAGACGCCGATCAGACGTCATTCGAGGCAGTGAAATTTGGCAGGAGAGCGTTGTTATCAGGAGCTCGCCCGATTTACTGCCACTAATCTGCCGCCTCAGCTTTACAGAGAAATACATAATCTCAAAGCCTCTACTTTAGACTATTTATTTTTGAGTATCAATGGTATTTATTACAGTTTTTAGAACGCCTTGCGCCCGTTTTGATATAATTCCTGATTTATAATGGTTTATTAATTTCATATTATGCTTATTTTTTTTTTTACTCGGGACATTGTACACATCGCAATCTAGCCCCAAAGTAAGCGACAGCTTGTGTTATGGGTAGGTAGGTACTAGATAACTTATAAATATATACATATACATACTAATATATATAAATATAATATATTGAAAACACCCAGACACTGAAAACCATTAATGCTCATCACACAAACATTTACCAGTAGTGGGAATCGAACCCACGACCTCCGGCGCAGACGGCAGGTTCGCTACCACTACGCCATTCGGTCGTCTAATCATGGCTCAGTTTTGGAGAAATTGAGTGCTAACAACAAAAACATTTTGTAATTTTTCAATTCACAAGTTCTTTATTAACCGAGTTGAAAGATTTCTTTGGTAGGTAAAGACTTATGAACTCGCGTCAACGATATGCAAAGATTTCTTTCGTAGATAAATACTTTTGATCTCGCGTCACCAATAAGCGACATGCAATGTGATGTGTTGGATGGACCTCACTGGCGTATAGTAGTGACCAACCGCGTGATTACCGTAAATAAAATTGTACATAGCCCAAACATCTCCGGTAACCATAGCAACGCAACCATCACCAGCCAATCGATATTTTGGTTGTACAACGGATGCAAAAATTAAGCAATCAGTGTTTACGCGGCTCGACCGATGCATTGTACTAACCAATCAGTGCTCTTGATTTAATTTTGTTGATGCTATAACATTTTTTAAGAATCACGCAACTGTTATTCCAAAGTCAAAGTTTTCATTTCTGACGACAGGAAATGAGTGAATGTAAAATAGGCATTTACCCTTTTTTATTCGACCAAATTCGGTGAAGTAAATCCGAGTTGCTTTATGAAGCCAGCCAACAAAGGATTGGACACGTATGACTGAATCCATCTCTTTCTGACCTAGTGGACCGTATAAGGGGATGAAATGAGACACATGAATCGAGTCAATCCAAAATCGTATCGTATTTAAATAAAATGCAATACGACTGAGTGATTTTATCTGTTTCTGTATGCAGTTGAACTTCGATTACCTATCGCTCCGATTTCAGGTTCCTGGCACATTTCCAGAAAGATTTAACCTTGAAATACAAGGTTTTGATTTCAGATTATCAGTAGGTATTTTACATATAAAAGAGACTATTGATAAGGTCCCTGTGAAAACTTATTTGCAATTAGAGCGTATTTGTAAAATAAGGTACTTCGGTTTTACACAAATCCCACGAGAACCATCAATATTCGGGATAAAATAATCCGGGGTATAACTTTATCCATAAAATAGTCCGGGTACAATTTTTCTCCATTCCAAATTTCTGCCAAATCGCTTCAGTACCTACCTACTTCTGTCTAATGAAATAACATCTGACATTGGTACACGAAAACCTATTTGAAATAATTATGAATACTGTTCATTACCCTTGCATGATGTATTGAATCAATTTGTTTAACTGCGTTCTATGTAAATATTTGCAGGTACGATTCAATTTAGCCGTTGTATGTAATAGTTAGACGTAGACTATTATTAAAATATTACCATAGTCTTTACTTGCATACATAATTGCACGTTTCGTTCTACATTTGTTGGCATAATGTCATAGAAAAATTTATGATCATGACGGCTTTGTAGCAATAAACAATAATGTCTATGTTTTAATTAATTAATTTACATATTTGCGTTGTTAGGAATCGTAATTTTTCATATTATTATTTTTTTATTGAAAATGTTACGATAAAACTTATCGTCATATAATGTTACTCCGTTACCGGGAATCGAACCCGAGCCTGCTGAGTGAGAGTCAGATATCCTAGCCACTAGACCATATCGGATGCTGTTGAGAATGTCTTATACCTACCAGGCCGTTTCTATATAATAGAAATATCAAATTTAATGTTTAGAGACTTTAATTCTGTGATAATAATGGAAGTCAGAGAGTCATGATAACGAAGTAAAAATAAATCAAAATGATTACTCACTGACAGAGAAACAAAAATATTATGAATGCGCCTTACTAATAGAAGATCAGTTGAATGAAAATAAGACGCCTATTCATAATAGTTTAAAAATAGAATACTCTGGTCATGTCGTGGAAAACTTCTGAAAACAAAAAGGAAACATTGCAACATGTTAATAATGTATGAATTATGAAATTTATAAATCACTTGCGTTTAAGACGAGCGAAGTCCTACACGCCAATATATCACTCTAATAGAGAAACATTCCATATAGTCAAAGATACGGTCGTTATATTTACTCGTAACTTGAGGAGAGAGCGAGAGAGAAGAAGGGTGAAGTAGATCTGTTGAAATACAATATATTAACTTCCAACATTTTTTTAGGAATTTTGCAAGTAAATGAGCCAGAAATTAAAAAAAAAAGCAAGTCAGACAAAAAATGGAGACTGGTAAGGTATCGTAATTGGTCAAGAATCAACGCAGTTAAGGACAAAACCCTGTTGAAACCGTTACAAGTTACAACGTAAGCAGTTAATGGAAAACATCCTGTAACATTAAATATGTCTTTGCAAGTTTTAGTTTCCGGTTTCTTACAAATCCTGTAGGAATTATGACTTTTTCTGGATTAGAAAATAGCGTAGGTACATGTTAGTTAGCTTATAATAAATCAATATCGATTTCAAATTTCTCGGCTCAGAAGTTTTAGAGCCTGAAGCCTGAAAGCCTTGCCTAATTTTTTTTGCATTAATTTTTTCTCTATTAGCATAGAGTAAATTCAATTACAGATGCACAATTTTTGTGCACTTTTGTAGCTGATCCGCATAGTTTAGTTAGGTCACAGTTTCATCGCCCTTTTGACACCGTCTCTCACTCTAGCACCATGCAAATAACTAAGAGTTAAGACGTAATGCTATCATTTGTTATGCTAAACCAACATAAGTAGGCACGTTAAAAGTGGCTTAATGACACACGAGCGTTATGCGGACTACACAAATTACAGGTGCAGGTAAAACGGGTATTGTTTATAATGAATTAATTGTATTATTATATAGGAACGTAGGAGACGATAATTGTTTGAAATACTTTATGGTCGTCTTGTTTTATTTATTCGTCCTCGAAGTAGGATGCAATCTGTGCACTTGCAATCGAAATCGTTGTATCGTGCGTTCAGACCACATTTTCGGGTGTCAACAAAGACGTGCGATATGGAGTAATGCGGCATGGCAAAGATCGTAGGCGTCAGCCCTCAAGCCATTTCAATACGGCCCGCCAGCCCGAGCCCTCACAATCTATCCAGGCTAACAGATGATTAACAATCGATTCTGAAAATAACTACCACGAATATGGCACCTGATATCAATGAGCATATCAAAAACAAGAGAACTCAGGTTCTTCTAGCTTTAAATAATGTACTTACCTAATTGACTTTAAACATCTTCATTACAAGAACCCATGTTAGGTACTTCTATGAAATATTTTCAATAATTAAATATGTATTTTAGTTTTTAAATTTGATTGTGGCTTGTAGACCGGGCGCTAGAGGTAAGTGAGTATGCATAATGTGAGTACCGAATTTCGCCAACGGATTTAGCTGAAGAAAAGGTCAAAGATAATGTTGATCTTGCCGGTCAATTTTTTGGTCCATATTTTTTTTAAAAGTAAAGGGAATATAATGAGTACATGATATAAAATCATTTAAATGATTATTTTCGTAATTATTTGTAGTTTTTTCTAATGGTAAAAGTCAGGATGGATTCTTAAATTATTAAAAAAAAATGAAAGTAATAATTATTTTTTATTAATAAAAAAAATTACAGTTAAGTACATAATATGAAAAACCAGCCAATTCAAGCAAATATTCAAAGTAGGTAAAAATTTCTCATTTTTATTTTGACATTTGTTATTGATGCATTTACATAATGAAATACAAAACAATTCTGATTTTTTGCAATTACAAGACGTTGTGTGAGAATTCGCAGTACATTTACATGGTGGAATTAATGACTCTGGTAAAGACGGCTTCGTCATTTGTCGTGGACGTAAGTCAATGGTACATTTCCCATAAACGCTAATGATGATTTTGATCGATCAGCCGGGTAAGAAAATAATATATTTTTACTAAATTTATCAATAAGCAGTGATTTCAGTACACGATTTTCGATCACTGCACCTTCAATGTTTGTAAGTACAGCGAGTCGTTCAGCTAAGAAGCGCACTTCAAAAGAATGTGTTGGTAACTGGTCTTTAATTTCGTCTATTAGTTTGTCAAATGCATCCATAAGTATTTCTTTTGGGATCTGATTTGAAGGTCGACCGGCTGGCATCTGAGAACTTCTCGGTAATCTTAAATAATCAAGGTAACAATGTTTGTGATACCTCACTTCGAAAGCAAATAAATCTTCAGGCCGTTGACAAGTACTAAGTATAGTGAAAACATGGTCTTCTTTTCTACGTGCAGTATTAAGAATTTTTTCCGCTGCTGCAATTTCGGAACATAAATGTAGCTGTTTATCTTTGTTTCTCGTTACCTTCTTACAAAATATGCATTTCAACGATTTTTTCAACGCTGCCGGTGTTCTTGATGACGAACGAGATTTTGGAGTAAGCTCCTCCACGTTTACTTTGGAAGTTGAAGCAGACACTTCTTCTCTTTTATACAACGCAATTTCTCTACGCCGTATTTTCTCCTCACTAATATAAGTGGCTAAACAGTCTTGGTGCCATGAAAATTCTTGTTTTGAGGAGTCTGGATCATACAGTTTTGAAAATTTTTCACTAATGCTGTCTTGTCTTCTATTTGCTGCTTCTTTAATAGTAAGCAGCGTCCCTGGCCTTGGGTTTTTCACTAAATCACTTGAATTATCGCAAAATAAACAAAATTGTTCATTAGGTTTTTTTCTTTTCAAATAAACAACTTCTAACGACATTTCTTACGTTTTTCAATACAGTACACTTTTAACAGGCACTAAGAATTTACAAAAATACTATTTTTTATATGTATATATAAAAACACGACCTAACAAAGCAACGTCTTTACGTCAATAGATGTAGAAACACACTAAACCCGTACGCGCGCTATGCTTACTGTATGGGCGAAGAGGGGATATGAAGGGAGCGGGAAGGGACCAGCACACCCGGCGGCAAGATGTGTTTTGTCATTATTTAGGGTCTCAGGTATAAGAATCCGGTCATAGATGCCGTCACTCGGATTTTGCATACTAAACTATCTCTAGCGCCTGGACTATTGATAACACGCTCTTAATCTAAGATGGTCCTTTAGGAAATTTAGTTTGACTTCCCTGCCGTAAAGCGAGGCGCGAGGAGGTGTACCTGGCGCACAGTGCCGCCATTTTGGGTCAACTTAATTGGGACGTACAGAAAATACGTATTTAAATATAGAAACAATTACGGGTGAAGCTTTAAATCGAGTCGCATTTATTCGAAGCTGAGCTTTTAAGAGGGTCAAAGCGAAAAGTGAACGCTAAAGAGTCACCACAATCTATCACAAGGCTGAAGGCCATTATATATCCGTTCGCAGAAGTTTATTGTCACGGATAACTTAGAATACAAGAGCGAGCGAAGCGATTTCGGTACTTGAGGGCACCCCCAATCGGATAACGGATAGGTGACGAAGAGGATTCTTCTGAGCGGTTATTTTCCAACGAGCTTTTAAGACGTTTAAAGGTATATCATGTTATAAGAAATATTCAATGTAAATGTGGTAAGAGTTTTGAAATCGGTCGATTTCAAAACCCTTACCACATTTACTCACGGTTTTGACGATTGCGATGTAATTTTTTAATAACTATCATCAGAATTTTTCAATACCCTGGCGAAAGTGCTGCGGAGTTATTTTTTTAAATAATAACTCACATTACCTAATTAGCGCCAAAAATCCGTCATTTTGTTTTGTTTTTCTTCAAAATCCTTGGGTTTCCGAGTGAAAATCCATTTAGGCGTTTGAAAGAACGAGGTAAATAAAATATGGGAACATTCGTTTGCAATATAAATGTATTTTATGGCGCCCCCCCGGTGATCGATGTTCGTAACAACTATCTAAGAACCATTGCCGCTGAACACCAAACATTGTACAGAAAACCGCATCTAAATCGGTCAAGCCGTTTTTGAAATAAATGGGAACATTGATGTGCACACACAAACAAACAAACAAAAATATTTTTGCATTATTGGTTTTTGTGAACAATTTAACATACAACCAAACATAACATCTCAATAATAAAGTAATGTACAAACGGTCTCTCACCCTAAACGCATATACCCGTACTCAGTTCCGTCGTGGGTAAAAAGAATATACAACATATCCTTCCTGCAGTCGTGTAATTATTCCATTGTAGGTTTTGTCAGCCGAATGTGGTTACCCACGTCATGGTATTCGTAATCAGGTTGGGATAGTTCTAATTACTTCCAGATCAGGTTCCGCCGGGCCATTAGTTCATCACATTACACGCATCAAGCACAATATACAATTAATACGACTGACGTAACTTTACTATTTTTGTATTGTTTACAAATTCAACTGCGTCACTTGCGATAATTGGTTTTACGCTGTTTTGGTACGCGGTGACTGTAATGGGGAAGGTAGGAGGAATTAAATACGAAGGGGATAATTGCTACGAAGGCCTACCGCAGCGTTGATGTTCCTGATTCACGCCACTATTTATTCATTGATTTACAAATATTTAATGAATGGCTTGTTATCTCTTGTGTGTTAAAGAGGTGTTAAATATTCTAAACTTTTGCTGACATAATTTCGAGCTATAATCTATACTGATATTATTAAGCTGAAAAGTTTTGTTTCATTGAAGACGCTAATCAAATTTTTTTTTTGTGTAAGATAGTCCATTTATTGAGGAAGGCTATAGGCTATAAAATATCACAGCATAAGCAATAGGAGCGGAGCATCAATGAGAAATTTTGGAAAAAAGAGAAAAATTGTTCTTTTTGTAGATCTTTCCTTTCGGGCGCTGCTTAGGGTTGCTATCACAATCGCCAGATAATCGTAAATGTGACGTTTTGACAGATTTTGTATAGCATATTTTCCAAATCGATAAATAGAGGCCTCAGATAGATTATCAGACGATTGAAAAATCGGCCCTTAAACGAATAAAGCTACCCATTAAATCAAAGCGTATTTAAGTCTAGGGTCAGGAGACAGTAAATGTTTTTTGAGACCATACTAACTTAACTTTATCTAAGCTGTAATCTCAAACAATGAGGTCAACCTCGCAGAGATTGTGTTTCGTCTATTTGTTAAAGTTTTATCTATCTCTAAATAAATATCCGGGATTTCCCCCACCAGTATCGTTTACTTTCTATCCGAAACACTATCCTATAAGTGTATAGGTACAGGCGAAAGTTTGTGTGTATATGTACATATGCTTGTTACTCCTTCACGCCGCAACTACTGAATCGAATTGGCTGAAATTTGGAGTGGAGATAGACCCTGGATTAAAACATAGTCTACTTTTATTAGGGTTCCGTAGCCGAATGGCAAAAAACGGAACCCTTATAAATTCGTCATGTCTGTCTGTCCGTCTGTCCGTCCGTATGTCACAGCCACTTTTTTCCGAAACTATAAGAGCTATACTGTTGAAACTTGGTAAGTAGATGTATTCTGTGAACCGCATTAAGGTTTTCACACAAAATTTAAAAAAAAGTAATAAATTTTGGGGGTGCCCCATACGTCCCCCCCCTGTAACTTCTAAAATAAGAGTATGATAAAACTAAAAAAAATATATGATGTACATTACCGTGCAAACTTCCACCGAAAATTGGTTTGAACGAGATCTAATAAGTAGTTTTTTGATATTTACAATAAAACCTCTAAAAACAAAGTTAGTTTTGCGGTTCGATAAGAAAAGTGGTTTTTATGGTTTTATTCCTCCGGTTGAAGTACGGAACCCTCAGTGCGCGAGTCCGACTCGCACTTGACAGGTTATTATTTATATAATCAAAGATGAAGGAAGCTTTGAGGGGATTTAGTTACATTACAGTCATTCTAAATTAAAATTTACATCGGCAAGAAAGACATAAATTACTGTTGTTATAAAAAATGACGAGAAAGGATCATTTTGTTTATTTGTATTTAGGGATAATCCGTACTAATAACATGTACGTACATATCTGGAACTAAACAGCAAGAAAACAAAAAAATAGTAATGGCTAGTACCTATACTTAATTTTGATACAAACGGTTCTTTGTGAAAATAACGCTCCACAAAAATGTAGAAGTATCTTTCCGTTTATCTCTAATAATAATTTCTAATTTCCAATTTCTTATCAGTCGTTACAATTTCTTTGTTCCACTAGATAGATCTAAAGCGACGAGCCATTTCTTGGTATTAACCCAACTTGACCCGAGCTTAATTACTTATTGTCGATCAATTATTATAACTGTAGGTAGGTATCTAGTTCTTGTGACAAGACGCGTTTCTGGAGGGGTTAAGGCTCCCCACACAGGCGCGTCATTATCGGTCGATAATATCGCAAGCGTTTTTGCGATATCTGTTTTCGGTACATTTTGTATTAGGATGGTCATTACGTAGTTACACACTGCGGCGATAATAACGCCGCAATGGAAGTATATCGGTCGATATTATCGCAAGCGTTATTGCGATATCTGTTTTCGGTACATTTTGTATTAGGATGGTGATTACGTAGTTACACACTAACACAATAACGCCGCAATGGAAGTAGGAGTATTTATCGCAATAACGCATGCGATATTATCGACCGATAATAACGCGCCTGTGTGGGAGAGCCTTTATGGGATGGACAATCAGTAGTAATTAAAATTTTAAAACCGGAAATGTTTTTCTATATTTCCAATTTTTTAAAATTATAATTATTAGCTGATTTAAGGCGATTGGATTGAGTGATATTTCGAGTCAGTTTCACTAAGTACCTACATCTTAAATAAGAGAAAATTTCAAGTGAGATATTTCTCAAGAAAAAGAAGAAAAAAGAAAGAAAGAAGAAGGTTTTAACGACGTAGAAGCCGTATTTTAGCAATTTTGAATGAAGTTTTATTTAAAAACTATAGACAATAAATTACTTTCAAATTTAAACGTCATGTATTTTGGGTTTTTAATCTAAAATCGCTTAGAAGCAGAAACACGATTGGATAAAATTTTCTCGATAGAAAGTTCTCCCAAAAGTTACTCCAAAAATCAGTTTTTTCTAATTTTTATCGGAAACTACAATGGATTTAATTGTAATTTTTGTTTTAATGTGCCGGTAATAATTATATCCAAAAAAGGCTTCGAAACAGATTTTTGATAACTGCGGCTTAGTTTTTTAAGTGATTAGGTAAAAGATTGTTTTTCTGTTATATTCTTCCGCGACGCTGCTTGTCGCACCTACCAACTCAATCCGTGAGAGTGAGAAAGACAAAAATAAATTCAATAAATCCCCAGAAAACTTTTGACTTATCATCTCCTACCACACCCTTTGCTCTTAAAAATAGCTGAAATTTTGCGCAAGGGTCCTCTGTATTACGTTAACAAGGGATAAGCAAGGATTTTTTATTTCCACGGTATTCACCAGGCAAACGAGGGTGAGATGATTCGTCATTCGTCCTAAAATGTTGTGTTACGGTACCCTAAAAAACCAAATCCCGAGTCAATACCAAAATGGCGTACACAATCAGTTTGCCGGTTCCGTATCGAGGTACCTATATACATTTTAATTGGCATTTTGTTCACACGTTTCTAAAAATACATTCATATTGCAACAACTAAGTTAAATCACCTCTGCCTCTTTTATTGCCAAACTGACCTCTAGTCTAGACTAGTCTGTTACGCACGATGCAATATAAATTTTCCGGCAATTATTTTAAGCGCCTCTATAAAGTGGGAACCAATATGATAGAAGCAATAAGATTATTTTCGTTCGTTCTCTTTGTTTCCGTGTAAATATATTATTGTGTTTTATAGACATTTTCTTAATCGAATGTTCTAGTTGGACTAAAAATATCTACATTTATATTTTGTAAGTATACCTGAGTTGAAAACATTATGCCATGTTAAAAATATAAATAGCCCCGCAGCGCCAGAAAGGCTTTTTCATCTCACCCGCTCGGAAAGGAGATTTTTAATGCCCAAAATGCGGGCGGGAAATGCTATTATATTCCCTAGGGCGAGAAAGTAGTATGAAAATCCTTTCCCGCCCTAGGGCCGCAAAGCATTTCTAAATTCGAACATGTCGTAATCTCGTATTCCGTCTATAATAATGTCTAATGGTGGCACCACACATGGCTATTTGTATTTGTGATTGGATGCTCGCGTATTTGCCAAAATTTTCGACCTCATGGAGCCAAATATGTTATTGGCTGTATTTGCCAAACAGGCAAATATGGCAATAATTTTGGCAAATATACTCTCCCACACATGGAAGTTATTTGAGAAATATAAAAAATAGGCAAATACAAATAGCCATGTGTGGTGCCACCATTAAACTGAGGACTCCTTTTTTTTTAATTAATGCATACGGTCAGTAACGAAGTTCGACCTTTGAGTTTGTATAGGTGTACATTACTTTTTGTTTTTACATTTTCTTAGAATATCAAAATAAAAATAATAACTCCTATTTACTTTGATTAAATATAAAGGAAACCTTATTAAATCCATGATATTTACTTAACGTTTATCTAATTATTGTTATTTTTTAAATCTTCTATTATCTTTGGTTCTTAGAAATTGATATTTCTGAACGCATAAAAAAATAAAAAAGAAGTTTCTTAATTTTTTTTAATCGTGCTAAATGATAATAATAATAACTTGTTTTTATTTATTACTGTTTTTGTAATATTAGATGAGTGATGATTTAAGGTGGATTTAATTATGTGAGTGAAGTTATTGCGGAGTATTACTACAGACAACATCTAACACACTCGCAATGCCGATCAGTGTTCTTCTAGTAATTTTCCTCGCTGTGGTGAGATGAAAAATTTTGGGTTATGTACGGCCGCAAATTTTTTGGGTCTCGTGTCCTTTGAATGCCTCGCTATGCTCAGGATTCTATTCTTTGAACCCCTCGCTGCGCTCAGGGTTCAAACCTAGAATCCTTCGCCGCTCAGCATTCAAATTTGACACTCGGCCCAAAAATCCATTTTGCGGCCTTGCATAACAAATAACTATTTTTACAAAGGGAAAAGTTAAGTAGATAATAAATACAGATTAGAGGTATCAAATTTGACATAACATATTTTGGTAACATTAGTACAAAATCCGTACCTTTATAACTCCTAAATCGCAAAAAAAAATGGAGCAAATTTATTAATTTGCCGTTTCTTAGAAGCGGTTGCAGCGCGGATTTATTTTTTTCAATCAAAAAAATTATATACGTTTCACAACTGATGGGTAGTAACTGTCACCATTATGATATTACCGATTGTAACAGTCGTTCATCAAAGTCTTTTAGTAATTTAATATTTTATATAAGTAAATATAAGGTTAAAAGTATATTTTGTAAACTAGCTTTTCTTTTTTCACTAATCCCGCGGAATCTGTATGCTTTTTCGGGATAAATTAATAGCCTTGAGTTAATAAAAGGTATTATTATTCTATTTATTATATTGTATTCTATATATTATATTGTATTTCAGCCAAATCGGTTCAGTGATTGCGCGAAGTTGTAACAAGCTACACACACAAACTTTTCCATTTGTAATGTGATATTATGATATTATGTGTTTAGTTCTTATTAAAAAAAACAAAAACATGATCATTGTTAGTATGGATCACTAATTAATATTCTTTTAAATATTTTCCTAAGAGTGTATTTTTTATTATTTTCCTATGAGTGTTTCCTATGATATTTTCTAGCATTGATTCCAATGTACCTATTACAACTATTTAAATAGTATGGTCCCGCAAAATATGTGATTTCTTTTGTAGGTTTTCTTATACCAATTTATCTGTTTGAAAAATACATTTAAGTCCCATAAAAATAGAGCCTCGATAAAATATGAGCAAATTATCGTCTAACCCATCAGATGTGAAACGGCGTATAAGTTATTTTTTGTCAATCCCATCACGTCTGATTTAATTGTTCGTCTCATAAAGAGACCAAAACTGCCGGTTAATCCTATAATGAAATTCGAAGCGTGGCGCGCTATTCGACGCATGCTATTCATCGGTGGAGGGTTATTATAAGAATCCCGTGTGAGAATAATAAAGGACTTTATGTCATAAGTCGTTTTGAGCCCTCCGTTTGATTTATATGTCTGCTCGCATTAAATGCTTGTTGGTACCTGGCGTTACCTTCTTTGCTTGCCGGGCATTACTTTTTTCTATGAATGACAGGCTTGTGGTGGCTCGATCTCAGTTGATTAAACGGTGCAGTTTGCGTAGGAATGTAGGTACTCGCCTTAAAAAAGTCAATTAGGAATCGAAAATAGTAGTAGCACATAATTATTCCTCTATAATTACTCTATGATAGTAGCAATGCGTAATTGAAAGTTAGCTGTAGCAGTCGCGTTAAATGACATGATTACATGTACCCTAAATAATTTTTCATGTTTCTATTTTCACAATAAAGTTGACTTGTTTGTCACCCCCTTAGGGATCCAATTTTCAAGAATTCTTTCTACGTCATAATACATACTACATAGCTATATTATGTTCTGCTTTCAAAACTTTATTCCGAATATAACTTATCCACTGGCCTTTTCTTCTTTCACACACACAATCTTTTCCCCGGCAAAGTTACCCCGGAGACTTAATGCTGTTTTATTGTGGTAATGATATTAACAGTGCAAAAGCCGTATTTAATCGATTTTGAATAAAATTTTATGCAAAAACTATAGTGACAACTACTTTCAAATTTACACGTCATGTATTTTGGGTCTTTAATCTAAAATTGCTTAGAAGCAGAAACACGATTGGATGGAATTTTCTCGATAGAAAGTTCTCCCAAAAGTTGCTCCAAAATCTCAGTTTTCCTGTTTTTTATCGGAAACTACAATGGTAATTGCAATTTTTGTTTTAATGTTTCGGTAATAACAATATCCAAAAACGTTAAAAAACTGATTTTTGATAACTAACTCAATAATGTAAAAGGTCGTTTTTCTGTTATATTCTTCCGCGACGCTGCATGTACGTATCCGTGAGAGTGAGAAAGACAAAAATAAACTCAATAAATCCCCTTAATGCTGTTTTATTGTGGTATACTGATATAAAAGGAGGGACAAAGCTCTTTCCGTGATCTGTGGACAAAACACTATCTTCAGCCATGAGTGTAATACTTTACCACTGGCCTTTCGCTGTACCTACCTTAGTAGAGTCAGTCAGTCTATACACATACCTTTGACTTTTATATACACGGATTAGGTACCTATAAGGCTATAGTTGGGTGAATACAAATGTACGGAATTCCGAGTCAACAATGCTGGCTCCAGGTTGACGGTAGTTTTTTTGGGCCGCGGCGTTTTGCGCCCGCGCCGGCGCCGGCCGAACGTGAAACTTCGTTGATCAAAGCGATTGGAGACGATTAAACTTATACGTATACTTGATATACTGTGTCGGCATATCTACGTTGCATCGTTTAAAAGCATTGTGTGAGCGATTAAAAAAATTGATTCAAACGATTCGTTGTTGTGCCGGGAGTTCCACTGTGTGGATTAGGGATTTTTAATTCCGCAACATTTATGGAAAATGTACGTGAATTCAACCTGTGGGGGTAAAGAAAAACACGGTAATATTGGAAGATTCTTTATTACATTGAAAACTACAAAATTAATGTGAACAGAAAAACGACCGACATTTTTACGGAACCGGCGGGAAGAGACAAAACGCCACAGAGTAGAGCATAATTATGGATGAGTCCACAGAGCAGTTGTGAAGGTGTTACGGAGTGATGACACAGACTCGCTGCCTTTACTTCAACAGGAGGTCAATTTCAAAAATAAAAGGGGTTTAAAACTATATAACTATTCACAATGTTCATTTTTGATCTGCAATGGAAAAAACAGGTGTTTACAAATCAGGAGCCATGAACCATGAATCAGGAACCATGTAGATACGGGTCCAAATAAGTAACCTGTTTTACTTTTCTTTCAGCCTTACCGTTTTTGTGGTGGCGCTAATATTAGCCTAGTATGACACGAATATAAATTGTACTCACAACGTTTAATAGAATAGTTATTACGATTAAACGTTAATAGACTTTTTCTATTGAAACTGCTGTACTAAATTTACTGCTAATTTATACAACTCTATGTAGATTTTAGTTTATGTCAAAAGTCCTGCGCGCGTAGAAATACTGCAAAGATAGGCTGCATTTTCGCCCTCAACAACTAGACTGAATGTTACGGAAGAAATTAATCCTGGGAGCTTATTACCGTTAGTTAGCAACTCGTGTTGGGTTATCAACTAAGAATACGGAGGCAAAAATCCTAGTTCTGTATTATTTTTGCACAAATCACCAACCTAGGTTGGTTTGGTATCATGTCGACATACCATGCTAGTAGCTAAGTTGTACAAAACTAATACAAAAATAGGATTTTTGCCTGATACCTTAGTTCATAACCCCGTGCGAGTTGCTAACTAACGATGCAGATAAGCCCACTGCCTTTGTACACATTGAATGGAAGCAGGTGTTATTTTGTGGAAATCCAAAATTAGGACAGATTAATTTAATGGACTCTACAATTTCACATTGTGAAGTCACCATCTCCTGAGGATATCCCGGTGTCGGGACACAACGTGCGTTGTAGAAATTGTTGAAAGAATTGTGTGTGCGTGTAGTGTTTCATGTGGGTTTTGTTCCTGCATATTGCAGCTTACAGATTCTTTTCAAGTAGCGGATTATAGCAAAACAAATTAATTTGTCCAGTAGAGCCGTTATGCCCATCTGTTGATGAAATTTTCTCTGAGAGTATCGGATGCAAGCGATTCAAGCTATTATTGAAAGTAGCAATATCTACAACTATAATAGGACATTACACACATCGCAATCCAGCCCCAAAATAAGCGATATAGCTTGTCTTATGGGCACTATACCTACGTCAGATAACTGATAAGTATACATATATACATTTAATATACATAAATACAACATTTTGAAAAACACCCAGACACTGGAAAGCATTCATGCTCATCACACAAACATTTACCAGTTGTGGGAACCGAACCCACGACCTCCGACACAGACGGCAGGTTCGCTACCGCTACGCCATTCGGTCGTCCATATAATATAACGGTCCAATCGTATAAAGTCACAGATCAATAGTCAAATGTTTATACTAATTCAATACCCGGGCGCCTCCCAGACGCTCTTCACATGCCAATAATTGACGATTGACAGTGCGCCCACGCTGATTAAAGTAATGACGTCCTATTGGAGATGCGCCGCCGCTAAGTATAACGATTTTGTTTTTTTCCATAAAATGTTTTTGATACTATACTTTTTGTCCTCCACTAGTGCTGCAATTTTAGAAATATAGGAAGTTCGGAAGTTAGGTCATTAAAATATGTAAAAAGAAAAAACGTTTATTCCCGGATCTCTTTTTTATGCCCACAGTACAATAATGTTAAGCATTCGGTAAAGTTAATATTTTCGGTTACACCCAGAATAATGTAAATTATAAATGTTAAGACCGATCCGTGACTCGAATCGAAATTTTTCCAACAATTCGTGCTAGCCCCTCTGGAACATAAATAGATTGTCGAATAAAGACTAATTGGAAGAAAATGAATGATAGGTCATATATTATACGAAGCTCCTCGTTGGGGCTAAAAGTCTACACATGCGTCTGTCTGACCATAATTGTAATTTATTTTTAATGATCGGTCATAACACAAAAATGACAAGCATTGAACTGAGTCAGTACCTAGCGGAAATCCTGTTCGTAGGGGAACTAGGTTCATACCTACATTTGAGCCGGGAATTTATGAAGAATGTTATAGTGAAAGAGGTGGTAAAATGATGCAATTCACTTTTACGTATTTTCAATTTTGGCACTAAGTATTTGAATTGTTAATAGAGCTATTTACTCTTGAGATTTCGTCGTCGTCGTTTCAGACCATGGACGTCCACTGCTGGACATAGGCCTCCTGAAATTACCGCCAAACACCACGATCTAGCGCCACCTGGCGCCAGCGACTCCCCGCGACTTTCTTTATGTCGTCCGTCCAGCTGGTGGGGTGTCGACCGACGCTGCGCTTCGTGCGTGGCCGCCATTCTAACCACCTTTGGTCCCCAACGTCCATCGGTCCTACGAGCTATGTGCCCCGCCCATTGCCACATCGGTTTTGCGACACGTTGAGCTATGTCGGTTCTTTGGTTCTTTTGCGGATCTCCTCAATTCTGATTCGATCGCGCAAAGATACTCCGAGCATAGCTCTCTCCATCGCTCGCTGAGTGACCGTGAGCCTTCTTATGCGGCCCATAGTTAGCAATCCTAAGTCATCACCAGCAACACGCACTGTTCGAAGACTTTGGTCTTCAGGCACCTTGAGATTATTTTGAAATCGTAGACAGGTCACCTCGTGGTCCTAAATCTGAATACCGCTTCGTAATATTATGAGATGTAGAAGATTACGGCGATGATGTCAATAAATATAATATTATAATCTACATAAAATATTACATGCTAAAACATCTTACACATATTATTATCTAAACTAATTCTAAGAACGGCCGGTCTCTGTGTACTTTGTTTGGAAATTTTATTATCCGTAGGTAGCACGAACTACGAGCCCACGAATATTATACAGCGTGTTTCATAATCGACGTTTTGTATCGAGTTTAATTTACTACGTATTAAAGATAGATATCAATTATCGTAAATTACTGCTGTAATATTTTCAAATTAAGCGATATTATTGCCAGTTGGTTTAGTTCTACCGAAACCCAAAACGGACTTGGAGCGAAATTGAAATCAAGACACCAATGCTTACGTGCTCCTCGTACTGACAGTCATAAATAACGACAATTAAATACTATGGAGGCGGAAACAGAATTATTATGCTAATACTTAATAGTAATATTTATTATAATTATGTAGCATTATTTGAGACTTTAGGTCCGTGGTCCTCAGACACACAAAATTTTGTCAAGTTAGTGTCCAAAAAGTTGGTTCACGCGTCAGGTGACCAGAGAGCTGGCGCTTACTTCGCCCAACGGCTAAGCCTAGCTATAAAGCGAGGCAATAGCGCCAGTGCTTTGCCACCATGCCATTAAGCGAGCATTTTGCTATTATATATTCTTCACCTTAGAGCTTAGTTATGTTTTAGAATTAATTATTTTTCTTTAAATAAATAAATAAAGCTTTAGTTTGAAAAAAAAATAGCTCAAAATCTTAAGTTTCTTTTGAGGATGAATATTGTTTGAGTTCGACTTTATGTCTTGGTTATGGCGATACACCAATCTGTCATTTAAAATGAATATATTATAACACTATACTCGTATTATTCCTCATTTCCTGTTGTTATTGTACCTATTATTATGAGATAAAATTTTATTTTTCTTCTAATTTCCTAAAGTTTTTTTAAATTTTTTTTTACTTTGTAAAGAATAAACATAAGAGTTACCATGATTGGATACTACGGACCAATCTAATTCCCAATTTATTTAATACATACGTAATCTGCAGTTTGGTAATTTTTTCGTTTTATATTCCGGACACCCTGTAGACAACGTAGGTGATGCAGACGGCACGTCTCTAAGGGTCGGTTTGACGGTTTTTTTTATTGATCGTGGACAAAACTGGCCTGAATGGAAGCCTGATGAATGAAATTCCAACGTCGCTTAAGCGCCTCGGAAAAAAATAGGCGATTGAATGAACTTCCTCTGGCCGAAGCGCCGTGGAATGTGTTGCGTTAGACATCAAAAGGTTGTAAAGGCACTTTTTATAGAAAAGGGCCCGATACGGAATTTTAATTCTTGGATTTAGTTTTAATTGATGCGCTCCTATACTTCCTTTACATTTTGAATGATGCCAGTTAATTCCTTTATTCAAAACGTGAGTCAGATCGACGTATGCAATTATCGTGTAATTTTTTAAAATTGTCATACAGTTTATACAACTACGTTAACAAAGGTGAAATGCAAAACTTAATAAGGCCACAGTAGTGCTCCCACCAAGTCCAGGAAAAGATGAGTTCACAAATATAAACCTGGGTCTTTTCATTAACATTACCACTTCAACACATGAATTCGCAGCATTAAAGACGGGTATTGTGTTAACAGCACTGTCCCGTTTCCCCAGTATATTGCACCGTGGGCAGCGACTGTTTGCCATAGGAATAATAATATTTTTTTTACTTGGATTTGACCTGTGAATTGTCAACAGGTACCTAATATTTTTTAAGGAAACAATTTCATTAATAGCTTTATTGATATACCTAACGAAAATCAAACCTCGTCAAATATTTAACGATAAGTGACGTCTATAACGTGCAATAAAAATATGAAATGCTATATGCTAATCATTAATCAAGTTAGATATTAAAAAAAACAAGCGCGCCGATAAACCATAATGGTAACGCAATAACTTAGCTACATAATTGTTGCCTACATATGTATTTATGCATACCTGTATGAATGTAACATACAGACGGTAAAGATGAAAAGGACAGAAGTTTACTAGAAACTTCTCTATAATACCTACTTACGTTTTCATTCATAATTCCTTAAAACAAACGGAAATTAAACGCTTTTTCAACCTAACCTACTCGTAACTGCCCTTTCTTGACCTTTTTTCATATAGAAAGAAAATGCTCATACTCAGAGGAATTGAAGGGGTTATGGGGGTATCCGGTATACTTACCTACTAAAATTGTTTGTTTCCACGGCGGAGTTTGTCCTACGACCTACATTTAGAACCACGAGCAAGTCGTGGGTCGTGGCTCTACTATCGTCTATCACTATTTTAATCTTTTTGTAAGTAGGTATGATGTAAAATTACTTTTGTCAAAAAAAATATTATAAAGCGCCATCCATGAAAATAATTGAAAATGAGATATTTTCGTCATTCGTTAAATGTTGAATGAAGCGGTAAAGATGCATTTTTGAATACCTATGACTTACCTAGGTTTCGCTAACGCCCTTATTATCCCCCTTAATCTTATCTGTATGCCTACTTTTAGTACATCTATCTGTCAAGTTTTTTGAGAGTTCAATCAGTTAATTATATTCACGTTTCCGTTTTTTTATACTTGGAAGAGGTTTGATTACCTATACAGATTAGATACCTAAGTACATTTGAATTAAATGAGGCTTGTTTCGAAAAGTTCACTTATAACGTTAGATACTAGCCTCTAGGCATTCATCACGTAAACGCTTTAATTCCTTCCACGGTTCATTAAAAACTCGATTGTGCTGTGCGCCCACGCCGCGCCTACGTTTCGCAGAAGGCTTCGGATGGCCCGCACAGTTTCTATGGCTTTGTGGGATGCACAAATGGGCGGAAACGCGTAGATTTGGAGAATGGAGTCTGTCTGGTGCTAGGTACCATCTGCTGTGGCGCCTGCGCGCGGATAAACGTCGCTTTTGCGCCGGCGCCCGGCGATAGGTGAGAAAATATCTCCGACTTCCCTGTCACAGATTAGTGGGTAAAGAATTCAATTATTGTTAATACCTAATTCTTTAAACCTCTACGAGGCAAGTATCGTCCAATGGGTGTAGCAAGCTCTTTGAATCGCATATTTTTGTTTGTAGATTGATGACTTCTAATTTTAACAGTAGGTAATAAACTTACTTCTTGTTTTAACCTTTTAATGTGCATTTTTTAGGGTGCCGTACCCAAAAGATAAAAACGGAACCCTATTACTAAGACTACTCCGTCCATCCGTCCGTCTGCCGGTTTCTCCAGTCGATTTAACCTAACATCTACATATATTCAAATCAAATTTGCATTTCACTTTTGACAACGTCGTATGAGCGCTATCTTCACCGATAAGTCTTAATTAATGGGTGGATCATCCAGATGTACTGAACAGATTCCAATAATGCAAATAGGTAGTAGTGTAATATATTTAGCAACACTTTTATCCCAAGAAACTGATTGTTACTGCAGTACATGATCGAAATAGCGGGTCTCAACTGTAGCAAACAGTCGGCGCCCGTGAGACAATAAAAATCCCAATTTCATTGCAGCGTGGCCAGCGAGATATTGCGACTGGTGTAATAAACGTAGCACTAGCAATAGTAAAAATAAATCAATGTAGGATAAATCAATCAATTCCTACAAAAGGATGTAGAGTTTTCAGTACACAGTTATTATACATCTGTTTTTCCTTATCTACGTTTCAATGATCTAAGTATGGTGAGCCATCACAATATTTGGTCTCAACGTTAAACGGCAATCTTCTTAAATGTTATCTTTTTCTTATCAGTAAATTATGTTAATTTTATTACTTGCAAACAAAGGGTCTGGCCACGGTTAAAAATTGTAAAGGTTTTTAAAGGTGCATTATTTTTGGTGTCGGATAATCCGAAACATGTGGCCTGTGGGCAATATGTCGCATCTGCGGCTGAAGCCGATGGTAACGGTTCTATGGCGGAGGCGCGGTGCGTGACTCATCTCGTCTCGTTCATTGAGCACTGGTCCATTGAGAGGCGCTCACGCTCATTACTGCTCCGCCGGCCCGGCCTGCGCACACGCACCGCGCGCTGCTCGCGAACCGACCGCTGGACCGACACCAACGCACTTCCTACGTTATGTTGCCTCTCATCTCCCGATACAATGTGAGTTAACGATCGAACCTACGACTTCCTATCCCGGCTAAGCCTGCGGTGTTCGTTTACAATTTTAGATGCGTATTTATTCGCTCACGAGTGTTGTACTCTATTACAGATGGAGAGCTTTTCGAAATCGTGCATCTGGCTCGTTGCGGCGGCACTTCTGGCCGCGTGCGGCGTGAGTGCTGGCGTCGGAAGTAAAAGGCCGTTTACGCCTACCGATTCCATCTTAGATATCATCGATACGGAACAGGTCGAGAGGATGCTCGCGGCACGGAGGCGAGCCGAGGAAGCCACGGCGTCGCCGACGTCCTACTTGCAGAGGAACGATCTCGGCGAAGGCAGCTCCGAGACGATGGTCGTATCGGCGCCCGACCAGGACGACGCGACCGAAATGCCCAGAGGCGCGGCCTTCAGGAACATACTCAAGTCCTCGAAGAACGCGCTGATCGTTACGAAGAAGGAGTACCTCAAAGAGGATTGGTGCAAAACGGAGAAGCTCATACAGAAAATCCGCGAACCCGGATGTTTACAGGCGACAGTGATAAACAATTTCTGTTACGGACAGTGCAACTCGTTCTACATTCCGAAAGGGCCGCGGCGCCGCGAGGGGAACGACGAGCGGCCGCCGCCCGCGTTCAAGTCGTGCTCGTTCTGTAAGCCGAAAAAGTCCACCTGGATCACGGTGACGCTGCGCTGCCCCGGACAGAACCCGCCGTTCCGGCGCAAGCGCCTGCAGAAGATCAAACAGTGCAAGTGTCTGCCGGTGGGCGTGAACTGATCCCGGCCTGCGAAAGACCCTCCTCCAGAGGCGGACACTCCGTCCAGTTCGATCAGCCGATCGCATCCGGGGAATGTGCTGGCTGTTCCGAGCGAGTAGTAGAGCTGACAGAGAAGATAAAGAACGATCATAAAGAGTGACGTAAGGCGCTTCGTAACGACATTGTTACCTGATGTTTTGACTAGTAATTATGGCCTGCATATTGGGCCAAGTACGGAGCGGCCTGCCGAACATAATGCGGATCGCGTGCTCTCATACGTCAATAGAGATGACGTAATGTGATGCAGTGTAATATCTTGTAATGGAGCGGCTTCCACTGCAAGCTGTGTAGTCGAGCTTTAATTGTCTGTAGTGATACTGATTAGTTGACTGCTGTTAGAAAACGAGTGACTGGCGACCTTGCGATCGTTTAAGGATTTAGTGCTAACGTGGCTTCGGAAAAATCTGTGCTCGTTGCGTAATTAACGGAAAACACAGTGTTTGCTCCGCGATGAAAACGGAACCTTCACGTTTTCTAATAATTGTGATATTAGTGGTAGAAAAACATGAATTTGATATGCACAAGACAAACGCAGGTTTATGTTATTTATTTTCGTATAACTTAAGAACTAGCAGGTACCATGTATGTAGTTAGATACCAAAATACGCTTATACGACATAATTTAATGATAAGATGTAGATTCGTTACGATATAATGGAGATCCAGAGTAAATCTAATTACTTAGTATGCGTTAAAGATAAAATTAATCAAACAATATGATCTCTGTTTGCTCTCCTGTCTTCGCATTTGTAATATCGGCGTTATATTTTATTACACGATGTTTGACAAGTGTTAAACATATATACGAATGTATATGTTGTCAGAGTTATCACTAAACAAACTTCGTGACTAATTATTTTATTTGATTGTCTTTCACTTCAAAACGCCCTTTTTGAGGTTTCTGAAAAGACTGAAAATAAATCATTTTCATTCCTTTATTAGTTACATGAAATTCAATTGCAGAGGAACAAAATTAAAGAATTTCTAAAAAATGTGATAAAATAGGTACCTACGTAAACTTTCATAATTCGTTTGTCTGAATTATTTAGTGTTTGTGTAATTATTGTATATCTAAAATTAACTTCAGTCCCATGCCTACTTTGAGGTAAATATTAAATACTTTGTTTTTATTAAAGGTAACTATAAAACAAACCTACTTTAATAATCAGAATTATGTGTAAAATATAATAATATAATATAACAAAAGCTGTAAAATACTCGATAAATATATATTATACTTATCAGTAGTTCATATTATTATGTTAAGTGTAAATAGATACAATCTATCATAGATAATATTGTGTACTCGTATGTATTGTATATTACTTGTACAAAAAATTAAGACCAGCTGCATTACATAAATGCCAATTTTTTGTGATGCATTTTCGTACGTTTCTGCATCGTTTTATGACAAGAATAACAAACTAATTAATTTCTATAACGTAATTGTCATCTCATTTTGGTAGCAGAAAAACTCATTTACATGTAATAATAATATTTTAATTTTACCTTCAAGAAATTAATTTAAATTAGTTAACCAGCTGATTTTTGGGGTGAAATGGCTTCATTTCTTTTTGTTATTTTTTCGGGCTCTTGGTAAAGTAATCAGCCATGATAATATCTGGGAGTGCGACAATTTTTAAATGTAAAAATATTTGGAATAAATATCTACGAGTAAGTGTGTGAAACACCATAAACTGATGATTAAATTAATAAACTTGTTTGCGAAAAATACGTCGTAATGTAGTGGTCATTACGACGTATTTTTCGCATACAAAACCAGGGGTGCTATTCACGTTACGTGTCGGCTACATTTCGTGATGTGAAATGTTTAAAAAGGTGATGGCATTTACGTACATAAGCAGACGATATTGAATTCAAACATTTTTGCGAACACTGAAAAATTAATTTTAATACAATTGACATAGAGCGTAAAATGTAGTTCTAATCGCCATGTTGGTCGATAGTTCAGAGATTGAAATTACTAAGCGCGTCAAAGTCGAGCATTGTATTTCCAATGATGAAATTCATTCAATTTTACACTCTAAGCCAATAGGTGTAAAGTTCATTTTTCAGTGTTAATATTTTTTTATTTTTCTTGATTCACATCACTGAGTGTGTGAAAACGTAACGAGTATGTCATAGAAGATCTATGTAACCGAAAGTATGCTTAGTAAGATACCAAAATTCATACTGTCAGTCAAATTTTATGACTGCGATTATGTGAATATGACTCAGATAAAGCAAACTACAGTATCTGATATTAATCTGATTATCTGATAAAATATAGCAACATACAAAATGTTTTACAGTTTTTTTGTTATTAACTTATTAATCGATAAATTAGATGAAACTAATATGATGTTTTATCAATCTGATGATGAACGTTTGTTATTTTTATGAAAATCCGAAATTCACGCGGACGAAGCTACGGGCAATAGCTAGTGCTTCCTGAATCTTGTGTGTTTACTTAATATTTATTTACTTTTTGGTATCAGTGTTAATGTAGTCTGCTGGATTTGTCTTTTTTGTGCTAGACATTTGTAGTTAGGACACTTCATACATTTTTGGGCCTGGAATTTAAAGTATTTTGTTTGCGTGTTAGTAAATAAAAAAGTCAGTTAATCGAATATGAAATACTTACAGTTAATGTATAATAACGCGAATTATTTATTATTGTCTTGCCAATTCGCAACTCTAATAAAATGCAATTATTAAAAGTTTATCTTTTCTTTCAAACCCCTGTTTTTACTTGTTACTTTAAAACCCCAAAATGTTAGGTACCTACTTGTAAGCCAAATATTCTACACAGCATTGCGCCGGAACGCAATATCACTTGGTAGTACGCCTTTGCCGGTAGAATGGTAACAAGCCGTGGCTGAAGCCTCCAACCAAACCAGCCCTAAGCCAATTAAGAAATATAATATAATTTTAAAATTGCCTGTGGCGGGAATCGAATCTGAGACCCCGCGCGCCTACTCCGCCAAGAACGTTGTCAAAGATATAGAAAATAAAGTTTTAACATGAAATCTATCGTTCCATCTTTCCATAAATCATTTCTCATTTTCCATCTTTCTAGCGTATCGCAATGCCATTCCAAAGATGGAAATGGAGCGAAATTAAAAAAATGTATGAAAATGATCGCCAAATAATTTGTCAAACTCGAACTTGGGTGTAGGTAATAGGCGATCGTTCAACGCCTTCCCCAAAAAATCATTAAAACTTTTAATTTTAACGTTAATTTTAATTAAAACGTTAAAAACATTTTGTACACGATAGCCTAATTCTTAGCATACCGATCGAGACGGTGGAGTTACGACTCGACGGTAAATCACCATCGTCTGGAGCTCCGAGCTGAGATACAAAAGCATCGCCATTCGCCATTCACAGAAAGTAAAAAGTAAGGTAAGTCATAAGGTAAGTCATAGGTGTACACTGGACCTTGTTCAATCTGTTTAATTTGGTGCCGAATTTGGTATTAGGGATAGTGCTCAATTACTCAAACGTCGTAACTCGTAACATATTTTTGAATTTCGATAGAAAGCGTCGGAAAAGGAATCTTAAATAATGTACGGTTGAGACAAATGCCTAAAGCTGCAGATTAATAATATAAAAGTTACTAGGTAGGTCTATGAAAGTTATAGGATAGGTAGTACTGATCCCCCTTGGGACCATATTTTGTAGTGGAGTAGGAAGGGCGTAAACTTTTAAGCTCATAATGGGTCAATGAATGACCTTAAGTTATGATCAGATGATATTGAATGGAAGCAGGCGTTATTTTGCGGAAATCCATAATTAGCCGGACAGATTAATTTGTTTTGCTATAATCCGCTACTTGAAAAGATTCTGTATGGTACAATATGCAGGAACACTGCCCACATGAAACACCACACACAATTTTCCAACACTTTCTTCGACGTGCGTTTCGTCCCGACACCGGGACATCGTCAGGAGATGTTGACTTCAAAATTCAAAATCGTAGAGTCTCTCGTATCGAATCGTAGAGTCGAGTCGTAGATCTCTACGATTTCGAATAATACGAAAGTGTTGGAAAATTGTGTGTGGTGTTTCATGTGGGCAGTGTTCCTGCATATTGTACTGCCTGCAGCTGCTGGTGACTCCTTCACGGAAAGATTTACGTCCGATTAAAGATCAAAGAAAAGCTACCTACACTCTGAGAAATTCTTTGACAAACCCACCAAAAGGATTGCTCTAGTGCATGTCCATACACACTCCACTCACTCAATCACTCATACACTTACACATTATTAAACAATCTAATCTAACTACGGTACGCGTAATAAATATAAAAATTATTATAAATTATTATAGTTTTTAAGTAACAAACAAAATCTCACCTAAAACAATATAAAATCAGGCCAAGTCTTCAGAGAAAAAAGAGGTACCGCTTAAAATTTTCCCAAAAACGGTACGAAATCGGAATAGGCGCTAGGTTCTGATGATCTCAAAGATGCAAAGATCAATTAAAAATCAGAATAAAAAGTAATTAATAAAGTTTAATAATTTTACAAGGTTCACTTTGCAAAAGTATTGTCAATTTTATTTTCTTTCGTAGTATAAGATTTTTATAAACTCAATCTCAAAATATCTTTATTTCACATAGGCTAAACGTACAGGCTCTTGTAAAACGTCAATATATAGGTCGCATACGTATGGTGATAACACAAGTCGACTTAAAACTAAGTTTACGAGGGTTCAAACGCGCCCTGCACTGAGAAGATTATTATTTTTTATAATTATTGTTTTCAGTCACCAGAACTAGTGAAGTCACTCTATGATGCAGTTCGTAACTGCTCAGAAGTTACTGTATAATTAAAGGTAGATACAGTCTAGGTACTGTGAAATGTGAATATTTATTACCATGACGTAATTCTATCAAACAGTTCACCAAATAATTATTATTCAAGTCCCGTTGATGTAGCCATACGTTGTCAATATAGATTATTTTTTTGTCGGTCTTATGTCATCGATTGGCGTAGTTATCCTATAGTACTTGGGTAACCGAGCTTTGATCGGTTACTATTATTGATGGAAAGCGAATATTTGTATCTTATTAGCGCCATTTCATTTTAAACGTTTCTCCCAATTTTTGGGAGAAAAAATATAATAAGAATTTCGGGATAAAAATATCCTATATCCTACCTCAGCTCAAATTATGCGAAGTTTCAATTAGATCCATCTAGTGGATACCCCGTGATGCCAGGCCATAAAATAAACAGACAGACAAAAACAAAAAAAACCTACTGTTTCGGTTTCAGTAATGACTAAAGAGTGCCCCCTAATAAAAAATTTTAAAATATCTTCAATGTAAAAATTCGACCTGTTACAGTTTTATTATAAGTATAGATATTTAGATAGAGTGCCTCCTGACCTATAGCACTTTTCCCTTATCGTTACTCACCTCACCGAATATATTATATTAATAACGTAAACTTATAGGGTAAGCTCGAAGAAATCTCTTAAAATGGCAGATGGGAGTCTGCCCTATGGCGATCTATAATATCAGTACGGTTGAGTTTGACAATAGCCTTCCTCGGGGTCAAGTGCAATGGCTGGCAGGCGTCACGCAATTGGGTATTAGGTACACTACCTTTGAATATGAGATTTTTTTAAAACTATGTAGTTTAAAATAATGACGTACACCGAATAGTAAAAGGTTAAAATCCAACGGATATTTACAAATTTACAGGCATTTTAATTTTGGGGCGTCTTCTATTTTTTCTCGCAAAACGGTGAAGCCGCACTAAGCTACTATGGCATTAGTAAGGTGTGACGTCACAATTCAATGACGCTATCTCTGTTAAATCAGAAAAATTAAATTTTCGTAACTTTTTTGTTATTTTTGTTTTCGGTTTAATTTATTACTTTTATTAGTTATATTAATAAATTGACGACCGAATGGCGTAGCGGTAGCGAACCTGCCTCTGCGTCGGAGGTCGTGGGTTCGATTCCCACTACTGGTAAATGTTTGTGTGATGAGCATGAATGTTTTCCAGTGTCTGGGTGTTTTTCAATAGATATTATATTTATGTATATTAATTAGTATGTATATATTAATCAGTCATCTAGTACCCATAACACAAGCTATCGCTTACTTTGGGGCAAAAAAAAAATATATTTATATTTATCGATTTAATTAGTTCTTTCAGTGTACGCGTCATTTTGGTCGTAGTTTATAATAAAGTAATAAAAAAAAGTCAAGTACCCAATTACTTAAAGTACAATACTAGGTATTTTTATTTAAGCAAAATATATATTTATTTAAGTTAAATTGTCGTATCATCACATGTTTATCATAGTACCTATTTACATTCGCAAAGATGAAAGGAACAAGTTGTGTTGTGATAATTAAGAATCGCTTGCATCTTGGCTATCAACAAGAACGTCGAGACTTAAGACCTATAGGCCAAGGGACGATGGTAATATTAAGTAATAACTATTACTTATTACCATCGTCCCTTACTAATCTTCCTCCAGTGTCATTTAATGGGGTTACTATTGCATATTGCGGTTCTGTTAAAGACCTCGGCGTACATATAGATCGGGAGCTGTCGTGGGCCACGCACCTGAAAGAATTAAGCAGGAAAACCTTTGCAGCCATGAGATCGTTGCGGCGGTTGCGGTCTTTTCTTCCAATTCCTACCAAGGTTATGTTAGCACAATCTCTCCTCCTCTCTATACTTGACTACGCGGACGCAAGCTTTCTCAATATGAATAAAGACCAGCTTAATAAACTTGAGCGTCTCCAAAATCTTGCAATTCGGTTTATATTTGGCCTACGCAAGTATGACCATATTATTAAAATAAAATTAACTTTTTGGGTCCATTTTCTTTATTTTCCTTTCAGCAGAGACAACTCCAATACACAGACAAAAGACTATCTTAACTACTGTCTACTACAGATAATAATATAAATGACAAATGCAATGTCACAGACTACACTAACACAGCCCCTCAATTTATAGAGCTTTATATCAAACCACTTTTATATAAAGATCATAAATTGTACACAACGATACAGTTAGATAGATACCTATGCAATTTAACTTGGTACATGTATCAGTTAATAGAAAGATAGCAAGATATGAACTAGTTTACTAACTACAAAAGTGTGGTAATAATATATTCTTAATAATAAGTACAGTTGTTTTATTTAACACTTCAATTTATAGTCTAATATTAAGTATTAAGATATCCTATTCCAGTGGTAGAAGCTAATAAACTTTCATAAGCTTAAATAAAAATAAAATAATTCTAACATAAAAACAAGAGTTTTCAACTTATTACTAGGAACTTAGATTAAGTTTTTGACAAAAGTAAATGTGACGATTAGCTAGCAATGCCTTAGTAAATATATCAGAGATATTTTCATCAGTAGGTACATAAGAAATAGTAACTTCACTTTTATTAATAACATCTTTTATGTAGTGATATTTAATTGAAATATGTTTAGAAGCTTTTGTGTTGACATGGTTTTGAATTAACTTGATTGTGCTTTGATTATCTATGTAAATATGAGCAAATATAGGTTTAGGCTTTAGCAAATCAGAGAGAAGACCTTTCAGATGTATGAGTTCACTTACTGCATGTGCTCCGGCAACATATTCAGCCTCAGCTGTTGACAATGCAACGCATGTCTGTTTTCGAGAAAACCAAGTTATTAAATTATTACCTTGATATATAACACAACCACATGCTCTTCCGGTCTGTTTTGTCCGCTGCCCAATCAGCATCTGAAAATGCCTGAAGTTTGTGACAATTACCTGAGTTAGTATAAATCAGCCCCTGTTCCTGAGTTTGCTTGAGATACCGCAGCACTCTTTTTCCAGCCTTCCAAAGATTTATAGTTGGTTTATCAAGAAATTTACTTAAGTATGAAGTAGCAAAAGTTATATCTGGTCTCGATGTCATTGACGGATATGTGAGACTACCTATCAATTCTCTGTATGGTACGTTGATTATGTCATCATCAGTAGAAGCAGCTGTAGTCTTTTTCCATAGGTGTTTTTGCTCCTTTGCAATCCTCCATGCCAAATTTATTTAATATTTTCTTTATTAATTTTTTTTGTTTAATTTTAAGTGTGTTTACTTCTCTATAAATTTCCATTCCCAAATATTCTTTTACATATCCTAAATATTTTGTATTGAACTCCCGTTTTAATTTTTCTATAATAATTTCTCCAGAACCAAGTATCAATATGTCATCCACAAAAATAAGTATCCATGTTTCTCCATTATCATATTTTGATTGTTTAAAGTCATTGTCCAAGAAAAATTTATGAATCCTTTCGTTCCAACAACGTGGTGCTTCTTTAAGACCGTAAAGTGCTTTTCTTAATCTTAGAACTTTTCCTTTTTCTGATTTAATCCCTTCTGGATATTTTATATATACTTCATTGTTTAGCTCCCCATTTAAGAATGCTGTAGGTACATCTAATTGATGTAGTGGTTTATTTTGCTGCACTGATATACTTAGCAACAATCTCACTGTAGTCATCCTAGCGACTGGAGCATACACATTATGTACATTTTTCTCTTGAAATCCTTTAGCTACTAATCTAGCCTTCTTTGTTCCATCTGGTTTGCATCTGAAAATCCATTTTGTGTCTATAGCTTTTGTCCTTCAGGTAATTCCGCTGTTTCCCATGTATTTAACTTTTGAAGTGCTTTTATTTCCTTATCTATTGCAAATCTCCATAATGATATTGCTAATGATAATGCTAATAATAATGCTAATGATCATGATAATGATAATGCTAATGATAGCTAATGATCATGATAAAGATAATGCTAATGATAATGCTAATGCTCATGATAATGATAGCTAATGATCATGATAATGATTATGCTAATGATAATGCTAATGGAAATGCTAATGATAATGCTACTGCTAATGATAATGATAATGCTTATGATAGCTAATGATCATGATAATGATTATGCTAATTATAATGCTAATGATAATGCTAATGATCATGATATCTCTAATGCTAATGATAGCTAATGATCATGATAATGATTATGCTAATGATAATGCTAATGATAATGCTAATGATTATGCTAATGATCATGATAATGATAATGCTAATGATAGCTAATGATCATGATAATGATTATGCTAATTATAATGCTAATGATAGCTGATGATAATGCTAATGATAATGCTAATGATAATGCTAATGATAATGCTAATGATAATGCTTATGATTATGCTTATGATAATGCTAATGATCATGATAATGATAATGCAATTGATAGCTAATGATCATGATAATGATAATGCTAATGATAGCTAATGATCATGATAATGATTATGCTAATTATAATGCTAATGATAATGCTAATAATTATGCTAATGATCATGATAATGATAATGATAATGATAGCTAATGATAATGCTAATGATCATGATAATGATAATGCTAACGATAGCTAATGATCATGATAATGATTATGCTAATGATAATGCTAATGATAATGCTAATGATTATGATATTGCTAATGCTAATGATAGCTAATGATAATGCTAATGATAATGCTAATGATAATGCTAATGATAATGCTAATGATCATGATAATGATAATGCTAATGATAGCTAATGATCATGATATTGCTAATGCTGTTGATAGCTAATGATAATGCTAATGATAATGCTAATGATCATGATATTGCTAATGCTAATGATAGCTAATGATCATGATAATTATAATGCAATTGATAGCTAATGATCATGATAATGATAATGCTAATGATAGCTAATGATCATGATAATGATAATGCAATTGATAGCTAATGATCATGATAATGATAATGCTAATGATAGCTAATGATCATGATAATGATTATGCTAATTTTAATGCTAATGATAATGCTAATGATCATGATAATGATAATGCAATTGATAGCTAATGATCATGATAATGATAATGCTAATGATAGCTAATGATCATGATAATGATTATGCTAATTATAATGCTAATGATAATGCTAATGATTATGCTAATGATCATGATAATGATAATGATAATGATAGCTAATGATAATGCTAATGATCATGATAATGATAATGCTAACGATAGCTAATGATCATGATAATGATTATGCTTATGATAATGCTAATGATAATGCTAATGATTATGATATTGCTAATGCTAATGATAGCTAATGATAATGGTAATGATAATGCTAATGATAATGCTAATGATAATGCTAATGATCATGATAATGATAATGCCAATGATAGCTAATGATCATGATATTGCTAATGCTAATGATAGCTAATTATAATGCTACTGATAATGCTAATGATAATGCTAATGCTAATGATAATGATAATGCTTATGATAGCTAATGATCATGATAATGATTATGCTAATCATAATGATAATGATAATGCTAATGATGATGCCAATGATCATGATATTGCAAATGCTAATGATAGCTAATGATCATGATAATGATTATGCTAATGATAATGCTAATGATAATGCTAATGATTATGCTAATGATCATGATAATGATAATGCTAATGATAGCTAATGATCATTATAATGATTATGCTAATTATAATGCTAATGATAGCTGATGATAATGCTAATGATAATGCTAATGATAATGCTAATGATAATGCTTATGATTATGCTAATGATAATGCTAATGATCATGATAATGATAATGCAATTGATAGCTAATGATCATGATAATGATAATGCTAATGATAGCTTATGATCATGATCATGATAATGATAATGCTAACGATAGCTAATGATCATGATAATGATTATGCTAATGATAATGCTAATGATAATGCTAATGATTATGATATTGCTAATGCTAATGATAGCTAATGATAATGCTAATGATAATGCTAATGATAATGCTAATGATAATGCTAATGATCATGATAATGATAATGCTAATGATAGCTAATGATCATGATATTGCTAATGCTAATGATAGCTAATGATAATGCTAATGATAATGCTTATGATAATGCTGATGATAATGCTAATGATCATGATAATGATAATGCTAATGATCATGATAATGATAATGCTAATGATAGCTAATGATCATGATATTGATAATGCTAATGATAGCTAATGATAATGCTAATGATAATGCTAATGATTATGCTAATGATCATGATAATGATAATGCTAATGATAGCTAATGATAATGCTAATGATATTGCTTATGATGATGCTAATGATCATGATAATGATAATGCTAATGATAGCTAATGATCATGATAATGATTATGCTAATGATAATGCTAATGGTAATGCTAATGATAATGATAATGCTAATGATGATGCTAATGCTAATGATAATGATAATGCTAATGGTAGCTAATGATCATGATAATGATTTTGCTAATTATAATGCTAATGATAATGCTAATGATAATGCTAATGATTATGCTAATGATCATGATAATGATAATGCTAATGATAGCTGATGATAATGCTAATGATAATGCTAATGATAATGCTAATTATAATGCTAATGCTAATGATAATGATAATGCTAATGATAGCTAATGATCATGATAATGATTATGCTACTTATAATGCTAATGATAATGCTAATGATAATGCTAATGATTATGCTAATGATCATGATAATGATAATGCTAATGATAGCTGATGATAATGCTAATGATAATGCTAATGATAATGCTAATGATCAAGATAATGATAATGCTAATGATAGCTAATGATCATGATAATGATTATGCTAATGATAATGCTAATGATAATGCTAATGATAATGCTAATGATCATGATAATGATAATTATAATGATAGCTAAACATCATGATAATGATTATGCTAATTATAATGCTAATGAAAATGCTAATGATAATGCTGATGATAATGCTTATGATCATGATAATGATTATGCTAATGATAATGCTAATGATAATGCTAATGATAATGCTAATGATAGTGCTAATGATAATGCTAATGATAATGCTAATGATAGCTAAACATAATGATAATGATTATGCTAATGATCATGATAATGATAATGCTAATGATCACGATAATGATAATGCTAATGATAGCTAATGATCATGATAATGATAATGCTAATGATCATGATAATGATAATGCTAATGATAGCTAATGATCATGATAATGATTATGCTAATGATAATGCTAATGATCATGATATTGCTAATGCTAACGATAGCTAATGATAATGATAATGATTATGCTAATTATAATGCTAATGATAATGCTAATGATAATGCAAATGATTATGCTAATGATCATGATATTGATAATGCTAATGATAGCTAATGATTATGCTTATGATAATGCTAATGATAATGCTTATGATCATGATAATGATTATGCTAATGATAATGCTAATGATATTGCTAATGATTATGCTAATGATCATGATATTGATAATGCTAATGATAGGTAATGATAATGCTAATGATAATGATAATGATAATGCTAATGATCATAATAATGATAATGCTAATGATAGCTAATGATCGTGATGATGATTATGCTAATGATAATGCTAATGATCATGATAATGATAATTATAATGATAGCTAAACATCATGATAATGATTATGCTAATTATAATGCTAATGAAAATGCTAATGATAATGCTGATGATAATGCTTATGATCATGATAATGATTATGCTAATGATAATGCTAATGATAATGCTAATGACAATGCTAATGATAGTGCTAATGATAATGCTAATGATAATGCTAATGATAGCTAAACATAATGATAATGATTATGCTAATGATCAAGATAATGATCATGATAATGATAATGCTAATGATCACGATAATGATAATGCTAATGATAGCTAATGATCATGATAATGATAATGCTAATGATCATGATAATGATAATGCTAATGATAGCTAATGATAATGCTAATGATAATGCTAATGATCATGATAATGATAATGCTAATGATAGCTAATGATCATGATAACGATAATGCTAATGATAATGCTAATGCTCATGATAATGATAGCTAATGATCATGATAATGATAATGCTAATGCTAATGATAATGATAATGCTAATGGTAGCTAATGATCATGATAATGATTTTGCTAATTATAATGCTAATGATAATGCTAATGATAATGCTAATGATAATGCTAATAATAATGCTAATGATCATGATAATGATAAAGCTTATGATAGCTCATGATTATGATAATGATTATGCTAATGATACTGCTAATGGTAATGCTCATGATAATGCTAATGATAATGCTGATGATAATGCTAATGATAATGCTAATGATAATGCTAATGATAATGCTAATGATAATGCTAATGATAATGCTAAGAATAATGGTAATGATAGCTAATGATCATGATAATGATAATGCTAATGATAGCTAATGATAATGCTTATGATAATGCTATTGATAATGCTAATGATAATGCTAATGATCATGATAATGATAATGCTAATGATAGCTAATGATCGTGATAATGATTATGCTAATGATAATGCTAATGATAATGCTAATGATAATACTAATGATAATGCTAATGATCATGTTTATGATAATGCTAATGATAGCTAATGATCATGATAATAATTACGCTAATTATAATGCTAATGATAATGCTAATGATGATGCTAATGATCATGATAATGATAATGCTTATGATAGCTAATGATCATGATAATGATTACGCTAATGATAATGCTAATGATCATGCTAATGATAATGCTAATGATAATGCTAATGATCATGATATTGCTAATGCTAATGATGCTAATGATCATGATAATGATTATGCTAATGATAATGCTAATGGTAATGCTAATGATAATGCTAATGATAATGCTGATGATAATGCTAATGATAATGCTAATGATAATGCTAATGATAATGCTAATGATAATGCTAAGAATAATGGTAATGATAGCTAATGATCATGATAATGATAATGCTAATGATAGCTAATGATAATGCTAATGATAATGCTAATGATAATGCTAATGATAATGCTAATGATAATGCTTATGATAATGATTATGATCATGATAATGATAATGCTAATGATAGCTAATGATCATGATAATGATTATGCTAATGATAATGCTAATGGTAATGCTAATGATAATGATAATGCTAATGATAATGCTAATGCTAATGATAATGATAATGCTAATGGTAGCTAATGATCATGATAATGACATTGTTAATTATAATGCTAATGATAGCTAATGATCATGATAATAAATATGCTAATGATAATGCTAATGATAATGCAAATGATAATGCTAATGATCATGATAATGATAATGCTAATGATAGCTAATGATCATGATAATGATTATGCTAATTATAATGCTAATGGTCATGATAATGATAATGCTAATGATAGCTTATGATCATGATAATGATTATGCTAATGATAATGCTATTGATAATGCTAATGATAATGCTAATGATAGCTAATGATCATGATAATAATTATGCTTATGATAATGCTAATGATAGCTAATGATCATGATTATGATTATGCTAATGATAATGCTAATTATAATGCTAATGATAATGCTAATGATGATGCTAATGATCATGATAATGATAATGCTTATGATAGCTAATGATCATGATAATGATTACGCTAATGATAATGCTAATGATCATGCTAATGATAATGCTAATGATAATGCTAATGATAATGCTAATGATAATGCTAATGATAATGCTTATGATAATGCTAATGATCATGATATTGCTAATGCTAATGATAGCTAATGATCGTGATAATGATTATGCTAATGATAATGCTAATGATAGCAAATGATCATGATAATGATTATGCTAATGATAATGCTAATGATCATGATATTGTTAATGCTAATGATAGCTAATGATCATGATAATGATTATGCTAATGATACTGCTAATGGTAATGCTCATGATAATGCTAATGATAATGCTGATGATAATGCTAATGATAATGCTAATGATAATGCTAATGATAATGCTAATGATAATGCTAATGATAATGCTAAGAATAATGGTAATGATAGCTAATGATCATGATAATGATAATGCTAATGATAGCTAATGATAATGCTTATGATAATGCTATTGATAATGCTAATGATAATGCTAATGATCATGATAATGATAATGCTAATGATAGCTAATGATCGTGATAATGATTATGCTAATGATAATGCTAATGATAATGCTAATGATAATACTAATGATAATGCTAATGATCATGTTTATGATAATGCTAATGATAGCTAATGATCATGATAATAATTACGCTAATTATAATGCTAATGATAATGCTAATGATGATGCTAATTATAATGCTAATGATAATGCTAATGATGATGCTAATGATCATGATAATGATAATGCTTATGATAGCTAATGATCATGATAATGATTACGCTAATGATAATGCTAATGATCATGCTAATGATAATGCTAATGATAATGCTAATGATAATGCTAATGATAATGCTAATGATAATGCTTATGATAATGCTAATGATCATGATATTGCTAATGCTAATGATAGCTAATGATCGTGATAATGATTATGCTAATGATAATGCTAATGATAGCAAATGATCATGATAATGATTATGCTAATGATAATGCTAATGATCATGATATTGTTAATGCTAATGATAGCTAATGATCATGATAATGATTATTTGCCAAGCTTAACTAAATTTCTCACATTTGCGTAAAAGAATCTCAGCGAAAAGGCCGTTACTAAAACCTTGCTATAATCATGGTTAATCTCATGGGTGACCGGTAGTCTTTCACTAGACTAGACCTACATCAAATTAGAATTCTTATTAAAACCCCAAATTTGCCCGTGCTGGGAATCGAATCTCCTGCTAAATTCAATGCGCGTCCACAGCGCTATAAGGAGAAAAATGGTGAATTCGCTATGTGTTGACCGTCTCTTAGAGTATAAGGCCGCCTACACGCCGGCGTTTGTTTCCAGCGTGGGTGTAACTTAAACGTACAGGTACGTAAATTATATCAAACGTCATGTATACGTAATGCAATACTCCCACTTTTACCCTACATGAAAATTATTGTAGTGATTTTCAGAGCAAGAGTGAATACACCACTTTTAAGCAGGCGCTTTTTAATTTAAGTATTACTTTCCACATCAGGTTATATTAAGCATCTTAATTCCACTGACATTTCCAAAAAAAAATCATTGGTAATTTTAGTTCGATTCCAGTTTCATTATGATACAATAAATATTATTGACTTAGCAGAAATATATAAATAAGTAGCGAAAAAATACTGAAATTATTTTCTGTTATAAGCTAAATATACCTAACATGGCATATTATGCAATGTAAGCGGCGAGATTACTGGGCAAGTTGAGACTTAAGAACTGATACAGTGCATTGTATGATATTGCAATGCAAAGTTGTGGACGCACTGCATTTGACATGATAGCACTTAGCAAGCATCAGAGGGGCGATCCACGTAACGCGTCGGCTACATTTCGCTATGTGAAGTGTTTACAAAGGTCGTAGCATTTTCGTACCTATAAGTAGACGATATTGAAATCAAAACACTTTTGGCAAACACTGAAAAATTAATTTTACGACTATTGACATAGAGAGTAAAATTGAATGTAGATCAAAACGCAACAGTGTCGACAATCGTGAAATTAAATTTACTTTACGAGATAAGGTTGAAAGATTTTGTTTACTATGTTGAAATACATTTAATTTTACACGCTAAACCAGTAGACGTAAAGTTAATTTTCCAGTGTTATTTTTTAATTTTAAATCTTGATTGAATAGCCGCACATGTTTTTTTTATCATTCGTCGTCTTGCTCGTCTCATCATTATTTTTGTATAAAAAACAAAAACATAATATTAGTGTGATAAATGAATGATCCCCACCACCTTACGTTTCCAAACAAGACGTGAGATGTGAACTTACATTCAAGATGATTTTCGTTCATCACTATCGATGTTATGAGCGAGTAACAAGTAAGGCCGCCCACACATTCGCGTTTTACTGAGTTGTAGGCGTACACACAGGTTCAAAACTCGTGTGGAGATGACTTTAGAACATTTATGTTCGCCGATTTGTATACTTGCAAATAGTTATGCATCCATTTGAACTTTTGTAGTTTATTTTATAATATTAAATAGATATGCATTAGAATATCCCTCAGTGCCTGAAGACTAAGGTCTTCGAACAGTGCGTGTTACCAGTGCTTTCATATGGATCCGAGACTTGGTCTTTCCCTATGGGCCTCATAAGAAGGCTCAGAGTCACTCAGCGAGCGATGGAGAGAGCTATGCTCGGAGTTTCTCTGCGTGATCAAATCAGAAATGAGGAGATCCGTAGACGAACCAGAGTCACCGACATAGCTCAACGTATCGCGAAGCTGAAGTGGCAATGGGCGGGGCACATAGCTCGTAGAACCGACGGACGTTGGGGACCCAAAGTGCTGGAATGGCGACCCCGCACGGGAAAGCGCAGTGTTGGCAGACCTCCGACCAGGTGGAGCGACGACATTAAAAGAGTTGCGGGAAGGCGCTGGATACAAATGGCGCAGGACCGTGCGGGCTGGAAAGCATTGCAGGAGGCCTTTGTCCAGCAGTGGACGTCCGTCGGCTGAAACGAACGAACGAACGATGCATTAGAAAGTTTTATATACTACGATTAGTAAATAGCGGCAAGATGAACAAGACGTTCAAGTGGTGCACCTGCCCATGTAATTTGCAGTGCGTCCCAGAACTTGGCATTTCGATGTCATCTGTGCTCTTCAGTAAATAGTTTTTGGGGTTCCGTACCCAAAGGGTAAAACGGGATTTATTATCTACAAAGACTCCACTGTCCGTCTGAATGTCCGTCTGTCACCAGGGTTTATGTCATGAACCGTGATAGTTGAAATTTTCACAGATGGTGCATTTCTGTTGAAGCTATAACAACAAGTACTAAAAAACAGAATTAAATATAGGTTTATTTAAATCACGGGCAAAAACGAGCAGAAAATCACGTTTGTTGAACATGCTGATGTGATTTTTTTGGTCGTTTTTAGGGTTCCGTAGCCAAATGGCAACAAACTGAATCATTATGGATTAGTCATATCTGTCTGTTTGTCCGTCCGTATGTCACAGCCACTTTTTGGTTCAAGAAGTACTTGCTGGTGAGAGGCGGACCGACGGATGGTGGTGGGGAAGTAATAGAAACCCTTTACTTTTACTTTACCTTTATTATTTTTTACCCCTGGGATACGGAACCCTAAAAGTGTTCAATTCTGCTATGGGATTCTATAAACAAAATGAAACTTCAATTACACCGAATATAATACGTTTTATTTGAATAGAAGTTTTATTCAGTGGGACTATTGCAACCTCATGCCTTTGCGACCTTAAAATTCCTGATTACTAAAATCTTCACACTAGTACCCGTTACCATTTTTTTGTGATAAAAACAATGATTATTTATCTGAAGCATCCTCTTGAACATAATATAAGTACTGCATGAAATTTTAAACAAATATGTAAGAATAAGCATAGTTAGTTATATCACCTTGTTAGTTAGTATTAGTTAAGAACACACCCTTTTGCTGTAAGGATTTGTTATATAATAACAACTTAGAACACACAAATCATACATTTTATATCCCAACTTTTTGGTGCTCAGTTAAAGCGCATGGATTCTTAATAAAATTACCCGGGTTCGAATCTTGACCAAGCACCATTGAACTGGAAATTTTTGAGTATCTTTTTATATATAAAATTCTTGTATCTCGCGTTAGTTATCCAACTTTTTGAATGAAATTTTCCATGTATGTTTCGTAGATCTGAGAGTAGGTCTTAAGCAACTTTTTTATACCTCTAATGGCAAAACAAGGTTTGCCAGGTCAGCTAGTGATATTACAATATTGTCCTATTTTTTTCTTTTATTTGGTGTTGGATGTATGACAAAATTCGGCGAGATTTAACCCTGGTTAGCATAATAATAATAATAATTGGTCTAGTAGAGTAGACTTTACTTTAAAAGTTAATCTACACTAGGAAGTGGATAATTTGTTTTTTTTTTGTTTGAGATGCAAATCTCTTCTAGAAACTGCATATTATTTTGTAATCTGCCAAAAAGTGGTCAGCGTCACAACCTTTAACCTAAATATAGGGTGTTAAAGCTTCCTGAACTCCGGGCTAAATATATGAAAGGGGATGCTTCAAATAGATTATTGGTAATTTAAATAAACAATTTCAACTTAATTGTAACTAATATGGCCACATTTCGACCAAACACAAGGAAACTTAAATACATACACATAGTACTTACTTACGAAAATTTAAAAAATCATAATAATATAATTCATATTACAAAGCCGGTTTTATAAAAGTTTACTTAGTAAGTTTCATTAGAAAGAGGAATAATAAGATATATATAATAAGAGGAGGAAATTTGTAGCAAAAAAATTATATTAATAGCATTCAAAAACTTTTCTTTGTTACAAACCAGCCCAATTGCTTCAACAAATTTTAACAGACATGTTTAATCAAATCAGTCATCTAAAACGCCATGTTTAAGGCCGTAGACAGTTTTATTTTTGTCCTCCTTGGTCTTACGTAGTGCGACGGGTAGAATAATATGTCACCAAATAACTAAAAATATTAAGTCAGTCCACAAAATTACGTTTTTGAGTGTTTTTGGAAATTATTATTACTGACACAAATAAAAAAATATATATTTCGTAGTCTTAAATAAAATTAAAAAAATTGAGGTTTTGAAGCAAATTTCTACCAATTGTGTTTTTGCTTCGGCGCTAATTTAGATTAAAGACCCCAAAATGCATGACATTTCAATTATAAACAGTAATTATGTTTATAGTTTTAACTTGAAGGAAAATCTAAAATCGCTTAAAACCCCGTTTAGCACGTGTCTGTTAAAGTTAATTGAAGCTATCAGCTGTTTTATTAACTGCCCTTACAATATAGATACTAATTAGGTATTAGTCATATACATACTCTTATTTGGTATTATGTTAGACATTTATTTTAGCAATCGTAAGTGATTTTATATTACAAAGCATTCATGTTAAATATTGCAGCTACACCACGTAGGAATTTTCTTACAACTAAATCTTACATAATGACACAAACGCCACTTTTAATTTATATTTAAGTACTATTTATTATTAATTTGCACATATTTTGCTTAATAACTGTAATTTTTACAACTTAATTTAACTGTATGAACTTACAGCAAGTATATGCTAGTTTTTTTAATTATTTTCTAATAATGGTATGTCAGCGGTAAAGGCCATATTTATTTATTTTAAATACGCTATTATTTTCAGAAATAATCTATATCTATCGTTAGATATCATATTATTATCAAATCTTACACTTGAATCTTGCCATTATCGTCCTTTTTAGGATCTTAGGAAAATTAATGTTTTTACTTATGACTTCATGAGATGTAGTCAATAGTTTTGATACCAGGATAGTTCATTGGGTCGTATTTGTAATTAAACTCAAAGAACTGTGTTTAATTTCAAATACTGACTTGATTCACCGAGTACGCGCTTGGTGCGACATACTCAGAATAGCAATAATACACAGCAATAAATAACTAGCCTAAATTACAACTATAATAAATTCTAAACTAAATTCTTATGACTACACACACATCATACACACCCAATTGCTCGGACACTGACGGAATATATAGAGTTCTAATTTTGTGTGTTCCATTGGAGAATGATTTATTTCTTCAACAACTATAATGTATGATCACGTCTTCTTGACCAATCGTGATTTGATCTGCCACGTGACCAATAATTATGTTCCCATAGCCATTGGTCAAATGGTAGTTAAGATGGCGTCATCAGACGTCACAGTGGCAGGAAAATGGCATTCACCAATGGTTATTTATGGTTATATTAACAGGAACCCAACTGCCAAGAAGACAGTAAAAGTAAATACGAATCTCCTAGGTTGAAAGACTCTATCTAGGAATCCTTTTCCGTCATTTTAGGAATGCTCTCGAATCCAGTAGGTTAAGGTTAGGTTAGGTTAGGTTAGGTTAGTTTAGGTTATATTAGGTTAGGTTAGGTTAGGTTAATTAAAACTAATCTTATTATAATTCAAAGTTTCACCACAGAACTTCTAAGAGTTTGAATTTGGAATCGGTATAAGAACATAATTAATAAAGATCCGTTTCATGAAAAAAGTCCCGCAGATATTGAAATAAATTGTGAAGCAGATTTCGCATTTCTCGATTATCTAGTTGTTAAATTGCTCAGGGACTGACAAACGCCAATAAAAGATATTTTAGAAAATAAAATTGCATGAGAATGAAGGTTTGCACTAATTGAATAACAAGTTGTTTAAGGAGTTTAAGTACTGTTGTAAAAAACTTAAGATTTAAATTAAAAAATCCAAATAAAGTTGATCTAAATCATAAGTACAAATGGGTGTTTATTAAATTCTGACATATTTGAATTACATAAATCATTCGTGATCCTAGGAAGTTCTGTGATAAAACTAACTTTACTCTAATGTAAGACTTCTAATGTAAGACCTGCCCCTGTTGCTTGAATTAATTTTAGCAGAAACGTTATCGTTAAATATGTCGGTCTGATCCTTATTCCGCAATACATTATGGATTATATAAAAAGAAAGCATCAGAGGGGCGATTCACGTAACGTCGGCTACATTTCGTTAAGTGAAGTGTTTACAAAGGTCATAGCATTTTCGTACCTATAAGTAGACGATATTGAAATGAAAACATTTTTGGCAAACACTGAAAAATTAATTTTACGACTATTGACATAGAGAGTAAAATTGAATGTAGATCAAAACGCAACAGTGTCGACAATCGTGAAATTAAATTTACTTTACGAGATAAGGTTAAAAGATTTCGTTTACTATGTTGAAATACATTTAATTTTACACGCTAAACCAGTAGACGTAAAGTTAATTTTCCAGTGTTATTTTTTAATTTTTAATCTTGATTGAATAGCCGCACATGTTTATAGTTAGTTTCATCACGTCGTCTTGCTCGTCTCATCATTATTTTTGTACAAAAAAAAAACAAAAACATAATACTGTGAGATAAATCAATGATCCCCACCACCTTACATTTCCGAACAAGACGTGAGATGTGAACTTACATTCAAGATGATTTTCGTTCATCACTATCGATGTTATGAGCGAGTAACAAGTAAGGCCGCCCACACATTCGCGTTTTACTGAGTTGTAGGCGTACACACAGGTTCAAAACTCGTGTGGAGATGACTCTAGAACATTTATGTTCGCCGATTTGTATACTTGCAAATTGATAAGCATCCATTTGATTTTTTGTAGTTTACTTTGTAACATAGTTAATAATATGTATTAGAAAGTTTTATATACTACGAGTAGCAAATAATGGCGAGATGAACAAGTCGTTCAAGTGACGCACCTGCCCATGTAATTTGCAGTGCGTCTCACCCGTGTCAGTTGCAGTGCGTCCCAGAACTTGGCATTGCTTTGTCATGTGCATTTGTGGTCTTCAGAAGTTAGTTTTTGAGGTTCCGTACCCAAAGGGTAAAACAGGATCTATTATCTACAAAGACTCCACTGTCCCTCTGAATGTCCGTCAGTCACTAGGCTTTATCTCATTAACCGTGATAGTTAGACAGTTGAAATTTCACAGATGGTGCATCTCTGTTGCAGCTATAACAACAAGAAGGTACTAAAAAACAGAATTAAATATAGGTTTATTTAAATCAGGGGCAAAAACGAGCAAAGAATCACGTTTGTTGAACATGCTGATGTGATTTTTTTGCTAGTTTTTAGGGTTCCGTAGCCAAATGGCAACAAACTGAATCATTATGGATTCGTCATATCTGGCTGTTTGTCCGTCCGTATGTCACAGCCACTTTTTGGTTCAAGAAGTACTTGCTGGTGAGAGGCGGACCGACGGATGGTGGTAGGGAAGCAATAGTATCCCGTTTTTTACCCCTTGGATACGGAACCCTAAAAAGTATTCAATTATGCTATGGGATTCTATAAACAAAATGAAACTTCAATTACACCGAATATAATACGTTTTATTTGAATAGAAATTTTATTCAGTGGGTCTATTGCAACCTCATGCCTTTGCGACCTTAAAATTCCTGATTACTAAAATCTTCACACTCGTACCCGTTACCATTTTTTGTGATAAAAACAAGGATTATCTGAAGCATCCTCTTGAACATAATATAAGTACTGCATGAAATTTTAAACAAGTATGTAAGAATAAGCATAGTTAGTTATATCACCTTGTTAGTTAGTATTAGTTACGAACACACCCTTTTGCTGTAAGGTTTTGTTATATAATAACAACTTAGAACACACAAATCATACATTTTATATCCCAACTTTTTGGTGCTCAGTTAAAGCGCATGGATTCTTAATAAAATTACCCGGGTTCGAATCTTGACCAAGCACCATTGAACTGGAAATTTTTGAGTATCTTTTTATATTTAAAATTCTTGTATCTCGCGTTAGTTATCCAACTTTTTGAATGAAATTTTCCATGTATGTTTCGTAGATCTGAGAGTAGGTCTTAAGCAACTTTTTTATACCTCTAATGGCAAAACAAGGTTTGCCAGGTCAGCTAGTGATATTACAATATTGTCCTATTTTTTTCTTTTATTTGGTGTTGGATGTATGACAAAATTCGGCGAGATTTAACCCTGGTTAGCATAATAATAATAATAATTGGTCTAGTAGAGTAGACTTTACTTTAAAAGTTAATCTACACTAGGAAGTGGATAATTTGTTTTTTTTTTGTTTGAGATGCAAATCTCTTCTAGAAACTGCATATTATTTTGTAATCTGCCAAAAAGTGGTCAGCGTCACAACCTTTAACCTAAATATAGGGTGTTAAAGCTTCCTGAACTCCGGGCTAAATATATGAAAGGGGATGCTTCAAATAGATTATTGGTAATTTAAATAAACAATTTCAACTTAATTGTAACTAATATGGCCACATTTCGACCAAACACAAGGAAACTTAAATACATACACATAGTACTTACTTACGAAAATTTAAAAAATCATAATAATATAATTCATATTACAAAGCCGGTTTTATAAAAGTTTACTTAGTAAGTTTCATTAGAAAGAGGAATAATAAGATATATATAATAAGAGGAGGAAATTTGTAGCAAAAAAATTATATTAATAGCATTCAAAAACTTTTCTTTGTTACAAACCAGCCCAATTGCTTCAACAAATTTTAACAGACATGTTTAATCAAATCAGTCATCTAAAACGCCATGTTTAAGGCCGTAGACAGTTTTATTTTTGTCCTCCTTGGTCTTACGTAGTGCGACGGGTAGAATAATATGTCACCAAATAACTAAAAATATTAAGTCAGTCCACAAAATTACGTTTTTGAGTGTTTTTGGAAATTATTATTACTGACACAAATAAAAAAATATATATTTCGTAGTCTTAAATAAAATTAAAAAAATTGAGGTTTTGAAGCAAATTTCTACCAATTGTGTTTTTGCTTCGGCGCTAATTTAGATTAAAGACCCCAAAATGCATGACATTTCAATTATAAACAGTAATTATGTTTATAGTTTTAACTTGAAGGAAAATCTAAAATCGCTTAAAACCCCGTTTAGCACGTGTCTGTTAAAGTTAATTGAAGCTATCAGCTGTTTTATTAACTGCCCTTACAATATAGATACTTATTAGGTATTAGTCATATACATACTCTTATTTGGTATTATGTTAGACATTAATTTTAGCAATCGTAAGTGATTTTATATTACAAAGCATTCATGTTAAATATTGCAGCTACACCACGTAGGAATTTTCTTACAACTAAATCTTACATAATGACACAAACGCCACTTTTAATTTATATAAGTACTATTTATTATTAATTTGCACATATTTTGCTTAATAACTGTAATTTTTACAACTTAATTTAACTGTATGAACTTACAGCAAGTATATGCTAGTTTTTTTAATTATTTTCTAATAATGGTATGTCAGCGGTAAAGGCCATATTTATTTATTTTAAATACGCTATTATTTTCAGAAATAATCTATATCTATCGTTAGATATCATATTATTATCAAATCTTACACTTGAATATTGCCATTATCGTCCTTTTTAGGATCTTAGGAAAATTAATGTTTTTACTTATGACTTCATGAGATGTATTCAATAGTTTTGATACCAGGATAGTTCATTGGGTCGTATTTGTAATTAAACGCAAAGAACTGTGTTTAATTTCAAATACTGACTTGATTCACCGAGTACGCGCTTGATGCGACACACTCAGAATAGCAATAATACACAGCAATAAATAACTAGCCTAAATTACAACTATAATAAATTCTAAACTAAATTCTTATGACTACACACACATCATACACACCCAATTGCTCGGACACTGACGGAATATATAGAGTTCTAATTTTGTGTGTTCCATTGGAGAATGATTTATTTCTTCAACAACTATAATGTATGATCACGTCTTCTTGACCAATCGTAATTTGATCTGCCACGTGACCAATAATTATGTTCCCATAACCATTGGTCAAATGGTAGTTAAGATGGCGTCATCAGACGTCACAGTGGCAGGAAAATGGCATTCACCAATGGTTATTTATGGTTATAATAACAGGAACCCAACTGCCAAGAAGACAGTAAAAGTGAATACGAATCTCCTAGGTTGAAAGACTCTATCTAGGAATCCTTTTCCGTCATTTTAGGAATGCTCTCGAATCCAGTAGGTTAAGGTTAGGTTAGGTTAGGTTAGGTTAGGTTAGGTTAGGTTATATTAGGTTAATTAAAACTAATCTTATTATAATTCAAAGTTTCACCACAGAAATTCTAAGAGTTTGAATTTGGAATCGGTATAAGAACATAATTAATAAAGATCCGTTTCATGAAAAAAGTCCCGCAGATATTGAAATAAATTGTGAAGCAGATTTCGCATTTCTCGATTATCTAGTTGTTAAATTGCTCAGGGACTGACAAACGCCAATAAAAGATATTTTAGAAAATAAAATTGCATGAGAATGAAGGTTTGCACTAATTAAATAACAAGTTGTTTAAGGAGTTTAAGTACTGTAGTAAAAAACTTAAGATTTAAATTAAAAAATCCAAATAAAGTTGATCTAAATCATAAGTACAAATGGGTGTTTATTAAATTCTGACATATTTGAATAACATAAATCATTCGTGATCCTAGGAAGTTCTGTGATAAAACTAACTTTACTCTAATGTAAGACTTCTAATGTAGGACCCGCCCCTGTTGCTTGAATAAATTTTAGCAGAAACGTTATCGTTAAATATGTCGGTCTGATCCTTATTCCGCAATACATAAGGATTAGATCGCCATTTAGCGAGAATGTTTCTATCAAAGTTAGTTGAAATCACCGGTCCATACCCATCTACCACATTAATATTTGACAAACTTATTTTTATTGTTATATTAGAAAAATAAATATTGAATTAAATTATAAAAAAAAAATAGTTAAATAAATGCATTACTAAATTGAAAAAAATGCTAATTCCTGTAAATAATTTTAGCAGACACAACTAAAATCAAAGGGTTGTAAACATAAAATTATTGACCAAAATCTAATAATAAAATTAATCAAATATAATCGATGCTTACGAACGTATTTTATAAAATCGGAATAAATTAGGAGTACAATATATGAATTTTTTTAGGATTATTGTAATGTGCTAGGGAAAGGTATTGGCTGTTTTTGTGTATGGCCTTATGGGAAATATCGGCATCTGCCATATTATCAGATATTATTCAATATGGCAGATGGTGACTCGCAATTCATAGCACGGAACACTTTTATTCGATACCGCAAAACCTACTGAAACCGAAATGGCGCAGTCAGCTCCTACAAACCGACTAAAAGGGTTCCGTATTGTGAACAGCCAAAGGGTGCTGTGTGGTGTGCTGTCCCTTGTACTTTTTCTACAACAGCAAGAGTTGTCTACGTCAAAATATATACTTTCCGAAAGTGCACGAAGCCTTATTATTCACCCTTTTTTCCCTTACGCGACTGGTTTTATATCCCTTAAACAATAAGACATCGTGAACTTTACGTAAATATATCTTCACGGAGACAAATCCCGTCATTGTTATGCAGCACCTCACTTCACACCCTTGGAGCTGATGTCCTGCTCTTGCGGGCTCCACTCCGGCTGGACTTATCTTGCCTAGCTGGGCTTACGGCACCAGCTGGGCAAGACAAGCACGGAGGCAGGGGCCCTCTTTCGTGGGCCCCTTGGAGCACTCGGGTCCGTGGTGTCGCCACTCACCAACAGCTTCGCCACAAGCTGCCCTGCGGAATTTCATAATCAGTCGTTGTGCATCTTTTTTTTTAATATAGAATGTAGATAGGCTGGTGCTTGACAGGTGACACAGCAATGATGGTTGATGAAGTCTAGGTTGGAACGCGCTTTGAATGCACCTAGATTGTACTTGACTTGGAACACGCAATATCTTTTAATTATATCTTTAAGTTAGAAAATTCTGCCTCCCGATTGGCTGCCGTATATCAGGGAACCAATCAGCGGGCAGAATATGCTAACTACAGTGCGTTCATTTTGCTGCGACGTGTCTAGTTTTGCGCAGTAAACACGTCAGCCAACAGTGCCCTCCAAACCAAAACAGTAATATTGCTTCACGAATCACGAGAATAACTGGCATTACGGTACCATCAACGCAAATGAATTCCGCAATAGTCCTACCACCAATAAATAGTAACACCATTATTAAGGAGCTTTCAACTCATACATCGATTTTTTAATGCACATACCAGGTTTACAGCTATTCAGAGTATGACGGTCACAATTTTTAGGCAAATTCTGTAGGTAATAGACTTTAATCTTGGTAGTCCAATTATTTTCTATACCAACACTTTAGGAGGTAGCGGTAGCGGTAGGTATAGCGACTGTGAAGTTAATTTACTGGCCATTGTTTAATTTTATTTAAACATATTAAAAAAGTTCTAAATAATGATAAATTAATTCCATCTGTTGTTAATTTCTCTAATATTTTTGTTTAATCTTGATTTTTTGTTTTTAGCTTTCTTCCAACATCTTTACTGTCAACGATTTCAACAACTTATTCTTTGTATTTCAAATCATAGTAAAGCCAAGTTTTTGCCGATCAGCTTAATAACTTGTCATTTAGGCCTAGAAGTGAGACCTGAAGGCATTCGTCTTGCAAAAATTGCTTCTCCTGTAAACTATTGAGGCTATCGATTTAAATTAAAGTTTAGTGGCTCTTTATTGTGTCATCTTTCACAGGACAAGTATACTTTACTTTAGGACAATTATTTTTACTAAAACTACTTTTCAAAATTACATTTTCTTAAGATTAAAAACTGAACTAGCTTCCTAGATGTGATTAATTCGTTTCTATTCATTATTAATAAACTTAATATTTACTACTACTCGTTTTTGGAATGTTCATTTTCGTATTTCAATATACAGTATTTAAATTACTAATAATAATTTACACAGTAATCTATACATTATCACGTACGTTAAGCGGTGTTGTCTGGTGCAGTATCGATAGAGATTCGCAAAATTTAAATTCAATTCGCAAGAAGTTTTTTCACTAGTGACGTCTGAAGATAATTTCTTAGCATCTATTTTCTAGGATTTTAATCTTTTTTTTGTATATATTTTAGTACTTTATTATTATTTAATTAATTTTCCATGCACCTGATTTCATAAAGCCACATATTCATTGAGATACACAGTTTCTGACACTTTACGTAGATGTTTTCGTAAACAATGTTTCAGTACTCCCCATCACAAGTAGGAAACACCGAACCTTGGAGTAAACACGTAGTGTTTCTTAAAAAAAAAATCTACTTGTTTTTACACTTGTATCAGAAACACGTTGATTTTGTTTCAGAAACTGTGTATCCGAAATATTGTGTCTCAGTGACAACGTGACAATCTATTAATTTCAAGTTAAATGTCAAATTTCATCGAAAATGGCAAATGTTATTATAGTTATTTTACTTCCAGATTGATACTCTTGTTTGTTTTATTTATTTTGCGAATCTCTCAATCATCGACAACGTTTCCAGTTATAATGTAAAAATAAGTTTTTGTTATTTGTTTATAAGCTAATTAAAAAAATATATTAAGCTTCTAAATATTGAAAACGAACTGATATTGCAACTTCCAAATATATTTTTAACCTACATAGATTCTCATAAACTTGTTATGTAATTGCATAGCCATAATATAGACACAGAGTATATGCCTAGTAATAGCTGTGATAATAGTATAATATTATGAGAGTTTCGATATTAGAAAATATTAATTTTAAAACACACCATTTTAAACTAATGATCACTAATGAACAGCTTTAAGTTTATCTATTTTATTTTAGTAATATTCATACCAGAACTGTCGGTTGTTCTTTTATTTAATATTGTGTTTTAGTTGTTTCAACACCATTCTGCTGTGATGATCGGATAGAATATATATCATGTAGTATATTATTAACACAATTGTATTTTGTCTTTGACGTAATGCCTTTTTTTCTTCCTCTACTTATTTTGATAATACGTACTTTAGAAAAAAATTATAAATAATTACCAAAAATTAAATCACAAAAATACTTTCCTCCTATACACTACGTATAAAAATATTCATAATATGTACATTTTTGGGACCGTTTTTTTAAAGTTGTTTTTGTTTTATTTACATTAATTAGCCTAATTTAGTAAGTTAAAGGTATATAAAGTTGGGTAATATAGAGTTTACCTACAAATATCAACTATAGTAAAACACTTAAAAAACGAGGGGTGAAAGACATATCTATCAAAAATACAGCCCTTATTTGAATTCAGAATTTATGGCCTCCGCAGATCACTTTCCGAACAACTTTAAGTTTATCTATTTTATTTTAGTAATATTCATACCAGAACTGTCGGTTGTTCTTTTATTTAATATTGTGTTTTAGTTGTTTCAACACGATTCTGCTGTGATGATCGGATAGAATATATATCATGTAGTATATTATTCACACATTTGTATTTTATCTTTGACGTAATGCCTTTTTTTTTTCATCCTCTACTTATTTTGATAATACGTACTTTAGAAAAAAATTATAAATGAATACCAAAAACTAAATCACAAAAATACTCTCATCCTATACACTACGTACAAAAATATTCATATTTACATCTTTGTTACTTTTTTGTAGGTACTTGTTTTTTAAAGTTGTTTAAGTTGTTTTTTGTTTTATTTACATTAATTAGCCTAATTTAGTAAGTAAGATTTTTGAAATTGGGTAATATTGGGTTTACCTACAAATATAAACTATAGTAAAACACTTAAAAACGAGGGATGAAAGACATATCTATCAAAAATACAGCCCTTATTTGAATTAAAAATTTATGTCCTCCGCAGATCACTCCTTCATACAAACGTAATATACCATACCTATTTACATTACTCACGTAATATATTTGTTAACCGACTTCAAGAAAAAGGGGGTAGGTTCTCAATTCGTCGGAATCTTTTTTTTTGACGTGATAACGTTTAATAAATTGATGAACACCAGCAACGCACATGAAAAATAGTAACGTCCCGCGTAACGTTTCACCTGAGCCTGTGCGTGCAAGCGAGAGCGCGCAACAAGCGATAGAGAGGCACGATAAAACAAACGATAGAGAGGCCAATTATGACGTTATCACGTAAATCTATCGTCCGTAAACCGACTTTACAGACAACCAATTTTTTAAACGTTTTATCTCAGAGTACAAGTGTTATTCGGATTTAGACACCTACTCATCTGGATTTCTAAATAACAGTTAAATAATCTTTGTTACTTGAAAGGTAAATGAATTAAATATTCAAGTACCTACCTAACTATAATATTATCTTGATGTTAAAAAAATTAGGTAAATTTAGGTTAATTAATGTTATTAGAGACTACCGAATGGCGTAGCGGTAGTGAATCTGCCGTCTGCGTCGGAGGTCGTTGGCTCCATTCCCAATACTGATAGATGTTTATGTTTTGAACGTGAACGTTTTCCAGTGTCTGGGTTTTCCTATATATATTTACATTTATGTAAATAAAATATTATGTATATACATCACTTATCCCCATATTAGTACCCATAACACAAGTTATCGCTTACTTTGGGACTAGATTGCGATGTGTCCTGATATATTTATTTATTAAGTAATCTATAGTGGAAATTATAAGTATGCTCAAGAGTCATTAACAAATGGGTTTGGCATTACGTTTGTATTGGAATTCAATATACAGTTTCCACCAGCCACATAAAAGTCAAATCTTTGGCCATAGATGTTCAGTTAGCAGTGGCCATTTTAGACAAAACTTACTTTTCGTTATCATGCGAAACCTACTCAAAATATTTATATCAAGGTTACTTAACAAATTAGGTTACATAAATTAATATGAAAGGTTTAGTGTACATGTACAATTATTATACGTTATTCGTGATAGTTTAGGTTTAGGCGGTATAAGTAATTTAACATAAATATGTTATGCATGGCGTACCTAGTATAGATGTGTTTTACTTTTGTATACGAAATAAGATTACGTTGTTTCTTTGTATTGATGGGAGGGTTCAGAACGTTAAACCAAAAGATATAACATCTAAGTAAGTACCTTTCCGCATGAATTTTAAATGAAATTCTTATGGGGAAAATATTGTATTTATGAAGGATGTTTAAATAAATAATAACAGTACCTATAATACTCGTAAGTTGTATTGTGCGTGTTTATTTTTCCTGATTCCAGTTCGCGTGATTAGTCCAGTTCCCATTGATAGTCGTTGATAAAATAATAATTCATGATTAAATTTTATATCCAAGTATAAGAGATATACTTTTGGTCGTTCAGCCCTCGCAAATTAAAAAAACATCTTTGGTAGTCTAGCTTTTGATGGAGCTTTTGGTTGGATCAAAATATGTACATAATATTATATCTAATACTTAAAATTAATACTAAACTAAATATTTTTTATACTTTTCTTTTAAATATAAAATGCTACTTCTTTATTTACATTTTAATCTACTGATTGACTTTTCCCAACTGTGGGAAAATGGCCGATTTACAGAATATTATTTCATTATAACTACAGTACAATGTATATTTATTTAAATCATTTAGTACCTATAAGTACAATCTCTCATAGCTGTCCCGAATAAAGTTATGGAGATCTTACATCAATCCACCATTCCAAGTTTAAGTTTGAATAAATTCAAAGAAAGTGAGATTTTAACAAAACATTTTCGCTGCATAATTTGCACATAATCTACAAAAATCATCCAAGTTAGAGCAGAAAGTTGAAAAGATGAAGAGCAAATTAAGACTAGTCTGAAGGATGAAAATTTATTTTTATTTTATATCTCTGTGTGGAAAGTACAGAAAAATGTTATTAAATAAATATGTAGTAATAAACTTTGATAATTAAATACGATTTAATCTATATTTATTTACAACTACTCATTTGCAACTGGTTTGAAGCAAAACATTATATATACATATTATAATTATATTATAGCTACTATAAAACTTACTATAAATTAATTAGTATTAATTTTAAATTAGTATTAATTAGTATTATTATTATAAACGTAATTGTAATAACGCTTTGCGTGCGCCTTAGTATAGCTACTGTACAAAAAAAGCTTATTAAGTACATCGCTGGGCCAGTCGTTTTTTAATTGCTTTTATATATTTACATGACGTATTCATACTAGTCTCTAAATATCATAATTTTTAGATTTTTCAAAAATATATCTGAAAATAATAAATTAATAATAATTAAAAAATTATAGTGATCATGTCACGTCATGGATCTTCACATGAGCACATATTTGATTTCATATCTGTAAAAAAATCATTTTAGCATTAAAAATCGGTTGCTTCAAGAAAATATATTGATAGTTTTCAGAAAATCGCAAAATCCGCATAAAATAGTCGTATTTAGGAGATTTGAAAAGGTTTACTCACATCATATTTCTACTTACATATTTATCATTAAATAGTTTATTTATCTTTGAGAATATAATATAGGGATGTCTTTTTGATACCTAGGTATTAGCTAGGTATACTAGGTTTAGGTATTTACTAGGCATTTTGGAAATTGAAATTAATGCTTTTTGTGTCTGCTTAAAATGAAGCATTTAAATCTTTTATTATGAACGTGTTGTGTAAAGTTATTTTTACGAGTGCCGTGGCTTTTCTTATACTTAAAAAATACAAATATAAACGTGATTTTTTTATATAAAATAAAAAATCACGATTACTTTTTTAGACGTCATTATATAGCAAAATATTTTTTTTACAAACTACTACGGAGATATGGATGAGAACCACAATATACATTCTGGCTTTATCTAAGCAGCAAAATTAATATACTTACAAATTATAAAACTAACCTACTTTCCATTATTTGTCATTATTTCTTAAAAAAGTCAATATTGTATTAAGAAAAATATTAATTATAGCGTATTAAAAGTGAATATAACGAAAGGAAGCCGATGAGCCACATTCTCTAAAAAAGTGTGTAAATTAATTGAAACAAGTTATTGTAAGAAATGTAGGTTCATCTTATATTTATTATTAATCAGTTCAAACGAGGAACTAGGTGACTCTGATATATTATTTAAAACTGTACTGTTTTTTTTCCATAAGTAAGTAAATTAATTAGATTTTCTTACGATGAAGTAAAATATAACTCGTACGCAGATTTTCATTAGTAATCCTGTAAGTCATAAAATTACAATGTTGCTGAAATAAAATTATAATTGCAGTAAAACGTTAGACCTGCTAATAATATGAATATAAAAATCTATTAAGTATACAGGACAACAGAAAAAATTAAGAACTAAGCTTTATAAATCATAATAAATATTGCTTATTTATAATATTTGACCCAAAATATTAAAGTAAAAGTTTTAACTAAAGTAGCTTTATTTTATTATTATATTTATGCATCTAGTATTTATTAATAATGAAGTGCTGAGTTTGTTGGTTAGTTTGCAAGAGTTAAAACTATTTAAGGGAATTTATAAATTGTTTTACTAATACACAGCTATATTATACCAGACAGACATAGAAAACGGGTGCTTTGAAAGCACGGGAAATATATAGGGTGCGATATAGCTGCGAGCAAAGTCGCTGGGACAACTAGGATTTTTAAAAATCTCATTATAATTCGGATTAACTATCATTATTCACAAACTACTTATTTTATTAAATGCATTCTTCATGAACAATCGAACATTATTATTTATTACAAAAATATAAATTAGTAGCTTAGCTGAAATATATTTTTATTTTATTATTAATACAATTAATTAATTACAGTACACGTTTACGTTGACTAGAATATTTACAGGCTACTGTGTTTGACTAGATCCTTTACATCATTGTTATATTTCCATATTCACATTGGATTGCATAATGTTAATTCTACTAATATATAATAATATATCATATTTACTTTAGAGTATAATTTCATTTGGTTCATATCCTAATCTTTAGCCTAAAATATTACTGTAAATTATAATGTTCCATTTAATAATAATTCAGTGGGTAATTTCATGTTAGAAATCGTTTGCAACGGAATTTAATAAAATGTGAATCTAATTAATTTCTAAATTAAGTAAAACAAGAAATTTATAAGTTTTTTAAGGTATATCAGAATAATATTAAGAATAATATAAGATGCTATCTTTTACCAAACGTAACTATTTTTTTTATGTTTTAAAACTTTGTATTTAATTCATAGAATAAAATATAATTTTAATATTTTATGACTTATAACTAATACTAAGGAAGACTTCTGGGTATATACTGTGGAAAGGGAATTAATTATATTATGTAAAATAATTTTATGGACATAAAAATATAAGTACCTACTCGAGTTTTCTAATTTACTTAGGTAGGTAGGTAGATAGGTTTTTTGTTTATGATAATGCACCTAAGCAGCACATAGTCAGTTTGTCTGTCTGTATAAAATTTTTAATTTACTATTATTAATCGGTAATTAATTACCTGTTAACTGTAGGCGCTATAATGTGATAAGTAAAGCCACCCTTTTAAATATCTTTTATGAAAAATTGTTTAGCAGGACAGATTAATTGGTTTTGCCGTAATCCGCTACTAGAAAAGATTCTGTATGGTACAATATTTAGGAACACTGCGGTGCCCACATGAAACACCACACACAATTTTCCAACTGAATATGCCCTGCTAAAGATGAATTGCCGCAAAATAACGCCTGCTTCAATTCAATATTTGAAAAATTGTTGATTATATTGTTCGAAAAATCAAACTTTTGTAAGTTTATACAGATAAAAACGATCATATTGCGAACATTTTTCATATGAGAATTAAAGTTTATAAGCGCAGCGATAATAGTTAAGTATCTTCCGTTCCTTTAATTGTTATTGTTACGGTTCTGTACCAGAATGGTAATGGTAAATGGAACCCTTATGGAGAGACTTTCTCTGTCCGTCCGTCTGTAACACTTGATAATTTCAGCAACTATAAAGCTATCGAATTGAAATTTGGAACAGTTTAAGGAAATAGGGACCCAACGTCGTTGCAATCATAAAAATAGTTTTTATTTCTATTTAAAAGGGGGGAAACCGGGGCGTTGAAAATTTTAAATGAAATAATAATATTGAGTGGTGTATCATAAGAAAGGGCGTTACTTGTATATTCTAAAATATATAAGATGTTCATTTATTTTTGTATTTGATAGTTTTTGATTTATTGGCCAAACTGTCAAAAAAATACCGTTCCCCCCTTATCTCCGAAGTTTATCGTTCAAAAATCTGAAATTATTACGGTCAATAGATTGCTATTGACCGTACGAAACGTAAATTTTACAGGAAAAATAAAATCAATTCTTACTAGTATACTTGTTTCATAGTAACAATAGAGCGCCAAAAACAAAGTTAGGTTTGCGGTTTGAAAATAAAAGTACCTACGTGTAAAGTATACTCGTAAATTCATGAACAAAAGGGATTCTTTTCTTTAATAGTATGGGATCCTCGGTGCGCGAGTCCAACTCGCACTTGGCCGGTTTTTTATTATTTAATTCAAATGGGCAGCTGTAAATATCAGCATTACAATAGATTGTTATTAAATATTATAAATCGGCTCTTTATCATGCTATGAGGTAAAACTCGTTTTTTTGCTATTTCAAGTACCTAGTTTATTTTAAAATTAAATATTATTTACTATTTACAATTCCATTTCTGGATAATTGTCACGTCTCTGGTGTAGTTTTTGATTCTATATTTACAAAACATTACTTTGGAATTAAGATCTATCTTATCGTAGGTTTTTATTATTTTTTTTCTAACTTTGATGCCTGATGTTTGACAGTTAAAAAAGAGATTATTTCTACAGTAACAGATTTATATATAATATTTAAAATTAAAATCTATCTCTTACACCTTATGACTGTTTGACAGTAAAAATGAGATCGCTTCTACAGTTTCAGATTTATAATAATTATTATTTATCCGGTAGAATATTTGTATAATACCTAATTTCTCGTCATCTAAAATACTAATTCATTCGAGACTAGGGCCGCCTTGTCTATAGTATTACTTATAAAATTAATATACAAACTGTTTCATTACTTTATTTATTTACTTTTCCTAATGCGTAACCAAAAGAAGCTTCATTTGGTAAAAATAGATATTAAAAGCACTGAATTAAGCAACTTACGAATCAACTAAGCAAATGCGTGTATGTACCTACCCAAAAATAAAAAGTTAGCATTTCTACACTGTAATAATCTAATGGAGTATTTTTTGTATTTACATTGAAGGTAAACTTCGGATCAAATGAGGCGATTAGAAATTATTAAAATTTTCCCCATACATAAACCACTAGTGGTGGTTTATTTGGTTCACCGAGATAAATGCTCCAAGAGAAAATTTTGTCGAATATCGTTGATTAAGATTATCTAATCCATAGGCTCAATAGAATAGATCACTACTATTTACTTTATAATTTCACCGCCTAGCGATTCATGATTCACAAATAAAAGTAATTAGGGCTTTTACTAGATGACAAACTGATATGGGACTCACATATTAATCTAGTTATATCAAAATTGACTTCACCTCAAGGGGCTTTACGTAAAACTCCACATTGCATTGCACATAAGATACGTACAACAATTTACAACGCCTTAGCTAAACCACATTTAGAGTATTTAATGGAAGTCTGGGGGTCTGTAAATAAGTTGATCAAGGTATTATTTCATTATTAGTCTGGGGGTCTGTAAATAAGTTGATCAAGGTATTATTTGCACACTAACAAAAGAACTATACATGAAGACAAAATTTTTTAATCTCAAACAGCTCTATACATACAATACATGCTTGCTTATAAAAAAATTATGAATAAAACGATACGTTCGAACATAGGGCTAACAATCGAATTCTCAAAATAAGTACAAAACAAATATTTGGCATCTTCGTACGACAAAGTATGGCAATCAAAACTTATTAAGTGACTGCACAGTTATATTTTCTACCTTGTTCAATTAAAGAGTTATATGAGACGAATCACTTCAAAATTAAGTTAAAATCGCGTATTATAGAAACATTTGAAAAATACATTGTATAATAATAATTTATATTTGTCTGTAACTTCTAAAAAAATACTGAAACTAAACTGTATTTTTAAGTGAACTGTTGTTCTTTTGAGAAATAAAGCTCTTTAAACCGAAAAACGGCAAGGTGTCATCATCTCTCGTCTCCATTTGAAATATTATTTGGCCTTCGAGAAATTGAATTGAAAATGTAAATGTTTCACAATAGATTGCGCTCAGTTCTACGAACAAAAATCTATACGTGTCTGAATTTCGTCGTGGTTACGGAACTTGTGTGAAAGAGAACCTAACCACGATAGCTGGTGGACGTGGGTTAAAGTCCCACCTTGCGTTTAATTTTGATACGTTATTCATATTTATATAATATATAAGAAAATAATAATTGCAGCAGAAGTTGCCCATTGTTTTGTGCAAAAGATAAAAATCCGCAAGTAGAAAATCAAACTTCGTTTCGCAAGATGGTCATGATATGCTAAGTTATTTACAATACTATGAAAAACATTAAAACTTACTTCTAGTTACTGTTCGGGGTTCAGTCTTCAAGATGGTCTGTACAGTAATATTTTTTTCTCGCCCGCAATTCTTCTAATTCCTAATTTCGTCAGTATTCTTTTTTTTTCAAATATGTGTCCCTAATTTCTATTTATATAGAATCTACATTCAAATATCATAAACTTTTACATTTACTCTTATTCCAAAAATGTTATAAGTTTTAGCTTTAGTCAAAAAATAATTTGAATTTTCCCGTTTTAAGTCAATATTTATAGTGCTTGTAACTTAATTAGGCCTATAAGAAATAAGTCATTTTTTTTAAATAGTTTTTTTTATAAACACAAATCGAAAATAATTGAAATAATGCTGTTATTTTATTCAAGCAAACTCGGCTATTAATAATAATTAATTATTACAGTTTGAATAATATTATGTAAAAATACCCGCATCAATGACTCAATTTACATGGTCTTCAAAACTCTACACATTAGACGACTGACATGAGGTTGCAATACATCAGAAAACGTTTACATAAATATATCCCTATATCTTTAAGATAGTTTAAAATCTAAAATAATTTGCTGTAAGACTACAATTAATTAAGATGACATTTATTAAACGTGTACGTTGAATCCTTTTTTGGCTGCTATAGGTAGGCGCTCACCCAGAAGGTACGGGTTTTCATCCTAGAACAGCAATCACTGAGTTAAAAATCAAAATCAAACAATCTTAAAACTTTAAAGATTATTTTGCATTAGTTACTAACTCCATCAGATATTTTGCAGCATCTTTGTAAAAAAAGCAACGGACGTGAGATTTAGGTTTAATCTTAATCAAGATTGAGATTATTTATTATTTTAATAATTTAACCCAAACAAAGAAAATATTTTATTCTATTGAAATGAAGACATTGGTACCTAATATACCAGCAATATTTTACAAAAAAAAAGATGTTAAAGAATGCTATACTAACGTCGTTCTTATACTTCTTGGCGACGAGGTTCTTGTGGTGGTCTGGGAAACGCATGTCCAGCTCCGTGGGCGGGTCGGGGGGACAGCTGAACATGTGCTCGCCATCGCACATGCAGCGCTGGGAGAGCTGGTACTCGCGACTGAAGGCCGCCGTGTTCTCAAACTCACTGATGCACCCTTGTTCTTCTGCAAGCCGAAACGATGAATAAATTTCATCGTATTTCAAAAATTTTTTTTTTACTCTATACAAGGTAGTACTTGACTGCTATCTCACTTGATGGTAAGTGATGATGCGGTCTAAGATGTTATCGTACTATCTTGGAAGGGTAAGTAAATTTACCCAACGGTTTCTACAAGCATCGCACCGGAACGCTAAATCGCTTGGCGGTGTGTCTTTGCTGGTAGGGTGGTAACTAGCTCCGGCCAAAGCCTCCCACCAGACCAGACCTGAGCCAATTTAGAAATTATAAAATTCCAAAGTGGCTCGTGGCGGGAATCGAACCCGCGACCTCCCACTCGAATCCGAGCGCGCCGCCACTGCGCCAGGGAGGTCGTCAATATTGTAGTACAGTCGGCTCCGAGCAAACGTTTGCATAAATATGCCAAAAAAGGTATTTAGTTTATTTTACTTTACACATAGCATTGCCCATTAAGATGAGTTGAAGTGAGCGTAACAACTTACCAGTGTACCCAACCGGGCAGGGGTTGGGAGGGTTGCAGTAGGCGGGAAGGACCGCGTCGGTCTTGACCATCTGTCGATTTGGCACCAGGCCCGAAGGCTGCAGACGCTGTTCACCCTCGCCAGCTCCTCCTGCCACGTACTGATGGCCCCACAACGAACTACAACGAAAGAAGCAGCTTTAACCTAAAGGTTTCTAGCTAACGCGCACCGCCAGCTATCGGCCACCGCGTAAAATATAGTTTTGTAGAACACTCGTGTAAAAAAAGTTTTTTTTTTCTAATTTGACGATTTATTAACTTACTGTATTCTGAGCTTGTTAAATTTTGAAATGTTGTACAATGTTAAAAAAAACTAGCGATATTTGTTTTTTGTTAGGTCTATGTGAAAATAAAGAATTTTTATCTGCATCTAGATACCTACTCGTATATCTTTAAATAAAAAATATCAAAATTTCAATTTCTCTACTTGGTAGAAATCTCATCACATTTTTTATATGTATTACATAAGTTAAAAGTAACAGGTTTCTCTAATTCCTCATTTTCGTATAACATGCCTTCATTAACCTGTGATACTTTTATGGGTTGTACTAGCAAACGCCCGCGGCTTCGCTCACGTTGAACTTTTGCTTTACTCCCTCAAGCGTTTAATTTCTAAAATTCCTGTCGTCGCCATTTATTTTGATTAGGACCACAATTTTTCACTACCTTGCTGATAATAGTCAAACATCGATTTTCAAAGCAATCGACTCAGTAACCAAAAAATTCAAAATGGCGGCCACTTCTTTAAATTTTTACCACAACTTCCTTCTCTATGCTTGCTGCGATAGTCAGATATCGATTTACAAAACAATCGCCCCAGTAATAAAAAAGATCAAAATGGTGGCCACTTTTTTCTACAAATTCCTTCTCTATGCTTGCTTCTATAGTCACATATTGATTTTCAAATCATTCGGCTTAATATCAAAAAGTTCAAAATGGCGGTCATTTTTTCCAATTTTGACCACAAATTCTATCTCTATGCTTGCTTCTATAGTCACATATTGATTTTCAAATCATTCGGTCCAGTAAGAAAAAAGATCAAAATGGCGGCCATTTTTTTCAATTTTGACCACAAATTCCTTCTCTATGCCTGATTCTATAGTCACATATTGATTTTCAAATCATTCGGCCCAGTAACAAAAAAGTTCAAAATGGCGGCCATTTTTTTCAATTTTGACCACAAAATCCATCTCTATGCTTGCTTCTATAGTCCCATATTGATTTTCAAATAATTCGGCCCAGTAACAAAAAAGTTCAAAATGGCGGCAATTTTTTTCAATTTTGACCACAAAATCCTTCTCTATGCTTGCTTTAACAGTCACATATTGATTTTCAAATCATTCGGCCCAGTAACAAAAAAGTTCAAAATGGCGGCCAATTTTTTAAGTTTTGACCTTTGATTCTTATTCTATGCTTGATGCAATGGTCGGATATTAATTTTGAAAGATATCGGTCCAATAACAAAAAAGTTCAAAATGGAGGCCAATTTTTTAATTTTTGTCTACATTTTCTTTTTCTATGCTTGCTGCAATGGTCAGATCTCCATTTTGAAAGGATACGGTCCAATAACAAAAAAGTTCAAAATGGCGGCCAATTTTTTAAATTTTGACCTCAGATTCTTATTCTATGCTTGATGCAATGGTCAGATATCCATTTTGAAAGAATTCGGTCCAATAACAAAAAAAGTTCAAAATGGCGGCCAGTTTTTTCAATTTTGACCACAAATTCCTTCTCTATGCCTGCTTCTATAGTCACATATTGATTTTCAAATCATTCGGCCCAGTAACAAAAAAGTTCAAAATGGCGGCCATTTTTTTCAATTTTGACCACAAAATCCTTCTCTATGCTTGCTTTAATAGTCACATATTGAATTTCAAATCATTCGGCCCAGCAACAAAAAAGTTCAAAATGGCGGCCATTTTTTTCAATTTTGACCACAAATTCCTTCTCTATGCCTGCTTCTATAGTCACATATTGATTTTCAAATCATTCGGCCAAGTAACAAAAAAGTTCAAAATGGCGGCCATTTTTTTCAATTTTGACCACAAATTCCTTCTCTAAGCCTGCTTCTATAGTCACATATTGATTTTCAAATCATTCGGCCCAGTAACAAAAAAGTTCAAAATGGCGGCCATTTTTTTCAATTTTGACCACAAAATCCTTCTCTATGCTTGCTTTAATAGTCACATATTGAATTTCAAATCATTCGGCCCAGCAACAAAAAAGTTCAAAATGGCGGCCATTTTTTTCAATTTTGACCACAAAATCCTTCTCTATGCTTGCTTTAATAGTCACATATTGAATTTCAAATCATTCGGCCCAGCAACAAAAAAGTTCAAAATGGCGGCCAATTTTTTAAATTTTGACCTTTGATTCTTATTCTATGCTTGATGCAATGGTCGGATATTAATTTTGAAAGATATCGGTTCAATAATGGAAAAGTTCTAAATGGCGGCCAATTCTTTATTTGACCTCAGATTCTTTTTCTATGTTCGCTGCAACGGTCGGATATTAATTTTGAAAGAATTCGGTCCAATAATGAAAAAGTTCAAAATGGTGGCAAATTTTTTAAATTTTGACCTCAGATTCTTTTTCTATGCTCGCTGCAACGGTCGGATATTAATTTTGAAAGGATTCGGTCCAATAACGAAAAAGTTCAAAATGGCGGCCAATTTTTTAAATTAAGACTACATATTCTTTTTCTATGCTTGCTGCAATGGTCGGATATTAATTTTAAAAGAATTCGGTCCAATAACGAAAAAGTTCAAAATGGTGGCCAATTTTTTAAATTTCGACCATATATTCTTATTCTATGTTTGATGCAATGGTCGGATATTAATTTTGATAGAATTCGCTGCAATACCGAAAAAGTTCAAAATGGCGGCCAATTTTTTAAATTTTGACTACATATTCTTTTTTTATGCTTGGTGCAATGGTCGGATATTAATTTTGAAAGAATTCGGTCCATTAACGCAAAAGTTCAAAATGGCGGCAATTTTTTTAAAATTTTGACCTCAGATTCATTTTCTATGCTTGCTGCAATTGTCAGATATCCATTTTGAAAGAATTCGGTCCAATAACGAAAAAGTTCAAAATGGCGGCCATTTTTTTAAATTTTGAGTACATATTCTTTTTCTATGCTCGCTGCAACGGTTGGATATTAATTTAGAAAGAAATCGGTCCAATAACGAAAAAGTTTATAATGGCGTCCAATTTTTAAATTTTGACCACAGATTCCTATTCGATGTTTGCTGTCATATGAGAAAAAGAATGAAAAAATTTATTCCAAAATCAAAGAAGTTCGCAAATGTTCCCATCCAATTTGAAATTCGAATATCCCCGTCGCAGTACAAATTCAACAACCTAGGTATAATGATTAGTACGAATCAAAAAAATTACACTTTTGTATGGAGAAATCCCGAAAACCAACGGTTTTTACCCCTTAAACATGGAATTTCTGGAATCCCCGTCTTAGTACGAATTCATGACCTAATATCTACCTAGGTACCAAATTTGAGATATCTACGACTTTTAGTTTTTCGGGAATCCCTGGAACAACGAAAAAATTTACACTTTTGTATGGAGAAATCCCGAAAACCAACGGTTTTTACCCCTTAAACATGGAACTTCTGGAATCCCCGTCTTAGTACGAATTCATGACCTAATATCTACCTAGGTACCAAATTTGAGATATCTACGACTTTTAGTTTTTCGGGAATCCCTGAACAACGAAAAAATTTACACTTTTGTATGGAGAAATCCCGAAAACCAACGGTTTTTACCCCTTAAACATGGAATTTCTGGAATCCCCGTCTTAGTACGAATTCATGACCTAATATCTACCTAGGTACCAAATTTGAGATATCTACGACTTTAAGTTTTTCGGGAATCCCTGGAACAACGAAAAAATTTACACTTTTGTATGGAGAAATCCCGAAAACCAACGGTTTTTACCCCTTAAACATGGAATTTCTAGAATCCCCGTCTTAGTACGAATTCATGACCTAATATCTACCTAGGTACCAAATTTTAGATCTCTACGACTTGTAGTTTTTCGGGAATCTCTGGAACAACGAAAAAAATTACACTTTTGTATGGAGAAATCCCTAAAACCAACGGGTTTTACCCCTTAAAATTTGAATTTCTGGAATCCCCGTCTTAGTACGAATTCATGTCCTAATATCAACCTAGGTACCAAATTTCAGATCTCTACGACTTGTTGTTTTTCGGGAATCCCTGGAACAACGAAAAAAATTACACTTTTGTATGGAGAAATCCCTAAAACCAACGGTTTTTACCCCTTAAACATGGAATTTCTGGAATCCCCGTCTTAGTACGAATTCATGACCTAATATCTACCTAGGTACCAAATTTCAGATCTCTACGACCTATAGTTTTGGCGGAATCCGTGGAACAACCAAAATACCTCATTCTTTTATATATATAGATAAATAAAATTATTCTTATAACGATAGGGCTCCGTAGGACGATAGGTGGTGGGCCGAGTATTGACACTGCCTCGTTAAAGTGTGGGCGAGATGCTTAATTATTTTAAGTGCTTGACTTTTATGTAACTTCAGCAAACATTTTAATATTCCAACTAGCGTTTACTGGACTCGTTTGCATAGCTTAGTCACTTTGTTTAGGTGTCGCTCAGTTACTGTAAATATTAGATGTATAAAAGCCACTTCTAAACTGAGGTAGATCCGTTACAAGATTTGATGAATATATTTTTTAATCTCTCCTAAAATTTTACTGGAATGCAATCTATTAATTGTTAAATTTAAAGACGTAAGATTTACAGTTTTCTCAAGGAATTCTAGTAACTTTACAAGTAAGTAGACACGATTTGATCCCCGAGCGACGGCGCGTTATTTGACCAAAATCGTTTGGCAAAATATTGATTTGATACAAATTTTTAAGTCAAGGCTTTCGTTAAAATACCTATGCTTATGCACTCGATGAAGCAAGGCTTTTGTTACCTAGGTAGGATAATGAAGTCCCTGCTTTAACGCTCGACAAACTCACGAAGCAAGGCTTCTGTTAAAGTATGACTATGAAGTCTAGGCTTTCGTTATAGTGTGTCAGTAAAGTCCCTGTTAATGTCTCCAAGGAACTCATGAAGCAAGACTTTCGTTAAAGTATGACTGTGAAGTCTCTGCTTATGCGCTTGACGAATTCACGAAGCATGATTTCACTAAGATAGGACTGTGAAGTCCAGCTGCTTATTCACTCTAGAAAATCACGAAGCAAGACTTTCATTAAAGTATGACTGAAAAGTCCCTGTTAATACGCCTGATGAAATCACGAAGCAAGTCCTTTGTAAAAGTAGGACTGTGAAGTCCAGCTGCCTATTGCCTCGACGAGTTCACGAAGCAAGACTTTCGTTAAAGTATGACTGTTTCCGCGCCGACGAACCTAAGAAGCAAAGTTTCTGTAAACATATAAAGATGAAGTGGAAGCTACATACCTGTGTTGCAAGTACTCTTGGTCTCTCAGGCTGGGGCTCGGGTTGCCGTCGAGCAGCGACTCGTAGTCGAGCTGCTCGTGCTCCAGCTCTTTGCTGGCGCGGCTCATCAGCGCGAGGTGGCGCTCGCTCGACAGGAACTCGAGGTACGTCGACGCTGCGTCGTTGAAGCTAGTTACCTGTGCTGCAAGTACTCTTGGTCTCTCAGGCTGGGGCTCGGGTTGCCGTCGAGCAGCGACTCGTAGTCGAGCTGCTCGTGCTCCAGCTCTTTGCTGGCGCGGCTCATCAGCGCGAGGTGGCGCTCGCTCGACAGGAACTCGAGGTACGTCGACGCTGCGTCGTTGAAGCTAGTTACCTGTGCTGCAAGTACTCTTGGTCTCTCAGGCTGGGGCTCGGGTTGCCGTCGAGCAGCGACTCGTAGTCGAGCTGCTCGTGCTCCAGCTCTTTGCTGGCGCGGCTCATCAGCGCGAGGTGGCGCTCGCTCAACAGGAACTCGAGGTACGTCGACGCTGCGTCGTTGAAGCTAGTTACCTGTGCTGCAAGTACTCTTGGTCTCTCAGGCTGGGGCTCGGGTTGCCGTCGAGCAGCGACTCGTAGTCGAGCTGCTCGTGCTCCAGCTCTTTGCTGGCGCGGCTCATCAGCGCGAGGTGGCGCTCGCTCGACAGGAACTCGAGGTACGTCGACGCTGCGTCGTTGAAGCTAGTTACCTGTGCTGCAAGTACTCTTGGTCTCTCAGGCTGGGGCTCGGGTTGCCGTCGAGCAGCGACTCGTAGTCGAGCTGCTCGTGCTCCAGCTCTTTGCTGGCGCGGCTCATCAGCGCGAGGTGGCGCTCGCTCGACAGGAACTCGAGGTACGTCGACGCTGCGTCGTTGAAGCTAGTTACCTGTGCTGCAAGTACTCTTGGTCTCTCAGGCTGGGGCTCGGGTTGCCGTCGAGCAGCGACTCGTAGTCGAGCTGCTCGTGCTCCAGCTCTTTGCTGGCGCGGCTCATCAGCGCGAGGTGGCGCTCGCTCGACAGGAACTCGAGGTACGTCGACGCTGCGTCGTTGAAGCTAGTTACCTGTGCTGCAAGTACTCTTGGTCTCTCAGGCTGGGGCTCGGGTTGCCGTCGAGCAGCGACTCGTAGTCGAGCTGCTCGTGCTCCAGCTCTTTGCTGGCGCGGCTCATCAGCGCGAGGTGGCGCTCGCTCGACGGGAACTCGAGGTACGTCGACGCTGCGTCGTTGAAGTCTTTGCCCATTCTCTCGACAACCTCACGAAGCAAAGCTTCTGTTAAAATATGCTCCTGAAAATACGGTTCCTTTTAACTTTCCCACGAAGAATTTTATACATTTCAAATAATTTACAATTACATTTTAAATAATTATGTCAACATATGCGTATAACACTTTGAATTATTACGAAAATTGATTGAGATTGGAAAAGTTTCATTTTAAAAATTACAAAAAAAAATATGTTGCATGGTAGGTAGCACATTCCGCGAGGACGCGTCCCGCACCTTCCGACGCATGCAGGCTGCAACATAACTAAGCGATTGTGTATCAGCGGGGCGCGTCTTCGGGGATTGAACTACCAATAATAAAAGTATACGAACCTTTCCCCCAATAGAACCATGGGGGATAAAACCCATCGCCCCGACGATGCTTATTGCCATAACCAAAAGAGGGCCCATTGCGGTTCTGATAAAAGAAACTTTATTAAATATACAAGTTATAAATCTGTGACTGAATTGTCGTCGAACACTTTTGAGAAATTTGTGAGCTTTTAATTTAATTTAAAGGCATTTAATTTTCCTCGTGACGTTTTTCTTTACCGCTATGTGAGTGATAAGATATTTAGTTTCCTAAAACACATTCGAACTAACAACCTTCTCATAGAAGGCAGAGGTGTAAATAAATGGACTATATCACTGTTTATCACTTCAAACATGATGAAGTAAATAAGATTGTATCTATGTCTTTATTTAACCATTTCTAGGGTATTAAGCCAGATTTAAGAGAGATACTACATATGGTGTTAATATAATTGATATTGATCTTAATTGTAAGAAATTGTCAATTTTTACCTACGATAAAGTAAATTAGAAATGATGGAGCAAAGCTCTATCAACAGTGCATTTTCAATGTTACTGTAGAGATCCCGATTTGCAAGGCGAATTTATCATTATGACCTCGTCAATTACAATTTTTATTAATGGAACTAATCGTAAGCATTCGTCATAATAAAAATATCCATCCATGAAAAAATCTGACAAAAAACAATGCTGAGCGATTCATTGTTGCCGTAGAAACATGGCCGATTGTTCAGTTTTTTGTCAAGATTTTTTATTGGTACTTAGCATTTTATTAGCGTACAATGATGCAAATCAATCAAGCGATACGAGTTACATGACATTACATTATTGTGAGATGTTTTTCTTTATAAAAACTATCAAATTACAAGTGGGAGTCTGGCCGGAGCCGTGAATGGTTACGTAGCTAATTACGAAAAATATGAACACAATACTAATTTATGGAAGAAGAATTTATTATAGCAATATAATAGAAAATATAATGTATTGAAAACTAGGACACTCTGAAAAGCCACTTCGTTGTAAATTAAATGAAGTTGCTTTAAACGTGCTATTTTCTACTCTATATTGTATAGATCCATTGGACACCTACGTACAACTTTCAAAGGCCAGGAATACAATTTAGGTTTCTTTTTATTATTACTAACCAACAAAAAATTTTTAACACCGGCTTAAAAATAATATTCGGTAGATACTATTCGTAGCTATGAGTTTATTATGATAGATTCTGTATCTATATCTAACGAAAAGCAATGATTTCTCAAGTAAAAGTTAAAATTTTATGCTAAGAATTATGTGACGTAGAAATATTTTACTTCTTATAATAGTTACTCAATGACTTCTTACGTGTTTATGAAACCTGACTACTGAACCCTAATTTTGCTGCAGACGAACGTAACTCCACGTAGGTGTAGCGATTAAGATGCTATCAAAATGTTTAGGTGTTCGCCTAGGGCGGCTTCCTTTGATATGTTTACATTTGCATTATAATTGATTCGTATTAATTAGTATATAAAAAAACTTAGGTGTTTTTATTGTTCTTTTACGATCTGCTCGTTTCTATAAACGTTTAAATTCGCTCAAGACTTATGAATCAAGTTGCTAAGTGAAGACACTACACGCTGTAAGTTTTAAGTTTGGAGTTATAGACTTACTAAGTTAGGTAAACAAATGACAAATTGTGAGAAAAGAGCTCATAATCCTTGGTTTTTGCATGTTTTTTAAATTGATCTATAAGTCCAGTTTTAGACACGCATACAGGATGGAAATAACAAACGGGACAAGAAAAAAGTACAATATATGAAGGATATCAAATTTCTCAAATTTTTTTTTGTTTTTTTTTTTACATAAATAGCATTTTAATATTCTGCAAAAGTCTTACCTAAGTCGGAAATCAAATCCCCTAAAAATGCAAATTAGTGAAGATTTTTATTTTATTGAAACATTCGTTGGGCGATGATATGGATGAAATTACTCTCATAATAATTTTGTCTCTTATATTAATAGTCCACTACACATACACCTACTGAAAAATTCGTAAGGAATATTGTAAAGTGCTAGAAAAATTATAAAAAATAGTTAATCTTATTTACCCACGATTAGATTCCGTGGTATTATTTAAGTTTTTAGAGTTTTTCCTCTTTTAGTTTTTTTTATAAGAGATATTTTTATTTACCATGCTCTCAATCGAATTACTTTTGCTAAAGTTGAAGGTTGATACAAAAAGTATTCTGTGACCATTGTTTTATCAATTTATGTCAAATATTAATTAAAATGTCAGAATGGGCAATTTACCAGACACACACAACATTAGTTAGTATGTAGTGTTGACACCGCGCGAAGGACGCACAGTTACCGCCCACGATCGGCGCCCGCGCATCTTTCATAGACTCACTACGCGCAGAGCTTTCGTAATAGGTTACAGGGAAATACAAACATGTTTTTTCAATTGATTATATTTAAATCAGATGTTTCATCAATGTCTAGCCCTGGGCTAGGTCTATGTACGGTATACTTGGTTATACAGACCACATAAAACAGTTTTTATTTACCTATAGTACTTATATTAAAAAAAATTGCTTTAATGGCAAGTATTTTTCTGGTCATAATTGCAACACGTAATAAAAATTCATGGCGGTAACAGGTCTTTCATTGCGAATTAACATTTTAATTTGACAGAAATGTCAATTATTGAAAGATTATAAGTACGACGCCAGCGACGCCATATTGAAAATCGATCATAAGAATAAAATGAAAAAGAAAAATATTCTTGTATTACTAAAGTATTAGTTTTAACTAAATTTAAAAGAACAATAGAATTTTCTTAATTTTTTTAACTTTGTCTTTCGCGATTTGTAAGCTAGTAAGACATAATGGCAGTCAAAGTGCGGAAATTCCTGGAAAAATCTTGCTATAAAGGGTCCAATAGAAATTAGTCCGAGATTAGCAAGTTACTCTCTTCAGACTTGAGTCTTCAGGGTAATTTCCTAGGATAGACTTTTTGTATAATAAGACGTCGCGTCGGCATATTTTCATGGTGAGGCAAATCCGCAATTTCATGACAGTTAAAACACTGAATATAAGCTTAGAATACATAATAATACCTAACGGTACAGAAGGTTCGCACCGCAAGATGATTTTAAGAAATAGCGACTCTAGCGCTGACACCAAAGATTTAAATCGACTGACAATAGCGCCTAGCTTCGCCTCCGCTATGCATCTAAAGTCGCGTTTATCGCGTAACTTTATCTCCTTCGACATACTAAGGTTGCCTCGTAATCGAACGCACGCAGCGTGTGAAATAGACCGTACAAGAACTAACGCGCCTACGTCGAGACGGCTACGGCCTAATATAGGTACTAAATCGCCTTGCCGTAATTGCCTAATATTGGGACGCTTTTACCTCTGTTACCAGCTACTCTGTGTCGGTAGAAAGTTTGAATGAACACTCGTGAATGGACAGCGCCATTGCAAACGATCGTTTAGGCCATGCGCCATACAAACCGGAATGTTATCGCTAACCCTCATTCAACGGAGTGACTTGGACAAAACTCGACACTTTGTCAAACGTTACTTAACTTACCTTCCTATATATTCTAATTCTAATCTAATCTATTCCTAGCTAAACACTTTACTTGCTTACAAGTTCGTCGATTTTAGTGCGGCCATAAGATAAATGGAATTAGCTAAGTAATTTTTTTACTCAGTTCATATTAATTACTAGTAGTGCCCGCGGACTCTGTTCTGCGTTAGAAATATTTTTGTCCCGGCCCGTTTGTCCCGCATAATACTTCACACGCGTATTACTTTACAGCGCTGGTATCACAAATATTCTACATCTAATTTCCGTTCTAATAAATATATTTATCCCACCAAAAACATAAATGTAAAAAAAGGAGAGCCAAGTTCAATACAAAAATTATGCTTGGCTGTCGGCTTCGCCGCAAAAAGAATGGAGATCAAAATGAGTGCCAAGTTCTATGTAAAATCGAAGTTTGTATTTATAGGAACAAAAAAATAATATGAACAATTATTAAACTCTATTTCTTGGCTTTATTGGATACCTATAACAATTGCTGTTATTCAAAAATGTGAGATCTTAAAATAGGTTAGATTTGACTTGGCCAGTTTTCATTACATCAGTCATTTTATAAAGTTATACATTTTAATTCCGATAAAAACTCGCCAAGTCAAATCTAACCTATTTTAAGATCTCACATTTTTGAATAACAGCAATTGTTATAGGTATCCAATAAAGCCAAGAAATAGAGTTTAATAATTGTTCATATTATTTTTTTGTTCCTATAAATACAAACTTCGATTTTACATAGAACTTGGCACTCATTTTGATCTCCATTCTTTTTGCGGCGAAGCCGACAGCCAAGCATAATTTTTGTATTGAACTTGGCTCTCCTTTTTTTACATTTATGTTTTTGGTGGGATATCATTACTTTTTGTAAAGAAAACTAGGCAGGTATTGAGTTTAAAGCTTTTTCTTGCGTTTCCGCTGCGTGATTTTCTTTTTTATACTATTTTTTACACTCTCTTGAATGTTAGAGATAATAGTGCGCATTGCCCATTCATTATCTGCTACCTTTTTAGTAAGCTTCCTGATTATGCTTAAATTAGCTAAGTCCGGGCGATATAGGGATCTCAGGCGGTTATATTCTATTATAGAACTATCTTGCGCCTTAATTTGACTATAGGGTCTAGATTAATAAGGTGTACACCGTCTAGGGTTTTAACCCTGGAGAGCGCAACGTAGGCCTGTCCTCTGCTAAATATCGAAGTGCCTATGTCCAGAAGAGCGCTGTCCAGACTAAGTCCTTGTGATTTGTGGATGGTAGTAGCGTAAGCCAAGCAAATATTGAACTGTTCCCGGTGAACATATACATTATTTGATATCTGAAACTTAGTCTTGACACGTTCTAGTTCATAAGTTAAATTATTAAATTTGATAATAATTCTACGTGCACTATTGTTTCTATCGACATCCCAGTTTATTTTCTCTATGACTACAATAGAGCCGTTCACTAGCCCTTTACTAACATTAACAACTAACGAGCTGGATTCCAAATTTCATCCTTCTAGGTCATCTGGAAGTAGGTTAGGTTTAGGTATTATATGTCAGTTTGTATGGGGACACCCCTTATTTTTTGACTTTTTTTTATTTTTTGATTTTTCCTACGTTTACACACAATTAACGAGCTGGATTCCAAATTTCATCCTTCTAGGTCATCTGGAAGTAGGTTAGGTTTAGGTACTATATGTCAGTTTGTATGGGGGACATCCCTTATTTTTTGACTTTTTTTATTTTTTGATTTTTTCCTACGTTTACACACAATTAACGAGCTGGATTCCAAATTTCATCCTTCTAGATCATCTGGAAGTAGGTTAGGTTTAGGTACTATTTTTTTTTTTAGATTTTTTCCTACGCTTACACGCAGTTACCGAGCTGGATTCCAAATTTCATCCTTCTAGGTCATCTGGAAGTAGGTTAGGTTTTTGTACTATATGTTAGTTTGTATGGGGACACCCCTTATTTTTTGACTTTTTTTTATTTTCTGATTTTTTCCTACGCTTACACATAGCATCCGAGCTGGATTCCAAATTTCATCCTTCTAGGTCATCTGGAAGTAGGTTAGGTTTTTGTACTTATATGTTAGTTTGTATGGGGACACCCCTTATTTTTTGACTTTTTTTTATTTTCTGATTTTTTCCTACGCTCACACACAATAACCAAGCTGGATTTCAAATTTCATCTTTCTAGGTCATCTGGAAGTATAGGTTAGATTTAGGTACTATATTTCAGTTTGTATGGGAACACCCCTTATTTTTTGACTTTTCTTTATTTTTTGATTTTTTCCTACGATTACACACAGTTACCCAGCTGGATTCCAAATTTCATCTTTCTAGGTCATCTGGAAGTAGGTTAGGTTTTTGTACTATATGTTAGTTTGTATGGGGACACCCCTTATTTTTTGACTTTTTTTTATTTTCAGATTTTTTCCTACGCTTACACATAGCAACCGAGCTGGATTCCAAATTTCATCCTTCTAGGTCATCTGGAAGTAGGTTAGGTTTTTGTACTTATATGTTAGTTTGTATGGGGACACCCCTTATTTTTTGACTTTTTTTTATTTTCTGATTTTTTCCTACGCTCACACACAATAACCAAGCTGGATTTCAAATTTCATCTTTCTAGGTCATCTGGAAGTATAGGTTAGATTTAGGTACTATATTTCAGTTTGTATGGGAACACCCCTTATTTTTTGACTTTTCTTTATTTTTTGATTTTTTCCTACGCTTACACACAGTCACCGAGCTGGATTCCAAATTTCATCCTTCTAGGTCATCTGGAAGTAGGTTAGGTTTTTGTACTATATGTCAGTCAGTATGAATTTTAACGACTTTTTGACCTTCATATCTTTATAACCGTTTGAGCTAGCTTCATGAAATTTGGGCTTCTATATGTCCTTATGGATATAATTAAACACACGTAGTTTTATGTGTTTACGTTAAAGAGGTTTTGAGTTATAGAAGGGTCAAAAGTGGCACCAAGTGGTTCGTGTAATATTACACTCGGCGCTGGCTAGCCAGTTCTTTTTTTTTGAACTTGTCTTGACACGCTGCCGCGTGTCTTGATAAAGATATAAGTTAATACCATAATATGGGCTAAATAAGCTTCACAAAAATTAATATTTTTTAATCCACAACTTTAACAGTAAAAGCAGTTATTGTGAGTTATCCGTAGGAGATATGCATACGCTATCGCGGACTTTTTTACAGATTTTGATACGTTCTTTAATGTTGTAGTACATTGTTTTGTTCTATCTTCAATAGTGTCCGCAGCAAATAAACTGAAAAAAACTGGTATCCATAAGCAGGCTTTGTCTAAAGGATCTAGAGCTGTACCTAAAGCGTTCTACAGGTGGCGCCGCGCACCGGGCTACTTAGAGAATATAGCGTACCTACCTAAGTACCTAGATGCACTGTATGATACCTAAGAAAAATAAGAAAGAGTACTTAAAAAATCAAGAATATTCCTTTCATCCAGACATTTTAAAAGAGGCTTGCTATTTTAAAATGTGTGTAAAAAATTTAGTTAAGTGTTGATATCTTCGAAGTCCTAACTTCCTTTAGCATACGAGTCAAAAGTTCGAAACGATTATAATTAAAACGATAAAAGCACCACTATTTTTCACAAGCACTACTGCACTGATGTTTTAGGTACTTATAAAAAATGTCATGAATCACTAAGTTTCTAAAATCTGATATTCAAATCACAATTGCTTGATGAAATATTCTTATTTTGTAATAATTTCTCATTCATTTAAGTTCTAAATTCAAATAGTTAACTATAAAACAATTCGCTCACAGTTTATACAATTCAGTACGAACCTCACATTTAAGGTTATTAACTGTAGCAAGTAGTTATTGATACTGCGTGGTTTCAGCACAGGTTTCAGTGGTCGTCCGAGCCCGGGCAAAGCCTAGGTTTCAGCTCAAAACATCAATAATATCTGGGATGCAAAGCGCAGGTGCACTGAGCGCCTATAGAATGCACCTATCATCGAGTCGATTCGAAACGAATTTGAATTTTGACATCGATTCACTGTTGACAACAAGAGTAGGCACGTATAGAGATAAGATCAGGATTTGGGAGTCACGTATATATGACGCCATCAGACAAGGCATTATCAAGATCGTTGCTACACCTACTGTTATTTACATAAACGAAAAGGAGAACAGTAAAAAATAACTAATTTTGATTAATCTCGTAAACGTGAAATATCTCGATGATAAACTGCTTATAAGTCGCACTATATATATTACTGTTATGATATGGAAACTGAACAAAAATGTTATAGAAAACCCTTCATCCAAATGCAATTGCAGGAAAGCTCCAATGGCATCGAGCTATAGTTAAGATTGCTTGTAAGTAAGTAGGAACTATCTCTCCTACTCCTCTATTATAATACTTAATGTCGATAGCCCAAAAACCTATGCTTTAAGTTCAACTATAGCTATCTATAGTAGGTACTCGCAGGTACTTAGGTATGCCTCATGCTTTACTGCCCGCGGTGCAATGAAATGGGCAATGGTCGGCACTTGTTGCACGGCAAGCCCTCCGTAAAGCTCGTAAATAGGTGCAACAGAACACAACCGGCGGTCTATTTCCTCATGTTATTGCCCCGCGTGCAGCAAGACACTGCGACTAGTACATTGGGTTAATGCTTTGTATTCTTATCTAGTTGTTGGAATCGAAGTTGGTATTGGTTGAAGTATGGTTTAAACTTTAAATGATAACTTAAGATCCATACTAAGGGAAAACACGGGACGAATCGAATGCTTTGGGGACTACAACGCAAATGCCTATTCCGTAGAATCGGACCTGTTACGCCCTTACGTCTTAAAAATAGCATTAAAATTTTCCACACAAAAGACAGAATATGTGTAGGTAGGCAATAACGTACCGTTTAGTGAACCATTTTCAATAGTTAATAATTAGTTCAATAAACAAAGAGTAGGTATACAATTAATGGTTCTCGTTTCCATACGGAACCATAAATTAAACTTATTAGTTACTAAACAATTTTACAAACTAATTACAAACAATATTAAAATTTAAACCTATTGCAAACATAGTATGTAAACCAAATAAAATAATAGGTATATTAGATAATTAGGTAAATATGTGAAACAATTAAAATAATAGAAATATTATTTAAATTAAGAATTATTGGAGTTTGAAAAAAAATTGCCCAACCTAATGTTCTCTGGGTCTCTTAAAGTAAAAACGACCGTTTATAACGCATTTCTTCTCTGATGATCTTAATATTGTTTAGACAACACTAACCGTGACGTTTAGATGGAACTTAAAATTATAAACTGAAAAAACTTTGGTATCCACAAGCCAAAAGGCTTTATATGCAGGAGAGACTCGAAGACCTAGAGCTGTATAGCAGTAATACTAATTATTGGTCGAAGTATGGTTTAACTTCACGTAGCTTGCGACCGATTCGCGACTGTATCGATGCGGACGCGCGACAGCATCGCTACTGTACCGCTACGAAAAGTCGCCGTGGGCGAGGGCCCGAGAAAACGCGAGACGGATCGAAAGCTTTGGTGACTACAACGCAAAAGCCTACTGCGCAGAATCGGACCTGTTGCGCCCGTACAGCTAGCTCCGGGCTAAAAATAGCATAAAAATTTTCCACACAAATCACAGTCATATTGATTCAAATGCTTGTAGCGAAACAAAGAAAAAAACCGACCAAATTAAGGGGATGAAATAGAGGGCCACGTGAGCGAAGCCACGGGCATCCATTATTTTATATCAATACGAGTAAATAAGAGGTTCAAAGTTCTTTAGTGTCAATGCGGACAAATCAGTGTAAGCAATTAATAACTCGATTGAAACAGGCTAGCCCAGTTTAATTTGAAAAAAGGTATCTAGGGCACTCAACTACAGAATACAAGTATAGGTAGGCAAAAACGTACTATTTAGGGAAGCATACCTATTGATGATCATGCTAAGGGAAAACGCGAGACAAATCGAAAGCTTTGTATGCCCTCGACAAAAGTGCAGCAAAAATACTTTGCCCAAATTGGCAAACCCGAGCCGTCACTACACAATTTTTTACGTACACTAGCTTCCGCACATCATACAAATTTCAAATTGACACAGTTGTTAGGTAGGACTCTATCTAGTCGGAGCGCGAGTGACGGCCTATTATAAATCTTTGGCAAACACGTACTGTTTAGTGAACCATTTTAAAGATCATACTAAGGGAAAACGCGAGACGAATAGACAGCTTTGGAGACTACAACGCAAAAGCCTACTGCGCAGAATCGGGCCTGTTGCGCCCTTTAGAGTTAGCTCCGGGCTAAAAATACCATAACATTTTTCCACACAAATCACAGTCATATTTATTCAAATGTGCAGCGAAACAAAGAAAATAACCGACAAAAATTAAGGGGTGTTAAATACAGAACCACGTGAGCGAAGCCGCGGGCGTCCACTAGTATATATCAATAAATCAAACGATCAAAGTTCTTCAATGTCATTGCGGTCAAATTAATATCAGCAATCAATAACTCGATTGAAAAGGGCTAGCCCAGTTTAATTTGAAAAAAGGTATCTCTAGGGCTCCCAACTACAGAATACAAGGTCGATTTCTTCTCTGACCCTAATACTGAGAAAACACTGAAAATACTTAATGTTTAGATGGAACTTCCCTACATAGTATAAAACAAAGTCGCCTTTTCTGTCCCTATATCCCTATGTGCGCTTAAATCTTTAAAAATACGCAACGGATTTTGATGCGGTTTTCCCAATAGATAGAGTGATTCAAGAGGAAGGTTTATATGTATAACATATGCATCATATACTAAGGCAACATTGCTAATTTTAGAGGTTTCTAACGTGATGTCGTAAATTAACCTATTTTTTTTGGGCTTATTTAGCAATTTAGCAAAAACGCTGCCTAAACCCTACGAGTTAGATCAAATTAATGTACTACAGTATTGTACACCATAAAAAGGTCTACAAAAAAGTCCGCGATGGTATATGTTTATATTTTAGGGATAACCCACATTAACCATTTTTATTGTTTACTTTTTACGTGAAAAATGGCTTATTTACGAAGCTATTTTAAGCAATACGGCATTAATCCTTATCGAATTAAGTACCTTAAATACAGTGTGCAATTAATATAGATCAATATGGTTCCTTACAGCATGTAAATTAAACAAATATTTTCGGAGATATTACAAATTTAAAATTTGCGTTTGCGGCGGGCGGTACCGGTCGGACGGGCGTTGCAGGCTTAGTTTTGAGCGTTGACTGTTTTTCACATGGCCAACTGTATGTCGCTCTTTCAAGAGTAACCTCAAGAGAAAACATGTTTGTATTGTCTAATGACAAGAAAGCTGTGAACGTTGTGTATAAAGACATCGTGTAATATATTAATTGTTGTAAAAATAAAATAAATACCTAGGTAAAAATGTAAAAAGTAAATAAGTAAAAATGTGTAATGTAATAAAAATTGTATGAATTTAGATATTCCAAAGATAGCAGGAAATCTTCATAGTAAGTAAAAGAGGAATTCAGAGTAGGAAAGAGGAATTGTTTTACTCCAAATTTAATGCGTGCAGGCCAAGGGCAGTGATTTTAATCATGTTTTCATTGAGTGACATAGGCATTTATTATATTTTATGCCCGTGCAAAGTCGGAGCGGGCCGCTATGTTTTTATATACAACGTTCATAGTTTTTCTGTAGTGTATTTAATTTAGTATCAGCATTGCACCCGTGCGAAGCCGGGGCGGGTCGCTAGTAAAATAATAAACTGAAACAACTTTGGTAGCCGCCAAAAAAGATTTATAAGCAGGATAGACTTGAAGACTAGACTAGAGTTGTGTACCTAGCTGTAATAATAATTACAGGTCGAAGTATGGTTTTAATGATAACATGATCATACTAAGGGAAGGCACTAGACGAATCGATAGCTTTGGTGACTACAACGCAAAAGCCTACTGCGCAGAATCGGACCTGTTGCGTCCTTACAGCTAGCTCCGGGCTAAAAATAGCATAAAAAAATTTCATACAAATCACTGCAGGCATATTTATTCAAATGCATGTTTTTAAGATTTTACACCTTGCTTTTTACCGAGAAAATTTAATGTTCCTACAATAATTCTAAAAAATCTAGGTATTAAAACTGATAACGTCGCAGGCGAAAGCTTACGGTGGATGAACTAAAAATCTTTGTATTTAAGGTAATGATACTAATAGTAATATAGAGACTCTTACATTATTGAAATTAGGGAGGATGATTGCAACACAGTTTTAACTCGGTGGCCACAGGGGATGCGGGACAAAGGTCACCTTCGCCGGGGCACCAAAATAAAAAATAAAAAAACCACAGTCACGACACAAACTACATAATACACATATCAATTAAAGAATACATAGATATAATATACATATTTCTATGATATATCCATATAGGTACATACAATTACTTACATAGATCAGAAATTGTGTTGGAAGAACAGATAAAAAGCGTCCATTTGCTATAGGTATACTAAATCCGACTTACTTGCAGTCTGATCAAACTCGCTATTATAATTATCAACGCCACGGCAAGGTACATGCACTTTTTTTAACTATCCGAACGACCGGGACACTAATTATATGTGTACTCACCGCGACATTTACACCAGAAGAGTGGGCTACCTCCGGTCCTGGCGGCGGATCGATGCCGAGGCGCATGCGTCCTGGAGGATTCTACGCAGGAGCGAGTGGAAATGTACTGGATGGCCTTTGCCATTTTAGAGCCTTGACGCCTACGTTTATCTTTCTTTCATAATATACTAGCAAACCCGGCGAACTCCGTTTCGCCACCAGTTGGCTTCGTTTTATGTAACATTTCGTTTGGTGATTAAAAAAAGAATTTTTTTTTAATTTTCCTGAATTTTCTTTGCTATAAACCTCACGGAGCCCGAGACCTTTTCAACGAATGCAAAACCGTGGAAATCGGTTCGTGCGTTCTGGAGTTATAGCGTCAGGAAGGAAACCCCGATTTATTTTTATATATAGTAAAAAAAGTAGATAAAATTCTCTCGATTTTCTTTGTAACCAAACTCCTCCGAGACGGCTGGACCAATTGTTATGAAATTTTCAGGGTATGATCTTTGGGTCCGGGAGCGGGTTGTTATCTATATTTGATGTCCCTAAACGGCAAAACGAAGTTTGCCCGGTCAGCTAGTCTAAATATATATAAGAGAAGAAACTTATTGATTGATTGGTGACTGACTAACCAAACTGCTGATTCTAGAGACTCCATAGGCTTTTGTTGTAAGAGATCTAGGGTTGGTGAAATGATTTTTCAAAAATCATCAACTAAAGGAGTGAAACGGGGGTCCAAAGTTGGAGAAATACTCCTTACACCGCAACTACTGATCGATTTGGCTGAAAGGAATGAAGATAGCCTGAATAATCTGGCCATAGTTTACTTTCCGCGGCACTTTTTGTTTTAACCATAACGTGTTTTTTAATTTTGTGTGACACGTAGTCACATCTTATGGAAAGTGATATTACAATCTAAGGTAGAACGCGCTTGGCTACAGCCAAGCGGCGCATTTCCTGCAGGAAATTACTATTCATTTTTTATTTGAAGGCGCTCAAGTTGTAGGTGGTCGGAAAGACAGCGCCAGGGAGTGTATTTCAGACCTTTGCAGTGCGTATCAGAAACGAGGAATCAAACCGCTACATACGTTTCTTTGGTACTTATACCAACTATGAGCTTGCAAGCTTTTTCGATGCCTTGCCGATCTATAGTAAAAAGGTGACGGAGGAGCCAAATTAAACAGATCCTTAGTCTTAACTTTTATGCAGACCAGAGTAGACTTGTCAAATGTCAAACCTATCATCCTCTCTCTAACTACGACTTTGATAAGTAAGAGACTTTTAGGCCTTAGCACTAGAATGGAAAAATAGGTACCTATCCACAGCGAATTTTCCCAAAGTTTCTTGAAAGTTTTCAGTTCACCTTGTTTTTCTAGACGGCTCTAAGGGGTCATTTGGAAAAACAGCCAATGTCAAAAAAAACTGTAAACGAGATTGTGATGTCTATGGTTTGCTTGATATGTTCCTCACAAAATCCAAATTAATGTTTTCGACAAAACAGCCTTTGTCAGAAGATATTCAAGGAAACAAAGTCAATGGTATACGGAAAAACAACCAATGTCCAAACGTTTTTGGAAGAACTGCCAATGTCAGTTGACATTGGTTTTTTTTCTGGCAATACTCAGTGTTAGCATGACATGTTAGCGAAGGATGTGAATAGTTTTAACTTTATGAACCTAAGTTTAATGTTATTATTGAAAATACAAGTGTTTTACTATGAAAAATCTAATTATTTATTCCCATGTTTTGATTTCATTGGAAAAATAACCAATGTCAAATGTATTGTAAACAGTTTTTTAAGCCTCCTGTAAAATTTACTAAAATTGACAAAGGTCGTTTTTCCAAACATCCCCTCAATTTATTCTAAAGGATTTTTAATATCATACCTTTCTCTTTCATTTGTTTTTCTAATATGATTTGTAGGAGCGGATTTTCCGTCTTCTCATATCACCTGAAAATACCTGCACAACGACATCTGCTCTATTTATCTTGAACTACTGCGAGGACCTCTAGATGTGAGTGTAGGTTTACGTGGAAACTCTCTACTCACAGTTCCTTTCGGTTAAACAGGAAGACGTTAGTTTGTCAGCATGCTATAGTCAGATAATATAATACTAGTATAGTATTATATTATCTGTGCTATAGTCATTGTACCCCTAAGCGGTTTAGTACTTTTACACAAGATGGCACTGCACTTTTATAACAAACACAAGATTTATACAAAAATTATATAGCAATTTGTCGCATGCTGTAGTGTTCATATAATTGACCTATACCTATCAATTAAATTAAATTAGAAAGACTTTTGTTACAAAGTTTCTTTTCGGACGGTATCGCGCAAGGGGGCAAGGCTAAAGAAAATATATTTCTTGCCTGACAAAAATCCCGTCACGAAAAGATCCCCGAAACTATAAAAATATGAAAGTTTCTCTTACTAGTCAAAAAAGTGGTCACGCATGCAATTGCGTATAGAGATTGGAATATCAAACTTATTAGTGCGAGCGAACTGAAGACAGCGCCATCTATCGAGCGAGCGATTGGTGAAACCACACGTCATGGAAATATAAAATGGAGTTTTGTTTTAGGACACGATATTGGTTTTCGGTGTTACTCCAAACATTCTTTCTATCGAGTGTTCTACGACACACGTCTTTTTTTTTAAATAATGAAGTACGGAACCAGTGTAACCACAGATACTTCAAACGAATAAGGAACCCTAAGGAACGGAAATTCTGAACTCATTCAGTTGATAATATCGTCTGAAATCGCATAGAACTATAGACGTACGTACGAGTGTATTACCAAACAAAACAAAAGATAAATAACTAAAATGCTAACGGACTAGGTACCATTTCGCTTTAGTTTCGATGTTTCGAAGTTGCTCAATTTGCTGATCCGAAGGGACATCGCACACTGCAATTCAATTCTGCACGACTTTCCATCCATAATCCATTCAATTATATTTATGTAGGTATGAATAATTCAAACTGAAAACTACTATAATTAAATAGTAATTTATAAGAGAAATTTTTGAAAAGATGATGATACAGACATTGCTCTTTCAATGATTTCAAACTTTAAAATAACTTTTAACTTACGAGAGTTCCAATAGGTCCTGCACCAAAGAAAGATAAGTATTGCGGTATTGACAGTAACTTACCAAGTCCAAAGTATCTAAATTATTTCTATTAGACCAGACCTGAACCAGATCATGAACCAAAGAATAAATAAATAAATATATCAGGATATTACACACATCGGAATCTTGCCCCAAAGGTTGGCTACCGCTATGCCATTCGGTCGTCAAAAAGGGATTAGTATTGCGGTATAGATAACTTGCCACTGCCAAACTATCCCTATTTCCATCATACTAGACTCAAACCAATAAATTGGAAATGTTGAAATCCCTTAATCAACCCTTCCCTTTGAATTAAATGATAGTCACCAGATTATTATCGAGAGTTATTGCACTTTAATAATACGATCCTCCTTGGCGCAGTGGCGGCGCGCTCGGATTCGAGTGGGAGGTCGCGGGTTCGATTCCCACCCCAGGCCAATTTGGAACTTTATAATTATTTCTAAATTGACTCAGGTCTGGTCTGGTGGGAGGCTTCAGCCGTGGCTAGTTACCACCCTACCAGCAAAGACGCACCGCCAAGTGATTTAGTGTTCCGGTGCGATGCTTGTAGAAACCGTTGGGGTAAAATTTACTTACCTTTCCAAGTTAGTACGATAATACCTTAGGCTGCATCGTCACTTACCATCAGGTGAGATCGCAGTCAAGCACTAACTTGTATAGAGTAACAAAAAAATACAACAGTGCGTAGCAAACCCTATACCTGCTAACCAAATACTGGAAAAGAATTTCGTTTAAGTGATATTGTGTAAGTTAAGGGATAACGGGCACCCGTATCCCCCTTAAGAGTCGTTACAGTCGTAGTTTACGACAAACTACTTTTGCTTGATTCAGCTGAGTTGAGCTGAGAGTTGCGCTGTGCGAGGAAATCTGATGGAAATTGTTGTAACTTCCGTAAATTTTCAAAAAATATAAAATAAAAAGGTATATTTCGGGACATTGCACATATCACAATCCAAAAGTAAGCGATAGCTTGTGTTATGGTTACTAGATAGCTGATAAATATATATACATACATGGTAAAATGTAATCGGCATATCCAAATTTTGTGACATCAAGTTGTACGTACATTTTTATGAATAAACTTTCATTTCATTTTACAAATAAACATAAATATAATATTATATTGAAAAACATCCAGACACTGGAAAACATTCATGCTCATCACACAAACACTTTTACCAGTACTGGGAATCAAACCCACGACGACCTCCGACACAGACGACAGGTTCGCTATACCGCTACGCCATTCGGTCGTCAATATAGAGCTGACCGGGCAAACGTTGTTTTGTCATAAGAGATACAAAAAAAATTGCTTATGACCTACTCTCAGACCTGCCGAGCATACACAGAAACTTTCATAACAATCAGTTGAGCTGTTTCGGAAGAGTTTAGTAACAAACACCAGACACGAAAATTGTATATATTACGGAAGTAGAGACTATAATATTATAATAATTACATGATATTATTCATACAAAAACTATATAATGATTTTTTTATTAATTTGATTTTATTATTACCAACAGACTCTCTCAAGTCCCACTCTAATAAAATTTAATCATGTATAGATTATGCAGCACAAACATAATTGTACTTATTAAAACACCTTGTTCTAATACTTATCTCAGTGTTTCATTTTCGCCATTGAAGTAAAATGGGATTTTATTTTATCCCTCGTGCCCAGAAACGCCCGCTCGTATCTCCGCCGCCGTAAGGGGGGAAAGTGGGTAAATTCCTGGAAATTCCGGCCACTTCTGAATTGTAATTAGATTCAAAGTAAATATTCACTTTGTTTTAAGTGAGAGCATGAAATGCAAATGAGATTCATGCGCCGAATTTATTACTTGGCAAGAATTTAGTATACCCGAAATATTATGATAATAACACAGATACACCTGAGTGTACAATATCTATATATTAGGTCCTTACATATGAAATTGGCGTTTTGTATGGGAGCAACATAAAGTCGATTTTTTTTAATATAATATATATATTTAATCAAAGTATGTACCATTGCTATCTATGCACTTTTGCCACCTTATAGGTAGTTCATTGATCCCTTTACTAAAAAAGCCATTCGGACGGGAATCAATAAAATCTTTGAAAGCGCTTTGGACTGCCTCATCGGAGTTAAATTTTTTCCCTTGTAAGAAGTTATCCAAATTTCGAAAAAAATGGTAATCTGTTGGAGCAAGGTCCGGGGAGTAAGGTGGATGTCTTAGGCATTCCAATTAAAGCTCCTCTAATTTGGTAGCCGTCTGTTGTGCAGTGTGTGGTCTAGCGTTGTCCTGAAGCAGCAGTGGCCTAGAACGATTGACCAGCCTCGGTTGTTTAGCAGCTAGCTTTTCCATCATGGATTGCAGTTGCTGACAATAGATATCCGCCGTAATCGTCTGGCCAGATTTAAGAAAGCTGTAGTGAACGACGCCGGCGCTAGTCCACCAAACGCTCACAAGTAATTTTTTTTGAGTCAATTTTCGTTTGGGGCAGAATTTGGCTGGTTCGCCAGGGTTCAACCATTGCGATGAGCGTTTTCGATTATCATACAGGATCCATTTTTCATCACAGGTAATGATTCGATTTAAAATCCCTTCATTACTGTGCCGGTTGAGTAATGTAACACAGCAGTCTACGCGCGTTTGTCGGTTTGCTGCACTCAATTCATGAGGTACCCACTTTTCAAGCTTTTTCACCTTCCCAATTTGCGTCAAGTGAACTAAAACAGTTTTATCACTAACACCGCAGCCTGCAGCTAGCTCGGACGTGGTTTGCGATGGATCCGCTTCCACAATAACCTTCAATTCTTCATTGTCAACTTTGGTCTCCGGCCGTCCACGGGGCTTGTTCTGCAGGTCGAAATTTCCAGAACGAAAACGTTGGAACCAAAAACGCACTGTGTTTTCTTTTGCGACACCCTCGCCGTACACATCATTAATCCTTCGAGCCGTTTCTGCGGCACTGGTGCCACGATGGAACTCGTACTCGTAAATAACGCGATATTTCAAGTTTTCCATTTTGTAAACAGAGTGGCGCGAAAAAAAAACCAAAAGAGAAAAAAAACAAATGAATTACGATTTTCAAAACACAAAAGCATGAGTAAATAGCTGTATAAATTTGAAATTGGAATTTCTAACCAAAGAAGAGATATTTGAGATCAAAGTGGCCAGTACGACAAAACACCAATTTCATATGTAAGGACCTAATACCTATTGGATACTGATATCCAATAGGTATTAGTGTTAAATTAACAATCAGGATAGACAACTAAACATTTTCGTTGCATATCCATACTAAAAAAAATTATGATATTTTTGTGCTTCTGATGTTTTACAAAGTATCCCGTAGAGCAAGCATAGCTTAGTCGCTCGGTAAACACTGAAAAGCTCTTAAACGATAGGCTATATTTTTTTGTTCCTAATTCAAATGCAAATTGAGTTTGAAACTTTCGGCAGACTTTGTGTTGGCGCGTTTGCGTTTTTATCAATTTTTTTAGTCCCTCGGGAAGATAAGCTTCTTTTGATTATGAAATAACACAAATGATAATCAAAAACTTTCATTAAAGTTTATAAAATTACCAGATTCTACAATAACTTTCACTGCAGATGCAAATTGGTCAACTGCACAGTGGATAACTGGGTAGTTTGGAATTTTGCATCAGAAAATACTGACGGCCTGCCAGTGTTAATATTGGATGACGACATCAACATCGTTTTAGCTGATGAATATCTACAACTGGACATAATGCTCGTGACATGATCGCCAATACAACAACACCTTCTCAAGCCAGCGACTCCCCTTTTTGATGTTATCCATCCACATAGTGTGAGCAGCCAATACTTCGATTTCTGGTGCGCAGGTTAGGTTAGGTTAGGTTAGGTTAGCAGCATTTCAGCGTTTTGGGTTCCCAACGCAACGTCCATCAGCCCTTCGAAAAGTGCCCCGCCCATTGCCGTCGGAACATCGCGACAGATCAATAGGCTGAAAATAAAGTCATTAGGTACATAGAGTACTGACCTGCCTGCTATACTAAATAAATAAAATATATAAAATATCCATTTATTTCATAGTGCGTCCATGATAACAAAAATAGGTACATTGATCTTTCCTATAGATAACTAATTTATTACAATAATATGTCAACAAAAATAATTAAATTTAGTTTTATGTCAGATTTTGATTCAGAGTCATAGATGTCTTTTCTGATGTCCGTAAAAGAAATGATTTAAAATTAAATATTACGCACTAGTCGCCTCAGCGGCGTAGGCCTCCCCCAACTTTCTCCAAAGCTCCCGGTCTCGAGCTTTCCTCATCCAATCCGATCCCACTCTCTCCGAGAAAACGTCTCGCCACCTTTTCCTTTGACGCCCTCTTTTTCTTTTCATATCCCTTGGTATCCACTCTGTTACCTTTCTTGTCCATCTTGTCTTGTCCAGTCTACAGATATGTCCAGCCCATCGCCATTTCAATGTAGTCTTTTTTATATCTAATAATTTTGTCTTTTTTCGAATAAGTTCATTACTTACTCTGTCTTGAATTCTAAGTCCCAACATACTCCTTTCCATTTTTCGTTGACATACCGCTAATTTTTCTTCTTCCTCCTTTCTTAAAGACCATGTTTGGCACCCATATGTCAGACTTGGCAGTATTGCAATATCGAAAAGTTTCCTCTTTATTTGAACCTTTATTTCCTTGCTCTGCATGATCTCTTTGTAACTCCAAAATTTTCTCCAAGCTATAGCAATCCTTCTTTCTATTTCTTTCTTTGTGCAGTTATGAAAAGAAACAGACTGACCTAAATACACATACTCTTTTACATACTCAATCTTTTCTCCTGCCACTGTTATGTCTTTTCTCTCTGCATTAGTTAGGATTTTGGTTTTAGAGCTGTTGAGTAGAAGTCCAGCTTTCTTGCTCTCCATTGCTAGCTGCTCTAGGAGTTGGCCGAGATCCCCAGCATTTTCTGCAAAGACGACTATGTCATCAGCAAAGCGTAAATGACTGAGGTACTCTCCGTCGATCCTCAAGCCCCTTTCTTCCCATTCCAGATTTCTAAATATTGACTCTAGCACGGCTGTAAATATTTTAGGTGACAGTGGATCACCTTGTCGTGTGCCTCTATTTATGGGGAACTCACCGCCTTCCTTTTCAAGTCTAACTTTTGCCCGACATCTGAAATAAATGCTCTTGATCACATTTACGTATTTTGGATGGATACCTTGTTGAAGTAATGATGACCACATTGCATCTCTATTAATAGAGTCAAAGGCTTTTGTGTAGTCAATAAAGCACATGTAGAGCGTCAAGTCATATTCGTTAGCCTTTTCTATTAGTTGTGTCACTACCTGAATGTGGTCGATCGTAGAGAACTTTTTTCTGAATCCAGCTTGTTCCCGTGGTTGCTGCTCGTCAAGCGCCTTTGTTATGCGGTTCAAGATAACTTTCGAAAAACTTTATATATATTAGACATCAGGCTTATGGGCCTATAGTTTCCCAATTCACCCCTGTCGCCTTTTTTATATGAAGTGTTATAATCGATTCAGACCACTGCTCTGGTGTCAATTCTAAGTCCAATATACGGTTAAATAAAATATAAAGTGGCTCTCGTAAGGTATTAAGAAACGACTTCAAAATTTCATTTGATATCCGATCATTTCCTGGCGTTTTGCCGTTTTTCTGGGTTTTTATGGCGTATTCTATCTCGGAGTATATTATAGGTAATACATTTTGGTGGTTTTGGTGCAAAGTTTCGGATACTTCATTACGGTCCACTATGTTAGTATCTCTATATAGGTTTTTATAGAATTTAGTGGCTTCATTTAGTATCTCTGGCCGTTTTGTTAAAGTATTTCCACTTTTGTGCTTAATATTTGCAGGCCACTCAATCTTGTCGCTTAGTTCTTTGTATGCTTTTCTTATAGCTCCAGTTTTCGTTATAAAATCCTCGAAAGTTCGCTGTCGTTGTTTTCTCTTTTCTTGAGTTATATTGCGGTTTATTTGTTTGTTTATTTGGGTTATTTTATACTTTATATCCTTAGTACGCTTTTCTTTAAAAAGCTCTTTTCTTTCTTGTAAGAGATTCCTTGTTTCCTTGTTGATATAGTCATTTATCCCTTTTCTGCTTGTCGGAATTTGCCTTAATAAATTTTGCATCTCTCCCATTAAGTTATTATATTGTCCTTGTATATCTTCCGTTGACTGTAAAGATGTTACAAATCTATGTCGCCAGTATTTCTCACAGTCTTCGGATATTTTAGGGAGGTTTGTTGTACACATACCTGCCTGAATGAATCTCCTACTTTTCTTAAATTGTACCTTTATTTTACATCGAATCATTCTATGGTCAGTGTTAAAATTTAAATTATTAATAATGTCAAAATTGTGTATTTGTTTCGTCCGATTTGTCAATATGTAGTCAATTTCATTGAAGCTCTTCCCATCAGGGGATCGCCAAGTCCACTTTTTGTGCGTCTTTCTTTTAAATAAACTGTTAACAATTTTAAAGTTGTGTTCCAATGCGAACTCTACCAGTTGTTGTCCTCGAGCACTTCTTTTGCCTGAGGAGTGTTTTCCGAACACTCCTTCTTCACCTTTTTGCTTTTTCCCTACTTGCGCGTTGAAGTCACCCAGTATAATTAAGTTCTTTGACTTTACAAAATCTAAAGCTGTCTCTATAGTCTTATAAAAACTTTCAATTTCTTCTTTTCCGCAGTTTTCGGTGGGAGCATACACTTGAATTATTTCCCAAACATGGTTTTCTGATATTTGTATCTCCAAAGCCGCAACTCTATCAGAGAATTCCTTAAAACTTACTATATAATTTTTCAAAGTCCGCTTTAGTAGAAACCCAACTCCATTTCTTCCTTTGTGTGCCGAGGTGTGATACAAAATGTATTTTGAATATTCTTCGATGACCTCCCTGTCTCTTCTTACCTCGCTCAAACCTATTATGTCCCAGTTTAGATTTTCAATTCCAAACTCCAGTTCTGTCAGTCTGCTGTCTGAAAGTAGAGTAAAATATAAGAGTGTCCGCGTGATAAAAAACATTTTTTATTTTCGATGGACTTAGATTGTAGACTTATATTAGCGTTTGGGGACATGATCGCCAATACAACAACACCTTCTCAAGCCAGCGACTCCCCTTTTTGATGTTATCCATCCACATAGTGTGAGCAGCCAACACTTCGATTTCTGGTGCGCAGGTTAGGTTAGGTTAGGTTAGGTTAGCAGCATTTCAGCGTTTTGGGTTCCCGACGCAACGTCCATCAGCCCTTCGAAAAGTGCCCCGCCCATTGCCGCTGGAACATCGCGACAGATCAATAGGCTGAAAATAAAGTCATTAGGTACATAGAGTACTGACCTGCCTGCTATACTACGAAATTATAAATGCAGTAGATGCCTAATATAATTGTGAAAATGTAAAAGACGTAAGTAAGCGCGCCGACGACGGGTAGTTTAAAGACATTGTTGTTAATCAACGACAACTACTTAGTGGTCACCAAGTCTTTCACAGTCATATAGTGACTCTGATGCACACGTGATACCTATCTATGTGAAAAATATTTCAAATTACTTTGGTTTTTGCGGTTGTTTGTTAGGTAAATAGGTAGAGTACTCCTGAGTTTGTGTTTTCATTATTTCTTCTTTTTTATATTTTTATTCTGTGGTGTGCAATAAAGTGTTTATCTATCTATTTATCTAGAGTAGATATGTATAATTAGATGAAATGGTACTTAATATTACCTAACCTTTTTTATTAACCGACTTCAAAAAAAAGGAGGAGGTTCTCAATTCGACGCGTATGTTTTTTTTTTTTTTTTATGTTTGTTACCTCATAACTTTTGACTGGGCGAATCGATTTTGGTGATTCTTTTTTTATTAGAAAGCTGACGCTTCCCATGTGGTCCCATTTTAATTTCATCTAGTTCTGATTATGGTATCCTTGGAAAACCATATAAGTATTAATTTTCATTAAGTACTTGCGCGACAAATAGATGAATAACTCTATATCACGCCAACCGCTTTCGATGATTATTGTTTTATTTGGAAGAACGTACTTCAAGGGTGGTTTGGTGAAAACTTGATTAGGTTCTGATTATGGGATCTATGACAAAATAACGGAACTCTTCAATTCTTAGGAGCAAATTAACGATATTCAGCTGAATATTTTATAGGCTGTCCAGATATTTCCCTACCATAACGTCGTTATGGTCAAGTGGTCAAGTAACTGCCGTAACCGTATATGATGATGATCAATGGAACGGGCCTCCTTAACGGCTTACAGTAAGGATGCCACCTGTGGCAGAAATTCTAACTAGGTATCTGTAATCAAATTTCAATGTGCTTACGTTCGTTGTTGCATTGCAACATAAGTGTAACATGCGTGACGTCACTAAATGCTGATCCGTATGTTAAATCAATATTTACACGTGACCTTCATTGTCGGAAGACAGATTTCGAAGTCTAGTTATGATCTTTCGTCATGTGGTCTATTTAATAATTTGTTGGCGTCCAAATCTGATAAGACTATGCCTTCCAATCTTTTAACTCTACTAAGGGAAACATATATATTTGGCCCTTAGCAAAGTTTTGTTTTTGCCAAGGTCGATTACAGCCCTCTCAAAGGTGGTGCCTTGTAGTTTATGGACTGTAACCGCCCAGCTTAATATTAGAGGCAGCATTCGGCGCCCCACATCTCCGTAGCCTCTTAATGCCTGAAACGTAAGTAGTACTAGATGGAGGTATGGGTATGCAACCATCACTATCTTTTAGCCTAAGCCCAATAGATTCATCATCAAATTTGACATACACGGCTTCTGGTAGCTCTCCATCCTCTAATTGATCTCTCCTCAAAGCCGGCCATTTGTTTTTTTTTTTATTATACGCATAACTCCATTCACTAGTCCTTCTGAAACAACGATGTTGCCGGTTGCGTCTTAACATCGCGTGGGATTCGACGCCAATTTTTATATATATTAGTTTTTATCGATGGCAGAAAACCACCACAGCTATTGGCGTCTTTGGGAATTACGTTCTCTGGTGGTGTTCTACCATATGTCGCTAATTCACGAGACTCATCCACTGCGTTGATTTGGTAGAGCAGCCCGTTTAGTAGGTCTACCCATATTGAAAAAAACCGGCCAAGTGCGAGTCGGACTCGCGCACCGAGGGTTCCGTACTCAAGAAGTACTGAAGCAAAACAATCAGGCAAAAACCAATATGTTTATTTGACGTCGAGTACTTAGAAGAACTTGCGTTTTAATTACCTTTGTTAATGAACCGCAAAACTAACTTTGTTTGTAGAGGTTTATTGTTAATATCAAAAAAGTATGCTAGTTAGAGCATTGGCTATAGTTTTCCTGTAAAATATACGTAAATTCCTATTGACCATAATTATTTGAGATTTTTTGATTGGTCAACTCCGGAGATAAGGGGGGGAACGGTATTTTTTTAGACATTTTCCCCGATAAATCAAAAACTATCATGACTAAAAATAATTAAAAATCGGGTTTAGAATGTACAAAGTAAACCCTTTCATATGATACCCCACACAGTACAGTTATCTCACTTTTAAATTTCAACCCTCCGATTTTCCCCCCTTTTTAAATAAGAACAAAAATAATTTCCATTTTTTTTATTCCAGTGTCATTGGGCCACTAATATACACAACTATTCCAAATTTCATATCGATAGCTCCGGTAGTTACTGAAATAATCGAGTGTGACGGACAGACAGACAGACAGACGGAGAAAGTCGCACCATAAGGGTTCCATTTTACCATTTTGGTACGGAACCCTAAAAATAGTGAACTTCAGACCACTTAAAATAAAAATAAAAAATTAACAAAAACTATTCTTCTACATCTTTAAAATCTACTTACAATTGCTACTCATCAATATGTAGGTGCGATTTATACCAGTTACCATGCAAGAAGGTATAGTTTGTCCCTGACTTTGTGACTTGTTTGATTAAAAGGGCCCTGTCTCACGTGAGCAGCACGTTTAGTAGGTCTACCCATATTAAAAAAATAGTGAACTTCAGACCACTAAAAATCAAAAAATAAAATAAAAGTTTAACAAAAATAAAAACCGACTTCAAATAAAAAATGGAAAATTCTTTCCAAAAAACCAACTTCAAATGCCACTACAAAGAATGAAATAATTTTTAATGTACACCAATTCGAAGTCGGGCAATGTTTCGTTCAATCACTAATTGTTCTTCGTATTGTCTTCGCACATCAAGTTGTATATTACGAAGGACTATTAGTGATTGAACGAAACATTGCCCGACTTCGAATTGGTGTACATTAAAAATTATTTCATTCTTTGTAGTGGCATTTGAAGTTGGTTTTTTGGAAAGAATTTTCCATTTTTTATTTGAAGTCGGTTTTTATTTTTGTTAAACTTTTATTTTATTTTGTGTTTACTAGAGATAGGCTTGCGCTTGACTACAATCAAGACAGATATGATGAGGCCTCATGATGAGGCCTAGGATCGAGCGCGCTTGCCTAGAAAATGCCTATTCACTCTTCTCTTGAAGGCACCCAAGTTGTACTTGACTGGGAACACGGAAGCTGGAAGGGTGTTCCACACCTTAGCGGTACGTATCAGAAACGTGGAAGAAAAACGTTTCGTTCGAGTTCGCTAACACATTTTACCTACATAACCTAAATTTTTTTCAAAATTTTGTGGGTCCTTAATTTGGAAGATTCCTTAACTAATCTATATACTAAAACCGTCGGACATTGTTACTTAATAAGTACCTACCTAGGATTACTGAATAAGTAGGTATCAAATAACATTTGCAGGCCAACCACGTCTCGATTAGTTTGGGTCAATCCTTTACGTAAATTAAGTTTTCTCAACCCTTATACCGCCTATAAATGAATTGGGCTTCAGAACGATGTTTAGGTAGGTACATACTCGCATTTTTCTTGTTGCTTTTTTGCGTAAAATAGGTATCTACTCATCATGTGTAAAATATAACATGTATCAACCTTACCAATGGCGCAATGGCGGCGCGCTCGGATTCGAGTGGGAGGTCGCGGGTTCGATTCCCGACACGGGCCACTTTGGGATTTTATAATTTCTAAATTGGCTCAGGTCTGGTCTGGTGGGAGGCTTCGGCCGTGGCTAGTTACCACCCTACCAGCAAAGACGCTCCGCCAAGCGATTTAGCGTTCCGGTGCGATGCTGTGTAGAAACCGTTGGGTGTAAATTTACTTACCCTTCCAAGTTAGTACGATAACATCTTAGACTGCATCATCATTTACCATCAGGTGAGATCGCAGTCAAGGACTAACTTGTATAGAATAAAAAAAAAAAAACTAATATTATTATGGAGTTTGCTTTAGGTGTTATTCCAAACTTTGTTTCTACGGAGTTTTCGACGAAACTCACGTCTCGGCCAGTTTCTTCATTGATAGGCTGGCCGTTAGTGTGTTATAGTAGTCTTAGTTATGAGTATTTTTATCTTAGGTAGGTAGGTACTTTTATCTGTTGTACAATTAGAGTATCGTCCAGTGACGAAGCGCGACGCAAGTAGGTATTTTCAAAATTGATATACATAATATATGCCCATAGAGAGAGTTGCAAGGCCTACATTTTAGTTTTGAAACATTGCTTCGGGTGATAAAGTTTTTATCAAAAACGTTTACTGAATTGGACAATGATTGTCTCAATAGATTAGATTCAGTACACCTTAATATAGGCTCGTACGTTTTATTTTTTTAGTATTATAGTTTAGATAAATTAAAAAAATACGTTTTTAGCTCAAAACTATGGTTTCTTAGACGCTAGTAACTTTTAAGATAATTTATCGCTTTTTTTGTAAGAAAACTTACAGCTAAAGCACGGTCGCAGAGCACGAAGAATTTCGTACATTAACCTGTTACTACCTGTCTCTGTCACTCCCGCGTCAAAATAATGCGGTCACGTTCGCACAGGACGGGGTCATTGCACCTGTGCGTGCGAGAGGCATTATTTTGACGCGTGAGTGACAGAGACATGTAGTAACATATTCTTTCTATTCGGCGACCGGACTATAGACGATCTTCTTAACAGTCTCTCCTTTTTACACGCAATGACGTCATTTACTTCTGGATGTGTCATCGACATACCAATGGTATATCGATGGGATGTGTGCACATTTCTGGCATTACTTTTAGCGTTTGAGGATTGAGTACGCACAGTCATTTATAATTCACATCTTTAGACACAGCCCATGTTGTGCCAACTCATCCTCTGTCCTTCATTACAAAAGATGAGCATAAAGGAACCGTGAAATCTTGAAGAATACATGCGTTTGCCCACGACTCCTCTTGCGTGTTTTTTTCGATTATTGAAAATGTGGCAGGCATTGTTTTCTCAGAAAATAAATATTTCTAGCGCTGAGAGATGACTCCCTTAACTCCTTATTCTTTTTATATAAGTACTAGAGATGAGACTAACAAAACGTTCACTTGATGTTAAATGATACACCAGCTCATCTTAGATGCAGTGCGTGCCACGTCTTTGTGTTGCAATAGCATACGACGCACTGCACTGCGCTCATCATCCTGAGATAGTTCTAAGTCTAATAATGCCCAGTAAATCTATCAGTCAGCATACAGTGCCCTTAAAACTGAACAGTGATATAATACTGCTAAATAACTGACTATTGTACCTACCTGCCCGGATGAACTTCCCAAGAGTAGAGAAAACTACCAACCGTTTTGTATACATTTTTTGAATTACTACTTCTGGATGTGTTCACCGACAAACAAAAGAACCTTACATCTTTGTGTTATGAGTAAGATAATAAATATTGATTGTGACGACGCATAGGTTGTCTGAAAGGTGTTTACTAAAACTCGAAAAGCCTAGAATATCATCTTTAATAATCTTCGTCTTTTTTGTATATCGTTTATAGATATTTTATATAAGGCCTTTGTGTATTATTAGATACCTACTAATATAAGACTTGAAATATAAGTGGTATTAGTTATACCTAGAATAAACACGTCTACCATGTTGTAAATATTAATAAAAAATATTTACAAAGCTTGTTGTAAATTAGGTTAGGTTAGGTTAGGTTAGGTTAGATTAGGTTTGGATTCTTGGCTCGGCCGCCGTCTCGAGCGGTCGTGTCCGGAGAATACGCAGAGCTGTTATCGGTGTACACGCCCCGCCTCCCCGCGCCCCGCCGACGCGTGTTCGTCGCGGCTCATTGCCGTGGCTCGAGGTATAGAACCAATCGACGCGGATCGCGAGCATATTATCTACCTGCCGGAAACACGACGTACGGAACGCGGAGTCCCATTGAGTTTACCGCTAAACCCCTATTTCACCAGTGGGTGCGGTTTGTGTTCTCGCTCGCGGGCGCCTAGCTGGGCCTTCCTTCGGGATCTCACCTGGCTGGGTTGCACGCGCCGAGGGAATAACAGGCCGTACCTACAGTAGGGGTAGTGGTCACGGTGTTGTGCTGAGGTATAGTGCATCGCTATTGTGCGTGGCTGAGGTTAAGCTATCGCTACAGGCAAATCGCTGTGCTCCGTTCACTTTTCGAGCCGCCCCGCTTGGGCGATGACATGAGTGTCTGACCTCTTTTACAGGTTAGACAGTTCGAGTTCAAGCGGGTACTGGTTTAGAAATGGACGAAGACCCAAGTACTTCCTCAGTGGCCGCTGCGGCTCATAATTTGCGGCCGCGACGTATAAAGAAGACTAAGGCCGAAACCCGGGATCGAAGTCCTATATTCCATTCACCGGAATCGACTTCTGATACGGAAAGTTCGAGGGCATCGTCTCTAAATCGTGGTGGTACAGGGATTACTCATGCGAAAGCTACACTAAGGGCGGCTAATGAGGAAGCTAATGAGAAATTATTCAATCAAGCACTGAGAGATCGAGCATTCCGCCATGAAGTTCAACATGAAGTTGTACTTGATCCCGAGGAGGAGGCCTCAGAGACTCAAAACAATGCTGCAGATACCGACAAGCTCACAGCAGAGGAGCTGCGAGCTCGGGCTGGTCAGAAGGTAGCAGCTATCATTCAGGTGGCCGCCAAGTCAGGGAATTTAAAAGGGCCCTTCGTCAAGGTTCTTAAAGACGCAGCCGGCGCTCTGCAAGAAGTGGTCGATACTCTGGCGGCCAGGACGGAGGCTGAGGAGACCCGACGTCTGAGAACCGACAACAACCGGCTCAGAAAAGAAGTTGAAAATCTGAAAGCGGAGTTGATAGCCCACCGGCGTGAGTTCACGGAAATGCGAACCACAATAGCGGCAAAGAGTGTTGCTTCTACAGCGGCAACACTAAGCGGGGAAGTTTTGGAGGAGATGAAGGCTTCCATCATATCTTCTATTGGTGCCATCATAAACGCCAAATTTGAGGGAATCGAACCACGACTTCTGCCTGAGCAAAGTTACCGCCCTCCGCTGGCAGCGGACAGAAAAAGAGCGGCGACCCAACCGTCTCAGCCGGCTACGTCAATGCCTCCACCGCCAGCAACGCAGAGATCTGCTTCATATCGGAATACACCACAGTCTCAGGATGCTGCGACGCCATCGCCCAGTATGTATACGCCAGAAGCTGGACCAAGTCAGTCTCAACCGATGGAGACTACAGACTGGGCAACGGTTGCAAGGGGAAAAGGGAGAAAAAGAACTGCTGTTTCGACGCCTAATGTGGTCACAACGACGACCTCTAAAGCGTCTAGCGCTTCGACAGCAGCACCAAAGCCGGTCAACAGATCCACCAAGTCGGCTCAACAGAGGCTCTCAACCCCTAAAACTTCGGCGATTGTCATTACCTTGCAAGCGGGTGCAGCTGAGAAAGGAATTACCTATGCCCAAGTTTTGGAGCAAGCAGAGCGTAATGTGAATTTGCAGGAACTCGGTATTGGTGAAGGCATGAAGATTCGTAGAGCTGCTACCGGAGCCAGGCTACTTGAGCTCCCAGAGGGCCTGACCCCAGACAAGGCTGATACACTAGCCAGCAGGCTCCGTACAGCGCTAGATGGTATGGCCGATATCATACGGCCTACGAAAACTGTGTCGGTCAGATTGTCTGGTTTAGATGACTCTGCAACGGTAGAGAAAGTGGCAATTGCTATCGCAAAGGCCGGGAACTGCCCTCAGACTATGATTAAGGTTGGAGGCATACAGTTTGGCCCCCGAGGCATGGGATCAGCCACGGCACATTGCCCGGTTGAGGTGGCTAAATTGCTATCTGAGTCTGGGAGACTACTGGTTGGTTGGAGTTCCACAGTTGTCCAGGTGCTTGAGCAGCGCCCTCTTCGTTGCTTCAGGTGCATGGGCTTGGGGCACACGAGGGTTATTTGTCCTTCGACCGTGGATCGAAGCAACTCGTGCTACCGGTGCGGCATTGTTGGCCACAAGTCAGCCAACTGTACTGGCCCTTTTCATTGCTTGGTGTGTTCGGACTCTGGCTTGCCCGCTGATCACCTAATGGGAGCCAAGAACTGCCGCCCTCCCTCCACAAAGGGAAAAGAGAATATACGGCCGCAGTCCGTTGTGAATGAAGGTCAACGTACTTCACGAGAGGAAGCTGGAAATATGTCTTCATGAGTCAGCCACATAACATAAACTTCCTTCAGGCGAACTTAAACCATTGTGCAGGGGCCCAGGACCTTCTGTTGCAGACGATGGCTGAGTGGCAGGTTGACCTGGCGGTTGCTTGCGAGCCATATTACGTGCCACCCCATACTCACTGGGTAGGAGATTTAGACGGATCGGTAGCAGTTCTAGCCGGGAGCAACATCTCTTATCTCCTCATGGCGCTAGAAAGAGGCTCGGGGTATGTGGTAGTGAGATGGGGAGTATACGTGTTGGTTGGAGTTTACTTCTCACCTAACCGCAGCCTATCGGAGTTTGAGAACTTTCTCGATGTTGTCAGAGAGGCCATCGATAGGCATACGGGATCTGGGCAGGTTATAGTCCTCGGTGACTTCAACGCCAAGTCCCAAGCCTGGGGGAATCCTATCACCAATATGAGGGGACGGGCCGTCGAGATATGGGCTCTCCTCTCCGGTCTATCCCTCCTCAATGTAGGGACGGTGCGCACTTGTGTGCGACAGCAGGGGGGATCGGTGGTGGATCTCTCCTTTGCCGTTCCCTCTGTTGCCAGTAGAGTCACCAACTGGAGGGTAGAAGATGAAGTAGAGACTCTATCAGACCACAACTATATCCGATTTGAGATCTCCAACGGCTTCGACTCAGCGGCTCTCCCGAGACAAATTAGTCGGTTTCCGCGCTGGTGTGTGAGTCGTCTAGATCGGGAGTTAGCGGAAGAGGCCGCTATTGTGCAAAGATGGTCCGCCCTCAGCAGCAATGATGATGCTAGCATAGAGGTATTAACGGGTCGCATATCCAACGCCCTGAAGGAAATGTGTGATGCGTCGATGCCGAGAGCCCAAAGGAGGCCGCCGCGACGCTGCGTATATTGGTGGTCTCCGGAAATAGCGGATCTTCGACTGACCAGCAATCGAGCACGCAGAGAATACGTACGGAGTCGTAGGCGGAATGGAATTTGCCTAGAACTGGAATCGCGGCTGCGGGATGCCTATCACGAGGCAAAGAGGGCACTTCAGGTGGCTATTAGTTCGGCAAAGGAGCAGGCCCGTGAGGAACTCCTTGAGAACCTAAACAGAGACCCATGGGGGCGTCCATATCGCATGGCACGAAATAAGCTTCGCACTCAAGGGGTTCCTTTAACGGAAAGCCTGCAGCCGGAGTTCTTAATGCGTCTGGTGGGACAACTGTTTCCAGATGCCTCAAGGCACAGCCCTCCTTTAATGTCATCGTCTGCCAGACGCATGGAGGTAGCCAGCATCCCTCTAACTACGGAGACTGAGATAGACCTTGCCTTTGACCGCTTACGGACGAAGAAGACGGCGCCAGGTCCCGATGGTGTTCCTGGTAAAGTCGTTTGCATTGCCATTAAGGTCCTTAGGCAGTGGCTGCGAAGACTGTTCGATAAGTGTCTACTCGCTGGACAGTTCCCGAAGCCGTGGAAAGATGGAAAGTTGTGTCTGTTGCGGAAAGAAGGTCGTCCAGCAGACTCCACCGCTGGGTATAGGCCAATAGTCCTGCTCTGTGAGATAGGAAAAGTATTTGAGAAGATTCTCGCAGACCGCCTCACTGTGCATCTCGAGACTGTCGGCCCAGGTCTATCAGAGGCACAATACGGTTTCAGGGCCGGCCGCTCTACACTGGACGCCTTGGACGCTCTGAAGTGCCTTACATCGGAGGCTGTGAATGAGGGGAACGTAGTGCTGGCGGTCTCGCTGGATGTGGCCAATGCCTTTAACAGCCTCCCCTTTGAGACGCTTATGGAGGCTTTTCGATATCATGAAGTGCCTCCATATCTCAAGAGACTGTTGGATACATATCTTCAAGAAAGGGAAGTGTTGTGGGAGAGGAATGATGGGCAATTGCTCAAGAGACGTGTCTGCAGAGGAGTTCCGCAGGGGTCGGTCCTGGGGCCGATATTGTGGAACATTGGGTTCGATTGGCTTCTGCGGTGTCCCCTGCTTCCGGGGATGAGGGTCCTGTGTTACGCGGACGATACCCTCGTTACAGCTAGAGGAGGATCATATGAGGAAGCGGCTCGGTTGGCTACGGTTGGCACATCTCTGGTGCTGACTAGAATAGAAGCGTTGGGCCTCAGTGTCTCAGTGTCAAAAACAGAGGCACTCCTCTTTCATGGGCCGCGAAGAGGGCCCCCTCGTGGTGCACGCATTACTGTACGGGACACTGAGATAGAAATAAAAGGCGAGATGAAATATCTCGGACTCACATTGGATGGTCGTTGGTCTTTTGTGCCGCACTTCCGTCGACTTTCTCCGAGGATAATAAAGACCGCCGCTGCACTCGGAAGGCTGCTACCTAATATCGGGGGGCCGCAATCTGCCTGCAGGCGACTCTATAGTGGTATTGTGCGAAGCATGGCACTGTACGGAGCGCCTATTTGGGTGGACGCCCTGTCATCACAAAATAAAATCCTTTTGCGGAGACCGCAAAGGGTCATAGCGGTGCGGGCAATAAGGGGATACCGTACGGTGTCATGGACTGCGGCTACGCTTCTGGCGGGCGATCCCCCCTGGGAGCTGCAAGCTGAGGTGCTCGACGTGGTGTACCGGTTCAGGGCAGACGTAAGATCTCGGGGCGACCGGCCAGGAGCTGAAGGATCGAGCAGATACAGAGCGCTGGCAAATGCGGCCCTTATCCAAAAATGGAGGGAGGAATTGGAGTCCCCTACTGCTGGATTATGGACGGTGCAGGCAATTAGACCCCATTTACAAAGGTGGCTTGAAAGGCGGCACGGGTCGCTTACCTATCGTCTGACGCAGGTGCTTACTGGGCATGGTTGTTTCGGTAGGTACCTGCATCAGATTGCGCGACGAGAGGTATCGCCAGTATGTCATGAGTGCGGTGCACCGGACGATACAGCACACCATACTTTGGCAGAGTGTGCATCGTGGGGCCCTCAGCGACATATCCTGTCGTCATTCTTACAGGGAGAATTCACGCTGTCCGCCATAATAGGCGAAATTATTGACAAAGATGAGTGCTGGAATGCAATGGTCTCGTTCTGCGAGAATGTCATTGCACTAAAAGAAGCTGCGGCACGAGAGAGAGAGCAGGCGGCTGATGCTCACCCGTGCCGCAGAAGGCGGACAGGAACCAGAAGAAGGCGCTATGCGCATCTTCTCCCTCCGTGAACAACGAGGAAACAACGCCGGAGCGTCACAGTAGCATGCGAAAGCGATCCTGTGGCGCCCCATTAAGGCGCAGAGGGCTCCGCTGGGGTTTAGTGGGTATTCTGGCCGCTTCTCGGCCAGCGAGTCCCACATACCCGCCCCATTGCACTGCCCGGGGCGGGATGCGTAAATGCATTCCCCAGCGATAAAAAAAAAAAAAAAATAAAAAAAAAAAAAAAAAAAAAAGGTTAGATTAGGTTAGGTTCGGTAAACATTAATTTTCTGAATTATACTTGTGGAGTATGAATGGAAATCGCTTTAAGTAGATATTTCAGATAACGTGTCCCCATTCCTGATAAAAAACCTATAAAGTTCCAATAAATTTGGCAAGGTTGACATTTAAGGACGCACGTATAAAATAGAATCATAAAACGTGAAATTGATTTGGACATTTACGTTACCCTTGTGCTTTGAACAGAGATTTTCTTGTAATAATAATATTATAATGATATTTTCTCCTTTTTCTAATTTTTGGACAACTCAATCTAAAAACTTTATTTATTAAACTTCTAAAATATAATCTTAAAGTTTTATTGGAACACTTTGTAAGGACACTGACTGAAGGACAGAGATGGGTAAATCGATTTATTCTTAAAATTAAAGTCGGACTTTTTGTCAAAATCTTTTTATTGATAAAATTGCCAGATTTTGGTCATACAAAGGTCTAACCAATCAGTCAATCAATTAATCAACCCAACCAATATACTAACTTATTACAGAGGATGATATTTTTTTAATTAAATATTTATTTTCTATTTGTATTACGGCAAAACAAATGCTTTTAATTTATAAGTTGTAACAAAATTAAAGATGAAACGTTAATTTTGATGAAGCGTTTAGTGTGTTTGAAATCTAGTAATGGTCTAGGATCTAGATTAACAACTGGCAAGGTAGGACAACGTCTGGTACGTCAGCTAGTTTATTCAATAAAGTTAAAACTGTTGATGGATTCAAAGTTAGAAAACAAGTAGAAAGCTTTTTGAGTGCTCCCAATAGAAGTTATAGATGTAATAATATATTATATTAATTTTACAGTCTAAAGGGTAAAAATAAGCTGATGAATAATAATTTATTAATGCAATTATGTACTGATTTATTATGTACATGCAATATTTATTATTAGGACAATATTATGCTCTCTTAATTGTATTATTCCAAATAAAAAAATATGTGTCTTGTCTAAGAAGAGTCATAAAGCATTAGGGGTAAACAGTTGTGTTGGAATAAAGTCCTCGTTCTATCCGTCTACTTAGGTCTGGATTTATCGCCGCGAATATTTGAATTGCTCTTTCTTGAAGAAATCTGACTGCGGGTTTTATGCTGGATAGTATATTCTCTATCAATCTGTTTCTTTCGTCGCTGCTCAAGCTAGCATACAAATCTCGTATTTGGTCGAAATTGTATGATCTTTCTTCTCTAATTTTTAGTAATGTCCTTTTATTATTGTTCTTGTACGGTGCAGGTCCATTGAAAGCGTTTGGGTAATAATTAGGTGTGCCTTTTTCATTGTCGCCAAGAGGAGGTCGACCATCTCTGTTATAAACCAGAGGTCTTGTCTGATTGGGATAGTTCACGCGAATTTTGTTATAGTTGACACCTAAACGGTACGAATGGCTACCTCGGTAAATTATAACACGTGATTGGAACAATCTGTCTGGTGAACCAATAATACCATCTACAAGATTAGAAGGACTCATTGCCACCTGCTCTATTTCAGCGAAGTAATTAACCGGGTTCTTATTCAATACCAATTTTCCAATTGGCATTAAAGGATATTCATCGATCGGAATATTTCTCGTTATGTCGAATGCTTTAAAACCAATTCTTTTCACGTCGTCTAATGTCAAGACTTGAACGCTCAGAGTCCATACAGGAAAGTTTCCATTTTCTATGGCTCGGTATAAATCTCTGGTATTGTAATCAAAATCAACTTCCTGAATTGTTCTTGCTTGTGCTGAGGTAAATGCCTTAACTCCAGACTCTGGTGTTAAATGGAATTTGATGAAAAATATTTCACCATGTTTGTTCTCTACCTGAAAAGTGTGTACACCATAGCCTGGCATATGACCATAACCGTTCGGTATGCCGTAATCTCCAAATGTATACAAGAAGAAGTGTAAAGACTCCGGGTGTAGTGTTATGAAATCCCACACCATGTTTGGATCGTGAAGATTCGTTGCCGGATTTCGCTTCTGAGACCGAGCGAAATTAGGAAAAGAATTCGGTTCGTTAGTAGGAAACACTGGAAAATTTATGCCGACTAAATCGAAATTTCCTTCTTCTGTGTAGAATTTAACAGTGAACCCACGACCATCTCTAATAAGATCACTACCGCCTCTTTCAGCTCCAATTAGTGAAAATCTTGCAAGAACCGATGTCTTTTTACCATCTTCACTAAATACCTTGGCTTTGCAGATAGCTGATATATTTTGCGTTACTATGAAGTGGCCAAAAGCTCCGGCTCCTTTTGCATGGACAACCCTTTCAGGGAGTCTTTCTCGGACCTGATGAGATATTGATTCCATGAAGTACTCGTTATAAACTAGCCTAGTATTAAGTGTGTTTGTAGCATCCTGAAAAGTCACCGCTGCACCGGTGCTTGTTGTCAGTGTGCCTATAGGACCCTAAAACAAACATGCATGTATTAATTTATTGTATTTTCACATTATTTAGACAATATGAGGTTGACATAAGTCCTGTGGAAATCATTGATTTTCCCGAAATAAAAGTAGTTTATGTCATTCTCCACGCTTTCAACTATGCTTGTGGAAAAAATCATGTAGTTTAGTTGTGACGTGATTGCAGGACAAACAATATATTAAATAAATTTGTATACTATTACTAGTAAATATATATGTATTTACATGGATTTATTCCACGAAATCCACCAAAAATAGTACACACAATGGCTAAATGGCCAATTTTTGTTACCAAACTCCTCCGCAACAGCTCAGTTATTTTTTTGTATCCCTAATGGCAAAACTACATTTTCCGGGTCAGCGAGTAATGTATAATAAATATTATGTCTTATCCGATTATAATATCACTTATTATGTCTTATCCGATTATAATAGTACATACATTATTCCGGTTAAAGGAGCAAATTTTACGGCATGTATTTTTCTAATGTAAGTCAAACCTGGTTAAGTGAGAGCTCAAGGGACCGAGATCTTTTCCCTTATAGAGGTTTTTTTCAGTTTACCCGAGTTTCAGATTCAAGAGGGCAAAATGACGGGACTGGCAAATTTTCTCACTAATAGAGTTTTCTCCCTAACCCAGTTCTCACTTACTCAGCTTCGACTGTATCTAAAAACTTACCATAGTTCTTTCCCGGAAGCGTTCTATTTGACTGATATCTGAATTTGTTTCCATTGACGCACGTATTGCCAATATTGTTATACAGGTCACAAGTAAAGCTGTACACAAAACTAGTGTTTGCATTTTGTACAATATATCTTATTACTATTATTTAATACCACCTGCAGAACCAAGCACTTGGGGTCTTATTACAGAATGAAAGATAATAAAGTATGTACAATATAAAACGCAACGTCGTTTTAAATTAATGTTTTCATACTTTACTTAAAAATCGATTAACTGTTGTCGGTAAATTTACATTTAAATTTAAACCGTATAAAAATCGATTTGCTTCGTTTCATCCAGTTTTAATTTATATTCGTACTAGCTGATGCCCGCGACTTCGTCCACGTGGGATAAAAACTATTCTATCTTTTAAGTTGGACCAAATGACAGATATTCACCAAGTTTGAACTAAATCGGTTCAGTAGTTTAGGAGTCCATCGCGGACAAACATTGTGACACGAGATTTATATATATTATTATTAAGAAGATTGATATATATAATTTTAAATTAGAAAATGGCTGTTGATGTATCATGGCACAGATAGCTACAGTAAAAAATAACAGTAAACGATAGACGCTCCAAAAGTTCACAGAATATTTAATTATATATTCACTTTATAAATAAATAGTTAAATTAAAATAAAAAATATAGGGGGGCTCCTACACAACCAACGAGATTTTTTTGCTTGTTTTTGAATTTGGTTGGCTTTACTTTAATACTTTGGGGTTTACTTTAATACTATTTAGAATTGGTCCTTATAGTACGGATCCCTGAGTGCCCGAGCCCGTCTCGCACTTTTTTAGGTAACCTATAAGTCCAATGACACATCTACTTCGAATTACGTTCGGCGTCATTCGTACATTCACGTATTGAACAGAACTTTCAGCACCGGTACGATCTGCAGGTGTGTCTCAAGTCTTTAGGCTAAGTCAGTACGCAAAATTGATCCCAACAAAATGAGTTTTTTATCTAATAGTAGTGATAACGCTAGACAAATCGCATTGTTCTGCTTGGATTGATATTATTTATTTAAAATTTTGGAAAAGGCATGGAACTTTTATTGACAGCAACAATAACAGGCAACAGCCCATGAGCTTTTCTTAGGGTTTCGTACCCAAAGGTTTAAACGAGACCCTATGCCGATTCCGCCATCCCTCTGGATCTGGCTGTATCTTTTGAACTGTGACAGTTAGTTGAAATTTTCATATGATGTGATGTAATTCTGTTGTCGCTCTATCAACAAAGACTAAAAACCAGAACAAAATAAATATAAAAGAGGGCTCCCATACAAAAAACTTTATTTTTTTTTGTTCGTTTTTGGTCGAAGATGCAAAAGTCCCCAAAATTGGAGCTTCAGCATCATTATCTCGTTACGATGTGTGATGCAGAAGCCTTACGAAACCTTCGTGCGCGAATCCAACTCGCACTTGGTCGATTATTTTATTGTTGTCACACACGGACATATCTCTGAATAGTGAGAGTCCCGGGGTCTAGAACTGCGAACATATTTATTCTACTGATGCAGAGCAATAAATTAATTTTGGGCTCACTAACGGGACGGGTAACCACTAACGGGACCCACGTACAAAATGGAGTCATAAAATATTAAATTGATTTACAGATTTATTGCTGCGATACCCACGAAGAGATTGGCGAAACGACATCCATAACATTTTTAGATGAATACAGCCCCTTGATTCAGAAAAAATACTTATTCGCTGGGTGCGTAAGGCATAGTGGGGGACACAAAAGTGATGTCAGCGCCCGCTGAGGACAATACAAAACTACGGGTGGGAACTATGACCATAACAATAACACGTGTGTCAGTTTAATTTAATAAATAAAATAAAATGGGTCATTTAAGTTGTTGTGTAGTCGATTGCAAAAATACTAGTAGGAATAGTAAGTTTTATAAGTTTCCGGTTGCCAAGTGGAAATTAAATCAGCGAAAAAATGGATAACTGCTGTTATAAGGCAAAAAAAAAATTAATTTAATCTGACAAAAAAATCTGTCAATTTGAACTAACAGGAATGAATGGTTTTTTAACTACCTATCTAATTTTACAAATTCAATAAAATAAGGCCTGCTTCCAACATTTAAATGGTACTCCTAACGATTCAAAACTGGCATCCTGAAGGTATACCTTTTGACCCTACTGTTACAGGTAATTGTTTGTTAAGCTATTTGAATTACAGTTTCGAATCTCATTAGGGTCGACCCTTTATGTTAATAGACTTAACTAATTCCGGCCAATCAGAAAAGTAATGGAGAGGTTATATGACTGATTTACTGACTACCTGTATCGTTAGTAGATTTTAGATCGAAGGCTGGTTCTATACTACTACAATTATTATAAAACTGAACTGTAATTCAGATAATGGTTTCAAAGTTGAAAATTCAAGAAAAAATCTCGATATTTTTGATCATAATATTTTTTAGGTAACAAGCAAAGTATTATGAGGAGATTCCTCTAAGGGGTTTCATAACATCATATTAGAAATATTATGTTGAAAATTAATTATAATAGAATATACCAAGACGAAGAAAAAGGTAAAATATTCATTTATGCTTAGGCTGTATTAGTGCAGTTTTAAAAGTTTAGTTTAGGTAGGTGCATAACATCTATGAACATGAACATAAGCAGTGAAAACTATTTTAATATGTATTTCTGTTTTGTGCAATTTCTTGTGTGGTGCAAATAAAGAGTATTTATTTATTTATTTATTTAAAAGCAGTGGCGAAGTTGTAACTACTATGATCAATTTGGACGAAAAGAATCCCGATCCCGGAGATCCCGGAAAACTCCAAGGAAACCCAAATGCGAGGGCGGAACCGCGAGTAAAACCTAGTACATATTTTTGAAACATAGCTTTGAAAATTTCCTATAATGTTTTCACGGATGTGGCATCAATTACTTACTGTAGTATTAAGGATTATTTACATGAATCAAATCCTTGGGAGTGAATGAACTGCTGTATTATAATTACTAGCTCAACTAGTTTTTAAGAGCATTTGTGAAGTGGTGATAACCGAAAACAAAACCCGGCTGAGTTTGTTGTGGGCTTCTTCTCAGTGCAGGGCGCGTTGGAACCCTCGTAAACTTAGTTTTAAGTCGACTTGTAGTTATCACCGTACATAATATTATGTAACAAATATTGTTGACGTTTTACAAGTGCCTTGTAAGTTAGGCCTATGTGAAATAAATATATTTTGACTTTGACTTTTGAATTGTGCTCTATGAAAAAGTGGTTGGATAGTGAATGTGGGTTTTCACAATAATTTTTATCGCCACGCTTAAAAACGTTTTCTAAAGCTAAACCCTTATTCAGATGGTTATGAATAATCTACAAACACTATATTTTAGTACTCTCTACTTCAGGATATTTCCTTATTGTAGTGAGACATAATACCGCACCAGTCACCTGATTAATATTAATGAACTGTATTTCGTAGGAACCCTCTATTTGAATTGTACGGAGTTACGGATTTGTTGTTTTCTGCATGCAGGGAATCCTCGAGCCGCCACACGATCGTATGTGAGCAAATACTAGTTCCCCTCTACTCCTATTTACCTGTTAAATAACAAGGTAAATCTCCATATTTATTTGTTTTCAATTTATTTATTTACAACTTGATCTATTACTTTATCTGCTTTTAAACATTTGGTAAATCATACCTACTAGAAATGGAATGAATACGTACTCTAGGTTCTCATTATTATTTTGTCTTTGCAGTCTCGTAATAATAAAACTTATTTTATTTAATTGAATTCAAGCGACAGACTACTCTACAGTTTTACGCAAAGTATATTATGCTTACCGCTAAAGCGTAATAGTACATTGTTATCCTAGGGATGAAAGTAACTTATTTAGTCCCGAGACGGGGTTTGGCGCCCGAGCGTAGCGAGGGCGCCTATAGTTCGAGGGACTAAATAAGTCTTTATCCCGAGGTAAACACTGTGCTTTTCATTACGAATATAAGGAAAGTCAAAATAAAAATAGAAATTAGCTAAAGAAAATTGAATAATTGTGTCAATAAAAATCACTGTTAAACAGAAGCCTAAACAAAACTCTACAACTCGAAAAACAAATGAAGATCGGATTGCCGCTTGCCACTTTCCCGCCTTTTTTTTTCTTTGGCCTAGCCGGCGGGCTATGCATTTAGCTTTATAATACTCAAGTATTGTCTATGATTGTCTATGAATCAGTTGTCTTTACTTTATGAATAAAGTCTATCTTTCTTCTTGTATACGGATGCACTCGGGTATGTCGTGTTTCATTTGAACTCCAATAAAAATGTGACAACTAGTTTTTTTTAATTATTTGACAGCTGTCAGTTGAAAACGATTCTCCCTAGGGCTGCAAAGTATTACTTTCAACCCGCTTCTCAGGCAACTTCAGACCTACTTTCCGTGTATGAGTGATGAAAAGATAATAAATACGCTTGTATTATTAAACTTATCCGCTATAATATTATAATAATTTGTTATCTTCGCGAAGACTAAGAGTACGCCCGAGAAATCCCTATTACACTTGTTCTGCGATAATATTTGTTGTATTATGCAGAAACTTCCATAACATATTATTATAATGATATGTTATTGGTACGGATGCAAGCAAACATTTACCTTCCTTCGATGTTACCGTGGAAAACAATATTTGCATACGATAATTGCATGTTGCTATCTCATAAATTATATACTAAGTAGGTATATTTATCATTTCTTTTAATTTTGAGCCTGTTTTTAAAAATACAAAATAATATAGTTGTGTTTTGCTATTTCGTTCAAAAGAAATACTTATTTATCAAATAACTAATAGGTAATTCTAAACACGTAACCCAATTTTTTAAAAGTCTATTATGTACTCCTTTTTACGCGCAAAGGTCTAAACTAATGGCACGGAACACTTAATAGTACAAGTATCAGAAGTCTGGAAGAAAAAGTACCACAGAACACCATAATAGTTGATGTTACTAAAAAGCTATAAAACCTAAAGGTCTGTTTTAACACTTTCCGAACATTAATGGTTAATAAACGAGTAAATAAGGTAAAAATGTATTCTCCGACTTTTAATTCGATGTAATGTATAATTTTGTTTAGAAAGTCACTTATTTTATAATATTTAAAGTTATATTAAAAGTGGAATATAGCACAATTATTGGAGTTTATAAAAATACGAAACGTCAGTTTACTCCATCGAATTAGAAGTCGGGGTATAAGTTTCAGTTGAATCAAACTTTCAAATTAATATACAGGTGTATCTAGTTTCAGATTTGATGAGCTCGGCCCACGCATTATAAAGCTACATATCTGCTTTCATTGTTTTTAAGCCTCCCCCACACAGGCGCGTTATTATCGCGCGATAATATCGCAAGCGTTATTGCGATAATGCGTCCCGATTCCTTGCACACAGCTGCGTTTTTATCGCGCGATAATAACGCGCAGACGGACGCAGCGTCCCGCGTTATTATCGGTCGTTATTATCGCATCAGTGTGTAACTACTTGATCATCCTAATACAAAATGTACTGAAAACAGATATCGCAATAACGCTTGCGATAATATCGACCCATATACTTCCATTGCGGCGTTATTATCGCAGCAGTGTGTAACTACATGACCATCGTAATACAAAATGTACTGAAAACAGATATCGCAATAACGCTTGCGATATTATCGCGCGATGATAACGCGCCTGTGTGGGGGAGGCTTTATTCACCCACGCATATAATTTTGTCTCAATTTTCTGTAGGTGTTTCGCTTGCGCAGTTTCCAAGATCCATACCTACATACACTACACGATTGAGTGTTTAGTGCGATACTGGTGTTAATTCTGTTGTGCAAAGTCTCAAAACTAAACCAATTTGACAAAGCAAAACGAATTAAATCAAAATATGTCTTACAGGTAGGTACGGTTGCTGATGAATAATCAAGTGAATCCCTTACTCCTGCCAACGTTGTCGATCTCCATCGATGCAGGAGGCATCCGTTTTCTCTGACGCAAAATAAGGTGGTAAATAATTTGTCAAGTCGGTGTCATAATTATGTCGGTGTCGGTATGTACGAATACTGCACTCCTATCAGGTTTGGAATTAAATTATAGGCCTTGTAATGTAATCACCGTTTACTGTAACGTAATCAACGTGTACACTGTATGTGTATAGTACAATAATATTTTAACGGCTAGATATTATGGAATAAGCTTGGCTTCCCATGAATTGAGAACCTCCTTCTATTTTTACATCGTCGGTTAAATTTTTTACGAAGACGAACGAACGACGTTTGACGAAGTAAAAGAGCGGTGCTAAATATTTCGCATGTTTAACAACTTAACAAGCTCACTTTAAGCACTTTTACGTATGACTTTGTTAAAAGTTTAAACAACTTCTCAGTGTATGTTAGGAAAACCTATTCCTCCTAACTTTTCGTCGGAAGTGTTTTTATAATAATACTACACCAAAACTTCTCTGCGTGTGTTTACCGCCCTACTGGTAAAGAACTGGTCTGGTTACGATTTAGGATTCCGGTGAGATGCTATGTAGCAACCGTGAATGGTTCAGTACCCATCCCTGCCATGATTCATAGGATATGGGTCAGGTACAGAGTGTTATCCTTACTTTTTGGGATCACAGTGCCAGCAAAACTCACCAGCTCCAGGGACCGGATTCGGTTACTGGATGTATATTTGCCGTCGTATATTTCGTTTAGGGCATAATATGCTTCATCCATTGGGGCCCTGTGCGTACAAAGTAATTCTTGTGTTATATTCACTACCATAGAGGGACGGGAGTAAAGGATATTAAAAGAGTTGTTGCGGTCCATGTAAGGCACTTGGTCCATGTCACCGATCAGGAAGATTTCGTTAGCTTCCGCTAGTTTTGTTGCCATGGCTATCGCACCAAATTCATTCATGAGGGCCTCATCTATGACGAGTCGTTCGTATTTTTTCTTCTCTGTCCCTCGCAAACCATTCACCAGTAGTGATGCCATGGTTCTGACCTTGATCTTGGTATCCGCTCCGTATAGAGAAGTTATCTTACCTCTCAGAACATTAGTCGCCTCCGTGGTCGATGTTATTACCACGTCGCGGCTCTTGTCGAAGTTCCTGATTATCCACGTCGTTTTCCCACAACCAGGAACTCCGTTAACCTAGGTGTATTTGGGTACTTCCCATTCACACACACAGTTGTCACCTGTTGATGTGAAAATTTTAAGTCTGTAACTATCACGGTTCCAGCGATACAGCCTGATCACAGACGGACGGACGGACGGACAGCGAAGTCCCGTTTTTACGGTATAGGGTACGGAACCCCTGACAGACGGAGCGAGGTCCTTTAAGTGTTCCCTTCATTTTAGAAAGCCAAAAGTAAACCTAAAGAAACCCCACATTACCTACACTACCCTTGTACATTAAGAATGATCCGACTAATGTCTTTACATTTACCTACCGGCTGGCACTTATCTGTTATCTGAAAGCAGTTAATGATTCGTCGCGTTTATGGGCTGCAGTTAGGCGGTTTTACGACCCGAAGAAAAATGTCGTGAATAAAGTTAACGTATAATTCAAGTGCTTTGCGGTGGGGAGCGATGTTTCGTCGACTTTATATTCATTGAATGAATTATCCCAGTGGGTGTTTTTGAAACTACCAGAGATGCGCGTTTGGCGAAGTACGAGGAAATGTCTCTACCTACCTGCGCCTTTGGGTAAATTTAATTGCTGGGTGCTATAATTGACTGTACTCTTCAATTATAGCACCCAGCACCTGATGGCAAGTAAAGATGTTGCCGAGAATGCTAAAGTATCGTACAACAAGTGGAAGTTGCAAGGCATAAATAAACGTTTGCTACCTACTTACTCAAAATCTTGGCGGGACGCCTTTTCCGTGAGAAATTACCGAGTGGCCGCTCACCAGACTTTGGAAGGATGGAAGAATTAGACGAAGAATAAGAATCATCTTTTTTTTTTGTAGTAGATAATGTTAGCCTAAAGCAGTAGGTAGCAAAGATTAAAACGTGCAAGCTTTCACATATTTAAATGATTACTAAGTTGAATATTTCCAGGCATTTTGTCCAAACATAGAAACCCTCTCCAGAAATTTTACTCTGTCCGGGAAAAGCAGCAGCTAGTTGCGAAATACGGGCAAAGGAAAAACTTTGTTGAATGGAGCGCGAAGATTGTAGCGCTGAATTTCTTTTCATAAGTAAAACGCATTGGAAATCGGGATTGCAGACCGATATTCAAGCGTTCAAGAATCCTTACACTTCAAAACTAAAAATAACCTCTCAAAGAATTCGAAATTTAGTTCGTTGGTATTTTGTGCAGGCGAAATGTGTACAGCTTTGTGCTGTGGTGGTAGTTTTGTTTTCGTGCAAGTTATGTATTCTGTAATAGGTTTTGGTTGACTCACGTATGCGTGCTTCGGCTCTGCCTCGGCCCACCTTTACACGTTCATCTATTAATGCCTCTTTTGCTGGCCGCTGCAGTAATGTACTCTCTATATAAATACTCTCGAATAAGACGGGAATATCACTCAAGAAGGATTTGACTGCTTTAGATATAAATACGACATACTTAAACAATCTTTGAATATAAACAAAACTCTAGCAATACGTTAGCAAAGAAGAGTTTATTACGTATTAGTACGAGAGTATATTATTATGTTCCACAATCAAAATGACTGGAATAATCTTATTTCCTACACCCTTAAATCAGGCGCGGCTCCTGAAATTTTCAGCCTGACGTAACTTCGTTACCGACATGTACATACGGAAATTACTCCCTCGCAGGGAGATTATCTCGCATCGGTATATATATCGAAAATACCACTTCTTGGCGAAATGGAGCGCGCTTGGAATCGAGTGGGAGGTCGCGAGTTCGATTCCCACCACAAGCCACTTCAGAATTTTAAAGTGAAACTTATATTGTATCCTGCCAACAAAAATTAATTTTCATTTCGCAGTAATTATAGGCGTTGACAAGATAACTTTGCAGAGATTTCTCGTAAAATAATTATTATTGAACTCATTTAAGATTTCGTGTCACGAACTTCTTAAGTCTATCCTTGGAAACAAAGACTTTCCTTGAAACTAAGCGTAATTAATTTATATTCCCATCAATAAATAATTATAAGTAGGAAGGTATTATAGGTTTCAAATAAGATAGGATTTCTGGAAGTCATATAACTAGAACCTATAACATACATCTACTCGCTTAGGTTTAGGGTTTAGGCGACCTTTGTAGTGTAGTAACTGTTGGCATACTTCTGTAGATATTTATCATGATCCTTCCCTCCTTTAGGTGGAGGGAGGAGAAACTTGTCGATCTGATGTATACACCTCCAAGAGATTTAGAGTTTCGATGTGATGAGAAGAAGAAGAAACACATTATATAATTACATATACATAAACATATAAAATACAATAGACAAACAGAAAAAATAAATATCTACTTTAACAATATAGACACAAATAAGTTTAGGAAAACATTTAAAAATTCGGTACATAAAAATATTCGTGCGAACACATAAATTCGCTTTTACATTTTTATGAAAATCCTATAAGCAAATAACAGCAATGCTTTTTGTGAACGTAAGCAGGCTCATTTAAAACGAAACAGCAAATTTTAATTTCGAAACTAAAAGAACTAAAGCTTACACGACATCGAGCGTTGCGAAAAACGTGAAAACTTTCAAAGCACTTTCAGTTCAGTTTTTCGTAAACATTTATTTGCGGGAAACCTCGCTCGTTCATTGTGCAATGTGCATTATGCTACTGAGCTTCAAAAAGGTCGGCGGTAAAGTTGGTGAAAATATAAAGGATTCGCATATTATTTAATTTTGAGATAGAACTAAGAAAATATGGTTCAGTAAAAGTGGTTAATGATAATAATTAATAATCGTTAATACTACACTCGTAACAGAACAAAAAATATTTACTCATAGAATAAAACAAAAAAAACTCCTCCTTTTTTGTCGGTCGGTTAAAAACTTTGTAAATTAACAAACAACAGATCATAATTTCACAAATGAAAATAAATATCACGGCCACAGTAATATTTCAGCAATTTGTCAAACACCATGTGATAGTAGAACAAAGCTACAGTTATCACAGAAAACAATAACAAATCACGCTCTACAAAACCGTGTACTCCTAATCCGGGTTCCCCAGTCCCCCTAGATTTGGTGTGATATAAACATATATCCCCAGCTCCGCGAGCTAACCCGCGGATCACTGAGGCGTTTGGGGGACAAATTGACCTCTTTGTCTCTGAGCCACGCGCGCCGAAATCTCATTACGATCCGCGGCGTGGACATGTTTGTTATTCACTGTAAACCAACTGACTGTTTGTTTTGTGATCTATATTTTGACCGACTGCACTCTATGGAGACTCTCTATTTGCTAAATTGTGTATTTTAAATACTGATTTATCTTATGACTTCTATTTGATGAATCTGTCTTTTCAGAGATGAAATTTTCCTACAGATTTTTCATAAAAGCCTGGACATTTCGTCTGTACAGACATAAAAAAATGGGTCTTATCGAATATACTTACCAACTTATTTTTAATATGTTTTTATTACTTACAAAATTCAGTCAGTGCAATAAAAACCACCTTCAGTTTACCTGTGGACTGTCGTAAGCTCCTATAACTCGACGCGCGACAACTCTGTTGATTTAGGTACAGTTGATTAGTAAATAGCAGCCACAGATTAGTAAAAGATACTAATCTGTGATAGCAGCCTTCTCGGTAGATTTTTTCATACAAACGCTCGTACGTGATTATGGCGTTTTAACAAATTTTTCTTGATATATTTTTAACAAGTAGGTACCTTGCACCATACCTAGGTAGGTTTGTATAGAAACAAAAATTAAAATTTATTAGCAACAAATTCAGTACCAGCCTCCAAAAATCTGCATTCTTGCTGAAATTTTACATGAAATTTGGTCATTTCGTTCAGCTCATATTTTGTAAAAGTAAAAAAAAAAAAACTATAGAAACCTCGTACAACTAATAAAGATTCGAAATAACTAACATTATTTACATTTACTTGTAAGGCTTTTTCAAAATCACGTATTTCCTGAAACAAGTTTCATGAAATGCCGCGCTATTTTTTTTATTCCTGAACGCGCGATTGACGACACAGGCGTTATCTCGTTTTTATCGCAATGAGTCTTTTTCTAGGATTGCGTTAGACGAAACAGCAAGCCTGTAGACGCATTCGTTGCAAGCGTATTCGTTGTACTTGGATGGTCCGGGAAGGGTCGCCTTAAGGGATAACGTGTGAGCTTAATTACAACAATCGCGGCACAGGTTATTTCTAAACGACAAGGCGTTGTTATGTATTTTTTTTTCACCAAAAACTTAGTGTTAGTCTCAGACAGGTTTGGTTTGAAAAATAAAACGTATTTTTCATGTGTAAATTGAACGTGTAATACATTTATATTATAAAGAGATAAAATTTCACATCTTGTAAATATTAGACATTCTCATACAAATACAGCTGTGGCTTAAACGGTTAAACGATAATAATTAACATCCATTAAAATCTACTTTCAGCTTGGCTTGTATGTTGCCATTTTCGTAGAAATAACATCGATTTCGCATACAATTTTGAAATAGTCATAAATTACTTTGATGTAAGTACGTTTAACAAATCGTTCATTTTATATAGTATCATAAATTATAGAGTAAGGGTAGATCAGGAATGATGATGTTTAAAATACAGGCTGATAATACCGCGGGTATTTCAAAATATTTTACTTCTTAAAATATACTAAAAACCAAAACAAACTCATTATTATTGTTAGTTTATGTAAAATTTTCATTGCTGATCTCTATTAATTTGGTATAGTTGGTTATTTTTAAAGAAAAACTTACAAGAAAAAGTTTTGGAACTACAATAACTGCCATAATTAATTTAGTTGGGCGGGCAAAGATAACCGCACATTACAAATCACGCAATAAGTTTTTCAGTATTATAGGACTTAACATCTTATGATCTGAAAACATACCTACTGCGTGTCTCAAAAACTGCTCAAAATAAATAAAATAGGTATATTAGCGTTCAATCAGAAAACGGGATGTTAGTTGAAAGCATTTTACACACAAATCATTAAATATTTTACTCTTAGTTTAGTTCCTTCATTTACAAAATCCTTTACCACATACAGTTATACAATACAGTAGTCTACAGTTTATGTATAGGAGCATTGACCAATGACCATCGACGTTTAAGGCGTAATTGACTGCATTTGGAAGAGCGGAGCACTAATTGGCTTACCAGCGCTCAATTACAGCAGGATTTTCAAATGTCATGCGCTTATCCACCGAGGTGTAAATTATTTATAGAATCACAAGAAACCACTAAAATATGGGCATGTTTGTAAAGACGGACTTCTCAAAGTGGAAAATTTGCAGCTCTCAGTTAAATTAAAAGCTCTTACGTACGTTAAGAATTACAGATGTCCGACGTAGTTATGTATTAGAAGTTATGATATTTATTTAATTCTCTGTAACAATCATAGAGATTTAAATTTATAGGAATCATAGAGATTTTAAAAGACCGTTTGTCCTACTGAAATATTGCCCTGACAACTCTTCATGTTAATTTAATAATACATGAAAGCTATTAATTAATAAATAAATGAAATATAATTGCATTGTACTTACCTTTTAAGTTTTTAACCGACTTCAAAAAAAAGGAGGAGGTTCTCAATTCGACGCGTATGTTTTTTTTTTTTTTTTATGTTTGTTACCTCATAACTTTTGACTGGGCGAATCGATTTTGGTGATTCTTTTTTTATTAGAAAGCTGACGCTTCCCATGTGGTCCCATTTTAATTTCATCTAGTTCTGATTATGGTATCCTTGGAAAACCATATAAGTATTAATTTTCATTAAGTACTTGCGCGACAAATAGATGAATAACTCTATATCACGCCAACCGCTTTCGATGATTATTGTTTTATTTGGAAGAACGTACTTCAAGGGTGGTTTGGTGAAAACTTGATTAGGTTCTGATTATGGGATCTATGACAAAATAACGGAACTCTTCAATTCTTAGGAGCAAATTAACGATATTCAGCTGAATATTTTATAGGCTGTCCAGATATTTCCCTACCATAACGTCGTTATGGTCAAGTGGTCAAGTAACTGCCGTAACCGTATATGATGATGATCAATGGAACGGGCCTCCTTAACGGCTTACAGTAAGGATGCCACCTGTGGCAGAAATTCTAACTAGGTATCTGTAATCAAATTTCAATGTGCTTACGTTCGTTGTTGCATTGCAACATAAGTGTAACATGCGTGACGTCACTAAATGCTGATCCGTATGTTAAATCAATATTTACACGTGACCTTCATTGTCGGAAGACAGATTTCGAAGTCTAGTTATGATCTTTCGTCATGTGGTCTATTTAATAATTTGTTGGCGTCCAAATCTGATAAGACTATGCCTTCCAATCTTTTAACTCTACTAAGGGAAACATATATATTTGGCCCTTAGCAAAGTTTTGTTTTTGCCAAGGTCGATTACAGCCCTCTCAAAGGTGGTGCCTTGTAGTTTATGGACTGTAACCGCCCAGCTTAATATTAGAGGCAGCATTCGGCGCCCCACATCTCCGTAGCCTCTTAATGCCTGAAACGTAAGTAGTACTAGATGGAGGTATGGGTATGCAACCATCACTATCTTTTAGCCTAAGCCCAATAGATTCATCATCAAATTTGACATACACGGCTTCTGGTAGCTCTCCATCCTCTAATTGATCTCTCCTCAAAGCCGGCCATTTGTTTTTTTTTTTATTATACGCATAACTCCATTCACTAGTCCTTCTGAAACAACGATGTTGCCGGTTGCGTCTTAACATCGCGTGGGATTCGACGCCAATTTTTATATATATTAGTTTTTATCGATGGCAGAAAACCACCACAGCTATTGGCGTCTTTGGGAATTACGTTCTCTGGTGGTGTTCTACCATATGTCGCTAATTCACGAGACTCATCCACTGCGTTGATTTGGTAGAGCAGCCCGTTTAGTAGGTCTACCCATATTGAAAAAAACCGGCCAAGTGCGAGTCGGACTCGCGCACCGAGGGTTCCGTACTCAAGAAGTACTGAAGCAAAACAATCAGGCAAAAACCAATATGTTTATTTGACGTCGAGTACTTAGAAGAACTTGCGTTTTAATTACCTTTGTTAATGAACCGCAAAACTAACTTTGTTTGTAGAGGTTTATTGTTAATATCAAAAAAGTATGCTAGTTAGAGCATTGGCTATAGTTTTCCTGTAAAATATACGTAAATTCCTATTGACCATAATTATTTGAGATTTTTTGATTGGTCAACTCCGGAGATAAGGGGGGGAACGGTATTTTTTTAGACATTTTCCCCGATAAATCAAAAACTATCATGACTAAAAATAATTAAAAATCGGGTTTAGAATGTACAAAGTAAACCCTTTCATATGATACCCCACACAGTACAGTTATCTCACTTTTAAATTTCAACCCTCCGATTTTCCCCCCTTTTTAAATAAGAACAAAAATAATTTCCATTTTTTTTATTCCAGTGTCATTGGGCCACTAATATACACAACTATTCCAAATTTCATATCGATAGCTCCGGTAGTTACTGAAATAATCGAGTGTGACGGACAGACAGACAGACAGACGGAGAAAGTCGCACCATAAGGGTTCCATTTTACCATTTTGGTACGGAACCCTAAAAATAGTGAACTTCAGACCACTTAAAATAAAAATAAAAAATTAACAAAAACTATTCTTCTACATCTTTAAAATCTACTTACAATTGCTACTCATCAATATGTAGGTGCGATTTATACCAGTTACCATGCAAGAAGGTATAGTTTGTCCCTGACTTTGTGACTTGTTTGATTAAAAGGGCCCTGTCTCACGTGAGCAGCACGTTTAGTAGGTCTACCCATATTAAAAAAATAGTGAACTTCAGACCACTAAAAATCAAAAAATAAAATAAAAGTTTAACAAAAATAAAAACCGACTTCAAATAAAAAATGGAAAATTCTTTCCAAAAAACCAACTTCAAATGCCACTACAAAGAATGAAATAATTTTTAATGTACACCAATTCGAAGTCGGGCAATGTTTCGTTCAATCACTAATTGTTCTTCGTATTGTCTTCGCACATCAAGTTGTATATTACGAAGGACTATTAGTGATTGAACGAAACATTGCCCGACTTCGAATTGGTGTACATTAAAAATTATTTCATTCTTTGTAGTGGCATTTGAAGTTGGTTTTTTGGAAAGAATTTTCCATTTTTTATTTGAAGTCGGTTTTTATTTTTGTTAAACTTTTATTTTATTTTGTGTTTACTAGAGATAGGCTTGCGCTTGACTACAATCAAGACAGATATGATGAGGCCTCATGATGAGGCCTAGGATCGAGCGCGCTTGCCTAGAAAATGCCTATTCACTCTTCTCTTGAAGGCACCCAAGTTGTACTTGACTGGGAACACGGAAGCTGGAAGGGTGTTCCACACCTTAGCGGTACGTATCAGAAACGTGGAAGAAAAACGTTTCGTTCGAGTTCGCTAACACATTTTACCTACATAACCTAAATTTTTTTCAAAATTTTGTGGGTCCTTAATTTGGAAGATTCCTTAACTAATCTATATACTAAAACCGTCGGACATTGTTACTTAATAAGTACCTACCTAGGATTACTGAATAAGTAGGTATCAAATAACATTTGCAGGCCAACCACGTCTCGATTAGTTTGGGTCAATCCTTTACGTAAATTAAGTTTTCTCAACCCTTATACCGCCTATAAATGAATTGGGCTTCAGAACGATGTTTAGGTAGGTACATACTCGCATTTTTCTTGTTGCTTTTTTGCGTAAAATAGGTATCTACTCATCATGTGTAAAATATAACATGTATCAACCTTACCAATGGCGCAATGGCGGCGCGCTCGGATTCGAGTGGGAGGTCGCGGGTTCGATTCCCGACACGGGCCACTTTGGGATTTTATAATTTCTAAATTGGCTCAGGTCTGGTCTGGTGGGAGGCTTCGGCCGTGGCTAGTTACCACCCTACCAGCAAAGACGCTCCGCCAAGCGATTTAGCGTTCCGGTGCGATGCTGTGTAGAAACCGTTGGGTGTAAATTTACTTACCCTTCCAAGTTAGTACGATAACATCTTAGACTGCATCATCATTTACCATCAGGTGAGATCGCAGTCAAGGACTAACTTGTATAGAATAAAAAAAAAAAAACTAATATTATTATGGAGTTTGCTTTAGGTGTTATTCCAAACTTTGTTTCTACGGAGTTTTCGACGAAACTCACGTCTCGGCCAGTTTCTTCATTGATAGGCTGGCCGTTAGTGTGTTATAGTAGTCTTAGTTATGAGTATTTTTATCTTAGGTAGGTAGGTACTTTTATCTGTTGTACAATTAGAGTATCGTCCAGTGACGAAGCGCGACGCAAGTAGGTATTTTCAAAATTGATATACATAATATATGCCCATAGAGAGAGTTGCAAGGCCTACATTTTAGTTTTGAAACATTGCTTCGGGTGATAAAGTTTTTATCAAAAACGTTTACTGAATTGGACAATGATTGTCTCAATAGATTAGATTCAGTACACCTTAATATAGGCTCGTACGTTTTATTTTTTTAGTATTATAGTTTAGATAAATTAAAAAAATACGTTTTTAGCTCAAAACTATGGTTTCTTAGACGCTAGTAACTTTTAAGATAATTTATCGCTTTTTTTGTAAGAAAACTTACAGCTAAAGCACGGTCGCAGAGCACGAAGAATTTCGTACATTAACCTGTTACTACCTGTCTCTGTCACTCCCGCGTCAAAATAATGCGGTCACGTTCGCACAGGACGGGGTCATTGCACCTGTGCGTGCGAGAGGCATTATTTTGACGCGTGAGTGACAGAGACATGTAGTAACATATTCTTTCTATTCGGCGACCGGACTATAGACGATCTTCTTAACAGTCTCTCCTTTTTACACGCAATGACGTCATTTACTTCTGGATGTGTCATCGACATACCAATGGTATATCGATGGGATGTGTGCACATTTCTGGCATTACTTTTAGCGTTTGAGGATTGAGTACGCACAGTCATTTATAATTCACATCTTTAGACACAGCCCATGTTGTGCCAACTCATCCTCTGTCCTTCATTACAAAAGATGAGCATAAAGGAACCGTGAAATCTTGAAGAATACATGCGTTTGCCCACGACTCCTCTTGCGTGTTTTTTTCGATTATTGAAAATGTGGCAGGCATTGTTTTCTCAGAAAATAAATATTTCTAGCGCTGAGAGATGACTCCCTTAACTCCTTATTCTTTTTATATAAGTACTAGAGATGAGACTAACAAAACGTTCACTTGATGTTAAATGATACACCAGCTCATCTTAGATGCAGTGCGTGCCACGTCTTTGTGTTGCAATAGCATACGACGCACTGCACTGCGCTCATCATCCTGAGATAGTTCTAAGTCTAATAATGCCCAGTAAATCTATCAGTCAGCATACAGTGCCCTTAAAACTGAACAGTGATATAATACTGCTAAATAACTGACTATTGTACCTACCTGCCCGGATGAACTTCCCAAGAGTAGAGAAAACTACCAACCGTTTTGTATACATTTTTTGAATTACTACTTCTGGATGTGTTCACCGACAAACAAAAGAACCTTACATCTTTGTGTTATGAGTAAGATAATAAATATTGATTGTGACGACGCATAGGTTGTCTGAAAGGTGTTTACTAAAACTCGAAAAGCCTAGAATATCATCTTTAATAATCTTCGTCTTTTTTGTATATCGTTTATAGATATTTTATATAAGGCCTTTGTGTATTATTAGATACCTACTAATATAAGACTTGAAATATAAGTGGTATTAGTTATACCTAGAATAAACACGTCTACCATGTTGTAAATATTAATAAAAAATATTTACAAAGCTTGTTGTAAATTAGGTTAGGTTAGGTTAGGTTAGGTTAGATTAGGTTTGGATTCTTGGCTCGGCCGCCGTCTCGAGCGGTCGTGTCCGGAGAATACGCAGAGCTGTTATCGGTGTACACGCCCCGCCTCCCCGCGCCCCGCCGACGCGTGTTCGTCGCGGCTCATTGCCGTGGCTCGAGGTATAGAACCAATCGACGCGGATCGCGAGCATATTATCTACCTGCCGGAAACACGACGTACGGAACGCGGAGTCCCATTGAGTTTACCGCTAAACCCCTATTTCACCAGTGGGTGCGGTTTGTGTTCTCGCTCGCGGGCGCCTAGCTGGGCCTTCCTTCGGGATCTCACCTGGCTGGGTTGCACGCGCCGAGGGAATAACAGGCCGTACCTACAGTAGGGGTAGTGGTCACGGTGTTGTGCTGAGGTATAGTGCATCGCTATTGTGCGTGGCTGAGGTTAAGCTATCGCTACAGGCAAATCGCTGTGCTCCGTTCACTTTTCGAGCCGCCCCGCTTGGGCGATGACATGAGTGTCTGACCTCTTTTACAGGTTAGACAGTTCGAGTTCAAGCGGGTACTGGTTTAGAAATGGACGAAGACCCAAGTACTTCCTCAGTGGCCGCTGCGGCTCATAATTTGCGGCCGCGACGTATAAAGAAGACTAAGGCCGAAACCCGGGATCGAAGTCCTATATTCCATTCACCGGAATCGACTTCTGATACGGAAAGTTCGAGGGCATCGTCTCTAAATCGTGGTGGTACAGGGATTACTCATGCGAAAGCTACACTAAGGGCGGCTAATGAGGAAGCTAATGAGAAATTATTCAATCAAGCACTGAGAGATCGAGCATTCCGCCATGAAGTTCAACATGAAGTTGTACTTGATCCCGAGGAGGAGGCCTCAGAGACTCAAAACAATGCTGCAGATACCGACAAGCTCACAGCAGAGGAGCTGCGAGCTCGGGCTGGTCAGAAGGTAGCAGCTATCATTCAGGTGGCCGCCAAGTCAGGGAATTTAAAAGGGCCCTTCGTCAAGGTTCTTAAAGACGCAGCCGGCGCTCTGCAAGAAGTGGTCGATACTCTGGCGGCCAGGACGGAGGCTGAGGAGACCCGACGTCTGAGAACCGACAACAACCGGCTCAGAAAAGAAGTTGAAAATCTGAAAGCGGAGTTGATAGCCCACCGGCGTGAGTTCACGGAAATGCGAACCACAATAGCGGCAAAGAGTGTTGCTTCTACAGCGGCAACACTAAGCGGGGAAGTTTTGGAGGAGATGAAGGCTTCCATCATATCTTCTATTGGTGCCATCATAAACGCCAAATTTGAGGGAATCGAACCACGACTTCTGCCTGAGCAAAGTTACCGCCCTCCGCTGGCAGCGGACAGAAAAAGAGCGGCGACCCAACCGTCTCAGCCGGCTACGTCAATGCCTCCACCGCCAGCAACGCAGAGATCTGCTTCATATCGGAATACACCACAGTCTCAGGATGCTGCGACGCCATCGCCCAGTATGTATACGCCAGAAGCTGGACCAAGTCAGTCTCAACCGATGGAGACTACAGACTGGGCAACGGTTGCAAGGGGAAAAGGGAGAAAAAGAACTGCTGTTTCGACGCCTAATGTGGTCACAACGACGACCTCTAAAGCGTCTAGCGCTTCGACAGCAGCACCAAAGCCGGTCAACAGATCCACCAAGTCGGCTCAACAGAGGCTCTCAACCCCTAAAACTTCGGCGATTGTCATTACCTTGCAAGCGGGTGCAGCTGAGAAAGGAATTACCTATGCCCAAGTTTTGGAGCAAGCAGAGCGTAATGTGAATTTGCAGGAACTCGGTATTGGTGAAGGCATGAAGATTCGTAGAGCTGCTACCGGAGCCAGGCTACTTGAGCTCCCAGAGGGCCTGACCCCAGACAAGGCTGATACACTAGCCAGCAGGCTCCGTACAGCGCTAGATGGTATGGCCGATATCATACGGCCTACGAAAACTGTGTCGGTCAGATTGTCTGGTTTAGATGACTCTGCAACGGTAGAGAAAGTGGCAATTGCTATCGCAAAGGCCGGGAACTGCCCTCAGACTATGATTAAGGTTGGAGGCATACAGTTTGGCCCCCGAGGCATGGGATCAGCCACGGCACATTGCCCGGTTGAGGTGGCTAAATTGCTATCTGAGTCTGGGAGACTACTGGTTGGTTGGAGTTCCACAGTTGTCCAGGTGCTTGAGCAGCGCCCTCTTCGTTGCTTCAGGTGCATGGGCTTGGGGCACACGAGGGTTATTTGTCCTTCGACCGTGGATCGAAGCAACTCGTGCTACCGGTGCGGCATTGTTGGCCACAAGTCAGCCAACTGTACTGGCCCTTTTCATTGCTTGGTGTGTTCGGACTCTGGCTTGCCCGCTGATCACCTAATGGGAGCCAAGAACTGCCGCCCTCCCTCCACAAAGGGAAAAGAGAATATACGGCCGCAGTCCGTTGTGAATGAAGGTCAACGTACTTCACGAGAGGAAGCTGGAAATATGTCTTCATGAGTCAGCCACATAACATAAACTTCCTTCAGGCGAACTTAAACCATTGTGCAGGGGCCCAGGACCTTCTGTTGCAGACGATGGCTGAGTGGCAGGTTGACCTGGCGGTTGCTTGCGAGCCATATTACGTGCCACCCCATACTCACTGGGTAGGAGATTTAGACGGATCGGTAGCAGTTCTAGCCGGGAGCAACATCTCTTATCTCCTCATGGCGCTAGAAAGAGGCTCGGGGTATGTGGTAGTGAGATGGGGAGTATACGTGTTGGTTGGAGTTTACTTCTCACCTAACCGCAGCCTATCGGAGTTTGAGAACTTTCTCGATGTTGTCAGAGAGGCCATCGATAGGCATACGGGATCTGGGCAGGTTATAGTCCTCGGTGACTTCAACGCCAAGTCCCAAGCCTGGGGGAATCCTATCACCAATATGAGGGGACGGGCCGTCGAGATATGGGCTCTCCTCTCCGGTCTATCCCTCCTCAATGTAGGGACGGTGCGCACTTGTGTGCGACAGCAGGGGGGATCGGTGGTGGATCTCTCCTTTGCCGTTCCCTCTGTTGCCAGTAGAGTCACCAACTGGAGGGTAGAAGATGAAGTAGAGACTCTATCAGACCACAACTATATCCGATTTGAGATCTCCAACGGCTTCGACTCAGCGGCTCTCCCGAGACAAATTAGTCGGTTTCCGCGCTGGTGTGTGAGTCGTCTAGATCGGGAGTTAGCGGAAGAGGCCGCTATTGTGCAAAGATGGTCCGCCCTCAGCAGCAATGATGATGCTAGCATAGAGGTATTAACGGGTCGCATATCCAACGCCCTGAAGGAAATGTGTGATGCGTCGATGCCGAGAGCCCAAAGGAGGCCGCCGCGACGCTGCGTATATTGGTGGTCTCCGGAAATAGCGGATCTTCGACTGACCAGCAATCGAGCACGCAGAGAATACGTACGGAGTCGTAGGCGGAATGGAATTTGCCTAGAACTGGAATCGCGGCTGCGGGATGCCTATCACGAGGCAAAGAGGGCACTTCAGGTGGCTATTAGTTCGGCAAAGGAGCAGGCCCGTGAGGAACTCCTTGAGAACCTAAACAGAGACCCATGGGGGCGTCCATATCGCATGGCACGAAATAAGCTTCGCACTCAAGGGGTTCCTTTAACGGAAAGCCTGCAGCCGGAGTTCTTAATGCGTCTGGTGGGACAACTGTTTCCAGATGCCTCAAGGCACAGCCCTCCTTTAATGTCATCGTCTGCCAGACGCATGGAGGTAGCCAGCATCCCTCTAACTACGGAGACTGAGATAGACCTTGCCTTTGACCGCTTACGGACGAAGAAGACGGCGCCAGGTCCCGATGGTGTTCCTGGTAAAGTCGTTTGCATTGCCATTAAGGTCCTTAGGCAGTGGCTGCGAAGACTGTTCGATAAGTGTCTACTCGCTGGACAGTTCCCGAAGCCGTGGAAAGATGGAAAGTTGTGTCTGTTGCGGAAAGAAGGTCGTCCAGCAGACTCCACCGCTGGGTATAGGCCAATAGTCCTGCTCTGTGAGATAGGAAAAGTATTTGAGAAGATTCTCGCAGACCGCCTCACTGTGCATCTCGAGACTGTCGGCCCAGGTCTATCAGAGGCACAATACGGTTTCAGGGCCGGCCGCTCTACACTGGACGCCTTGGACGCTCTGAAGTGCCTTACATCGGAGGCTGTGAATGAGGGGAACGTAGTGCTGGCGGTCTCGCTGGATGTGGCCAATGCCTTTAACAGCCTCCCCTTTGAGACGCTTATGGAGGCTTTTCGATATCATGAAGTGCCTCCATATCTCAAGAGACTGTTGGATACATATCTTCAAGAAAGGGAAGTGTTGTGGGAGAGGAATGATGGGCAATTGCTCAAGAGACGTGTCTGCAGAGGAGTTCCGCAGGGGTCGGTCCTGGGGCCGATATTGTGGAACATTGGGTTCGATTGGCTTCTGCGGTGTCCCCTGCTTCCGGGGATGAGGGTCCTGTGTTACGCGGACGATACCCTCGTTACAGCTAGAGGAGGATCATATGAGGAAGCGGCTCGGTTGGCTACGGTTGGCACATCTCTGGTGCTGACTAGAATAGAAGCGTTGGGCCTCAGTGTCTCAGTGTCAAAAACAGAGGCACTCCTCTTTCATGGGCCGCGAAGAGGGCCCCCTCGTGGTGCACGCATTACTGTACGGGACACTGAGATAGAAATAAAAGGCGAGATGAAATATCTCGGACTCACATTGGATGGTCGTTGGTCTTTTGTGCCGCACTTCCGTCGACTTTCTCCGAGGATAATAAAGACCGCCGCTGCACTCGGAAGGCTGCTACCTAATATCGGGGGGCCGCAATCTGCCTGCAGGCGACTCTATAGTGGTATTGTGCGAAGCATGGCACTGTACGGAGCGCCTATTTGGGTGGACGCCCTGTCATCACAAAATAAAATCCTTTTGCGGAGACCGCAAAGGGTCATAGCGGTGCGGGCAATAAGGGGATACCGTACGGTGTCATGGACTGCGGCTACGCTTCTGGCGGGCGATCCCCCCTGGGAGCTGCAAGCTGAGGTGCTCGACGTGGTGTACCGGTTCAGGGCAGACGTAAGATCTCGGGGCGACCGGCCAGGAGCTGAAGGATCGAGCAGATACAGAGCGCTGGCAAATGCGGCCCTTATCCAAAAATGGAGGGAGGAATTGGAGTCCCCTACTGCTGGATTATGGACGGTGCAGGCAATTAGACCCCATTTACAAAGGTGGCTTGAAAGGCGGCACGGGTCGCTTACCTATCGTCTGACGCAGGTGCTTACTGGGCATGGTTGTTTCGGTAGGTACCTGCATCAGATTGCGCGACGAGAGGTATCGCCAGTATGTCATGAGTGCGGTGCACCGGACGATACAGCACACCATACTTTGGCAGAGTGTGCATCGTGGGGCCCTCAGCGACATATCCTGTCGTCATTCTTACAGGGAGAATTCACGCTGTCCGCCATAATAGGCGAAATTATTGACAAAGATGAGTGCTGGAATGCAATGGTCTCGTTCTGCGAGAATGTCATTGCACTAAAAGAAGCTGCGGCACGAGAGAGAGAGCAGGCGGCTGATGCTCACCCGTGCCGCAGAAGGCGGACAGGAACCAGAAGAAGGCGCTATGCGCATCTTCTCCCTCCGTGAACAACGAGGAAACAACGCCGGAGCGTCACAGTAGCATGCGAAAGCGATCCTGTGGCGCCCCATTAAGGCGCAGAGGGCTCCGCTGGGGTTTAGTGGGTATTCTGGCCGCTTCTCGGCCAGCGAGTCCCACATACCCGCCCCATTGCACTGCCCGGGGCGGGATGCGTAAATGCATTCCCCAGCGATAAAAAAAAAAAAAAAATAAAAAAAAAAAAAAAAAAAAAAGGTTAGATTAGGTTAGGTTCGGTAAACATTAATTTTCTGAATTATACTTGTGGAGTATGAATGGAAATCGCTTTAAGTAGATATTTCAGATAACGTGTCCCCATTCCTGATAAAAAACCTATAAAGTTCCAATAAATTTGGCAAGGTTGACATTTAAGGACGCACGTATAAAATAGAATCATAAAACGTGAAATTGATTTGGACATTTACGTTACCCTTGTGCTTTGAACAGAGATTTTCTTGTAATAATAATATTATAATGATATTTTCTCCTTTTTCTAATTTTTGGACAACTCAATCTAAAAACTTTATTTATTAAACTTCTAAAATATAATCTTAAAGTTTTATTGGAACACTTTGTAAGGACACTGACTGAAGGACAGAGATGGGTAAATCGATTTATTCTTAAAATTAAAGTCGGACTTTTTGTCAAAATCTTTTTATTGATAAAATTGCCAGATTTTGGTCATACAAAGGTCTAACCAATCAGTCAATCAATTAATCAACCCAACCAATATACTAACTTATTACAGAGGATGATATTTTTTTAATTAAATATTTATTTTCTATTTGTATTACGGCAAAACAAATGCTTTTAATTTATAAGTTGTAACAAAATTAAAGATGAAACGTTAATTTTGATGAAGCGTTTAGTGTGTTTGAAATCTAGTAATGGTCTAGGATCTAGATTAACAACTGGCAAGGTAGGACAACGTCTGGTACGTCAGCTAGTTTATTCAATAAAGTTAAAACTGTTGATGGATTCAAAGTTAGAAAACAAGTAGAAAGCTTTTTGAGTGCTCCCAATAGAAGTTATAGATGTAATAATATATTATATTAATTTTACAGTCTAAAGGGTAAAAATAAGCTGATGAATAATAATTTATTAATGCAATTATGTACTGATTTATTATGTACATGCAATATTTATTATTAGGACAATATTATGCTCTCTTAATTGTATTATTCCAAATAAAAAAATATGTGTCTTGTCTAAGAAGAGTCATAAAGCATTAGGGGTAAACAGTTGTGTTGGAATAAAGTCCTCGTTCTATCCGTCTACTTAGGTCTGGATTTATCGCCGCGAATATTTGAATTGCTCTTTCTTGAAGAAATCTGACTGCGGGTTTTATGCTGGATAGTATATTCTCTATCAATCTGTTTCTTTCGTCGCTGCTCAAGCTAGCATACAAATCTCGTATTTGGTCGAAATTGTATGATCTTTCTTCTCTAATTTTTAGTAATGTCCTTTTATTATTGTTCTTGTACGGTGCAGGTCCATTGAAAGCGTTTGGGTAATAATTAGGTGTGCCTTTTTCATTGTCGCCAAGAGGAGGTCGACCATCTCTGTTATAAACCAGAGGTCTTGTCTGATTGGGATAGTTCACGCGAATTTTGTTATAGTTGACACCTAAACGGTACGAATGGCTACCTCGGTAAATTATAACACGTGATTGGAACAATCTGTCTGGTGAACCAATAATACCATCTACAAGATTAGAAGGACTCATTGCCACCTGCTCTATTTCAGCGAAGTAATTAACCGGGTTCTTATTCAATACCAATTTTCCAATTGGCATTAAAGGATATTCATCGATCGGAATATTTCTCGTTATGTCGAATGCTTTAAAACCAATTCTTTTCACGTCGTCTAATGTCAAGACTTGAACGCTCAGAGTCCATACAGGAAAGTTTCCATTTTCTATGGCTCGGTATAAATCTCTGGTATTGTAATCAAAATCAACTTCCTGAATTGTTCTTGCTTGTGCTGAGGTAAATGCCTTAACTCCAGACTCTGGTGTTAAATGGAATTTGATGAAAAATATTTCACCATGTTTGTTCTCTACCTGAAAAGTGTGTACACCATAGCCTGGCATATGACCATAACCGTTCGGTATGCCGTAATCTCCAAATGTATACAAGAAGAAGTGTAAAGACTCCGGGTGTAGTGTTATGAAATCCCACACCATGTTTGGATCGTGAAGATTCGTTGCCGGATTTCGCTTCTGAGACCGAGCGAAATTAGGAAAAGAATTCGGTTCGTTAGTAGGAAACACTGGAAAATTTATGCCGACTAAATCGAAATTTCCTTCTTCTGTGTAGAATTTAACAGTGAACCCACGACCATCTCTAATAAGATCACTACCGCCTCTTTCAGCTCCAATTAGTGAAAATCTTGCAAGAACCGATGTCTTTTTACCATCTTCACTAAATACCTTGGCTTTGCAGATAGCTGATATATTTTGCGTTACTATGAAGTGGCCAAAAGCTCCGGCTCCTTTTGCATGGACAACCCTTTCAGGGAGTCTTTCTCGGACCTGATGAGATATTGATTCCATGAAGTACTCGTTATAAACTAGCCTAGTATTAAGTGTGTTTGTAGCATCCTGAAAAGTCACCGCTGCACCGGTGCTTGTTGTCAGTGTGCCTATAGGACCCTAAAACAAACATGCATGTATTAATTTATTGTATTTTCACATTATTTAGACAATATGAGGTTGACATAAGTCCTGTGGAAATCATTGATTTTCCCGAAATAAAAGTAGTTTATGTCATTCTCCACGCTTTCAACTATGCTTGTGGAAAAAATCATGTAGTTTAGTTGTGACGTGATTGCAGGACAAACAATATATTAAATAAATTTGTATACTATTACTAGTAAATATATATGTATTTACATGGATTTATTCCACGAAATCCACCAAAAATAGTACACACAATGGCTAAATGGCCAATTTTTGTTACCAAACTCCTCCGCAACAGCTCAGTTATTTTTTTGTATCCCTAATGGCAAAACTACATTTTCCGGGTCAGCGAGTAATGTATAATAAATATTATGTCTTATCCGATTATAATATCACTTATTATGTCTTATCCGATTATAATAGTACATACATTATTCCGGTTAAAGGAGCAAATTTTACGGCATGTATTTTTCTAATGTAAGTCAAACCTGGTTAAGTGAGAGCTCAAGGGACCGAGATCTTTTCCCTTATAGAGGTTTTTTTCAGTTTACCCGAGTTTCAGATTCAAGAGGGCAAAATGACGGGACTGGCAAATTTTCTCACTAATAGAGTTTTCTCCCTAACCCAGTTCTCACTTACTCAGCTTCGACTGTATCTAAAAACTTACCATAGTTCTTTCCCGGAAGCGTTCTATTTGACTGATATCTGAATTTGTTTCCATTGACGCACGTATTGCCAATATTGTTATACAGGTCACAAGTAAAGCTGTACACAAAACTAGTGTTTGCATTTTGTACAATATATCTTATTACTATTATTTAATACCACCTGCAGAACCAAGCACTTGGGGTCTTATTACAGAATGAAAGATAATAAAGTATGTACAATATAAAACGCAACGTCGTTTTAAATTAATGTTTTCATACTTTACTTAAAAATCGATTAACTGTTGTCGGTAAATTTACATTTAAATTTAAACCGTATAAAAATCGATTTGCTTCGTTTCATCCAGTTTTAATTTATATTCGTACTAGCTGATGCCCGCGACTTCGTCCACGTGGGATAAAAACTATTCTATCTTTTAAGTTGGACCAAATGACAGATATTCACCAAGTTTGAACTAAATCGGTTCAGTAGTTTAGGAGTCCATCGCGGACAAACATTGTGACACGAGATTTATATATATTATTATTAAGAAGATTGATATATATAATTTTAAATTAGAAAATGGCTGTTGATGTATCATGGCACAGATAGCTACAGTAAAAAATAACAGTAAACGATAGACGCTCCAAAAGTTCACAGAATATTTAATTATATATTCACTTTATAAATAAATAGTTAAATTAAAATAAAAAATATAGGGGGGCTCCTACACAACCAACGAGATTTTTTTGCTTGTTTTTGAATTTGGTTGGCTTTACTTTAATACTTTGGGGTTTACTTTAATACTATTTAGAATTGGTCCTTATAGTACGGATCCCTGAGTGCCCGAGCCCGTCTCGCACTTTTTTAGGTAACCTATAAGTCCAATGACACATCTACTTCGAATTACGTTCGGCGTCATTCGTACATTCACGTATTGAACAGAACTTTCAGCACCGGTACGATCTGCAGGTGTGTCTCAAGTCTTTAGGCTAAGTCAGTACGCAAAATTGATCCCAACAAAATGAGTTTTTTATCTAATAGTAGTGATAACGCTAGACAAATCGCATTGTTCTGCTTGGATTGATATTATTTATTTAAAATTTTGGAAAAGGCATGGAACTTTTATTGACAGCAACAATAACAGGCAACAGCCCATGAGCTTTTCTTAGGGTTTCGTACCCAAAGGTTTAAACGAGACCCTATGCCGATTCCGCCATCCCTCTGGATCTGGCTGTATCTTTTGAACTGTGACAGTTAGTTGAAATTTTCATATGATGTGATGTAATTCTGTTGTCGCTCTATCAACAAAGACTAAAAACCAGAACAAAATAAATATAAAAGAGGGCTCCCATACAAAAAACTTTATTTTTTTTTGTTCGTTTTTGGTCGAAGATGCAAAAGTCCCCAAAATTGGAGCTTCAGCATCATTATCTCGTTACGATGTGTGATGCAGAAGCCTTACGAAACCTTCGTGCGCGAATCCAACTCGCACTTGGTCGATTATTTTATTGTTGTCACACACGGACATATCTCTGAATAGTGAGAGTCCCGGGGTCTAGAACTGCGAACATATTTATTCTACTGATGCAGAGCAATAAATTAATTTTGGGCTCACTAACGGGACGGGTAACCACTAACGGGACCCACGTACAAAATGGAGTCATAAAATATTAAATTGATTTACAGATTTATTGCTGCGATACCCACGAAGAGATTGGCGAAACGACATCCATAACATTTTTAGATGAATACAGCCCCTTGATTCAGAAAAAATACTTATTCGCTGGGTGCGTAAGGCATAGTGGGGGACACAAAAGTGATGTCAGCGCCCGCTGAGGACAATACAAAACTACGGGTGGGAACTATGACCATAACAATAACACGTGTGTCAGTTTAATTTAATAAATAAAATAAAATGGGTCATTTAAGTTGTTGTGTAGTCGATTGCAAAAATACTAGTAGGAATAGTAAGTTTTATAAGTTTCCGGTTGCCAAGTGGAAATTAAATCAGCGAAAAAATGGATAACTGCTGTTATAAGGCAAAAAAAAAATTAATTTAATCTGACAAAAAAATCTGTCAATTTGAACTAACAGGAATGAATGGTTTTTTAACTACCTATCTAATTTTACAAATTCAATAAAATAAGGCCTGCTTCCAACATTTAAATGGTACTCCTAACGATTCAAAACTGGCATCCTGAAGGTATACCTTTTGACCCTACTGTTACAGGTAATTGTTTGTTAAGCTATTTGAATTACAGTTTCGAATCTCATTAGGGTCGACCCTTTATGTTAATAGACTTAACTAATTCCGGCCAATCAGAAAAGTAATGGAGAGGTTATATGACTGATTTACTGACTACCTGTATCGTTAGTAGATTTTAGATCGAAGGCTGGTTCTATACTACTACAATTATTATAAAACTGAACTGTAATTCAGATAATGGTTTCAAAGTTGAAAATTCAAGAAAAAATCTCGATATTTTTGATCATAATATTTTTTAGGTAACAAGCAAAGTATTATGAGGAGATTCCTCTAAGGGGTTTCATAACATCATATTAGAAATATTATGTTGAAAATTAATTATAATAGAATATACCAAGACGAAGAAAAAGGTAAAATATTCATTTATGCTTAGGCTGTATTAGTGCAGTTTTAAAAGTTTAGTTTAGGTAGGTGCATAACATCTATGAACATGAACATAAGCAGTGAAAACTATTTTAATATGTATTTCTGTTTTGTGCAATTTCTTGTGTGGTGCAAATAAAGAGTATTTATTTATTTATTTATTTAAAAGCAGTGGCGAAGTTGTAACTACTATGATCAATTTGGACGAAAAGAATCCCGATCCCGGAGATCCCGGAAAACTCCAAGGAAACCCAAATGCGAGGGCGGAACCGCGAGTAAAACCTAGTACATATTTTTGAAACATAGCTTTGAAAATTTCCTATAATGTTTTCACGGATGTGGCATCAATTACTTACTGTAGTATTAAGGATTATTTACATGAATCAAATCCTTGGGAGTGAATGAACTGCTGTATTATAATTACTAGCTCAACTAGTTTTTAAGAGCATTTGTGAAGTGGTGATAACCGAAAACAAAACCCGGCTGAGTTTGTTGTGGGCTTCTTCTCAGTGCAGGGCGCGTTGGAACCCTCGTAAACTTAGTTTTAAGTCGACTTGTAGTTATCACCGTACATAATATTATGTAACAAATATTGTTGACGTTTTACAAGTGCCTTGTAAGTTAGGCCTATGTGAAATAAATATATTTTGACTTTGACTTTTGAATTGTGCTCTATGAAAAAGTGGTTGGATAGTGAATGTGGGTTTTCACAATAATTTTTATCGCCACGCTTAAAAACGTTTTCTAAAGCTAAACCCTTATTCAGATGGTTATGAATAATCTACAAACACTATATTTTAGTACTCTCTACTTCAGGATATTTCCTTATTGTAGTGAGACATAATACCGCACCAGTCACCTGATTAATATTAATGAACTGTATTTCGTAGGAACCCTCTATTTGAATTGTACGGAGTTACGGATTTGTTGTTTTCTGCATGCAGGGAATCCTCGAGCCGCCACACGATCGTATGTGAGCAAATACTAGTTCCCCTCTACTCCTATTTACCTGTTAAATAACAAGGTAAATCTCCATATTTATTTGTTTTCAATTTATTTATTTACAACTTGATCTATTACTTTATCTGCTTTTAAACATTTGGTAAATCATACCTACTAGAAATGGAATGAATACGTACTCTAGGTTCTCATTATTATTTTGTCTTTGCAGTCTCGTAATAATAAAACTTATTTTATTTAATTGAATTCAAGCGACAGACTACTCTACAGTTTTACGCAAAGTATATTATGCTTACCGCTAAAGCGTAATAGTACATTGTTATCCTAGGGATGAAAGTAACTTATTTAGTCCCGAGACGGGGTTTGGCGCCCGAGCGTAGCGAGGGCGCCTATAGTTCGAGGGACTAAATAAGTCTTTATCCCGAGGTAAACACTGTGCTTTTCATTACGAATATAAGGAAAGTCAAAATAAAAATAGAAATTAGCTAAAGAAAATTGAATAATTGTGTCAATAAAAATCACTGTTAAACAGAAGCCTAAACAAAACTCTACAACTCGAAAAACAAATGAAGATCGGATTGCCGCTTGCCACTTTCCCGCCTTTTTTTTTCTTTGGCCTAGCCGGCGGGCTATGCATTTAGCTTTATAATACTCAAGTATTGTCTATGATTGTCTATGAATCAGTTGTCTTTACTTTATGAATAAAGTCTATCTTTCTTCTTGTATACGGATGCACTCGGGTATGTCGTGTTTCATTTGAACTCCAATAAAAATGTGACAACTAGTTTTTTTTAATTATTTGACAGCTGTCAGTTGAAAACGATTCTCCCTAGGGCTGCAAAGTATTACTTTCAACCCGCTTCTCAGGCAACTTCAGACCTACTTTCCGTGTATGAGTGATGAAAAGATAATAAATACGCTTGTATTATTAAACTTATCCGCTATAATATTATAATAATTTGTTATCTTCGCGAAGACTAAGAGTACGCCCGAGAAATCCCTATTACACTTGTTCTGCGATAATATTTGTTGTATTATGCAGAAACTTCCATAACATATTATTATAATGATATGTTATTGGTACGGATGCAAGCAAACATTTACCTTCCTTCGATGTTACCGTGGAAAACAATATTTGCATACGATAATTGCATGTTGCTATCTCATAAATTATATACTAAGTAGGTATATTTATCATTTCTTTTAATTTTGAGCCTGTTTTTAAAAATACAAAATAATATAGTTGTGTTTTGCTATTTCGTTCAAAAGAAATACTTATTTATCAAATAACTAATAGGTAATTCTAAACACGTAACCCAATTTTTTAAAAGTCTATTATGTACTCCTTTTTACGCGCAAAGGTCTAAACTAATGGCACGGAACACTTAATAGTACAAGTATCAGAAGTCTGGAAGAAAAAGTACCACAGAACACCATAATAGTTGATGTTACTAAAAAGCTATAAAACCTAAAGGTCTGTTTTAACACTTTCCGAACATTAATGGTTAATAAACGAGTAAATAAGGTAAAAATGTATTCTCCGACTTTTAATTCGATGTAATGTATAATTTTGTTTAGAAAGTCACTTATTTTATAATATTTAAAGTTATATTAAAAGTGGAATATAGCACAATTATTGGAGTTTATAAAAATACGAAACGTCAGTTTACTCCATCGAATTAGAAGTCGGGGTATAAGTTTCAGTTGAATCAAACTTTCAAATTAATATACAGGTGTATCTAGTTTCAGATTTGATGAGCTCGGCCCACGCATTATAAAGCTACATATCTGCTTTCATTGTTTTTAAGCCTCCCCCACACAGGCGCGTTATTATCGCGCGATAATATCGCAAGCGTTATTGCGATAATGCGTCCCGATTCCTTGCACACAGCTGCGTTTTTATCGCGCGATAATAACGCGCAGACGGACGCAGCGTCCCGCGTTATTATCGGTCGTTATTATCGCATCAGTGTGTAACTACTTGATCATCCTAATACAAAATGTACTGAAAACAGATATCGCAATAACGCTTGCGATAATATCGACCCATATACTTCCATTGCGGCGTTATTATCGCAGCAGTGTGTAACTACATGACCATCGTAATACAAAATGTACTGAAAACAGATATCGCAATAACGCTTGCGATATTATCGCGCGATGATAACGCGCCTGTGTGGGGGAGGCTTTATTCACCCACGCATATAATTTTGTCTCAATTTTCTGTAGGTGTTTCGCTTGCGCAGTTTCCAAGATCCATACCTACATACACTACACGATTGAGTGTTTAGTGCGATACTGGTGTTAATTCTGTTGTGCAAAGTCTCAAAACTAAACCAATTTGACAAAGCAAAACGAATTAAATCAAAATATGTCTTACAGGTAGGTACGGTTGCTGATGAATAATCAAGTGAATCCCTTACTCCTGCCAACGTTGTCGATCTCCATCGATGCAGGAGGCATCCGTTTTCTCTGACGCAAAATAAGGTGGTAAATAATTTGTCAAGTCGGTGTCATAATTATGTCGGTGTCGGTATGTACGAATACTGCACTCCTATCAGGTTTGGAATTAAATTATAGGCCTTGTAATGTAATCACCGTTTACTGTAACGTAATCAACGTGTACACTGTATGTGTATAGTACAATAATATTTTAACGGCTAGATATTATGGAATAAGCTTGGCTTCCCATGAATTGAGAACCTCCTTCTATTTTTACATCGTCGGTTAAATTTTTTACGAAGACGAACGAACGACGTTTGACGAAGTAAAAGAGCGGTGCTAAATATTTCGCATGTTTAACAACTTAACAAGCTCACTTTAAGCACTTTTACGTATGACTTTGTTAAAAGTTTAAACAACTTCTCAGTGTATGTTAGGAAAACCTATTCCTCCTAACTTTTCGTCGGAAGTGTTTTTATAATAATACTACACCAAAACTTCTCTGCGTGTGTTTACCGCCCTACTGGTAAAGAACTGGTCTGGTTACGATTTAGGATTCCGGTGAGATGCTATGTAGCAACCGTGAATGGTTCAGTACCCATCCCTGCCATGATTCATAGGATATGGGTCAGGTACAGAGTGTTATCCTTACTTTTTGGGATCACAGTGCCAGCAAAACTCACCAGCTCCAGGGACCGGATTCGGTTACTGGATGTATATTTGCCGTCGTATATTTCGTTTAGGGCATAATATGCTTCATCCATTGGGGCCCTGTGCGTACAAAGTAATTCTTGTGTTATATTCACTACCATAGAGGGACGGGAGTAAAGGATATTAAAAGAGTTGTTGCGGTCCATGTAAGGCACTTGGTCCATGTCACCGATCAGGAAGATTTCGTTAGCTTCCGCTAGTTTTGTTGCCATGGCTATCGCACCAAATTCATTCATGAGGGCCTCATCTATGACGAGTCGTTCGTATTTTTTCTTCTCTGTCCCTCGCAAACCATTCACCAGTAGTGATGCCATGGTTCTGACCTTGATCTTGGTATCCGCTCCGTATAGAGAAGTTATCTTACCTCTCAGAACATTAGTCGCCTCCGTGGTCGATGTTATTACCACGTCGCGGCTCTTGTCGAAGTTCCTGATTATCCACGTCGTTTTCCCACAACCAGGAACTCCGTTAACCTAGGTGTATTTGGGTACTTCCCATTCACACACACAGTTGTCACCTGTTGATGTGAAAATTTTAAGTCTGTAACTATCACGGTTCCAGCGATACAGCCTGATCACAGACGGACGGACGGACGGACAGCGAAGTCCCGTTTTTACGGTATAGGGTACGGAACCCCTGACAGACGGAGCGAGGTCCTTTAAGTGTTCCCTTCATTTTAGAAAGCCAAAAGTAAACCTAAAGAAACCCCACATTACCTACACTACCCTTGTACATTAAGAATGATCCGACTAATGTCTTTACATTTACCTACCGGCTGGCACTTATCTGTTATCTGAAAGCAGTTAATGATTCGTCGCGTTTATGGGCTGCAGTTAGGCGGTTTTACGACCCGAAGAAAAATGTCGTGAATAAAGTTAACGTATAATTCAAGTGCTTTGCGGTGGGGAGCGATGTTTCGTCGACTTTATATTCATTGAATGAATTATCCCAGTGGGTGTTTTTGAAACTACCAGAGATGCGCGTTTGGCGAAGTACGAGGAAATGTCTCTACCTACCTGCGCCTTTGGGTAAATTTAATTGCTGGGTGCTATAATTGACTGTACTCTTCAATTATAGCACCCAGCACCTGATGGCAAGTAAAGATGTTGCCGAGAATGCTAAAGTATCGTACAACAAGTGGAAGTTGCAAGGCATAAATAAACGTTTGCTACCTACTTACTCAAAATCTTGGCGGGACGCCTTTTCCGTGAGAAATTACCGAGTGGCCGCTCACCAGACTTTGGAAGGATGGAAGAATTAGACGAAGAATAAGAATCATCTTTTTTTTTTGTAGTAGATAATGTTAGCCTAAAGCAGTAGGTAGCAAAGATTAAAACGTGCAAGCTTTCACATATTTAAATGATTACTAAGTTGAATATTTCCAGGCATTTTGTCCAAACATAGAAACCCTCTCCAGAAATTTTACTCTGTCCGGGAAAAGCAGCAGCTAGTTGCGAAATACGGGCAAAGGAAAAACTTTGTTGAATGGAGCGCGAAGATTGTAGCGCTGAATTTCTTTTCATAAGTAAAACGCATTGGAAATCGGGATTGCAGACCGATATTCAAGCGTTCAAGAATCCTTACACTTCAAAACTAAAAATAACCTCTCAAAGAATTCGAAATTTAGTTCGTTGGTATTTTGTGCAGGCGAAATGTGTACAGCTTTGTGCTGTGGTGGTAGTTTTGTTTTCGTGCAAGTTATGTATTCTGTAATAGGTTTTGGTTGACTCACGTATGCGTGCTTCGGCTCTGCCTCGGCCCACCTTTACACGTTCATCTATTAATGCCTCTTTTGCTGGCCGCTGCAGTAATGTACTCTCTATATAAATACTCTCGAATAAGACGGGAATATCACTCAAGAAGGATTTGACTGCTTTAGATATAAATACGACATACTTAAACAATCTTTGAATATAAACAAAACTCTAGCAATACGTTAGCAAAGAAGAGTTTATTACGTATTAGTACGAGAGTATATTATTATGTTCCACAATCAAAATGACTGGAATAATCTTATTTCCTACACCCTTAAATCAGGCGCGGCTCCTGAAATTTTCAGCCTGACGTAACTTCGTTACCGACATGTACATACGGAAATTACTCCCTCGCAGGGAGATTATCTCGCATCGGTATATATATCGAAAATACCACTTCTTGGCGAAATGGAGCGCGCTTGGAATCGAGTGGGAGGTCGCGAGTTCGATTCCCACCACAAGCCACTTCAGAATTTTAAAGTGAAACTTATATTGTATCCTGCCAACAAAAATTAATTTTCATTTCGCAGTAATTATAGGCGTTGACAAGATAACTTTGCAGAGATTTCTCGTAAAATAATTATTATTGAACTCATTTAAGATTTCGTGTCACGAACTTCTTAAGTCTATCCTTGGAAACAAAGACTTTCCTTGAAACTAAGCGTAATTAATTTATATTCCCATCAATAAATAATTATAAGTAGGAAGGTATTATAGGTTTCAAATAAGATAGGATTTCTGGAAGTCATATAACTAGAACCTATAACATACATCTACTCGCTTAGGTTTAGGGTTTAGGCGACCTTTGTAGTGTAGTAACTGTTGGCATACTTCTGTAGATATTTATCATGATCCTTCCCTCCTTTAGGTGGAGGGAGGAGAAACTTGTCGATCTGATGTATACACCTCCAAGAGATTTAGAGTTTCGATGTGATGAGAAGAAGAAGAAACACATTATATAATTACATATACATAAACATATAAAATACAATAGACAAACAGAAAAAATAAATATCTACTTTAACAATATAGACACAAATAAGTTTAGGAAAACATTTAAAAATTCGGTACATAAAAATATTCGTGCGAACACATAAATTCGCTTTTACATTTTTATGAAAATCCTATAAGCAAATAACAGCAATGCTTTTTGTGAACGTAAGCAGGCTCATTTAAAACGAAACAGCAAATTTTAATTTCGAAACTAAAAGAACTAAAGCTTACACGACATCGAGCGTTGCGAAAAACGTGAAAACTTTCAAAGCACTTTCAGTTCAGTTTTTCGTAAACATTTATTTGCGGGAAACCTCGCTCGTTCATTGTGCAATGTGCATTATGCTACTGAGCTTCAAAAAGGTCGGCGGTAAAGTTGGTGAAAATATAAAGGATTCGCATATTATTTAATTTTGAGATAGAACTAAGAAAATATGGTTCAGTAAAAGTGGTTAATGATAATAATTAATAATCGTTAATACTACACTCGTAACAGAACAAAAAATATTTACTCATAGAATAAAACAAAAAAAACTCCTCCTTTTTTGTCGGTCGGTTAAAAACTTTGTAAATTAACAAACAACAGATCATAATTTCACAAATGAAAATAAATATCACGGCCACAGTAATATTTCAGCAATTTGTCAAACACCATGTGATAGTAGAACAAAGCTACAGTTATCACAGAAAACAATAACAAATCACGCTCTACAAAACCGTGTACTCCTAATCCGGGTTCCCCAGTCCCCCTAGATTTGGTGTGATATAAACATATATCCCCAGCTCCGCGAGCTAACCCGCGGATCACTGAGGCGTTTGGGGGACAAATTGACCTCTTTGTCTCTGAGCCACGCGCGCCGAAATCTCATTACGATCCGCGGCGTGGACATGTTTGTTATTCACTGTAAACCAACTGACTGTTTGTTTTGTGATCTATATTTTGACCGACTGCACTCTATGGAGACTCTCTATTTGCTAAATTGTGTATTTTAAATACTGATTTATCTTATGACTTCTATTTGATGAATCTGTCTTTTCAGAGATGAAATTTTCCTACAGATTTTTCATAAAAGCCTGGACATTTCGTCTGTACAGACATAAAAAAATGGGTCTTATCGAATATACTTACCAACTTATTTTTAATATGTTTTTATTACTTACAAAATTCAGTCAGTGCAATAAAAACCACCTTCAGTTTACCTGTGGACTGTCGTAAGCTCCTATAACTCGACGCGCGACAACTCTGTTGATTTAGGTACAGTTGATTAGTAAATAGCAGCCACAGATTAGTAAAAGATACTAATCTGTGATAGCAGCCTTCTCGGTAGATTTTTTCATACAAACGCTCGTACGTGATTATGGCGTTTTAACAAATTTTTCTTGATATATTTTTAACAAGTAGGTACCTTGCACCATACCTAGGTAGGTTTGTATAGAAACAAAAATTAAAATTTATTAGCAACAAATTCAGTACCAGCCTCCAAAAATCTGCATTCTTGCTGAAATTTTACATGAAATTTGGTCATTTCGTTCAGCTCATATTTTGTAAAAGTAAAAAAAAAAAAACTATAGAAACCTCGTACAACTAATAAAGATTCGAAATAACTAACATTATTTACATTTACTTGTAAGGCTTTTTCAAAATCACGTATTTCCTGAAACAAGTTTCATGAAATGCCGCGCTATTTTTTTTATTCCTGAACGCGCGATTGACGACACAGGCGTTATCTCGTTTTTATCGCAATGAGTCTTTTTCTAGGATTGCGTTAGACGAAACAGCAAGCCTGTAGACGCATTCGTTGCAAGCGTATTCGTTGTACTTGGATGGTCCGGGAAGGGTCGCCTTAAGGGATAACGTGTGAGCTTAATTACAACAATCGCGGCACAGGTTATTTCTAAACGACAAGGCGTTGTTATGTATTTTTTTTTCACCAAAAACTTAGTGTTAGTCTCAGACAGGTTTGGTTTGAAAAATAAAACGTATTTTTCATGTGTAAATTGAACGTGTAATACATTTATATTATAAAGAGATAAAATTTCACATCTTGTAAATATTAGACATTCTCATACAAATACAGCTGTGGCTTAAACGGTTAAACGATAATAATTAACATCCATTAAAATCTACTTTCAGCTTGGCTTGTATGTTGCCATTTTCGTAGAAATAACATCGATTTCGCATACAATTTTGAAATAGTCATAAATTACTTTGATGTAAGTACGTTTAACAAATCGTTCATTTTATATAGTATCATAAATTATAGAGTAAGGGTAGATCAGGAATGATGATGTTTAAAATACAGGCTGATAATACCGCGGGTATTTCAAAATATTTTACTTCTTAAAATATACTAAAAACCAAAACAAACTCATTATTATTGTTAGTTTATGTAAAATTTTCATTGCTGATCTCTATTAATTTGGTATAGTTGGTTATTTTTAAAGAAAAACTTACAAGAAAAAGTTTTGGAACTACAATAACTGCCATAATTAATTTAGTTGGGCGGGCAAAGATAACCGCACATTACAAATCACGCAATAAGTTTTTCAGTATTATAGGACTTAACATCTTATGATCTGAAAACATACCTACTGCGTGTCTCAAAAACTGCTCAAAATAAATAAAATAGGTATATTAGCGTTCAATCAGAAAACGGGATGTTAGTTGAAAGCATTTTACACACAAATCATTAAATATTTTACTCTTAGTTTAGTTCCTTCATTTACAAAATCCTTTACCACATACAGTTATACAATACAGTAGTCTACAGTTTATGTATAGGAGCATTGACCAATGACCATCGACGTTTAAGGCGTAATTGACTGCATTTGGAAGAGCGGAGCACTAATTGGCTTACCAGCGCTCAATTACAGCAGGATTTTCAAATGTCATGCGCTTATCCACCGAGGTGTAAATTATTTATAGAATCACAAGAAACCACTAAAATATGGGCATGTTTGTAAAGACGGACTTCTCAAAGTGGAAAATTTGCAGCTCTCAGTTAAATTAAAAGCTCTTACGTACGTTAAGAATTACAGATGTCCGACGTAGTTATGTATTAGAAGTTATGATATTTATTTAATTCTCTGTAACAATCATAGAGATTTAAATTTATAGGAATCATAGAGATTTTAAAAGACCGTTTGTCCTACTGAAATATTGCCCTGACAACTCTTCATGTTAATTTAATAATACATGAAAGCTATTAATTAATAAATAAATGAAATATAATTGCATTGTACTTACCTTTTAAGTTTTTTTAGTATTAATGCTCCGCTCTATCGATAGTATTTTTGAGAGCAATTACACAGAAAGCATTTTATAAACAGATCTAAATAGTGTCACTCTGTCAATCCACGTAGATAATAACCAACTATAATCATATAAATCTAACTTACAATACACTTAAAGTTTATAAAAGAGTGTATAGCAATAAGGAAGACATCGATAGCCTGCATGAATTTCTTCGTAATATAGAAAATATCGTTTTGTATTTTTTTTTAATTTCTCCTTTCGGTGAAACACTACGTAATTCATTGTAATTTTGTAAATTAAATTAGAAAAAGCCTTCAAAAATTTATCGCTACAAGAACTTTGCAAGTTCTAACTTTAAGCGAGAGACATATTTTGTGAAGCAAAGTCACCTGAGCTTTTGTGCGATAAAAATAAGCTCTAGGATTAGGTATATGTAAAATTAATTTCGTTTGATTTCTTTAATTCATTCATCTCTTGTATTAAGATTTTTTTATAGTCATTGGGAGCATACGATCGGGCGGGTAACCTGATGGTAAGCGATCAACGTCGCCTATGGACATTTGCAGCACCAGAGGAACTGCAAATGCGTTGCCGGCTCTAAAGGAATTTTTTTATCTACCCCTTGAATAACCCATGTTACAGTTTTGAGGGAGCACTTAACATTTATCCGCTATCGTTTCGATATTTTTGTTTATCAAATACTGCTTTGGGTACTATAATTATGATTACACGTTTGCAGTGTGAAATAGCTTGATCTTATATCATCGTTTAAGCGACCAACTTCTGAAAACAAGCCATCTGTGGCAGGGGAGCCGAGAGTGATATAGAGATAAAACCCTCCACAATACTCTGTGTGGCTAATATCGTGAAAATATATATGAAAACTAGTAGGGCGCGTGGGGGCGCGGGCCACATGTGGCCCGCGTGCTGTCTTCCCGCCCATAAAAAATCCTTTCAAAATTCCCCATACATTTTCTATGAAAAAATAAATTCCGGCATTTTGAATTTTTTTTCCATCCATCTGATAGACCTTCGGGTCTTGATCACTTCTTGTCAAGAAACCGTTCTTCCATCTTTTATACTCTTCGAGATATTGGCGAAATTCAAATGGCGGCCATTTTGAATCCGCCATTTTGAAGTTTTTTTTAGCTCACTGCCAATTGGATGACATTTGGTCGAGCACCCCCCATCTATCTCCAATACCCTGGCTGTGCTCTTAACCCGTCTCCGAAATCCTCAATCATCAGCTCTCTCCGTATTTTTCCTCCGAATGAATTTTTCCCTTATATACGAAATGGCCATTGAAAAAAAATTTTTTCATACAAAATTGTTCAGGAGAGGTGATCAATCAGTCAGTCAGTCAGTGAATCAGCACGAGTAGCTATGTATATAGTAAAAAGCTTGTGTCGAATTTTACACGGGCATAATTCCTGAAACAAGAAACGAGTAACAATCCTAGTCTTTAATTAATAAATTGATAATATTACCAAGCTTTCCGATTTCAATTATGCGTGGACGAAGTTTATTCGTGAATCGTGAAATAACGACTGCACAGAAATTCCACGATGGTAGTTTAATTTAAATCAAGTTGATAGAAGTAATTTAAATAGTTTGTCACTTTAGCAGATGTGAATCAGATTAGCATTAGCATGCAATCCATAATATTGTAGAGGTTAAACTGAAGGGATGAAATATTTAATAAAGAGCCTGATTATTATCGACTGAGTAGTCATCCTTTGATAAAGCAATTAAACCGAAAATGTTATTGTTTATTTTAGCTTCAGTTTTATTTTTAATTAAACACTTATACGACGTTTTTCAAACTGTATGATACAATAACGATGCAAAACTATAAATTGCTCGTAATTACCATAATATATACTTATCGCAAAATAAATAGCAACTACAGAGATGAACATCTATATTATATTTACAAGCAGATGAAGTAAACCTACAACTCATAAGATGCGTATAGTCTATTCGCTTAGAATTTGTCGTTACAAGTACATGCGCATGGCCGGCGTTGTTTGATGTCGTCGGTGTTCTCAAATGACATCAAACGATGCCGACCGTACGCCGATGCGCATGTACTTGTAACGACAAATTCTAAGCGAATAGACTATACACTCTGTACCCAAACACAACGGCCAATCACACTTCAACTTGAAGCTACACCTCGCACAACATTTATATATTTATTCACAATCAATTCATTTATATATTTACTCACTCCATAACATGATATGTTTACGTTACGCCATTGTTCCTAATTTGACTCATCTATTTGGAAAACTTTGGATAACTTTCCAAAGTATTGTAATTGCGAAGAGCATAATTCCAATGTGAAACGACCAGTTCACGTTGACAGTTGTTGAAACAAGTGTAAACGAAAATTTGAGATACTGAAATGAAATAAAGTTCTTAGTTCTAAGAATCTTAAGTTTGTGAAAAAATACAATCAAAATATAATCCGCACTTAAAATCATCATTTAACGATACGAAGTGAAAGAGTGCTGGGTTCACTAAACATTAATAATTGATGGCGAGACTGATATTTTGTTCGCCAAAGTATGCTGACTTGGATGCCAGTTCTTTAAAAAAAAACTGGCACCACGATCTCATGGTATCACAACCTACAAAATATATCTGCACACTTGAATGTAAATCAATTATTATTATTTTTCATATTTTTACCTATTCAGTATTTCCTGGAAATAGTAGGTAGATATCACCTAGGTGCTATTAAAATTTGTTGCATTTCAAGTGATAAACTTTTAGCCTTTAGGCGATTAAAGAAACATTACGAAATACCGATTTGATATTGTTTTCAAAAACAATAATTTTAATAGTCCCAACGTGAAATGATGCATTGCCTTTTTTGAAATTTCTTAGTAACTGTGTGTTTTTTGTTATAATAATATGTAACCATAAATGTATATATAATGTTTTATGTGGAATGCAAAACAATGCAGGTATAGTGCAAACATGAATATAGTGCATTAAATGCATGGCTCGTTTTAATTTACATATTGCAAAAGTCTTTAATATAATTTTTTCTTTAATATAAAATTGTCATATTTTTCAAAAACTTTTAGAAAGAAAAAAAATATCCTGACTTTTACGATGACTGAGTTATTCACATCTGAGTTATTTTTGTCTAAAAATAAAATTTGAAAAAACTTATTAATTTTGGGTTATTTTCTCATATCTATCGATACTCGGAACTCTGAATGTATAAATTTACAATTCGTGCTATCGCGACTTTATCTTACTATTCGTAATATATTGATAATATCATTTTCTTCGCCTTTATAACTATGTGATTTAAGGAAAACCTGCCGAATGCGTATGATATGTTACAAGATATACAAAAGCGTTCAATACAACCATTTTACAACTTTATTCTTTTGAGAATAGTGCATTTTCTATTTGGCTTAGGTAGTTGCCAATTATGCCTGTGAAATACTGTAAAAACGTGCAAACAATTTTATACAATGTCGAAAACTTTTTTCATTGAGGGATAAAAAGGTGCAGCATAATGTGCATCTACCTAAACGTCTAAAGAGTGTTTTGGGTCACACGACATGTCGGTCGACTACCATTCTAATTCAGTCTCATGATTGCGTACGTAAGTATGGGAACATACGAGTACGGAAAATTTGAAAAAGCGCTTCACAATACGGCTTCAGGATAATAAATCAGGAGTAAAAATTTTTACACTATATTAACATTATTATAATACAGCTGCGCCTATCTATGTATAACCTCGAAAATCAGTTGATAATCTAATTCGTCAATACCTAAGTATCAACTTAGACATCAAAACGTTGACAATTAATTTGAAAAAAAAATAGGGATATGAACAATTAATTATTAACTTCTAAAAACTATGTATTCATGTAAATTAATATAACGTAAATCTTTTTAAAAAAGTTCCCAAGTTCGGCAAGTTTTTTTTTAAGATTATCAATTGCAATTTTTTTAAATACTATTAGTATTTTAAAACATAAAATTTAATAATACTCGTATTATTATAATTATGATCAAACAAACTTACCAAGTGAAATCCAATCTTGATTGTCTATTTTTAACGTAAAGTTTTAACCACTTGTTAAAACTTAGGATAGGTTGAATAATAAATAAAATTTAATAATGGTGGAAGTACAAGGGAAAAACTCCACCGCATTTTACTATCATTCCAAGGTTTCGTAAGCTCTATTGAAATATTACGTTAAACGTTATAAAATAGGTATATAACATGTTACAGTAAGAGTGACTAATTCTGAGTAATATTAGTAATAAAATTACTGAGACTTTCCAATACTTACCAACGCATGGGGTAAATATGATAAATTAATCACCCATGATACTATATAGTATTTTTTATTCCTTAATGGTTAAGGTGAAAAATCTTAAACCAGCATCTTCTAGAGGTAAATAGTTAGTTACCAGTGATACCACTATTCAGCCCTAAAACGCATCAATACTCCAGTATTTAGATTTACAGTGTAGTGTATTAAAACATTTTCAAAGTATCACATTATAGAAGTTTCCACTATTTCACCAAACACGAGTAAAAATTAGTAATTGTGCTCCTACAAAACATGATTAAAAATCAGTTATTATTAACTGCAATAGCAATAATCCTTTTTCAATCTATTTATCAAGTTTACCAAGTGAGGTAAATACCGGTAAGTTATCAAAACTTACATATTTATTAATACTAATCACTCTTACTGTAATATATACACAATACACATTAAATATTTTGTCAATAATGATGTATCTACTTTTATTTTAATATTATATTCACACTTACTATAGATGATATTAATTAATTATTACAGCACATCTTAAGATGTTACCCTAAGGTAACAGAATTGTCAAATGGTTTTTGCTTATACATATAATATCTATCGTCTTGTACCTGTGCCAAATATTTAGGAGAGGGAAGTGGCAGTAGTCTTATGGATTTCTTTATTCGGTTTTGGAAATTGAGAATTGGCAGATTCTGTACACGGCAGAAATACGAGTATAATTATATTAAATAGAAAATAAATTGTATTTAAGTCATTGCGTTTCATACTAACGCGATTATTATTCAATGCTATGATTTTCCATTAATTTTATCTCAAACATGAAGCATTACAATAATTACTCATTAAAACATCAAACTGTTTACCTTAATATATTCGTAAAATTATAATAATTTACACAGCGAATCCTGCAAAATATTAATTGATAGAATTTATTACGGCCGCTTTTCCCCAAAACTTTGAGTATAAATTATGACACAGTCAACTTTCTTTCATAAATTTCTTAAATTATGCAACAAACATTAATTTAAAAATACAATATTTAGTACCTATACTATTAAACTTTATCTAGGTGGGATATTTATCCTGAACCATCAATAATTATAAATCTACTTATTTTTATGATGAAGTTTGACAACATAAATGTTGTAAATCAGAAAATAAATTGATTATGGAGTTTCGAATATATTAAAAATAATAAATATATTATATTATACTAATAATAAACTAATAATAACACGAAGTACTAGTACAGCCACAGTTAGCATGAGATATAAAAATATAATTTCATCAACTAAAATAGGGCATCACGCAATTTTTAAAAATTACATTGAGTTACCTACATTTACAGTTTTAACTTTTCTATCAAGTCAATAATAGTAAATATGACTAGTACAGATAAACTAAAATAGCTTATATCTAAAGAGCTGGATCGATTTTGATCTATACTTATAATTTTCACAGGGAGCTGCGTTGGAGCCGGTAGCAGGCGAACCACGTTCACTGCGAAATAAAAAGTGTTAAATATTTCAGTTTGTTAAGTTTTGAGAATGCTCTGGTGTCGGGGTGAAATGGGCTTGGAGAAATATAAGAATGGTTCTACGAAATGGCATACATATAAATCATATAAATCTAGAGCTAATAATAACTTTATATTTTTTCAATAATATTCGTCATGGAACTTCGCAATGTTACTCCCTACACTATGTTATTGTTTTCTCGAATAAAATGATTGTTTGAAATTTTGAGGTCTTGATTGATGAAAATAACTGATAATCTAGTCGATTGTATATTGTAGTGTAAACCTTTTCTGAGAAAAATAAATAGTTGGTCATAATATAAAGGTTTATTTTTCTCATTTCAGGGACGGAGGAGCCAAGATCTTCAAAGCAACGGAAACGACACGATATACTTCCTAATATAACTGCAGTTACTTAACGTTTGATTAAGAATGTAAAGACTACAATACAATCATTACTATATTATTTTATACTTTTAGTTAGTAATAAACCTAGTCTAGTACCAAACTCTAGCAAGTCTAGTAAGTCTAGTACCTAAACCTAGCCCTTTCGTATCTATTCCAAAGCTACGAAAATCCAAATGTCATGTATAAGCAATATATTGTGTCGCTTACGCACAGAAGAAGGGGCACAGGGTTCCCCATCAAGACGAGCTAATAATAAGAATCGAATCTCAGACTTTTTGTGTGGGTAGATTTTCTGATGATATTTAATCATTAGATAAAATATGAAGAAAATCGCATAGCTTCCCAGAACCTTTACTAACCTGAACAGAAACCTGTACTGACTCTACAGTTCTAAACTTACCAGGTACGGTGTGATTCTGGACATCAGCGAAGCCGTCGATAGCGCTCGCGTAGCTGGGTATTGTGCTGAGGCAGGTGATATAGACGGTCTGGTTCGGAGAAAGGTCCAGGTTCGACAGCGGGAAGCGCAGCGAAGAGTTGGTTAGAGAAAGCGGCTGTCCGTGGTGATAGCGGTGCACGTTCACCGTACCGTGGGGTATTGTCAAGCGCTCGTCAACCTAAAAAATAATTTTGTAACTTAGTACTCAAGATCTAGCCATTATATCCCATCCGTCCAATCAGTTTTGAAGATCACTTTTGCATCGCTTTCGAACGTAATTCAAAAAATGTATAAGAACGCGCGGACTCACGTGACGAATTTGACGATCATTTTTGAATGAAATAAATTTTTGAATTCAGTTCTATTTCCATTTTTTGCATGGCAAAATGGCATATTATGGCTAGAGCGACTTAGCTGTGATCTAACCTAATGGTAAGTAACTTTGCAACCGAAGTTGTTATTCGTAAAATTTGGAAGGGGTGAGTAGCGGTTACTGCACAAAATAATTTTCTAATAAATCTGGGTATAATTATTTAGTTTTTGAAGTCGGTGCCATACCAACATATAAGTTTAGTTAGAATTTCTAAACAGCGTGCTCGAAATGATTTGTGACTGCGAATTTGGCACCGACTTCAAAAACTAAACAATTATACCCAGATTCATTAGAAAATTATTTTGTGCTTTTCAGTGGGTTTGTTTTTTGAAGGCAGTTCCCTTTTTTAAAAAAAGAAATTGAAATATCATGAGTTATGATTGGGATTTTTTTAAATTTTTTTTTGTTTATTTTAATAAAGACACGTGATTAACAAAAAATTGCATAGAATCAATTTTCAAGAAGTACTTCAGCTTCTCGTTCTCTCTTCATCGACTGAGAAGACGACAAAATTTTATTTTATTCACTGCTATTTGGGAACAATAGTTATTGGAAAACGTTTAAATCAAAACACAAATTAAATCAATGGAACTGATATGCGCTGTTGTTGTTTTGTATGCTCTATTTTATTTGGCATCGAACATTTCCGTTTTCAAATCAATTCGACGCTGTCAGTTGTGCGTTTAATTAATTTTATCGATGTGTTTGGCTGTTTGTCCACCACAGACGTCACCGGGAGAGAGATTATTTCTGTATGAGATTTTTACGTAGCAAAGTGCGCCCAGTGGACGTTTCAGTAAAGGCCATAGTAAATGTCTATCCCAAACATTCGGCGCTGTCAGTAGGGTTAATGCAGCTTTTTGTTCCAATTTCGAGTCGACTCGCTTCGAATAAGCGGATCGGATGCATCTACTGCTCGCGCTTCAAACGGACACGATGTGAACTAAGCGTTCGATGGTTATTGCCGCTTTTCAAAACGAGTCGGCAAAAAACTGTACTAACACCCTTCTCTTCAGTGGACCAACAGCCTTTCGGTCTGGTATCTTGATATGGTTTATTTTTAAGCACCGAACACTATACTAATTCGATGCAGTAAAATGACGTTTTTAACTGTCATTTCGCAAATTAAATAAATTAAAAAATGTATAATCAAAGTATTTCACACATTAAATGTTACACATTTACTATTTTTATTTTAAAAGTCACTTCTCTCATTTTATAATATTTAAGTTATTTTGGCGAAATATAGAAAGTATTTGATTTAAGCAGATGTTCAACATTGGATTTTCACAAGTTGATAGATGATGATGAACCCGCATTTGAGCAGCATTTAGGATTTTAGCTCTGAATCTGGGACGTGAGACGTTAATACGGACTGTCAAGGTATAAGTTAGGTATCTGAACGAAGCACAGAAGGTTCCACAAAAACCCAAAAAAAAAGCACATGCTGAAATAATAAACAAAAACCCTTTTTGGAGTGTTGGCAACAAACCCAGCTACAGTAAGCCGTTAAAAAAACGGAAGTTATTAAATTTTTATACACTCAACCAAGGATTTGACGGAGATATACAATATAGATGCCGAGCGCCAAAATATCGAAGTTCTAAAAAAATATACAGCCGCGGCCTAACTGTAAAAGTTTTATGTGAAGATAAATGACCACATAAAAGGTAATCGCGCGATTTATCAACACGGCCAACCTGAGTTTGTATGAATTTAGTTCGTGAAGTGGCATCATAGGTTTATAGCCAACGATGTTATACACAACTTTGCGAGTATGTGCGTGTAAGTACAAGTAGAAATAGAAATAAAATAATCTGATTTTAATTCTATATTACTCGTGTATTACTCGTATTTTCTCTCATTTATTTTTATTACAATGTATTAATATTTTTAACAATGTTTCTCAAAAAAAAAGCACGTTTAAAAATATTAAAAAATTGAGTCCACCACTGGTCGCGGAGCTTTAACGGCCCAAGCCACCGGTGGTCAGGGTTCCAGAGTGAGGAACCTCCTCACAATGCGTGCCGCCTCCAGCATCACTGCCTTCTGTATACGGCCCTTGATCCAACAGTCGAACGAAAGCCTCTTTAGATGTTGGTCGAAGCTTTTCGCTATAAGACCGATCGGAACAATTATCGTCGAGTAATTGTATTAGTGTAGAGTAATTGTAGTAATTGTATCGTCACATTCACATGGCGGTAATCTCATGAGTGAGGTCAACTAAGTGCATTGATAATTTTTCCTTCTCCGTTTTCACGTTTCTTTTCTCCGCTTTTACTCGTATATTATTATCACACTTTATTACTATACCTTACGACGGGATATGGTTTTGGTTATCTTGAGAGTATTGTTAACATACAAAATATTGTCTTAGTTTTTGGACTGTTTAACGAATCAGATATATTAAACATATCTGAAACATTTAATTTTTTTGTTTTTCGATGATCATTGCGCTTACTCAAACTCAGAAATAGGAATCTTTTTTATAGTTAAAAAAATAGGCTTTTGTACGTAAGGAGAGATAAAGCTAGGTGTAAATAAATCGAGCTTTGAAGTACACCCCCAGTGTATAAAAACGTAATGAAAATGCAAGGGGATAGGATGAGATTAAGGCTACTGTGATTTTTGGATATGTAGCTTTAGGAAAATGATTTTTGTTTTCGACCCATTCTACATGACTTGACGCAATATAATATTAATTAAAAATATTTTTGAGAAAATTTGTTGTAATATTCACGTGGGTTAAAACAATCTGTTCTTATAACGTTTTTAAGCAAATAACTGCTCACTTACTTACTGACTTTCTAACTAATGAGATGGAAAGAAGATGAGAATGGACTTCATAATTTAAAAGTATATTCAATCCAAATAATTAATTATCATCCAACCGCTACCTAATGATCTATATTTATGTAATACAAATGTACATCAGGAATGAGACCTCACTTTACGTTAACGCCGACACAAAGTTTAAAATGTCTCTTTAAGGCGCTTTAAATGTGTATAATTGGGCAATCAAATTATGAAAGTAATTTTGGGAAACGGCTATGAAACGCGATGTGGCCGGAAATAATTATTAAAGGGAGAGCTGTGAAAAACACTTCTTCGATTTGGTAACGTTCAAAACATAGATTTATAATAGGTCGTCGCTCGCGCTCCGGTTCAAAACTTGTAAAGTATCAGCTGCGTTAGTAAATTATTTTAAACTTTGTAAGTGTGTGAAAGTTTTAACATTTGTTCGATTATTATACATATTATAAATAAAATAGCTGACCAGGTTAACGTTGTATTGTCGTTAGATATAAAAAATAGCTAACGACCTACTCTGAGACCTAGCGAACGTACACAGAAAATTTCATAACAATCGGTCTAGCCGTTTCGGTGAAGTTCGGGAACAAACATTGACATTGAGAAGGTAGTAATCGAACGAACATCAAAACTTTCACATCAAAACTTTTGAAACACCATTTCAAAAGAAATATCTGTTTTGAAATACCAAATCTCATACGTCACTAGTTTCTCGCATTATCCTTTTCCTAGCTCTATTATTAAGGGGATTTATTGAATTTATTTTTGTCTTTCTCACTCTCACGGAGATTTGGTAGGTGTGACATGTAGCGTCGCGGAAGAATATAACAGAAAAACAACATTTTACCTAATTACCCAAAAACTAAGCTGGTTATCAAAAATCTGTTTCTTAGCGTTTTTGGATATTATTATTACCGACACTTTAAAACAAAAATTACTTTTACATCCAATGTAGTGTCCGATAAAAACTAGAAAAACTGATATTTTGGAGCAACTTTTGGGAGAACTTTCTATCGAGAAAATTTTATCCAATCGTGTTTCTGCTTCTAAGCGATTTTAGATTAAAGACCCAAAATACATGACGTGTAAATTTGAAAGTAATTGTCTTTATAGTTTTTGCATAAAACTTCATTCAAAATCACCTAAATACGGCTTGTAGGCCGTTAACCGACTTCAAAAAAAGGAGGGGGTTCTCAATTCGTCGGAATCTTTTTTTTTACAATCACATTTGCATTATTCGCGCGGTGGTGCGGATGATTATGGTATTATATGCATAATTACTAATTAGTTACCAATTACATTATTACTGATATAACAAGTGTATTAATTATTTCAACCACTCGACGGTTAGTAGAATTTGCATTTAATTTGAATGAATGTATAATTTTTGAGTAGGTAATGGTAACTATTGTTCAATATCCAATGAATAACATGTTTTTTGTTTGAATAACTAATTAACTGGGGGCCGATTTTTCAATCGACAGATGAACTATCTATAAGAAATGGAAGCATAAGCCATACAAAATCTGTCAAAATGTCATATTTATTCCTTAGTTATCGATTATATGGCGATTGAAAAATCAGCACTTAACATTTTTTCTTCATTATTCGAGAAAATTGGACATAAAAAAAATGGAAATTAAAAAAAATATATTTTCCAAAATTTTCAAAATTTTCCGTTCTTGTTACCTTAACGTTATTGATAAGCCAGGTGAGGTGGGGTGCGGGGTGCGCGGGGGAGCTCTGGCACGAAGCCTCCAAATCGTCGTTCGATGACAGCTTTTTGTGCTTAATCTTTATTCTCGGACGGAATTTCTGTCGAACTGCGAACAAGCAAAAGTACCATGATATAAACCACCAAGACCAAGGAATAACTTTATATGGACTAATCTTTGTTCTGTGATTTAATTTAAACTATTGTTGTTGCAAAACCAAATATGTACAACAATATTATATTTTACAAAATTTTTTATTTGCTGTTGTAAACTAGGATAGAAATAATAACATGTGTTGAAAATTAAATTCTAATCCAACAAGGAAATACTGCTAAAGGTACTAGCATTTGAAATTTTGAGGTAGGTTTCGACTTCTGTCTCTTTCTCGCAAAAAGAAAATGCGTAGGAAGCCACTATAGCGTTACAATACAATGACGTCATAGTCCTCTAAGGCTATCTCTGCCTAATCGGAAATATTAAAATACTTGTAACTATTTTATTACTACATAAATTTTTTCAAAATGGAAATTAATATTTTGATTAGAGTAAAATACCCTATTGGTACATCTAGTGGTTGCTTTTGGATTAATTTGAATGGATGGAATGTTCGTTGCCAACTTATTTGATGAAACAATATAATAGGTACTCGACATAATTATACGACTTTTGTGGACAGCTTATAATAAAGAAAGCAATGGACAAGTATTCCTTGTACGATAGTTACTGGTTACGGAGCACGAGTTAATTAAATCGTACAAATAATAAAATTTATTCAAAAATCGTATGCGTTTCCGAAGTAAGATAAAATATTCTTTGAACAAAAATGATTTTTGATTGAAAGTAAGATTGTAACTACATCTTGCATCAAACACAAGCAATGATGTTTTATTAAAGTAGCAAAATTATTGAAATATTTATTCATACCTACTGCAAGTAGTATACCTACTCATTCATCGAACAACGTTAACTTCGTTAACGTTACTGTTAGCGTTACGTTAACGTTACGTTAGCCGAACGTTACTATTTTTCATGTGCGTTGCTGGTGTTCATCAATTTATTAAACGTTATCACGTCAAAAACTAAAAAAATGACTGCCCTTATATTTGACATGTATTACGTTAGGATTCTAACGATACCCATATGTCAAAAACTCTTCAGTCGTTCAGAACTTATGGTGGACTAAAAAACCTTACATACATACATACATACAGAACCCTAAAAACATTACACTCCTTTTTTTGGACAATCGTGTAAAAACCGCAAATAGAATGTTTATTTAGCCCCTCTAAAAGGAAAATTTGACTCCGGAAGAGCACATTCGACACACACAAAACAAGGTTAAGGGGTCAGAAGTACGAGTTCTTTCGAGCTGCTCTCCATTCGCGGCAGCAAAAAGGCTGAAAATAGGAAAAACACAGCACGCCTGTGTAGACGTTTTTAGCGTTCGCCAAAGCGAAGCGGCCAGTCGAAGTGTGAAATCGCACAAAGGATGGGCTTCGAGTAGCTAATTATATTATAACATTGTTCATCTTACTTTAACCGCATGGAAAAACCGTACAAATTATTTTTAATTAATATGAAAGTGTGCTCACTGCTCAGGAACTATTTAATTTGGTTCCCCGTCACCTTTTTACCATAGAATGGCAAGACATCGAAAAGGCCCGTACACAGTTGACGTACCAAAGACACGAAGCGGTTTGATTCTCGTTCTTGATACGCACTGCAAAAATTTGGACACTCCCAGGCACTGTCTTTCCCAACTCCTACAAATTGGGCGCAACAATAGAAAAAAAATGAAACTAGGCATTAAAATCTTAGACATTTCCCAGGCAAACGCGTTCCACCTTAAACTGCTTTCCATTAGGTGTGATCGCCCAGCCCATAATAAGGCATCTGATGATGAGGTTCTTAAAATAACTAATGAGTAATAAAAAAATACTCGACCACGTTGCACGTATTAATTTCGTCTAGGAGAGGAGAGGAAAAATATTCATAGGTAAGTACTTTTATAAGTCTATAAAAGGCGAATTGCTAGAGCAGTAGATAGCTGCTCTAAAATAGTTACTGAGCTAATCAAATTCTCATTTGACCTTTTTTAATAGTACGTATTCTAGCTCTTGACCACCGACAACCGAGATAAAAAGTAGCTTATGTGCACAGCTACCTTGATACAGTTGTTTCAGCGTGAAGGAGTCACAAACATATACACAAACATATACATAAACGATTGTCTTTGGAATATTTGTGTGGTAAAACGTGCCACCATTAGCACTTAAATGTCTTAATCTATAACTATAAAAGGCTTTGTCCTGAGTGACTGACTGACAGACAAGCTACAGCCCAAACGGCTGAACGTAGTGACTTGAAAATTTCAGGGAAGATTCTTTGTGAACCCAAACCGCTCGCTAAGAAAGGATTTTTTGAAATTCTACCCCTAAGGGGGTTAAATAAGGGATTTAGGTTTTTATGAAAGTCCTTCATTTTTCAAGTTAGATTCATGAAAATTGGTATATAGACTTCTGAATAAAAATAAGAGAATGGGTGTCCGAGGGATTTTGGAAATTTCACCCCTAACTCTCAAAAAAGGGGGTTGAAACTAGAAAACGCTTGGTCCCGGCTGGCTGGCTTTTGGACAAGCTACTGCCCAAACGGTTGAACGTAGAAAAATGAAATTTTCAGGGCATATTCTCTTAACATCCAGATGTGTACTAAGAAAGGATTTTATGAAATTCTACCGTTAAGGGTGTTAAATAAGGAATTTTATTTTACATATATGGGAATTCTCTACGATTTCGCATTGTGAAGTCAACATCTCCTGAGGATGTCCCGGTTCGGGACGAAACGTGCGTCGAAGAAAGTGTTGGAAAATTGTGTGTGGTGTTTCATGTGGGCAGTGTTCCTGCATATTGTACCATACAGAATCTTTTCAAGTAGCGGATTACAGCAAAACAAATTAATCTGTCCTGCTAATATATGGGAATCCGTCAATTTTCAAGTCATGTTCATTAAAATCGGTAAGTAGGATTTTGGATAAAAATAACAAAGTTCCTCGATTTTTTAATTCCACCCCTACTAACGAGACTACCTCCTAGGGGGGTGAAACTGGGGTCCAAAGATATTACGAAGAAATGCTCCTTCACGCCGCAGTTACTGATCAGAACTGGCTGAAATTTGAACAAGAGTTAAATTATATTCTGGATTAATAAATAGACTACTTTTTATCTCACAAAAATCTATGGTTCCCGCGAAATTTGTAAAAAATTAATATAGAAGATATACGCGCGGGGGAAATACTCCTTCTCGTCGCAATTTCTGGATCGATTTGTCTGAAATTTGGGATAGAGGTAGATTATATCCCGGTTTAATACATAGGCTACTTTTTATCCCGAAAAAATCCATGATTTCCGCGGGATGTGTGATAAACCAAAATTCCTGCGGGAGAAAAACTCCCTTACGCCGCAACTACTGAAACTATTAGGCTAAAATTTGAATTTGAGGTCCATTATATAATGATCTAGCACTTAGATTACTTTTTATCTCGGAAAATTGCGCAGTTTTTGCGGGATATTTGAAAAATCGAATTCCACGCCAGATTAAAATCGTTCACGCCGTAATTACTGAACCGACTTGACTGAAATTTGCAAAGGATATAGATTATACCCTAGATTAATGAATAGGCTACTTTTTATCCCGAAAAAAACAATGATTTCCGCGAGATGTGTGAAAAACCAAAATTCACGCGGGAGAAAAACTCTTTTACGCCGTAACTACTGAAGCGATTTGACAAAAATTTGGATGAAAGGTAAATTATGTAATGATTTAGAACTAAGGTTACTTTTCATCCCTGAAAAATCCATGGTTTAACGGGATTTTTGAAAAATCGATTTCCACGCAGGAGAAAAATCCTTTACGCTGCGATTACTGAACCGACTTGGCTGAAATTTGGAATGGAGATAGATTACATCGTGCATTAATACATAGGCTACTTTTATCCCGGATATATCCATAGATTCCGAGAAATATGTGAAAAACCGTAATTTTCGCGGTAAAAATACCTTTATGCTGTAACTACAGAAATGATTTAGTAATTTGGAGAGAAGATAGACGATATCCTGGATTATTATACAGCTTATCTTTTATTCTGGAAAATCCGTGTTTACCGCAAAATTTGTGTAAAAACGAAGATCACGCGAGGGAAGTACTATACTCCTCCACGCCATAACTACTGGACCGATTTGGCTGGAAATTTAAGTGGTGAAAGATTGTTACTTGGATTAATACAAAGGCTACTTTTTGTCCCGGAATGATTGGCTGAAATTTGGAATGGAGATAGACGATATCCCATAATTACCACATAAGCTACTTTCTAGAAAGTAAGTATAAAGGCTAAGGTTGATAAGGAAATTTAGGTTTTTGAAAAATCTGAATCTCTGGGTTTGTGAAAAATCGAAATTACCGCGGGCAAAGCCGCGCGCAAAAGCTAGTATTGTAATAAAATAATCAAATAAACGATGACTTATAGATCATTTATTTATTGTACTTTGTACTGTACATTACAAATCACGCAAAACAAATAAAGGACACACAAACGTCTATAAACCTTGGACAAAGGGTGACCCTATTGCTATAGAAAGCGATTTCTTTAAATCAACCTAAGATGGAATCAACAAAACAAGAAATGGCAGTACATTCATTATATTCATAGATAATATTATAATAAAAATTATGTCCAGGGTGCACAAAGAAACTCCTTTATTCATTTTATAAATTCGATGTATTGAAGTATATTTACGAGCTACGTCGCTGCTACGCGCTACGAGGCTACGAAAGTACCCAACAGAATCTGACAAGCTATACTACGCACGCTCGCGTTTCCCTTATCTCGGTCGGTAGCTGCGCTGTAGGTACGCCGGGTTATTATCTGATTAGCGCAGTACTTGCCGTGGAGTTACTTACGTAATACAGTGTTACTTGGGGTTCGTTACTTTGCAAGTTATCTATACTGCACGGGGAAGTAGAAATATTGAAAATATACTAACTTACCTGCATGTAGGACACATACAAAAATATTATTGTTTCGGTTTATACATCTACATTATTATACTTGCAATCTGTATTTTTACTATATTTAATGGAATTTTAAATTGTTTACACAAGACATGGTCAATTGATAACTTTGATAGCTACACTTTTGTTAGATTTAGAAACATGAAAGAAATTGATTATGTTAACTTTACTCAACGAGTAGTTCCAAATTCTAATCAAAATCATGGTTACAGATAAAATCTTAATGTATATAAATCACGTGTCACGTTGTTTGTCCGCGATGAACTCCTAAACTACTGAACCGATTTAGTTCAAACTTCGTGAATATCTGTCATTTGGTCCAACTTAAAAGATAGAATAGTTTTTATCCCACGTGGACGAAGTCGCGGGCATCAGCTAGTAATCTAGTAAATATTCAAGTATTTCTTTTATATTTTTTAAGGCCTTATATAGAGTGTATGTAGTTCCTGGGCTGAATTTCATACGCAAAATTAAGCAGATAGATAATTTTAAATATCCTTCAGAAAGTAGTTTCTCTAGTTTTACTATTCTGCAGTAAGTACAGCTCCATACTACTGTTACCATCTTGGAAGTACCTCTACCAATAATAATTAGAGTTAAGTAAGGTGCTTTTACAACACTCCTGTAAGTTATGGTGTAGTTAGGGTGTTTCCACGGGTTGTACTTACCAATAACGCTCACTTCATGTATTTTGGACGCCTTGGAGTATAACGGTATTTCCAGGGCTATTTCGCAGGCGTAGGGACCGGATGCCGCGAAATCCATTTTCTCCAGTGTTATTGAGGTCGGAGTCATTTTAGGTAACTGTAACAAGGAATATGTGGTTATTTGAATTATATGAATTTTTAATCACCAGGGATCCGGGGTTTATATTAATTCGTATACACCAGCTGTTTTATGGTTAGTGAAGTAGGTAATGAAGTACATTTTATTTATGAGTTAAGAATTTCGGATTTGACCATATGCACATTTTTATGAAATTACAAATATTCTTTTATTAAGTAGGAAGGTACCTAAGAAACGCTGCTAAAACGTTGCAATAAACATTTATATGTATTTTAGTTTATGTAACTTTCTGGGAACTTTGGAACTTCCACCTACGTACATCTCGAGAAAGGAAACTAATGCCTCAACTTTCACCTAACTTCGGTAACTAAATTGTACCCATTGTGCTCTTTAGAGAAAAATATCATTTACCTAACAATGCTTCAGAATACTATTTTTTATTTCCCAAGAACCAATTATTTACTGATTCCTTTATAATATATTTTAAATTTTTATATTATCTTAACAATAATTTTAACGCTTACACTTTACATGGCGTTTACGTCTTTAGTGAATTTTTTAAAGAAATTATACGATACTGATAAATTATTGTTGTTATTTCAAAGACAAATAAAATGTCGATAAATATGTAATACAGGCAATCCTTTAAAAACTTTTAAACTAACCAAATTTTATTAAACTTTTCTTTACCGCAGGCCATTAATCATTGAAACGCCCAAAAAATTAAAATAGTGGAAGTATAATTAGCTTTAAAAAGCTGTCATTGCCTTGCCTTTGACAATGACATATTCGATTTTCGAAAAAGTTGAGATAAAAAGTCACTAAATGTTTGGCGAAGTTAGTCATACAAAACTTCATATACGAGTATAATATGTTACCCAATTAATAAGCTAATTTTTTCGTGCTCACCCTACAGGTTGCGATCATTGTGATAAACAGGAATAAGCCTCTTCGCACACGGGTCGTAAGCGTAGTCGTATCATAAGCTTATAGTTACAAAGCTTCGAGGCCTACTACGAATCATCGCGTAGACATATTATAATGATTATATAGATAAGAGTACTCTTAAACCGAGTTTAATTATTTTTTCAGTCATATTGAAAGTTAAAAGTCATAACAAATTGAATTTTAAAGAAAATAATGAAAACATATCTTGAATAGTGATATAAATGTGTGGCTGCATCCTGCATCTAAGTTACACATGTAATCAAGTTATTATTAAGTATAAGAGTGTTATTGTGGTGTTGTGAAAGTGTTATGGCAATAAGTTCTGAAAAAGGTTATTTTTCCTGCATGAACTGTAAGTGTTTACTTATATTATATTTGTTTAACCTAGGCTTAGTACTAGTGATTAGACTGTAAAGTAATGACGATAAACACCTCCTACGATTCGTTGCAACACCGGTCCGTATGCGGATTTATTACAACATGTTCCGAGTGCTCGTATTGCTCTCGTCGTACGCGCGGACGATACGCTTACGGTACGACGCCGTGTGCGAAGGGGCCAAAATTGAATAGACGTAAAGGCGGATTATATACGTTTTACTCACGTTTATCTCGGCCCCAGTAAAGTTGTATAACTCGAACGGCGGGTCCCGGCCCTGTACGTGCTGCATGATACGTTGCCCGCTTTTAAAAAACACCACCTGCGAAAAGTTTAAGCAATATTCAGCCAAAATTATACTGACTTAGGTAAAACACGCAATAAAGCTGTATGGCATTAATATTAAGTAAACAATTATTATTAATTTCTTTTTCTCTTAACACCTCCCTGTCCCTAACTTGGAAGGGATGAGTTCAATAACCCCTAACGGTATATCTACCTAGTATGATATGCACCTAGTTCCAGGTTTAATTCCCGCCAAACGCCAGTTGAGATCATAAAATTTCTTAATTGGTCTAGTCTAGTCTAGCGGGAGGTTTCCGACTTCACATTCTATCTTGCATTTGACATTTGACATTCTTGCAAAATCTGAAGATAAGTTTCTTACCAAGCTTCTCACTCATTACAAATTACTAATGGTACTTGACTGCAATCACATCTGAAGCTAAAGAAATTGTTGTACCTACTTCTTGGGAGGGGATAATAACCTCTAATCGTTGCAGCATCTCACAGGGACGCTTAATCGCTTGGTATTACGTCTTTGCTGGTAGGGTGGCAACAGTTGAAGCATCCTAACTGAGCCGACTTTATAAAATTATAAAATCATAGTAGAAATCGAAACCGAGACTTTCCAGTCCTGCCTATGAACCTAATAGTGCGAATCGAAATTTCATCGCAGGGATATGGCTCGTATAGCTCAGTGGTCAGAGCACCCAGCCGCGAGAGCTGGGGGACGCGGGTTCAAATCCCGCTGCGAGTGAAAATTTTGATTCGTATTTCAATTTATAGGAATTATTTCCAGTTGAATATTACGAGTATATAGAAGTCGTCAAAATAGCAATAACCGACATAATGTTAGTAGACCCTACTATGGCCGTAAATAAGTTCGGAACAAACACCTAGTAGTTTCCTACTAACAACCTGAATACGGAGTAAGCAAGTAGCTGCAACAAACTGGATCTGACAGGTAATCTATTTTGTTCGCGTTTCGCTTATCTCGCATCATTGGATATACTAAGCGTATTTGCACCATTATCAGATCTCAGATCTGTTACCTACTGTACTGATCTAGTTTTATCACAAAAAAGCTGTTGTGAGAAAAATAAGAAAAATTTCCGCCTATAAACTGTGCTTAAAAAAACATATACCAATATTCCTTCAGACTTACTAAAATGATTCCTTGTAATTCTCTCTGGTAGAGACACAATTTTTTAACAAGCATCATTTATAATAACAAAAAAAGAAAAAGAAATAAGTACATAATCTTAGTGAAAAGCACGAATGATATAAAAATTATTGTAAAATGTTACAGTAAAAACTTATATCGCTAATGTAAGTAGGTATACCTATTAATAACTATTTAACTCTTACCAGTATGAAATGGCACTAATAATAATACATACTAGCTGTAATTCTACGCTAAACAGCTAGGCTGATAGATTGCGCAAAAAAAGAGCGAGCCCTAAATATTATACCCTTGGGAAATGTCTTGGATAAAGTTGTAAGATTGTGGATTCTAGGTGCGAAATTGATTTACTTATAACGATAACTTGTTAAAGTAAACTTTGATAAATGTAGACGAAATTACCAAAGGTAAATAAAGTGGGAGCCCGAATGGGGGCGGTCTGTGGGCCGAACATTGCTTGGAGGTCCCTGGTGTCCCAGGGCGGTTTTCTAAGTAATTAATATAATCTAACTCTACAATTTATACCCCCGTCCTTTTTACAAGTTCACGCAAATGAACAGCTACCAATACAAAAGGCTTTACGAGTTTTGTATTTTTATCTATTCTTTCGCAAGAACTTGTAAAATATACTTAGTTCAGTTTTAGCGTTCTTTAGTTAATAAAAATCTGTGTTTTTGAAAATATATTGAGTCAAGAAAATATCTTTTGATACTCCAGTGTCTATGAAAACGTGCTTTTTCGTGCTGAAATATGGCATACTAATTTCAAAGAAAAAGTTGTAGACTTATCATTGATACATCGTGAAGCAACACTTTGAAGTAACTTTTGAATTACAGGCTTCAATTTCAATTAGTTCATAGATCAAAACAAAAAGACGTAGCCGCCTATTGTCCTCAATTTTATAGGAACATCATGCCAGTTCGACTAGTTCATTTTAACGGACCTCGCTCAGTGGCATAAACTAATTTAGTTTATAAAATTTATAAAAATCTCGACAGGTTGGTCAATGACCGCACCTAATTTTTTCAAGTAGAGGACATCATCGTAGTTTGAAAACACTCATTGGAAAATTTTACTTCATCACTGAAAAAGGACGACTTTGTCACTGCAGCGGCTTTGTTGACGAGATGCCGTTGGAGATAACGATTGTTTGGATTGTTTGGCAAAAATACTGAAACAACTTTGCTTAATATACTGAAACAAATTTATGCTGCGGACAGCGACGGCGCGGCGAGTCCGTCTTTGTATCGTCCTGCCCCAGAATAGGGAGAATGAGCCCATAGGGACAAGGAGTCAAAAAGGCGCCCCGGGAACACGCCAAGAGCAAGTACCGAACGGGCGCCCTCCAGCGTTTCGGTCCCCATAACCGCGAGGTTGATTGGGCCATGGGTGGTGGAGGGTTGTCCCTAATACCGAAACAACATAATAAGCAACAGTAAATGAGCACAGTCGATAAAGGCGCATCAGCGGAAGCTGTTTAGCCTATAACCAAATAATAATAATAATGCTTGTCGGAGCATATTGAATGGCAGCAGGCGTTATTTTGCGGAAATCCATAATTAGCAGGACAGATTAATTTGTTTTGCTATAATCCGCTACTTGAAAAGATTCTGTATGGTGCAATATGCAGGAACACTGCCCACATGAAACACCACACACAAATTTTTCAACACTTTCTTCGACGCACGTTTCGTCCCGACACCGGGACATCCTCAGGAGATGTTGACTTCACAATTCAAAGTCGTAGAGAACCTACGATTTGATGTTGTTGATGCTGCTTCTCGGAGCTCCTAGGCGTGAATCTATTAAGGCCTTTACCTTGTATAAAGTATCCGGGTCGACGTTATGCTCACAGCGGAGCACGGCGTTGTGACCGTGCACCACAAAGCGCGGCGCTCGTAGCTCCACCCACACGTCTTCCATACTTGCCACTGGAACAAAACACCACCGTCAAACTCCTAGACCAATGAATCCACACGGGGCGTATAGCGCAAAAAAATGTCACCAGTTTACCGGTGTCAAAAATGCTTGTTTTTTCACCAGCAGTAAGTAAGGCTCTAAGATATAGTTCGCTCAGCAGTCAGCAGTCATATCTATAGAATTTTAACAGATGGTGCTACTGTTGCTTGTACGATAAAGGTACAATGTTTATTAATGTGTTAATGGTAAACCGCTTAGAGCTTGTTCGGAGGCCCGTATCCTCAGGCTTACATCGGTGCAGTCAAATCAAAGTTCTAGAAAACGACTGATACGGCCAAATGTGTTCGATATCACACAGAATTGAGAGCAGCAGCACTAGCCATTATGTCACGTCCATGCGTTTTTTTACTCGACTGCTACTGATAGGTATATTTTTTCTTGCGTAACTTACGTATGCATTTATGTATGTATATTCATTTATTTGTTTGTTTGTAAATTTATTTAATATCTCGTATATTTTAAACGGTTAAATAAACAATATACATATAATATCAGGACATTACACACATCGCAATCTAGCCCCAAAGTAACCGATAGCTAGTGATATGAGTAGGTACTAGATAACTGTTAAATAAACATACATATTAACGTACATAAATAATATTTAATCTCGAAAAACACCCAGACACTAGAAAATATTCATGCTTATCACACCAACATTTTCCAGTAGTGGGAATCGAACCCACGACCTTCAACGCAGACGGCAGGTTCGCTATACCGCTACACCATTCGATCATCATAAATGGATTTTGATAGATAATAGTTAGATTCGTCTCAGAAACCCAAGTGTTCTTAGGTAAAATTTTTGTAAATATAAATTGTGGGTTTATAGCGCCGCCGGTGATTTATTTATACAATTCTGCAATGAATGCACCTATGCTATTATAAAGAGCAATGTATTGCTAGAGTTCTATTTTATTGGTGAAGTAAATAAGCATAGTGATAAATAATATCTCATAATAATAATCTGGGTTATTTGCATAAAATAATCGTAAATTTGGACAGCGTGATGTTTATTGATTTACTTCCACAAAATCATAGAATATGAGTTTAAATGGGCGGAATTTATGTTTGCATACTTAATTCGTGACAGGCATTTGATATTAATTAAAAATTAAATGTGAATAATATCATACAGATCGTTCAAGGTTTTCTTACAACTATATATTTTAACTTAACGTAAATTTTCAGAGAAGGGATCCCAGTCATAATAAACACGGAAAAGTTAAATTTTGTTTAAAGTACCGCAGCAAAATGTAATTCCAAGTTAACAATTACCAAAGGTTAACAGCAAACACGGCACGTGGAAGTTTATAGCTCAACTTTGTAAATATACGACGCTCAAATAAGCAAAATTTAAGACATGCTTGCAAGTTTGCAGGCGAGCAAATTCTTTACACACAATTTATAATTTGGTACTCCCATTTCTGACTATACGTAATAGGTATGTAATGAACTTTTAATGTTAAATTTGACAATTTTATATATTGTTTTGTTCGTTTAACACGGTTTTTTAGTACAGAAAAAACACTGTTCGCCGGAGATTTATAAAATACCAAAATTACCGCGGTTGGAGAACAAATAATCAAAATGTAAGAAGAATCAGGTCCCACTTATACATAAGAAAAATGTCGAGATTGCATGTTGTCGTAGTCATCAGTCTGTAAATAATTTGTATGATACATAATTCAATAAACTGACATGAACTTAATTTTGTGTATTAGTTTATATTTTCAATCACTATAGAAATATCTGTATAGTCTACAGACTCAGTACATTATGGGGCAAGTGACAAGGACTGGCTACAATGTCTGAGGGTCGCCATAAATTAGCAGATACGTCGTATATCACAGACCCCAAATAAGGCTAAACGGATTTATTAGTAATCCCATGCAAATGCTATATTACTTTATGGGTATTACGAATTAATTGGTTTTTAATTGCAGTAGGTCCTAAACTATACATGCAAACAATAAATACTAAATATTTACCAAATAAAACAATAATTACAACTTTGAAATTATTTACTACCTCCGCCAAAGCCAGTCTATAAAGAAATTAGCGTCAACAACCATTTCTCGAATATTTCATGCCATAAAAGTTGATTTAAGAATAGGACTTGCAGATTCAAAACTATAAAGATAATTTGTACGCAATACCTTCAAATTTCAACCTAATGTGTTTTGGGTCTTTCATCTAAAATTTCTCAGAAGACACCTCAGGATATCCGAACATTTTACGTAAACCTTTTTAGCAAACAGTAGCGCCATTTATCAAAATTCTATGGTGGCTGCGAAGCGAGCTACAGCGTGGCCTTACTGTGGATGGTAAAACAAGCATTTTTGGCACCGATAAACTGACGACAACTTTTCGCGTCTTTCACCTGGACAAGGTTAGACATCAATTTCAGAAGCAGAAACGCGATTGATAAAAAAGCACCAAAAGCTTCCAAAAGCTGCTCCGTCTAAAAAGGCCGTTTTAGCTTTATTTTGGATATTACAATTCACAAATACATAGGCGCCCTGCGTCAAGATGAGTGAAATCAGTATATCTTAGTAAATGCTCGTCGTGAAGGCGTTGCCATTAGAAGGGTTGACAGAGTTAATATTTATACACGCAGGCTTGCGAACGTCGTAGTTGCTTTATGAAGCAATTTCCATGTTGCTGTAATAAACTGCGCCCTAAGATAAAGTGAACTTAGCTCGGTTACATACAACCATACAATGCCGCTTCATTTAGATAAATTCTTGGAGTAATTTGAATTGATGTACCTACTCGTAAGTACATGACGTAATTTAGTTATTTTACTCGGAGATTTAACCGCAATTAGACGTTTATGGTTGGGTATAGGTTCATAATAGGATTTAACTTTATTTGAATAATAGGTTTGGATTATTATTTAAGTTTGTTGTTAATGTTACTAATGTTACTCATTAATGTTACTAATGTTAAGTTATTAATGTGTCTCATTCTTGCCATAATAAACCTTCTTTTTGTCTGAATTTTAGAACGGAGATAACTTAAATACCCTGTTTGATTAACACGTAGGCTACTATTTAACCGATGGAGACAAAGTACTATTAACAGAGTTTCCGTGTCTAGACATAAACAAACGAAATCACCATGCCTACATATTGTGATTCAGGCGACAGAAAAGGGTTTAATGCAGTAATAAGGGAATAGTTACTGTGGCTAATCATTTTAACTGAAAAGTGGTTCCAATATTAGTTAGCTGAGTATAAAAAGTCACTGCCGATGCCGTGTTGTTTGCTCAAACGAAAGCACCTAGTTGAATAGGTAAACCGATAGAATGCAAATGAGGTCGCCGGCTTCGAAGCTCCTAGCACGCTCCCGCTCCTGACGCGATAAGAGGTGGTCTTACAAAACGAATATTGGCTCAAAACGATCCAATGTATTACCAGTTTCACAGACATTATGGGGTCTAGACTTTAAGCACATTTTTTAATGGGCTGAGGAGCTTGGACCTGTTCACAATGATATCTGCAAATCCGGCATATGTATCCGACTTTTGAATCCAAGCAAATTGTATGTAAGTTCTATAGTACATACTATAGTCTATCTATCTATCTATCTATCTATCTATCTATCTATCTATCTATCTATCTATCTATCTATCTATATGTTTATCCTGTGGCACTACAGTCCTTCTGGGCCTTGGCCTCCTTCACAATATTGCGCCAACCTCCCTGCGCCAGTTGGTGTACTTACCCATGCTTCTAAGGTCTTCCTTTTTTATTTTCGGGAGTCGTAGAGTTAAAAGTGGTCCGGTATTCTCGTATGTGTTGGAATTCACAACCGGTTGGGGTTTACTCATGTTAGGTGGTCAGCCTAACGATGAACTCTCCTCATTTATTCGGGCTTGGGACCGGCTATATTGTGGTAAAGACATCAAGCAGCAAATGTAAACACCACAGCATAGGCTGAATACTGAAGTCTAGTATATGTTAAATTACACAGCAAAACATACATGACATAACTAGCGCGCTGAATTGTTCACAATCTTTCGACAAAATGTAATCTAATGTTGTTTACTATCTTCCGGTGACATATAGATATAAGGTTCTATATAAACACGATGAGTAAAAGGTGCAAGTATTCCCGGGTTTTATTTTTCTAGCAAAAAGAAAGAGCAGCAGGCTAGCAAGATACTTGAGCAAAAAACCTTTCTGAAAGTGTTTTGATTGCTACGTAAAAAGACTAAGTGGCGAATTGTAGTGGTGAGCTATTGTAGATATGTTTTTATTTGTAAGAGTTTGATGAAACAAGTGGAAAATTAAAAAATTTTAAAACACCCACGACTTTTGCAGACTTGTAATTGAAAAAGGATTAAATAATTTTTTTTTAAACTCCCCGACTAAAGGAAAGTAAGAACTAAGAACCTATCAGTATAATTACAAATCCAAGAAAATCCGCCGGAGCTGCTGTGTCCTGCCTGTGACGGTTGATGGTGCTGTTTACCAGTTGATGACTAATTCAATTTCTTGATACTTCTCATATACCTACCGGCAGTTTATCAATGCTTACTAATTTCATTAATTGATATTGGAAACGAAAATAGCAATAGCAGCTCCGACGGATTTTCTTGGATTTGTAATTATACTGATAGGTTCTTAGTTCTTACTTTCCTTTAGTCGGGGAGTTTAAAAAAAAATTATTTAATCCTTTTTCAATTACAAGTCTGCAAAAGTCGTGGGTGTTTTAAATTTTTTTAATTTTCCACTTGTTTTATAGTTTTTCGATTAATATACATATTAATGTAATTTAAAAGATATTATTATTAAAAAATTAAAAGCCATTAGCTCCTCTATGCAGCGTCTGAAGGCATCATCTAACCCTAGATGTATGTATACATACACCTAGGGTTAGATGTACTATGTACATCTAAAGGTTTGGAGCCTAGTTAAAACATACGAATCCCTGTTTACTAGACTGTATACACAATACGTGTTTAATAGAAAGATAACACATTAAACACAGGGAATTTCTCTAATAAAGTAAGAAAAACTGAGCGAGATGCGGCTGGCGCCGCCCCTCAGAGGCTGACGCCCTGGGCCATGGCCCTCTTGCCGGGTAAATGCGCCATATTCATTCATTAATCCTCGCCACCAAGCCTAATGTGTTAGAATAGTTTAACCAAATCAAATTAGCCTAAACTCAAGGTATTTACTAGTTACCATTAATATGCATCGCTAATCAGCCCCATGTTGCATCGTCAGACCCTCGTCACCAAATTTAATGTTTGAGACTAGTTCAAACAAACCCAATCACTAACACAAGGAATTTACTAGAAATATATTAAAACAGAGAATTTCCCTTCCAAGTCATACAGATACGTTTATTATGGCGCCCTCTGCTGTTCAATCACAAGAACAATTATCTACAAACCATTGGCAATGACTCACTAGTATTTTGTACAAAACTGTATCCAACTGTACAACTGTATTGGGAACATTCGTTTGCACTGTAAATGTTTTTTATGGCGCCCCCTGGTGATCGATGTTCGTAACAACTATCTAAGAACCATTGCCAATGAATACCAAACATTATACAGAAAACTACATCTAAATCGGTCAAGCCGTTTTTGAAATAAATGGGAACATTCGTTTGCAATATAAATGTTTTTATGGCGCCCCCTGGTGATCGATGTTCATAACAACTATCTAAGAACCATCGCCAATGAATACCAAACATTATACAGAAAACTGCATCTAAATCGGTCAAGCCGTTTTTGAAATAAATGGGAACATTCGTTTCCAATATAAATGTATTTTATGGCGCCCCCTGGTGATCGATGTTCGTAACAACTATCTAAGAACCATTGCCGCTGAACACCAAACATTATACAGAAAACCGCATCTAAATCGGTCAAGCCGTCTTTGAAATAAATGGGAACATTGATGTGCACAAACGAACACACAAACAAACAAACAAACAAACAAACAAACAAACAAAAATATTTTTGCATTATTGGTTTTTGTGAACAATTTAACATACAATCAAACATAAAATATTTTTAATAGAGTAATAATGTACAAACGGTCTCTCACCCTAAACGCATATACCCGTACTCCGTTCCGTCGTGGGTAAAAAAGGTTACAAATAGGCGATATTAATTGACACCATTATTGTTGTTAGTGTTTGTTGTTGAAATTACTATAATGTGACAGTAGGGCATAAATAAAATGCAAGACGGCGATATCACACGGATTATTTAATGCGAATTCACCTTACAAGTATAAACTCACGCGTATTTAAACACCGAATTAAACGTTAATACTGAATCAATTACACTTAGCAGCTATTAAACAGTGAACACACTACTGCATCTATTATATAGCACTAACTGATATAACTTTACTGCACTCACGCGATCTCACAAAAGACTTGACTAAGACTAAGACCCGTAAAATGAACTCGCAGTCATATTTATAGCCAACTTCCCACTAAGTAACTGAATAGTGGAAGGGCGGCTAGTGGCTTCGTTTTGGCTACGGTTTGGCTCGGTCACATTCGGCGGCTGAGGTGGCATGGGTGACCGTGGTTGGCTGGCTGGCTATGGCACAATGTAGGCTTGCTGTGGTTGGCCGGCAGGTGGCGATGCGCAGTGCTATTGGCCCAGGCTGTGTGGCGTAACATTCGGCCGTCCTGAAACAACAATTGCTCCCGCAATGGGGAGTAGCATGGTCAATTCTCTTTAGGTCAATGATGTCGTCATTTACAAATGGGTCATCGGAACTGCGGACAATTTCAAACTCGGGTACAATACCTACTGCGATGAGTCATGAGGTCTTGTTATCAGACCAGCAAAGAACTTGCAATCTAAAAGTCCCTTGATCCTTCATATTAACCAGAACTACATTACCTACTACCCTGGTTTCTAATACCGGTGATACCGGATATCATCAGTTTTAGTATTTAGGGGTTTGCAATATCTTGAGCTCGTAATTTAAAGTCGACTTAAACAATTAATTAAAAAAAAATAAAAGATTACTGAAGAAGCCTAACAAAAATAGTGTCCTCACTCCTCTTCCAAGATAAATAACAATGAAACTTCAAAATGGCAAACTGCAAAGTGCACGCTTATCTAATATAATCGCACTACTTAATATGAATACGCCAAAGAACTAAATCAATATTTTTAACGTATCCCTACTTGTCGCTAGTTTTCGACTCGTGAGTTCTTATCGGTTAGAATCTTACTTTTCCGTCGGTTATTTTGAGTATCAAAACCTTTTAAAAACATCTAACCTGATCAAAGATGATATAAACTACTCTACCTTGTTTAAACATCGAATGAAGGTATCAATAACAGACATAATTCGGTAAAAACCTTATGAAAACTAAAACATGACGTCTTAAGCATTTACATTGTACCTACAGTTATCTGGATTCCCCATTATTCTGTATAATACTGATTATTTTATCACACTTCTTAATCATTGCTGGCGTTTGATACACTCTACTACAAATCAGAAAAGTAAATACCTACTTACTAGTAAATATTATGATGACAAGTAATCTATGATCTCGTATATATAAAGGACCGGGATGGTCCTTTATATATACATTAGAACAGTTAACAGACTAGTTGGTACCTTAGTAATCAAATGGAATGGAACACGCGTATACATATATTGCCCTTGTGGAGAATGTCTTGAATGTCATTATGAATCTTATGGTAACTTGGTGCTTAATAGAGATTTATGAAGAACTTTATCTACCAGTTAATTGTTTGTGTCTTACTAACGATTTCTTAAATCGTTCGATAAATTCGAAACAAAGTTTGATAAATAGTTAAAAAAATAGGCGTAGTTATTCCAATAATCATACAAATACTAAAACAACGTTATCAACATACTAACAGAATATCATGTCATTAAGAAATTTAGTCATCTTGTTAGGAAATACAGCAAGCTTGTCTTAGGACATTAAGTGGACTGTGATCGATTGGAAACTAAGCATCCAATTAAGAAAAATAAAATATGCTACACCTGCACATGTACTTACTTCAAAGACTACGCTACTTACTAACTAATTTGCAACAGACTTAACGCGTTTCCGGGACAGAACGGTCCAATTCATGATGCCTCCTGATGTACCACAGTTAACGAACTTAATGCGTCTGAACAGAATGGATCTATTATTTTATGATGTCTCCAGCTAGCCGCTAAGCGATTCCTTTTTACCGACGGCAATACAAGAGTCTATTTTAAGTTACCAGATATAAACACAGTACTTTACTTATTTTTATGCTTTGCTAAGTAGATGCTGAGACTAACATTTGCAATGATGCGTTTAGACGCCAGTTTTTGTCATCATTTGCCATTACGTCATCTACGTTTTTATGTACGAATCGAATTAAAATTACTTAGGCGTATGCAATAAAGACGTGATAATATTCTTTGGCTTTGGTATCAATGGAATATATAATATGGAGTCAATGAAAAATGTAACTGCGTAAGTTAAACTGAATTACCAGTGGCTGGATGAGCTAGCTTAGGATTTAACAAAGACGTAGAATACAGAATCCAGTGGCTAAGTAGCTAGGTTAGGTGCTACGAAGACGCGGTAAAATGGCTATAGTCCGATGGCTAATAACTAGGCTAGGTGCTTCAAAGACGCGATAGAATGTCTACAATCCAGTGGCTAATATTTAGCTAGGCTAGTGTGCAACAACGACGTTATAGAATAGCTGTAATCAAGTAGCTAATACTAGGCTAGAGTGCAACAAAGATATTATGATAGAATGGCTAAAATCCAGTGGTAGAGTGCAACAAAGACGTGATAGAATAGCTAAAATCCAGTGGCTAATGTATTTATAGATATAGGCTAGTGTGCAACAAAGACGTGACAGAATGGCTAAAATCCAGTGGCTAATATTTATAGCTAGGCTAGAGTGCAACAAAGACGTGATAGAATGGCTAAAATCCAGTGGCTAATATTTATAGCTAGGCTAGAGTGCAACAAAGACGTGATAGAATGGCTAAAATCCAGTGGCTAATATTTGTAGCTAGGCTAGAGTGCAACAAAGACGTGATAGCATGGCTATAATTAATTGGTCGTATGGCTTTGATTACGGAACGCTTTTGAGTTTGTGTTATTTGATATAATATTTTTTTTTAACAGCAGAAATCAAATTATAGAAGAATTCGTTAAATTGGCTCATGGAATCCCTAGTGTCTAATTCGTAGCTTAATTTATTTTCCTTCTATTAGATTTTGCACACAATTGAACTTGACGAAAAATGCCTCAATCGTCGCTAACCGCTGACCACGATTAAAGTAATTTTGCAGCTTTTCAGGTCGTCTAATTGATTACTAAATTGAGTTACCTATGCGACATTTAGTTTTTAAGCGTTATTAGACGCGTTTTATGGTTAAAAATTCGTTTGTAGTCTACATAGATCGAGATCAACACATAAAGGCAGGTATAAAATAGGCAGCAAACTAGTATAGAAGAGTAAATACGATACGTTCCTCGCTTCAAGTCCAATGTTCCGCAAGACGCGCGCAGTTGCAGCAATGCGCGGGGCAGGGGTTGCAGGTGGCTGGAGTTACTGCCTGATCTGCCGAGGCTGCCGCTGACTGCTGCTGCTGCAGGCACGGCCTGACACTTGAGTATGCACCTGGAATTGATAGTTATACGGCTTTGTATAAAGAGTTATAATAGAAACGAGCTTATACTAGGTATGATCGTGCGCTTACGATTAATCAAAAGGCTTTCAGTTATTACTCTTCAAAAACTACAAGGATAAGACTGATTTGGCTATATCAAATTGGTTAAAAAAAGCATTGTAACAACTATAGGCGTTTCGATGATAAGAAGCCTTGAATTTCGTTTACTTAAATCGATATTAGAGCATAGAATCCAAAGTCAGTTTACACAACTTGCCAACCTATAGTAAAAAAAAGGTTCCAAAAGTAAATGAGCAAAGTCTAGCTTTGATTTCAACAAACGCAATTGAAAGAATTTTAAAAAAAATTGCTTTAAATACGCAAATTATACACTTGATGCAAATACGACGCATATAAATAAGCAATCACGCAAATGCATTCACCTAGAAACTATAGTTTTGGGATCTCAAATAGAATTTAACTGCTTAATTGGGTCATTGGATATAGGAAATAAAAAGGAACGGGCCCACCTTTTATCTCAATGTCTCCGTGGGGTAAATTTCCTTTGTTCTCACGCGGCGATGACGCGGCGGTTCCGAACTTCAACGCGTCAAATAGGCACCTAATTTTCACTGGCGTCGAATCTACAGTGGCGGTGGCTCTGTGTGCTGCAGGTACTCCGTGCTTTTTCTTCAGGCATGTTTTGCGCGCTGATCACACACACACACGGCAACCAGAACTTGTTAAGGTAGCAGAAATTTAGTAGGGTACAGCACGCAGCTTGTAGTGTCATATTCTTGCGATGACGTCTTTATTTTGCTCACTTTAATGAAAGAAATCCCAAGTAGTAACTATTTGATGATCAATTCTGCGGGTAGTTTCTTAATTTTCATGATCTTGAAAAGTACGCACTTATTAGCATCTACTTGCAATCTTCGCAAAAATAACTATTATATCACCAATTCACAATCTTCTTGTTTGACCTCGTAGTAAGTTTGCGGGTAGGATCATTCGATAGTTCCGTGGTCGGGGTGAAACTCAAATTTTTCGCGAACAGACTACGCATTCTATACACGAATAAGTGCGGCTATTCCTCTTGAAAAGAAAGCTATGAGCTTTCTTTATACATCCCGCTTCTGAGATGTGACAGTAGGGCATAAATAAAATGCAAGACGGCGATATCACACGGATTATTTAATGCGAATTCACCTTACAAGTATAAACTCACGCGTATTTAAACACCGAATTAAACGTTAATACTGAATCAATTACACTTAGCAGCTATTAAACAGTGAACACACTACTGCATCTATTATATAGCACTAACTGATATAACTTTACTGCACTCACGCGATCTCACAAAAGACTTGACTAAGACTAAGACCCGTAAAATGAACTCGCAGTCATATTTATAGCCAACTTCCCACTAAGTAACTGAATAGTGGAAGGGCGGCTAGTGGCTTCGTTTTGGCTACGGTTTGGCTCGGTCACATTCGGCGGCTGAGGTGGCATGGGTGACCGTGGTTGGCTGGCTGGCTATGGCACAATGTAGGCTTGCTGTGGTTGGCCGGCAGGTGGCGATGCGCAGTGCTATTGGCCCAGGCTGTGTGGCGTAACAATAATAATACTACTACTTGAGATCACGTGTATGCGGAAAGATGCGAGACATACTTAGAGCCTGTTGAATGACTACGAAATATCACTATAATTGTCATGACCTAATTTAATATCATGCCTATATCAAATTCTCTTCCCTGGCTTACTTGATAATTGCAATGAATTACTGATATTTGAACAGATTACGTAAATAGTTCAAGCCACAACGGAAACCAAACCAAACCTGAATCAATTCAGAAATTTCATCGAACAATAATATTAGGTTTAATGTCTGTATTAAACTATAACAATGCCAATAAAGCTTTCAAGGTTCATTAATTATTTTATACCAAAATAACGTGTGTTTGGAAGCTTAGCTAATACAGCATGGCTAGCATGGGCAGGGACAATTTACTCCATGGGAAGACGATAAAATTTCCCACAGTTAGGTATATAAAATATCTGCTCTCTGAGATAATATTCCCCATAAATAAAACAAGGCAAAGACTTTCTTTTACCCTTTTTCTGCGCTTTAGCTGGTGAAGACAATTAATACTTTTATCCTTATTAATCCTAGCCTTTTATCCTAGTTAATTTGATATGTTTTCAACTTATGGGAAGGCACTGGCCCCTAAGACACGGGCTTTCCTAGTTTAGGGGTCAGGAGTCCAAAGAAGATTGTATATGGAGTTTTTCAAATAAACGCTTTATTTATTATTTATTTATTATCCTGTGTCACAGAGTACCTAATCTGGGGAAAAAATATCCACTGCCCATGTTAGGATTTATATTACCTTTGCAACGGTAAATATTTGACGACCTCCCTGAGGCGCAGTGGTGGGGTAAGGTAAAGGTAAATACATTCTTTAATTTTTGTTATTTTTAGGTACGGAACGCTAAAAACTACAGGATCAATTTGAAAACCAAGTACACCTCCTATCTACTCAATGCATCAGAATGAATAAAAGACATCGGAGTGCAGTGAAGTAATATCCGCTGCGATCGACTCCTATCGCGCTGCTAGCAAGGAAACTGTCGACCTCATTTGCATGCAATCTGTTAGGGCACTCCGCTTATTGCCTTTGAGCACATGGTGCTTGTATTATAAATGTTAAAGTATATAGATAAGGTGTGAAACACAAAGAAGATTATTATAATAATTATTTGTTAACCGTACATGGCGGCGGGACTCTGTCAACCACTACGTACACTGTTATAATTAACTCTAAAGGTCCGGTAATTACTTTACTCTATGGTTCGGTAGTACGTACACTTTACAGAGTGAATTGAGAGCATGTTCACAATTTTGCTCATAGCCTTTATAAAACGTGGAAGAGAAACTCAAGCGCGATATAGAGTACATATGTGGCGCCATCTAGTTTCAGCGTTGGTAAACATGGTTTGTTACAGTACAACTCCGACCGCAGTATTGCCTGTTTAGCTGTATTTTACAGGAGAGTGAGTTTTTTTGGAGAGTCGTCGTCGTTTCAGCGTTTCAGATGGATGTACGCTGCTGGACATAGGCCTCCTGAATTATTGACCGCCAAACACCACGATCTTGCGCCGCCTGGCTCCAGCGACTCCCCACGACTTTCTTTTCGTATGACTTTCTGCTACGTGCTTAGGAAATACACAACTTTGTGCCACTTTATCTTTCTACTATCGGAACGGCAAGAAACCGAGAGCAGTGGCATCCTTATGTGGTGAAAATCCACCAAACTCGCACGAAATGCTTTTCTTCCACGTTTCTGATACAAACTACTAAGGTGTGGAACGCTCTTCCAACTTCCGTGTTCGAAGTAAAATTTTGCTGCCGTCAAGAGTGAAAAGGCATTTTCTAAGAAACGCTCTCCCTTTAGCTCAGAAAAGCACCTCTACCTAGTGGAAAAGCAGCCTTATGGGTCATTAGATACAATCTCGTAACATTATACGAAGTAATTATGCTCCAAATAATGTACATGGCGATTAGAAACTACTACAATAACCTACAAGTTACTATTAAAGCCCTAAGGATGGACAGGTAATATTATCTTAATCATAAATTATCAGGGTTCTGGCTAACGGCAATCTGTCCTAATAATATTAATTTACATAAGCACTGGTAGGACACGGCAGCATTTACCGAATGGTTTAGAGACCTGCCTCTCATCACATGTTTGGTGGTTTGATCACCGGGTATGCACTTCTGATTTTTTTTTTGGAATTATGTCTGTCGCATATTCAGTACGTTAGGTTAGGTAAGGTTAGGTTAGGTTAGATTGCGCAAGTGTGTTCCCGTGACCCAGTCGCCAGGCGATGCGAACATCGCTGGTTTTTAGTGGGTATTCCGGCCACCGGTGAGTCCCACATACCCTTCCGGAAGCAAGAGCTACCCTGCTTCCGGACGGGATGCGTAAACGCATTTTCCCAGCGTAAAAAAAAGTTTAGGTTAGGTTAGGTCAATGTAAAATTTCGGTGAAATGTGTAAAAATCGTGATGTCAGTAGGTACTTCAGCGCATTGGGAAGTTACACCGTCATGTAAGGACGAGGAACAGTTATTCAACGTAAGCACCATAGCCCGCGAAGATTTACGGGTAATTACGCGTTGTCACTCCGTAGGGACATTATAATGATAATAATTCATGATAATAATTTGAACACGAATGCTTTAAGTTAAACTCAAGTAAAACACGTGGATCTTCCGTTTGCAAATCCGCAGCACAAACGTTGTTACGAAGTAATTAAAGATAATGATTGCAACATTATGTATTGTAGGTTTTTCTATAACACTGCGCATTGTAAAACTCGTTCTAAAGCAATTTACAGCGATTGAATTTCATTATTTTAAACCGCATGTTTTTAAACCCGAAAACAACTGAATTCACAGCCATTTATAACGCAACACTGTTTTAGATTTTAACCATAGCACTTTTTCACGTTAAACTAGGATGAACTGTCACTTTTATCACTCATTGAAATGCCTAGATCAAAATAATAATAAAGAAGGTAGAATAGATTTTCACCTTCCGATACCTGCCACTACCACTACCACTTCGGCTATTTCCGCGAACGCTCGCTACCTTTTCAGAACTCGAGGCATGACTGAGACGCGGCCAAAGACACGTCTTGACAAGTAAATGACAGACCAACTCCTCATTTTATCCAGTGTTACCATAATTTACAACAAATTATTCCAATTTAGATTTAATTCTGAATGACAATACGGTTTTGCCGCGACATGTCCGTTTTAGAAATCTAAATATCACTTGATCTGTAAATAAACATTTTCCCAGGAATCACGCGGACAGTCCTCTGAGCAGAGCCTGCATAAAGACCAACGCGTCACCTACTTGGGCTCCTCAGCAACACTGCGAGAAATCCTGCGCAACTCCTCGGATTCTGGAGGGAACTCAGCTGGCTGGACTTATCCGGAGAGGGCACTCCACGCACAATGGGTGAAGTTTTTACCCAATCACGGAAAATTATCAGGAACAAAAGAAGAAGAAATAAGATCTCTTGCTCTGAAGGCGCACAGCTTGACAAAAACTGATCGCCTGAGAGTACACTACAATATGCTCAAGGTTTAGTGAAGCCCGCACTTGGCCAGTGTGATGGGCACTTGACCAAACCATCCCATTCTGAGAAAACACCTGTTCCCAACTGTGGGACATAAAAAGAGGGATTGAAACGATACGAACATTACAAAATATTAATCGCTCTGTAATTATGAATGTGTAACCACGTAATCACCTTATTTAAATTCACTTTTGAAAATACAATATATCAACTTTATTAAAACTTTCATCCCCTATTTTACCACCCTTAAAGGGGAATTTTCCAAAACGACTTATACAAATTTTTAAAATCTGAAACTGATAACCTAAATGACGATTTTCACGTCTCTAACTTCAAAAACACGGGACTTTCATATAAACTTCCAACCCCTATTTCACCCCCTTAGAGGGGTAGTTTCTCAAAATCGTTTCTTAGCTGACAACTACCCATTAAAAAGAACCTACCTTTCAAATTTCAAGTTTGTAGGCTTTATACTTTCTGAGATATCGTGATTAGTCAGTGAGTGAGTGAGTGGTAACTCTCTTTTTAACCGACTTCAAAAAAAGGAGGAGGTTCTCAATTCGTCGGAATATTTTTTTTTTTTTTTTTTATGTATGTTCCCCGATTACTCGAAGATGCGTGGACCATGACTATGGACTATTAATGATTGAACGAAACATTGCCCGACTTCGAATTGGTGTACATTGAAAATTATTTCATTCTTTGTAGTGGCATTTGAAGTTGGTTTTTTGGAAAGAATTTTCCATTTTATATATATATAGAAGATGTCTCACTTATTAAGCTTTCTGCGAAGACCCAATTCATTAAGACAATTATAATATTTCGAGTTTGTTGATAGGATATACCTATGATTTCAACTATCTCAACGGCCCCCAGTATCAAATCCCAAATATTTCCGACGCTATTTTCAGTAGTCGAAGCTGATGGCCGTCCAGCTTGTGGCTCATCTTCAATGCTATATGTTTAGCTTCTCTGATCTTCAGTGCGTCAATTCTGCTCACCATTTTTTAACGATTGTATACGATGGAGAGATCCTACTTTATTAATCTGTTTCAGCGTATATCATTTCTTGAACAAATACATCGACGTGATGTTCGATTTTCTCCGAAACCTACAATCTGACTGATCACATCTTATAACGTTATTTGCATATCAAATAAACTTTGGGCTAATAACTTAAGTAGACCAAAGAGGTCGGACCTAACACTACAGTAAATCTATGGAAAAAAAATTGACAGCAATGAAATGTTTACTTAGCAACGCCATTAAAACAATTTATTAATTTTATTTTTATTTTCAAAATACTCGATAATCCTAATTCTCCACATATAAGTCGTCGACTCGGATCGAGTATTTTTTTACGCTCTTTCATTTGATGTGCGATTCGTTTGATTCTACCATACAGCGGTACGACCTTAGGTATTTGTATGGGAAAATTAAATCGGCCAGGGCAATCGTTCCTCTGCTTTTAGGGACATCAAATGTATCCTATAGCAGTCTCCTGGCTCTAAGCTAACTCCTCACCAATTTTCAGCCAAATCGGTAAAGCTGTTCTCGAGTTATAAATAGTGTAACTAACACGACTTTATAAGATTAACCCTTCAGCATCACTTATTTTGGACGTCCGTACTGTGTATAATGATCATTTGGCATTCCTTTGGAAGAGCCTAATTTTCACAACAGGGTACGCCAGCTTAAGATGAGCCGTACGTTCAAAGTTTTCTGCATATTCCGTGTTTCAAGCTATTTGGACAAATACTGAGGGTTATTATGTCTATTTTTTCTGAACTACAAAACCGATGACTTTGAAATATTTACAGAACAATCTTTAATGTATCCCCTTTCTAACAAAAAAAGAATGAATGAAATCGGACCACGCGTTAATGATTTACAACTCAGTATACATTTTAACTTTTATCCCCTCTCCTAAGGGAACCATGCTGAATTTCGGGATAAAAAGTATCCTATGTCCTTCCTCGTAGTATGAACTCAAGTCATACCAAGTTTCATTGGAATTCATTCAGTAGTTTCGGCGTGATGCGCGGCCGTGATACAGAAAGACAGACAGACAGACAGACAGACAGACAGACAAAAATGAAAAAAAAAATACAGTTTTGGGTTCAGAACCGATTTTAGAGTGCCCTCGAAAAAACTAATAATAGAATGTATTATGATAACTAAAGCGCATGTTGTGATGGCCTATAATAGGTTGAGCATTTACCATGAATTTTTGTGAATTGTAATATCTATTGTATGAAATGTAATGTATCAACTGTTGGCTATCCTAATGATAAATATAATATAATATAATAATTGCCAAAAGATGAACCCCGGGGTAAAGTGGTTAAAAATATGTAATTGTTGTAAGATTGTATTTATCTGAATGTTTGTTACTCCTTCAGGCCGCAACTACTGCATCGAGTAGTCTGATATTTGAAATGGTGATAGATTATAGTCTTTTCACTATACGATTCGGTTTTTATACGATTATACCTTTTATCTTAAGTGAAAATAAAGTGCGCGTTCACTTACGTACGTGCAAGAAAGGAAAATAAGATTGTACGATTGAATTTCAATGCTTGTACTTTGGTAAAGAGAGTTTGGCGAGCTCAATCTTGCAATTTGACTTAAGGTGTAGTTTTATAATCTTTCTCCCCGAATCCTTAGATGTTGACAGCGGCAATATGTTCTCTAACCGAAGCCAGTATTTCAATGTTTAATTTACGAGTTAGAACGAAGTTTAACGAGGACTTTGGATTAACTTTTCGAATTAATCTCGGGAACAACTTTACATGCTGTGAACTCAGAAAGTAGGCTAAGTTAATAATTATATTGCAAAACTTTTTGATAATGTGGATGTTGTGAAGCTTCTTTTATTAGAAAAACTTCTCCCATCGCTTTAGGTTTTAGGGATCCATTTCTATTTCCTCAATCAAATGTTGATTCATCGATGCTAGTATTTTCAAACTATTTTAAGTATCCTGATTTTTTTGGGATAATTTCTATAATCATTTATTTATTTATTTATTTATTTATTTATTTCCATCTCTATCTATTTATAAAATAAATAAAAATAAAATAAATAAAAAAGCCTTTTATTGTTCCGACTAATTATAACGATCTAGCCTATAAAGTATGATACTCTAAAGGTTAGTAGTAAGCTTGTTGTTAGTAAGTACTAACAACAAGCTTACTACTAACCTTTAGAGTATCAAAAACTAGAAATTTAAGCTCACTAACAAAACTAACACACACTTATATTACTTAACTTTCTAGTTTTTTTACTCATTATTCTATCAATCTATTATAGCTTATCGAAATTGACTCTAAATTGCAGAATTAACACCACTATCCATAACCTATAAATAATAGCACCTATTCCCGAATTTCCTTTTACATCGAATTTCTTTTATGGCATAATAACATAACGTTAGATAGAATGATTCGTGGAATCTTGCTTCTTAGAGAGTGAAAGTAAATATTGGGTACAAAATGGGATTTGAAGACCAAACGAATAACAAGGGTGAATTTAAATTCCTGAGTGAGCAGCGATTAGTGCCAGCTCAGCCGGTTTAAGCCGACATGAATAGTGCCACATTTCCTTCCTTATTGGACTATCTGGCGATGACGCATAGCTCTCTTGTTTGTGAGGAGAATGTTGTTTGTGAGGAAAGTGTTAAATTTCACAAATCCAGCAGGAACCACGCACTTTTCAGGGATAAACAGGAAATTTCGTTTTATGATATCACTATGCAAGTGAAACTTTTTTCGTGTAGGCATTTGGTGAATAATAAAAACACATTAACTCCGTAAGTATAATATATTACAGCGCCAACTCTTGACGCAATAGTTTATTAGTTGTGACAGTAAAAGTTTATAGGTAACGTTCAATTAAATTCAAGTAGGTACCACACAAATTTTAGAGATGGCGCTATAAAATTACTAAGCAATATTATATATTATGACACCCGGTACCGGCCTGGCTGTAATACGACATTCGACATGCCTGGGACGATACATGTTTCACTTTAAAATTACCCTGACTGTTATGGGGATTTATTGAATTTATTTTTGTCTTTCTCACTCTCACGGAGATTTGGTAGGTGCGACATGCAGCGTCGCGGAAGAATTTAACAGAAAAACGACCTTTTACCTAATTACTCAAAAACTAAGCTGGTTATCAAAAATCAGTTTCTTAGCGTTTTTTGATATTATTATTACCGACACTTTAAAACAAAAATTACAATTACATCCAATGTAGTGTCCGATAAAAACTAGAAAAACTGAGATTTTGGAGCAACTTTTGGGAGAACTTTCTATCGAGAAAATTTTATCCAATCATGTTTCTGCTTCTTAGCGATTTTAGAATAAAGACCCAAAATACATGACGTGAATTGTCTTTATAGTTTTTGCATAAAACTTCATTCAAAATCGCTTAAATACGGCTTCTACACTACATGCCGTTAATCTAAAATCAATTCTCTTAACAATTCAGCATTTTTCTAGATGTGTAGGGAGATGAAAACTTGTGTTTCTGTTGTAAAACCTACTTGGATAAGATACTTTGTTAGGTTTTATACTGTCATTTTTTCTAATGTCGAATAAAAAAGATATTAAGATGTTTGAATAGCAACCATTGTAAAACGTTTATTGTGTTTTCTTTTCGCTATTTCCCCAGTATTTAGAACGTGATTCCTGATTCTACAGACTTCAATTACAACACGTTATCAGCACGAAGGCTCTGTATATTTTATCTACGATCAAATTTAAAAGAAGATTGGTGGTGAAATTGTAAGATGTCGTCTGCAGATTCTGCCTGGGCACAACAGTCCTAATTGCCCTCTCAAAAAGAAGGAGAAAAAGGCAAAGGCGCGTTGCTCTACAGAAAGTTGTTCAGAAGATAAGGGAATATAGATTGCTACTAGTAAAAGGAATATGATGAATCGTGTGACGGAATTGGCTTTGGATGGTGTCACGGAACTGGCTTTGTCTGCACCTAATGTTCAGATGTCTGAGAAGTGGATTATCGACTCTGGTGCGACTACTCATATGACTCCACATGCTGAATGGTTTAATAGTTACCGACCCTGTGATGGGAAGATAACTGTCGCAAATGGTAAAAGTTTGCCAGCTGTGGGTTTAGGAGATGTTGCGATTGACACAAAAACCAATTTCAAGAAGATTTTGAATGTTGTACATGTTCCTGATCTAGATTGTAATTTACTCTCAGTCAAAAAGGTAGTAGAGAAAGGTTTCTCAATTGTTTTTGATACAAATGGCTGTAATTTTTATAATTCTAATGATGTTTCTTTTATAAATGGTCCTGTTTTACATGGTTCTATTTGTGGTGGATTGTATACTTTAGATTGTACAATAAAGTCGCAAAATGTTTCAGCTTATAATGTTCACACTAATTTGTCCCAGTTTCAGCTTTGGCATAAGCGTCTAGGACATCTCTGCCGTGTCGGTATGGATCTACTCAGAAAAGGTCTAGCTGTTGGTGTGGAGTATACTGAGGTTGACAAAGAACCATGTGTACCTTGTGTAGAGGGTAAGCAGGCCCGGAAGCCTTTCAAAGGGATAAAGTATAAGAAAGCTTTATCACCATTACAATTGGTCCATACGGACGTTTGTGGTCCCCTGACCAAATAATTTTTTAAAGGTAATAAATACTTTATTATTTTTGTAGATGATTATACACGTTTTATATCTCATTTAAGGGTGTTTGGTTGCCGAGCTTTAGTTCACGTGCCTTCATGCCAGAGAACTAAGCTAGACATGAAAGCTTCCGAACATATCTTCGTTGGATATTCAGATGATCCAAGGAGTTATTATTTCCGTAGCGCGGAAAACCCTCGGAGGTTGATTAAGTCACGGGATATTACGTTTTTTGAAAATATTTTTTCAGGATTGAAGGATAAACCTGTTCAGCCTGAAGTTGTTGTGAGCCCCAATGTCATTGATCTTTTTTCAAAAACTTCTTCAGATACCACTTCGCCACAGGAGATTTCTATCTCATCTGCTTCTACTTCTTCTTCATCTACTTCAGAAGATGTGGAGATAGAGGTAGAGCAAGTTGACGATTTTGTGGACGCGACTGATGAAGCTGGAGCTGTTGGTGACACGGAGTCTCTACACTCGGGTGAACAAAGTGATCTGTCTCTGGTTCCTTCAGATGAACCCAGCGATGTATGTCCTGAGAGAAGATATCCTCAACGAATACGAAAACCTCCTGATTATTATTCATACGGCACTCTCGATGTTGATTTGTTGTATGATGATCCAAAAAGTTATCGTGAAGCTGTTAATAGCGATGATAAAGATAATTGGATCTCTGCAATGAAAAATGAGTACGATGCCTTATTGAATAAGCAGACTTGGACATTAGTGGATAAACCAAATAAAAAGGTAATTCCATGTAAATGGGTATTCAAAATAAAGAGGGACGCGAACGGAGCAATAGTCAAGTAAAAGGCGCGACTAGTTGCGAAAGGTTTTAGTCAAGTTTGGGGGACTGACTATAACGAAACTTTTGCCCCTGTGGTTCGAAATTCATCTCTGCGTGCCCTTATAGCGTTGGCGGCAGAAATGGATTTGAAGATTCAACACATGGATGTAGATACCGCATTCCTCAACGGAGACTTAGAGGAGGAGGTGTACATGCAACAGCCTGAGGGATTTGCTGAGCACGGGGCAGAAGGTAAAGTCTGTTTGCTCAGAAAATCCATTTATGGGTTGAAGCAGGCAGCTCGAGCCTGGAATATTAAATTGCATCAAACTTTTTCAAAAATTGGCTTTGCACGAACATCTGCGGAATCATGTGTTTACTTGAAAAAGTTTGGTAATGAAACCATAATACTTGCAGTCTATGTCGACGATCTAATTGTCTTTTACAAAGAAAAAAGTTTGTTTGACGTTGTCAAAAATGACTTGGAAAAATTTTTCTCACTAAAAGATTTGGGTGCATTGTCATATTGTTTAGGCTTAAATATTAACCGTGTTGACGATAAAATCGTGGTCAGTCAGAAGACCTATATACAGGCGGTATTGGAGCGGTTTAATATGCGAGATTGCAAGGAGATGTCTACACCTTTGGAGAATAACAAGTTGGAGAAAGGTAATCCAACATCTCCTGGTGAATATCCTTATCAAAACTTGATAGGATGTCTCATGTACCTAGCTGTGAATACAAGACCCGATATAGCTTATGCCACAAGCTATTTAAGTCAGTTTAATAACTGTCACGATAAAAGGCATTGGTTGGCCGCTAAAAGGGTGTTACAGTATTTAAAAGGTACAATGGATTACTGTATTACTTACAGGAAAGTCGGTGGACGTCTGTGTGGATACACGGATGCTGACTGGGCGAACTGTGTACATGACCGTCGGTCATACACGGGTTACTACTTCACGCTAGCAGGTGGACCTATTAGCTGGGAGTGTAAGAAACAGCCGACGGTAGCCTTATCATCTACAGAAGCTGAGTATATGTCCTTGACCAGTGCTGCAAAGGAGGCTATTTTCCTAAGACGGTTAGTGTGTGACATTACTGGTTTTGCTCATAGGGTGTTGCTATACAATGATAGTCAAAGTGCACAGAAACTTGTGCTCAATCCAATCCACCACAATAGAACCAAACACATTGATACGAGATTTCATTTTATTCGTGAAAAAGGTTACTGAGGGTCTTATAGATATAAAGTTTATACCTACGGATAAAATGACAGCCGATGTTTTAACCAAGCCCTTAAGGCGCATAGCTCATCTAAGGTGCGTAGTTAATATGGGTTTAGGGATAAATAGGTAGAATGATTTTCTATTTATTTATTTTTCTTCGGTTTATGTTTTGTATTTCTGTTTAGTCTGGTAGTATTGCTTTTTTTTTTGTTTAGCATTACTACTTTATCTTTTTATTCCCATTAAGGGCGGATGTTGTAAAACCTACTTGGATAAGATACTTTGTTAGGTTTTATACTGTCATTTTTTCTAATGTCGAATAAAAAAGATATTAAGATGTTTGAATAGCAACCATTGTAAAACGTTTATTGTGTTTTCTTTTCGCTATTTCCCCAGTATTTAGAACGTGATTCCTGATTCTACAGACTTCAATTACAACAGTTTCGCATGGCTGCAAAACTATTTCTAACATAAGTATAGGAAAATCGTATCATTCGCGTGAGAACTACGAAATTAATAGTAAAAATTCTTCGAATCGTTTCATTACAGCGGCATTCAGGACAAGACAAAACAAATTAAATTAATTACTCGTTACTCCCCTAAGGCGGAAAGTTAATTAAACCTTAAGAGAGAAATTCCTTTCATAAGGCTTTGTGGTTATTATGCAAGGAGTGGAAACAATATTTTTAACCCTATAGGGACTTAGATCGGGACTTTTATTTCAATCAAATGAACAAGTGCGAGTCAAGCTCACACACTGAGGATTCCATACTATGAAGATCAACTCTAATAGTATTAAAGTAAACTAAACACATCTGCCCGCCCTATTCATAAACGAGCAAAAGCACGTTTGTTGTAGAGTCCCCATAAATATAAATTTATTCTGCTTTTTAGTAATTTGCTTTTATAGCGACACCAGAAATACATTAAATAAATAAATTCATGAAAATCATTATCTGTGTATAACACTGTTCATAAGATACAGCCTGGTGACAGACGGATAGACAGACGGACGGACGGACAGCGGGCTCTAGTCTCTTAGACTCCTGTTTTACCCTTTGGGTACGGAACTCTAAAATTTTTGCAAACATTTTAGGATTAGAAGTGACACCATTATGCTCTTTGCCAGTTATTTTTTCATGCGATTTAATAATCACAACGTCTGTAGGTCTTACATCTTCTACGCTTAGCCATTAAATTTAGAAAAACACTTTTGTATGAAAAATAAATGAAAAACCCCTGATCCGGTTAGCTGATTGAAATTCAAAGCTATATTTTACATTCATAATGACGATCACATTTATTACTAGCTGAACCGACAAACGTTGGTTTGCCATGTAAGTTATTCATCACATAAGGGTATGAAAAATAGTTTACATCCTATTCTCAGACCTACCGAATACAATCACACGCAAAAATCATGAAAATCGATCGAGACGTTTCGGATGATTTTTTCTTATAAAAGATATTTCAATCCAAGATGACGCGCCCCACTCTGGCAAACTTCATACCAATCGAGTGAAACATAAGCAATTTTAACAGAGTGGGGCTTCGTGGATTGAAATATCTATAACACGAGGATGTCATATACATTATATCAACATAAAATAAACACATTACTATGTTGCTTTAGTCTTTAACTGAAAACCTCTCTATTTTCGAGTTTATTAAAAAAACTACGCAGCCGTTATACGCGTTGAAAAGCAATCAAACTATACGAAATGGAAACGGAAACGAGCCTTAATTACCCATTAATCATTGCATGTTTATATGACGGCAACTTTTCTCATATACGCAAAGTTAACGCACATGTTTTTGATTAATGTAGACTCACTCAACGTAAACCTTATCCGGCAAGCGCGCACTAGTAGCTTTATAGTTTACGAGTTTGTACTTTATCCATTAAATATGTTATGAGGGATGAGTAAGGTTTACATAGTTTTATCTAACAAGGTAAACATTTTTTCCTTATAGTATTTGAGACACAAATTGAAACCATCAAAATTTTTCCTATCTTGCAACAACAGAATTAGGAAATAAATAAGACTTGCTTATTGCCTCCTCATGTGGTTTTTATCTATACAAGAGGATCTTGTAGATAAAAACCAGTCTTGTTTCTATTTATTTCACGTCTAATGTACAAAATTTTCGTATCACCGTGTTTATAACAAAACTCACCCGAAAACGGCTTGACTGATTTTTATGAAACTTTTTTGTATTTTCGGTAGGTATTGGAATAGGACTTAAACTATTTTTCATACTAGTGAGAAGTAAATTTATAGCAAAACAAACACCGTTTGCAGGGTCAACTAGTTTTATAAAGAAAGCCTAAATGAAATTACGAAATAGTCCTGCTATTTAAAAGACGTATAGAATTCCTTTTAACCTATACGCTACAGCTATAATCGTTTCAGACACGTTTAATAAAAATCTAGTCATAATTAAAACGAAAAAAGCAAGTGTCCGTATTCTTTACGGATGCCATCCAATTAGCAGTCCTAACTTGAAACTTTTCTCAACGTTTCCCAAGATTTCCTATATTTCTTAGATATAAGGTCCAAGAGAAATTCTCCACGGTCGCTACCCAGTGCCCGGTGCTTTAAATAGCCAGTCTCAGAATAAATTAGGCAGAATAACTTCGCCATACCTTTTCTCTCAGAATTGAATTGCAATTGCAATTTGAATTAAATTAAAAAACCAACACGATTCAAATGATCTTTTTTATGAATGGCTTGTATCTCATGAACCGTTATAGGTTACTCATGAGTCTTTATAACAACACATAATGAAAATAAAATAAATTTTCCTAAAATGAACTTTCGTTTTTTGTTTGAAGATATGAAATATATAACTATACAAATTACTCTATGAAACGCAGTGTATTTGTTTTAAATTTTGAATACTTTATCGTTGATGTCATTTCAGTCAATGTGTCATACCATAAGGCCTAAACGTAGGACAACGTGCCCTAACATAGGCCTTCTAGTCTATGATATGCATATGTGTCAAATAGCTGCCTGTGACTCATTCAAAGTTGTCTCAAATATAGTATAGCTAATCCATAATCTATTCTACCTTATATCTAAAATTGTTATTATCTTGTACCTTAAGTTAGCATCAGACGTTGCAATATAGAATCAGAAAATGCCTCTTTACTCTGTATATAAACGCTCTCTATTTGGTAAAAGTTCATTACACAGGATAATAAAGACAATATATTATAAGGGTCAAAGTTGAGCGCTTTCTAATCGTCCTTATAAGAGTATGGATAGAATCATCACGCTCTCAACTGTCCTCTTTTACTCGTTACAAAAAATACTAATTGAGAGACCGTTTTCTAGTATAATGAGCGCATAATTTCCGAGACGCTCTTTTTCTGTTGTCTGACGGGTAATTTGTCAAACTTAATTTTATATCCACTCAAGGAATGTTCAACGAAAGTTTAATAGCAATATTTTCTTAGGGAAAAACATCAAACCTTTAATGGGACTAAGCATTATCATCAACACAGTTGGAAGATAAAAGCTCGGTATCCTTAGCCAAGTTACACCGATTTTCTTTCTACAATCGCTATGGCATTAAAAAACTAAGAAATATTTACGAGAATGACAATTGAGCATTGAGAATGAGAAGTTTGATCACTGATCAACGTTGCGAATGGATGTCATTCTAACATCCTAAATGAACCTATTGTAATATAAGTAGCTGGGGCTCCCGAAGGCCAAATAAATAGCCAAGTTGCTTAATGATTCGATTTCTACAATCACAAACGTGTTAAATAACTGATGCATGGTAAGGACGTCCGTGACTTTGATCACAACGTGACTAATTGAATTTATTGTACGTGTAACAAAGTATAGGTACGTACTCGTATTACTACATAGGCAAGCTAATCTTCTTTCAAAATTTCAGGAAAATTTTAACGTTATTGAGAAACAAACATTATAAACATACAAGCTTACAAATTTAATAATAAATATGGAAGGGACATTTTACACATCGTAATCTAGCCCCAAAGTAAGCGATAGCTTGTGGTTTGGGTACTAGATAACTGATAAATATACATACATACTAATATACATAAATACAATATATTGGAAAACACCCAGACACTGGAAAACATTCATGCTCTTCACACAAACATTTACCAGTAGTGGGAATCAAACCCACGACCTCCGGCGCAGACAGCAGGTTCGCTACTACTATACGCCATTCGGTCGTAAAATTTATAATATTAATGAGACTCCAGAGAGAAAGTGTAAGAAATTACCTACGTATGTATTTTAAGAAACTAAAAACCCAACTCGGTAAAGTTAACTGAAAAGTAAAATCTAAAGTGGTGTAATAAAAGTTTTCGATGGAGATGCGACATCAAGCCTCCCATTTGTTATCATCAGTTTTAATTTTTAATTGGCTGATAGATGTGGTATGACTGTATGAGATATGGAAGCAATAAAGAGCGTATTCCTGACAAAAAAGGAAATATAATACCAAGCACTGATGTGAAGTCACATTTTTGAAGGCGATTATTGGGCTTACTTTGTAAAACTGATACTCCAACGAGTTGAGTAGACATCTCTACTCAGTCAAGGCCGATCAATCTAGTTTTATCATGTGACGTAGAAATTTTCCGTGATGAAGTGGGTTTTTTCAATTAGACTTAGAAATATAAATATCTACCTATTTGAATTTAAATGTATATGTATTTCAGCTATTTTTGTCTTTTCTACAAACTTTCAGTGCGTAGGACGAAAAACCTTGCGGTAAAGGGAGGCGTGGGTTGTGAAAGCAGGCTATATGGCGTAGGCAGGGCTGTGGGTGAAAAATGTAACGTGAATGTTAATTATAAAGTAATAATTCTATGTTAATTTGTCCTATATTTACTTTAATCACAAGTATATTGTAGTATTAGTTTGCTTAAAATAACTGCATGGATATAAGGGCTGTTATTCGTATAGTCCAAAACCAATAACTGTATAATGGTAGGTATATTATGTTACAAGCACCGATATGAACCTAAGGTTGAGCCCATATGGACATTTTACGTAAGCCTACCTTATACAAACTAAAAGTAACGCCACGAGTGTCTGTCAAATATCCCGCTAATACGTTACATTATGGTGGAAACCGTCTTTGTGGAAACTTGCATGCGGAACTTTGATGTAGCGTAGCGTATTTCGTCATTGGTGCGGACTTATAACAAACTAGCTTTTGCGCGCGGCTTTGCCCGCGGTAATTTCGATTTTTCACAAACCCAGAGATTTAGATTTTTCAAAAACCTAAATTTCCTTATCAACTTTATACTTCCTTACTTTGTCTTTATACTTACTTTCTAGAAAGTAGCTTATGTGGTAATTATGGGATATCGTCCATCTCCATTCCAAATTTCAGCTAATCATTCCGGGACAAAAAGTAGCCTTTGTATTAATCCAAGTAACAATCTTTCACCACTTAAATTTCTAGCCAAATCGGTTCAGTAGTTATGGCGTGGAGGAGTAGTACTTCTCTCGCGTGAACTTTCTTTATAATTTTCCGAGATAAAAAGTAACCTAAGTGCTAGATCATTATATAATGGACCTCTAATTCAAATTTTAGCCTAATCGTTTCAGTAGTTGCGGCGTAAGGGAGTTTTTCTCCCGCAGGAATTTTGGTTTTTCACACATCCCGCGGAAATCATGGATTTTTTCGGGATAAAAAGTAGCCTATGTATTAAACCGGGATATAATCTACCTCTATCCCAAATTTCAGACAAATCGATTCAGAAATTGCGACGTGAAGGAGTATTTCCCCCGCGCGTATTTCTATTTTTTACAAATTTCGCGGGAAACATAGATTTTTGTGGGATAAAAAATAGTCCATTTATTAATCCCGAATATAATTTAACTCTTGTTCAAATTTCAGCTAGTTCCGATCAGTAACTGCGGCGTGAAGGAGCATTTCTTCGTAACATCTTTGGACCCCCGTTTCACCTCCCTAGGAGGTAGTCTCGTTAGTAGGGGTGGAATTAAAAAACCGAGAAACTTTGTTATTTCTATCCAAAATCCTACTTACCGATTTTAATGAACATAACTTGAAAATTGACGGATTCCCATATATGTAAAATAAAATTCCTTATTTAACACCCTTAGCGGTAGAATTTCATAAAATCCTTTCTTAGTACACATCTAGGGTGTTAAGAGAATATTCCCTGAAAATTTCATGTTTCTACGTTCAACCGTTTGGGCAGTAGCTTGTCCAAAAGCCAGCCAGCCGGGACCAAGCGTTTTCTAGTTTCAACCCGCTTTTTAGAGAGTTAGGGGTGAAATTTCCAAAATTCCTCGGACATTCTCTTATTTTTATTCAAAAGTCTATATACCAATTTTCATGAATCTAACTTGAAAATTGAGGGACTTTCATACAAACCTAAATCCCTTAGTTAACCCCCTTAGGGGTAGAATTTCAAAAAATCCTTTCTTAGCGAGCGGTTTGGGTTCACAAAGAATCTTCCCTGAAATTTTCAAGTCACTACGTTCAGCCGTTTGGGCTGTAGCTTGTCTGTCAGTCAGTCACTCAGGACAAAGCCTTTTATAGTTATAGATATACGTACGTAGAAATCTGTGTCGTGGACCGTAAACAATACTGCGGTCTGTTTACTACAAAACATTTGACACCAGTAAAAATATATGGCACAAGTAAACTGGCGACATTTTTTGCGCGGTTCGCCGGGTCCTGCGTTTATAATAATGTGTCTATTGCTACACGTACCTATGCTGAATTAGTTCGGTATTGTAAACGCGAGCCGCAGGCGAGCACGAGAGGGAGCCGAAAGTGTAATAATTAATTTGCAAACGCGCATCATTAGAAGGTTTTCATCACACTTGCGAGAAAAAATTGGTTGCCTGTAAAGTCGGTTTACTGACGATAGTTGAACGTGACAACGTCTTCTTTGTCGCTCGTTCCGCGCTCGCGAGGTAACGCCGGTAACGCCGCATGAGCGAGGTTACACCGGTAACGCCGGATGAGTCATGTTTTTTCGTGCGTGCAACCGGCTCTATCGATTTATAAGACGTTGTCACGTCAAAAATTGGTTGTCTGTAAAGTCGGTTTACTGACGATAGTTGAACGTGACAACGTCTTCTTTGTCGCTCGTTCCGCGCTCGCGAGGTAACGCCGGTAACGCCGCATGAGCGAGGTAACGCCGGATGAGTCATGTTTTTTCGTGCGTGCAACCGGCTCTATATCGATTTATAAGACGTTGTCACGTCAAAAAAACTTGTACATTATTAATGTAATTGAACTCTCTACCTGTAAATACATTTTGACGTCAACATGCTTCCATTGGCATTTCGTGCTTCATACCAGTATTTAAGGCGAGTTCAAAACCTATGTAGATATGCACTATACTCTGCTTTGATATCTGAAATACATAGATATTTTGATAAAACTAAACAAACAAACAGCTTTAAATAAACACTTTTAAAAAAACGCGTTTAAGTACTTATCTATCTTTGCGAAATGGCACAAAGTTTTTTTATGTTTTAAGGTTCTGAATAATGTATTGCATAAATTAAGAAAAAAGTGTAACTAAATCTAAAAAAAAGTTATGATTATCTTTTAAAAAAACCGTAAAATCAAAATTCATAAAGTACAAAAAGTTGTGTTTTTTTTAAAAAACAGGAGTGAAACTTCGCTAAAAGTAAGAAAAGTTTGTTCAAAAATGTATCCGAGTTCAAGTTTGCGGATCGATATGCAAATACTGTATTAACTGTGGCTTGGACCTCTGAAAATTACTTAACTCTGACGTTATTAGGCCAAGGGACTTTTTTACAGAGCCTTTACCGTCGAGAAAATTAGATGAGAAAGGTAGCTTATGTAAAATCTTTATTTTTTAAAATAAAATAATTATGTAAAAGTAGTCTGAGCAAGATGTCTACCTGATGTTAATTGATAAGCATAGATCAGATGTAGTGTGTTGCATAATTTTGTATTGCAATATCAAACGATACACTGCAATGCGCTCATCATTCTAAGACAGTTCTTAGATCTCATTTTGACCAATTATCACGTCAGCGTACAGTGACCGCTGCCTGAGCCAGGTGACAATTAGCTAAGTGACAAATAGCGTTACGTCGCGTCGCCACGTACCTATAGAAATCAAAAAAATGTATGCAAACTGTCGCTATTTTGACACTTAGTAACGCCACAGAACTCTAAATAGTACCAGAAGGTCCACTCCGCACGAAAATTTAAAGAAATAGCGACTCTAGCGCTGACACAAAAAGTGCAATTCAGTTCGCATTAGCGCCTGGCCTCGCCCTCAAAATCGACACGCAACAAACGCAATGTTGTGGTCTCTTTCTATCGCCTAATTTTATCTCTTACGACGTACTAGGGCTGCCGTAGTCAGACGGCGCGTAAAATAGACCGTACAGAACTAGCGCATGCAACTCGGCCCGCGAGCGGCAACCATCTGAAATATCGTGGTCCGGACCCGTACTTGTAGCCGAGACGGTCACGTGATAAGTGAGACTGTCCTGGTAACGCTCAGCTGAGCGGTACTGAACGTCAAACCCCATACATTTTTTGAAATTTATTCCATTTCTATACGCCGCGACAGAACGCTATTTGTCACTGGCTCAGGGAGCTGTAACTGAAACATAGTTAATACATTACTGCTTCACAGTAATCTTCGCAGTGTTCTTTATATCTATCTACAACAAATCGAAATAAGAATTGCAAGTATACTGTATACAATCCCAGCGATATTGGAATTACAGCCACAAATAAAGGCGTCCATTGCCTTTCATATCTGATGCGGCGCATCGCGGACAAACTTTAAATGAGAATACAGAGAGGCTGCTGTGTTTTAAAATTAAAATCCAGCACAAAAGCCGATAACGTGAACTAATCCCATTTCGAACCATTCGATTGCTGGATGGTTATCTTTTTTACCCTTAATGGGGGAGTTATTAATACGTTTTCAGTTGGCGGAAAAATGACGCGCTGTTTTCCGAAAGAACACCTGTTTTCATAGTGTAGACCGCTGAAGTTTTTGTTGTAAAAGTATGTAAATTTATTGCTCTATTTTTAAAATACACTGTTTGTTTTAATGATATTTTGTCATGCCACGATGTAAAACCCGAATCTAGTTATATCGACTATTTTCCTGGTACACACTTCTACTTTCATTACTACTTTTAAAACTATTCATTAGTAGGTATTTATGTCATACTATTATGGTATTCCGTGGTTATGTATAAACGGAGTAACTTAGCCCAATCTTGGCGACTTGGAAATTGTTGTCTTCCCTAGTGCAATTGGCGCTCGCTCCGACTCGAGTGGGAGGTAGCAAGTTCGATTTAGACTACGGGCTACTTTTGAAACACACAATTTCTTAATTGGCTTAGGTATAGTCTGATGGGAAGTTTTAGCTGTGGCTATTTACTACCTTACATGCTAAAGCAATTTAGCGTTCTGCAGGCCAGTCTCACTTATCACGTGACCGTCCCGGCTACAAGTAGGGTTTCGGACCTCAATATTTCAGACGGTTGCCGCTCGCGGGCTGAGTTGTACGCGCTAGTTCTGTACGGTCTATTTTACGCACCGTCTGACTACGGCAGCCCTAGTACGTCGTAAGAGATAAAGTTAGACGATAGAAAGAGACCACAACATTGCGTTTGTTGCGTGTCGATTTTGAGGGCGGGGCCTGGCGCTATTGCAAACTGAATTGCACTTTTTGTGTCAGCCCTAGAGTCGCTATCTCTTAAATCATCGTGCGGAGTGGACCTTCTGTTGTACTATTTAGTGTTCTGTGGTTCTGATTCAATGCTGTATAGAAACCGTTAGGGGCTACTTACCTTTCTTCGGGTGTATCGTCATTCACCATCAGCCCCCGTTGAGATTACAGTAAACTTGTGTAAAAATCAGTTTTTTTAAACCAACATTTTCTTCTCTTGGTGTAAAAAATAGTTTAAAGAAAAGCAAAAGTCAAGAGGAAACATCGTAATTCAGTATTGTAATTAGAAACAATAAAGCCCGTTGTTTGGGACTGGTCTGTCGTGGGTATGGCCACCGAGGGACTTGAGATAATCCCCGCAAATCGACCTTTGCATTCCAAGGGAATAGAATTATTTTAAACAGGCTCCTTGCGTGCCAAGTTTGTTTGGGGAGTTCGCTTTTTCTACGTATAAAAGACGACTCCTACATGATATTTTTAGAAGAATATTTTTCTCGTGAATGCCTTAGGTTACATATTTTGGAGGTGATATTTTTTCATAGCTTCGACAATAGTTAATTAAAAACCGGTTAATTTTTTGCACAAAAATCTGCCTGACTTTTTTTAATAATATGATATTTTGAACAAAATAATTCAATCAAAATTTTGGTCCAAGGCAAGGATGATCTTCCAAAATAAAGAACGAAAGTTTTTAACGGGAAAATCGCACATAATCCAGTACAATCTGCAAGTGTTTTAGGAATGCTATTCAACACAAATATCAACTAATAAGTTATAATTATTATGAATACATTACTTAGTAAAAAGGCCAAAAAAGGTATATGTTTTGAAACCATTGTGTAATGGTATCACAAAATAGTGACTTACATGGTGCAAGCCGAAGGTATTAACTACACTGGTTAGTGTGTGTGTACTTGAGAATAAGTAACGTAAAGTGTAAACGCTCAGGTCATTACAATGTCTGCTCTTTGGTTAAAGTGTGCTCATTAGAAAGCTCTGGAGTGCGTCTGTGCGTAGAATTGTTTTTTTTTATCTACATACTGTATAGGGATTGTACCTTACTTTGTAACTTACACAGTTCAAAGAGTCGCTAGCTAAAGGGATATGTGCAGGACCAAATTGCTTTGCCAACCGTTGCGGTCAAGTCGAGTCCATACAAATTCGGAGTAGTCATAAGACGAAAAATACGTGCCAATTTTAAAGCTAAAATATGACATGAATACATGCCAGAAATTATTATCATACTCATAGTTAAATTCCTAAAATTATCACAAAGTACTCAAACCTGTAACTTAAAATTTTATAAGTACTAGACTCGTTATACTTACATCTAACACCATTTCTTTTAACTTGTAGGGAACGCATTATATTGAACTTTCATGTGTGAAGATGGAGCAAAATGTCTGACCGACCTTCCTTCCAACTCTTTAAGGATATAATGTTTTGTGCAATGAAGATTGAATATTGAATAAGCACTACACCAGAAGCGCGAGACAGTATCCTGTAAAACTGCCCAGATTTCACTGGATTGACGACTAAGTATTTAAAGTTCTTGCAAGCTCTCGGTTGATCGATTAAGTATTGAAGATGTCTTATACCGGAGCCCCAGTGCCACTTTGTGTTTCTGTATCAGTGAAATAATATACATATATACCTAGAAACATACTTAAACTAAGTTAACAAGTTACTTAAATTAAAGGTTAATATATGAACATAAAATAAATAATCACTAAAGCACTTGACGAAAATATAATGTTACAAGTTAAGTTAACTGTTTAATTAACCTTTATTACCATAGGTATATACAGGCTACAATTAAACCTAACAACAATTTTTAACCGACTTCAAAAAAAAGGAGGAGGTTCTCAATTCGACGCGTATGTTTTTTTTTTTTTTTTATGTTTGTTACCTCATAACTTTTGACTGGGCGAATCGATTTTGGTGATTCTTTTTTTATTAGAAAGCTGACGCTTCCCATGTGGTCCCATTTTAATTTCATCTAGTTCTGATTATGGTATCCTTGGAAAACCATATAAGTATTAATTTTCATTAAGTACTTGCGCGACAAATAGATGAATAACTCTATATCACGCCAACCGCTTTCGATGATTATTGTTTTATTTGGAAGAACGTACTTCAAGGGTGGTTTGGTGAAAACTTGATTAGGTTCTGATTATGGGATCTATGACAAAATAACGGAACTCTTCAATTCTTAGGAGCAAATTAACGATATTCAGCTGAATATTTTATAGGCTGTCCAGATATTTCCCTACCATAACGTCGTTATGGTCAAGTGGTCAAGTAACTGCCGTAACCGTATATGATGATGATCAATGGAACGGGCCTCCTTAACGGCTTACAGTAAGGATGCCACCTGTGGCAGAAATTCTAACTAGGTATCTGTAATCAAATTTCAATGTGCTTACGTTCGTTGTTGCATTGCAACATAAGTGTAACATGCGTGACGTCACTAAATGCTGATCCGTATGTTAAATCAATATTTACACGTGACCTTCATTGTCGGAAGACAGATTTCGAAGTCTAGTTATGATCTTTCGTCATGTGGTCTATTTAATAATTTGTTGGCGTCCAAATCTGATAAGACTATGCCTTCCAATCTTTTAACTCTACTAAGGGAAACATATATATTTGGCCCTTAGCAAAGTTTTGTTTTTGCCAAGGTCGATTACAGCCCTCTCAAAGGTGGTGCCTTGTAGTTTATGGACTGTAACCGCCCAGCTTAATATTAGAGGCAGCATTCGGCGCCCCACATCTCCGTAGCCTCTTAATGCCTGAAACGTAAGTAGTACTAGATGGAGGTATGGGTATGCAACCATCACTATCTTTTAGCCTAAGCCCAATAGATTCATCATCAAATTTGACATACACGGCTTCTGGTAGCTCTCCATCCTCTAATTGATCTCTCCTCAAAGCCGGCCATTTGTTTTTTTTTTTATTATACGCATAACTCCATTCACTAGTCCTTCTGAAACAACGATGTTGCCGGTTGCGTCTTAACATCGCGTGGGATTCGACGCCAATTTTTATATATATTAGTTTTTATCGATGGCAGAAAACCACCACAGCTATTGGCGTCTTTGGGAATTACGTTCTCTGGTGGTGTTCTACCATATGTCGCTAATTCACGAGACTCATCCACTGCGTTGATTTGGTAGAGCAGCCCGTTTAGTAGGTCTACCCATATTGAAAAAAACCGGCCAAGTGCGAGTCGGACTCGCGCACCGAGGGTTCCGTACTCAAGAAGTACTGAAGCAAAACAATCAGGCAAAAACCAATATGTTTATTTGACGTCGAGTACTTAGAAGAACTTGCGTTTTAATTACCTTTGTTAATGAACCGCAAAACTAACTTTGTTTGTAGAGGTTTATTGTTAATATCAAAAAAGTATGCTAGTTAGAGCATTGGCTATAGTTTTCCTGTAAAATATACGTAAATTCCTATTGACCATAATTATTTGAGATTTTTTGATTGGTCAACTCCGGAGATAAGGGGGGGAACGGTATTTTTTTAGACATTTTCCCCGATAAATCAAAAACTATCATGACTAAAAATAATTAAAAATCGGGTTTAGAATGTACAAAGTAAACCCTTTCATATGATACCCCACACAGTACAGTTATCTCACTTTTAAATTTCAACCCTCCGATTTTCCCCCCTTTTTAAATAAGAACAAAAATAATTTCCATTTTTTTTATTCCAGTGTCATTGGGCCACTAATATACACAACTATTCCAAATTTCATATCGATAGCTCCGGTAGTTACTGAAATAATCGAGTGTGACGGACAGACAGACAGACAGACGGAGAAAGTCGCACCATAAGGGTTCCATTTTACCATTTTGGTACGGAACCCTAAAAATAGTGAACTTCAGACCACTTAAAATAAAAATAAAAAATTAACAAAAACTATTCTTCTACATCTTTAAAATCTACTTACAATTGCTACTCATCAATATGTAGGTGCGATTTATACCAGTTACCATGCAAGAAGGTATAGTTTGTCCCTGACTTTGTGACTTGTTTGATTAAAAGGGCCCTGTCTCACGTGAGCAGCACGTTTAGTAGGTCTACCCATATTAAAAAAATAGTGAACTTCAGACCACTAAAAATCAAAAAATAAAATAAAAGTTTAACAAAAATAAAAACCGACTTCAAATAAAAAATGGAAAATTCTTTCCAAAAAACCAACTTCAAATGCCACTACAAAGAATGAAATAATTTTTAATGTACACCAATTCGAAGTCGGGCAATGTTTCGTTCAATCACTAATTGTTCTTCGTATTGTCTTCGCACATCAAGTTGTATATTACGAAGGACTATTAGTGATTGAACGAAACATTGCCCGACTTCGAATTGGTGTACATTAAAAATTATTTCATTCTTTGTAGTGGCATTTGAAGTTGGTTTTTTGGAAAGAATTTTCCATTTTTTATGGTTTCATGTGAATCGGGGTAAATTGTGAAAATCTACCTTATCAATTTTATTCATTGTACGTTTGCGTGCCCCTGGTGGCAAACAACAATTACCTGGTTTTGGTGTGTTATTAATTCAAGTGGCTAATCACTTTTATTTTAGTCACTGTAGCATGACAAGGAAACTCGTAGGAGACGTCTGATTTTGCGTGCTCTGCTGTAATTAAGACAATTAGGGTGTGCGCACAATTCAGACAAGATCTCTTTGTAACGAATTCAATAACGTGTGTGATGAATCGAACTTAGTCATATTTTATGTTTGTGTTTCTGAATAAGCGTTCCTTTTGTCACACGTATTGCTATAGGTATGTCAAAATAACTATTAAATCGACTTCGAAATCGAAAACCTTCATTAACAAATATTTAGTTCAATATTCATCACTAAGTCCATAAATTATCGCGCTGAAGCTAGGTTACATATGTAATAAAAGGATTTTACACCTAAATAAAACGTAAAAAAATGGAATATTTTCATTCTGAGTCACCTAAAAATATATATAAGGATAAAAAAAAAACTAGAGCGTCACTCTATTGTTTGTGACCTTCTCGGCATAGCCATAACACGCCCTCAAGTAGCTTACGAAATCTTATCAGCCTAAAGGGCCTTCCAAGTCGACGATTTCATGTAAATTTAACACACTTTGAACCTAATTTACAAATTTGTTGATGATAAAAACGCCGAGTGTCGTTTTATATGGAAATAAGTAGGAGAGTTTTCAAACTTTACTTAAAGAAAATCTTTCTTTCAGTAAGATAATTATACGAGTACTTACCAGCTACCCAGCATAATTACTGTTACATAAATATAGGTCATAATTTCATAACGCCCTTATAAATTAGTAGACACAATTACCAGAGAACCTCCGGTTTACCTTACAAATAATTTTATATAAATAAAGGTGTGTGTGAGGTGAAGTAAATATAAATAAAATTAATGAATGAAAAAAAATCCTACGAAATAATTACAGAAGGCTGGCTTATTTCTTTGCGCAACGAATCAGCCTCGCTGTTCAGCGCGGAAATGCAGCCAGTATTTTTGGCTCCATTCCACGCAGACAAGACTTGTACAGCCATTAGAATAAGATAGAAATTAAAAACTTTTGAATATAGACGGATTACATTATCAAATGTGTATTTAGGTGTGTCCCATATTTTTAAATGATTTCCTAATGACAAATGAACATAAAAAACATTTAAACTTGCTTAGAAATGAATTAATTTAATATTCTGTAAACATTCATCTAAAACAAGCCATCAATGCAAATATAAAGCAAGCCTTTACAAGTAAGAACCTTGCCATAATACCCTATTTTGTATTAGAACGAATCTTTTGAATAGTTTTGCTTTCAGTATTTTCTTAGAACTGTAGTGTATACCTCCTTTAGGCCATTTTAAGTTCATCCACCATAACTTATTTTCAAGATCTTTTAAAATACTTCAAATGAATTTGTCTTCGGTACCTATTCATGAAATATTCACGTGAAAAATTTTGCAATATTTTTTATTAAAACGAGTGAAAATTATAAAGATCTTACCTAAACCGAGCAGGTATTAGCTACGAGCTTTAACATAACTTCTGTGTAAATCAAGAACTATATTTATTTTTAATAGTTTTATTTCTATTTGAAAAATTAAAGTAACTTTAATTTTTAGACCATACCAACCGCGAAGCGAAGCGAATAAAATGGTAGACTAAGTACTCATCAGTAAAAAATTTCTTAGCTATCTTTATTTTTATTAAAAAGGGTCAAATTTCATTCGCAGATATTCGAGGTCGGGTATTAATTTCTTTTTCAACTAAATTAAATATTATTATCGGTGATTCTTGTTAGAATGAACAAACTGTTCAGTTTATAAAAATTAACACAATAAGACTGAATACAGTATGAGGACAAACAACAAATGCGAATAAGCTAGAATGATTATAAAAAATCGAAAATTTGGAAATTTAACAAAAATTGACTGCATTTTTAATAAGGCGGCATTTTCATTTCATTAATTTTTTATTTATTTTTATGCATGATAGTTTTTTAATTTATTGGGCTTAATATCGAAAAAATAACGTTTAAACCCTTATCTCTATATTATGGTTAATAGAAATTAATGTATATTTTACGGGAAAAATAAAATCACGTCTGTATCTGGTATACGTTGACTAACCAAACCCACACAAAGTTAAGATTGCAGTTCGTTAAGAAAAGGGATTCTTATGGTTTTACTTTTGACGTGATAACGTTTAATAAATTGATGAACACCAGCAACGCACATGAAAAATAGTAAAGTTCCGCGTAACGTTCCAACTGAGCCTGTGCGTGCAAGCGAGAGCGCGCAACAAGCGATAGAGAGGCACGATAAAACAAACGATAGAGAGGCCAATTATGACGCTATCACGTAAATCTATCGTCCGTAAACTGACTTTACAGGCAACCAATTTTTTCTATATAAGTAGTACGGAACCCTCAGTGCGCGAGTCCTACTCCCACTTGGCCGGTTTTATTTTTCCAGAGTTTCACAGTTTTTTTATTGTATCGTGAAACTAGCTAACGACTTAAATCTTTAGGTAGGGATCTGGTATCGGTATTAAATTTAACCTACGTCACGTTTCGCAAACTTTCCTTCTCCTTTGTCTGAGGAAGGGTCGACGAAACCCTTTCACGTTGAAAATGATAAATGGCTGTTTATTGCACTACTACTCGGTTTAGCGAGATACATTTTCCCACACTCTCTATACGATGTGATGAGCGAAAAATTACGTTAACAACAAAGATGTTGTCGGCATGAAATTGTAGTGTTGAAAGTAACTGTAAAATAGTGGTACTTGTGTGGTAGACAATTACGGGTAGGCAACGATGGGAAGTTATTTTCCTCTTTGAGATGCAGCGTTCTTATCAATTGGGCCAAGTCTAAGCTGGACTAAAGGACCACACTATGTAAAGTTCAGTGGGAGCTAAACCACAGGCTATTTAGAATCCATTACCGAGCGAAACTCTAATACTACATAATGGACTCTTGATACTTGAAAGTCAAAGGGATGTAGAACGACAAGAAGTCTAGTACAATATAAAATGTATAATTTCCGTTTTTATTATTGGTGTAAAATGAAATCTAAAATGGGAATGAGTTCGAGAATTCGAAAGTCGTTAACCTATTTTATTTTATAACTAACTTTTTTGTTGTTTTTATTGCTTTCAATCTCGGTTTTTACATATCCCGTTTTAGTGAGTCAATCTTAAAAGATTGACATATAATATATCGCATACTTTTTTTTTAACTATATAGGCTAGCGCTTGACTGTGATCACACCTGATGGAAAGTGATGATACAGTCAAAGGTGGAACGCGTTTGCCTAGGAGATGCTTTGAAGGCGCCCGGGTTGTAAGTTCTAGAAGAACAATTTCGTTTTAACGCAACGGAAGGCGACGGCTCTACAAGCAAAATATCAAGTTATCATTGTTATTAAAATATTAAATAATAAGTACTCGTAGCAAAGCTAAGTAGTTACTCATACTTACATGAACTAGTGAGCTTATTAGTCTGTTTATTACCGTCATACAAATATGTTGTATGAGGATTTTACAAGCTTCAGTCTGAAGTCTAGGTGCTTAGTATTGTTGAAGTTCTAAGAAAATTGCTGGGAAAATACCCTCTTCAATTCATTGTTAGCGGGTATTTTTCACAACTGGCACTTGCTTGTAAAGGCATTGAGAAGTTATTTTTATTTCGTTAAAGAAAAATTAAAATTAATAAAATAAAACAAAGCAGGCAATTTGTTAAACTACTTCTATATTGTAAAAAGATTTCCTTCCACTCATTGTTTTCTCCTCACTTATTCTTAATATATATAAATCTCGTGTCACAATGTTTGTCCGCGATGGACTCCTAAACTACTGAACCGATTTAGTTCAAACTTCGTGAATATAGCTGTCATTTGGTCCAACTTAAAAAGATAGAATAGTTTTTATCCCACGTGGACGAAGTCGCGGGCATCAGCTAGTATTTATTATTTTCTCTTGCAAATTCCATATTGCATGAATTAAGTAAAGTCTGCAAACTCTCTCGCCAAATGCTGTCTGAATCGCTTTCCTATAAGGATTTTTATTAAGAAACTTATTTTACTGTTAAAAAGTCCATAATACATGATCACTAGCTGTTGCCCTCGGCTTTGCCCGAATGAATTTCGTTTCTCACATATCCCTTTAAGATGAGTTGAAGAAATGAATAAGAGAGAAATGTGGCCCCGCGGCCACATTTCTATCTTTTAAGATTAACTTTTTTATTGTGCCTCTTTTTTAGAACTTTAAAATGAAAACAATCCCGAGAAACATGATTTTTGTGTAACTTTAGCCGTTTACACAGCGCACGCTACGGAAGCTTTCCAAAAGGAACAATTTTTCCCGTTTTTTCAACATTTTTCATCGATGATGCATCATAGCATGATTTTATATAGCCTAGCTTTTCTTAGTAAATGGCCTCTACAACACAAAAATAATGATTAATGTTTCGATTCGGACCGCAGTAGTTCCAGAGCTCAGCGCGGTCAAACAAACAAACAAACTCTTCAGCTTTATAATACCTAGTATAGATTTTCTCTTGCAAAATTTCATATTGCATGAATATAATTATGTAAAGTCAGCGAACTCTCTGGGCCAAATGCTGTCTGAATCTCTTTCTTATGAAGATTTTCAGGAAGAAACCTTTTTTCACTGTTACAAAAGTCCATAATATAATTATGATCATTTCCATATTGTTACACATGGTGATAAGCCAGTGCTGTCTTAGATAAAGGGGTTTAGAATATAGAAGTTCAAGTTTTACTGACACTAGATTAAGCTTTTTTGTGTATTACTAAAAGATCGTTTTTAGGGTTCCGTAGCCGAATGGCAAAAAACGGAACCCTTATAGATTCGTCATGTCTGTCTGTCCGTCTGTCCGTCTGTCCGTCTGTCCGTCTGTCCGTCCGTATGTCACAGCCACTTTTTCCCGAAACTATAGGAGCTATACTGTTGAAACTTGGTAAGTAGATGTATTCTGTGAACCGCATTAAGGTTTTCACACAAAATTAAAAAAAAGTAATAAATTTTGGGGGTGCCCCATACTTAGAACTGAAACTCAAAAATTTTTTTTTCATCAAACCCATATGTGTGGGGTATCTATGTATAGGTCTTCAAAAATGATACTAAGGTTTCTAATATCATTTTTTTCTAAAATGAATAGCTTGCGCGATAGACACTTCCAAAGTGGTAAAATGTGTGTCCCCCCCCCTGTAACTTCTAAAATAAGAGTATGATAAAACTAAAAAAAATACATGATGTACATTACCATGCAAACTTCCACCGAAAATTGGTTTGAACGAGATCTAATAAGTAGTTTTTTGATATTTACAATAAAACCTCTAAAAACAAATTAGTTTTGCGGTTCGATAAGAAAAGTGGTTTTTATGGTTTTATTCCTCCGGTTGTAGTACGGAACCCTCAGTGCGCGAGTCCGACTCGCACTTGACAGGTTTTTTTTTTATTACATTTATTGTCGACTTTCCTGGCTTAGAGGCGCGCAATTCCCACTATATTTTTTTTAAGACTCAGGTCTGGTCTAGTCAGAGGCTTTGACTGTGGATAGATACCAGCAGAGACTTACCATTAAGTGACTTACCGTTCTGGCGCGATGCTGAGTAAAAACCTTTAGAGGTTGCTTACTTCTTCCAAGTTAGTATACGAGTACGATAACATTTTCGGCTGCATCGTCACTTACCATCAAGTGATATTACAGCCAAGTACTAACTTGTTGTATGTAAAAAATATTACTAATAATAAATATGTTACAGTTCACAGAGTTTCTGTTTATCTTATGTGTGTAAAAACGATGGACCGTCAAGCGTGTTTTAAGAGACACGTAAGGGATCAAAGGGTACGCGTAATATCCAACCGTGCGTTCATAGATAACGCCTTCCTGGTACAAACAGATTTATCCCTAATCCCTTTGGATTGTGATTTTTGATTAATATTAGTCAACCTATACGTATTAAACACATGTTGACTGGGATTTTAACGTTAAAGTCATATTTAAAGCGAGTTAAAACATTGCTCTTTTCCTTGCCTCACGACAATGCGTAGTTAGTACATACAGTATCGGGATTCGATCGCCATGGCCAATTTTATGATTTCTAAAGTGTATTTAGGTGGACTTTGTTTAGTAATATAATCTATCAAATGCTTCACGCGTGTCAGTATAATTGTTAAATTACAAAGAAAAAATTAATGTTATTATTAAAGCGTTAGTAATTTTTAAAATGTGAAATTGCAGTCAAGAACCCAATTAAGGCTACAACGACGCAGCGGTCTTAGAATGCAACAATTATTCAAGTAACCGAGTGGAATGGAACCGCCTCTTCCACCCTCCTTTCCTTATTGCTTTCGCGTTTTATTTCCATATTTCTTCTTTCTACCGTCGTCGTTGTTAAAGGGGTGACAATTAGGGAGTTTAAAAAATTATAATCAAATTGGAATTGTTTTGTTCTAGATACCACTATGTTTATTCAAAATTACAGCTCACTGCGGTGTGACGGAGACATTTCAATCCACGAAGACGCGCCCCACTCTGTCAAAATCGCTAATGTCTCATTCAAGTAGTATAGAGTTTGACAGACGGGGCGCGTCATCGTGGATTGAAATATCTATTGGTATAGGTTTTTATTTTGCTGCGACTGTAGCTATCAGTTGCTGCCCACGGAGCAATAAAATGGCGAAACAAGACGGCATGTGTCGCCCAGAAGGCCTGCAGTAAAGCCCATTAAGTGCGAGTTCACAATAAGTACTTTGTTTGCCCATTTTATTGTCCCATGGGCGGCGATTGTTTAACAATAACTACTTAGTATAAATAAATAGGATAAAACAATAGGATCAAAGCGAAATGGAAACGGAACAGATAGTTTTTTATGACTAAAGCGATAAACAGGCGATTCATGAATAATTTTGACCTTACTTTATTATGTTGACACCAAATAGTATTTAGTAAGTAAGTATTGTATAATGCTTTACTTACATCGAACATCTTGAAGTAAATACAAATATGTAAATGTTGTCTGTCAACAAAAGCAAGTATGAGATGCATGCCTGCTTTATTCACTTTAATACATCCACACGACGAAATGGAATTCAAAATTATGTTCACTGTCGACTTCCGACTGCGAAGGAAATAACGCTCATTTCATAGACGCCTTCACGTAATGCTTATCTTAGAATATGTGGACTCAACATGACATGTTATGTATGAACCATGGTTAATAAATTGGTACAATAAGATAACGAGCGAAAATCGCTTTTTAACAAATTTGGTAGGTACCTTCAACGACATAGAAATATTATTAAAAAATTTTTTAAAGAAAATTACGTTCTTTCGTTGCATCTTCGTAAACTTCTAGTTATAATTATTTACTAATACATGTAGGTATAATGATATAATTTACTTCGTCGATTAGTTAGTTAGCCCTTAGTTTTTATCGATTTAACATAAGAGTTCACTACGTTGTTGTGACCGGGTGACTCCCAAACAATCAGAATTCAAGTTGTAAAAAAGCAACACTTAGTAGTATATATCTATTATATTTTAATGATACAAATAATAGCACCTTATATGACATTACACACATCACAATCGAGCCCCAAATTATATGATAGCTCGTGTTATAGGTATTGGATAACTGATAAATATACATAATATATAACAACATGAGTACAATATATTGAAAAAAACACCCAGACACAGAACCCACGACCTCCGTTCTAGACGGCATAATCGATACCGCCACGCTTTTCAAAGTTCAATATACGAAACGTAGATAAATATATCGCAATAACGGTATGAAAACTTACCTGAAACCAGCCAACAGGAAAGCACAAGTAAGAGCCGACAAGCCAGCACCATTTCGACCGGTTCACAGGCCGTGGCAGTCAAATATTATCACTATTATGCTGAAGTAGCACATAATTCTTCCTTACTGGCGACCTGCAAAGAAATATAATAGAGGTTGAACGGCATTTTTATGAGGAACATTTGTAATGTCAACGGGAGGGTATTTGAATCATGGACGGGAACAGTAATATTTTATATTGGAACTCCGATTTTGTAGTTTTACGGGGAAATAAATTTTTATCAGAGGAAAAATGACTCAGTAAATTAAACGTCGCAGAACTTGCTCCGAGAACAGCAGTTTTTGGAGTTACTATAGCTAGAATTACCAACTATACTGAGTTAGAGATGTTTGTTCAACTGAAACAGATTTATCTATAAAAACTTTATTGTATACTAGTCAAAACAACAACAAATCAAAACAAAAACAAAAGAAAAAAACCGGCCAAGTGCGAGTCGGACTCGCGTACCGAGGGTTCCGTACTCAAGAAGTACTGAAGCAAAATAAGCTTAGGTAGTTATAGCTAGGTACTTTTAAGATTCGTTCGTACTAATGTAGATGTAACACGACCAAAACTGTAACGACCAAAGATGTAAAACGGTAATAATTACCTTTGTTAATGAACTACAAAACTAACTTTGTTTGTAAAGGTTTATTGTTAATATCAAAAAAACTATGCTAGTTAGAGCATTGGCTATAGTTTTTCTGTAAAATATACGTAAATTCCTATTGACCATAATTATTTGAGATTTTTCGATTGGTAAACTCCGGAGATTAGGGGGGAACGGTATTTTTTTAGACATTTTCCCCGATAAATCAAAAACTATCATGACTAAAAATAATTAAAAATCGGTTTTAGAATGTACAAAGTAAACCCTTTCATATGATACCCCACGCAGTACAGTTATCTCACTTTTAAATTTCAACCCTCCGATTTTCCCCCCTTTTTAAATAAGAACAAAAATAAATTCCATCTTTTTTTATTCCAGTGTCATTGGGCCACTAATATACACAACTATTCCAAATTTCATATCGAGAACTCTGGTAGTTACTGAAATAATCGAGTGTGACGGACCGACGGACAGACAGACGGAGAAAGTCGCACCATAAGAGTTCCATTTTACCATTTTGGTACGGAACCCTAAAAAAGAATAATGAGAAGTAGGCGTTACTTTGCGAAGGGCTATGGAAGTGAAACTTCATTCATGGTGGTTTATTACAAATTCACTTTGTTAAGTCAACATCTCTTGATGATGTGTCTGTGTTGGGGCGAATCATTCTTACGGAGAGAAAGTTTTTGGAATATTTATGTGATTTTGTGAGATGCGATACAGATTCACCCGATATCATTTTAGCAAAATGCTTTAGTGCCCGCTTTTTCCGCCCCTAAGTCCCACAGCTGGGCATAGGCCTTCTTCTCCCATATGAGAGAGGGATTACAGCACCCACCCATGGATTAGAGCAGTGTCCCATCCCATGGCCTCAAAGATTGCAGCCTTCACTCACTTGTGTGTGCGACCATCAAGAAAAACTGTCATGCGTGAAGATTTTCTCAAGTTTTCATTCCGGAAAAGAAAATAATGTTAAGTTGTAGGTAGTATACACATATTATAACTACGTAAAGTCAGAATTAGGTATTTGCAATAGTCTCCCACTGAGTTCATAAACTTATTATTATGTTGAAAATCTAATTTAAGAGAGTTTCTTCTTACGCTAAAAAGTGCTCATAACTTATTTTGCGGTTGATTTTTATAGCTCTCACAATCTCACAACGCCACTGAAAATTAATAATAAACAATCATTAAGCCCGTATTTGCCTCAACATGTTATTACTGGACAGTAGTCCATTTATTACATTGATCGAGTAACGAATAAACCACTATAATAATAGCTCAAGGTATACTCTCAAGGGTGTAATTTATTTGTATTTTGGAGCAACTGAGGCAATCAGATAAACGAAGCTTTGTATTGATTCATGTTTTCCGATGTGATTCGATTCTTTTTTGAATGAAATATGCTGCTTCATGCATTTTAAAGTACTGTATTTTTTTTAAATCAAAAGAAATAGTAGGAATATTTCGATATAAGTGTGGAAAGTAAGTATGTCATTTGTTCATGAGTACCGGTTTGTTGACCCAAGCCGAAGGTGTATGGAAATTAAAATTCCGCACGTGCATTGAAACGATTAAAATTAAAATATACCCATTTATATTATTTCATGCTGTAAAATAGTCATTTCATAAAAAAAAGATTTTAAAACATTTTTAATACCTACGTATTCAAATTTAAACGTTATTTTGGGTCTTTAATCCAAATTCGCTCCGAAGCAAAAACACGATTGGAAAAAAAATCTTGAAATTTTTCCCAAAAGCTGCTCCAAAGTCTTTTTTTCTGGATTTTATCTATTTTTATTTTTGTCCTCCTCGCTCTTACGAATACTTCAATAGGTGCAACAGGAGAATAACACGGAAAACGACGTTTTATCTATTAAAAAAAAATGAGTTAGCGTTTTGCTTAATTTTTATTATAATACTTGTATAATATTTTTAATCATATAACTTAACCTTGCGATAAGCTTAATTTACCACTAGGTAGATGTTATCTAGAACAAGCTTCTTATTTTTACAAGTTTCGTTTTTTACAGACTTAAAATAATTTTATTATTTTAACCACAAATAGTAAGAAAAAAAATGGTTGTAAACTATGTTTATAATAACAAATGTAATGAATAAGCTGTTGAAAACATTCAAAAATAAAATGTAATAAAACACTGTAATCTTGATTGAAAGGTTTAACAGAGGAGTTGGAAACCGCTAAAGCCGTAGTGCGTGATCGTAGCCGTATTGGTCGTATTGCTTTATAATACCAGCAACAAGTACTTTACACTATACGACACGGAGCCAATACTATAATTCACAGGTAACAGTATATTATATACCAGTTATAGATTAAAGGCCTCGTAAATATAATATTAGTACTCAATTTTTTTTATTTGTGTCCTCCTCGGTCTTAGGAAGACATTGATGTCAGGCAGCACTAAGGGAGAAAATGCAAAATAAACCTACCTTACCTAACGTTTTACCTAATTACTAAAAAATTAAGCCTAACCGGCTCTAAAATATTTGCTGAGCGTTTTTCTAGTGAAATGGTTTACATAATTATTAAAAATTTTCACCTACTGTACCTTTTGCAAAGGCAAGTATCAGCAGTACAATAGATAGGAACTATAGGTAAAATAAAAAAAAAACCGGTCAAGTGCGAGTCGGACTCGCGCACCGAGGGTTCCGTACTCAAGCAAAACAATCAGGACCAAAGATGTAAAACGACCAAAGATGTAAAACGGTAAAAATTACCTTTGTTAATGAACCGCAAAACTAACTTTGTTTGTAGAGGTTTATTGTTAATATCAAAAAAAACTATGCTAGTTAGAGCATTGGCTATAGTTTTCCTGTAAAATATACGTAAATTCCTATTGACCATAATTATTTGAGATTTTTCCATTGGTAAACTCCGGAGATAAGGGGGGGGGGAACGGTATTTTTTTAGACATTTTCCCCGATAAATCAAAAACTATCATGACTAAAAATAATTAAAAATCGGTTTTAGAATGTACAAAGTAAACCCTTTCATATGATACTCCACACAGTACAGTTATCTCACTTTTAAATTTCAACCCTCCGATTTTCCCCCCTTTTTAAATAAGATCAAAAATAATTTCCATTTTTTTTATTCCAGTGTCATTGGGCCACTAATATACACAACTATTCCAAATTTCATATCGATAGCTCCGGTAGTTACTGAAATAATCGAGTGTGACGGACAGACAGACAGACAGACGGACAGACAGACGGACAGACAGACGGAGAAAGTCACACCATAAGGGTTCTATTTTACCATTTTGGTACGGAACCCTAAAAAGGCGCAAGCTGAAAGATTCGTTATTACGATGGTAAACCAGTGCCAGCCAGAGATAGTGAGCAGTGTGTTCGGTTAAATAAATCCATTTGGGGACTTGGTCACACGTTTATAGAAACAGTCACTCTACCATTACTATAAGCTACGATGCGAATGTATAAAAATTGACGTGTCGTTTCCACATCGTAGCAGTTCTGTACAAAAGATTTATTCAGAGGGCGTGCGCGTGACGCTGTCACCGCAGTCACTACCCACCAAACCAACTTGATTTTGATGCCGTTTACCAACTCTTTCATGTATTTTAGGCTGAAAGGTATATCCCGTTTACCTACTAGCTATAGTTCGCGTGTTTTTTTATAACAATGAATGATGAGACGTGCAAGATGCGCTTACACATGATGGTAAGTGATACACGTATCCAGGTCAGATGCAGTGCGTTCCAAGACTTTGCATTACAATATCAAAAAAATTCACTGCACTTTCTCATCTTATGTTGCCCACGTACCTAATCACGACGGCTCAAGTGCTCTTTAAACTAAAGCATATTTAGACACTAGCAAACGCCCGCGGCTTCGCTCACGTTAACTTCTGAGTTATGCTTTACTATGGTGGTTTAATTTCCAAAATTCCTGCACTACACACCATTTTGCCCACAAAATTTTCTCTTGCTTCCTGGTAATAGTCACATATTGATTTTGAAAAATTCGATCGTCACAAAAAAGTTAAATATGGTGGCCATTTTTAGGGTTCCGTACCCAAAGGGTAAAAGCTCTTACTAAGACTCCACCGTCCGTTCATACATCCGGCCGTGGTTGCTTGCTACCATGGTAAGACATATAAGTACAAAATTGTGGCCAATTCTTTTAAATTTTTACCAAAAATTCCTTTTCTATGCTCGCTGCGATAATCAGATATCAATTTTGAAAACAATCGGCCCAGTATCAAAAAAGTTCAAAATGGCGGCCACTTTTTAAAATGTTGACTGCAAATTCTTTCTCTATGCTTGCTGCCATTGTCAAATATCGATTTTCAATGCAATCGGCCCAGTAACAAAAAAGTTCAAAATGGTGGCCAAAAAGTTCATCATTTTTTAATTTTGACTACAAATTCCTTCTCTACGCTTGCTGCCATAGTCAGACGTCGATTTTCAAAGCAATCGGCCCAGTAACAAAAAAGTTCAAAATGGCGGCCACTTTTTTAAATTTTGACCACAAATTCCTTCTCTATGCTTGCTGCCATAGTCAAATATCGATTTTCAAAGCAATCGGCCCAGTAACAAAAAATTTCAAAATGGCGGCCACTTTTTTAAATTTTGACCACAAATTCCTTCTCTATGCTTGCTGCCATAGTCAAATATCGATTTTAAAAGCAATCTGCCCAGTAACAAAAAAGTTCAAAATGGCGGCCACTTTTTTAAATTTTGACCACAAATTCCTTCTCTATGCTTGCTGCCATAGTCAAATATCGATTTTCAAAGCAATCGGCCCAGTAACAAAAAAGTTCAAAATGGCGGCCTATTTTTTAAATTTTGACCACAAACTCTTTCTCTATGCTTGCTGCCACTGTAAAATATCGATTTTCAAAGCAATCGGCTCAGTAACAAAAAAGTTCAAAATGGCGGCCTATTTTTTAAATTTTGACCACAAACTCTTTCTCTATGCTTGCTGCCACTGTAAAATATCGATTTTCAAAGCAATCGGCCCAGTAACAAAAAAGTTCAAAATGGCGGCCACTTTTTTAAATTTTGACCACAAATTCCTTCTCTATGCTTGCTGCCATAGTCAAATATCGATTTTCAAAGCAATCGGCCCAGTAACAAAAAAGTTCAAAATGGCGGCCACTTTTTTAAATTTTGACCACAAATTCCTTCTTTATGCTTGCTGCCATAGTCAAATATCGATTTTCAAAGCAATCGGCCCAGTAACAAAAAAGTTCAAAATGGCGGCCTATTTTTTAAATTTTGACCACAAACTCTTTCTCTATGCTTGCTGCCACTGTAAAATATCGATTTTCAAAGCAATCGGCTCAGTAACAAAAAAGTTCAAAATGGCGGCCTATTTTTTAAATTTTGACCACAAACTCTTTCTCTATGCTTGCTGCCACTGTAAAATATCGATTTTCAAAGCAATCGGCCCAGTAACAAAAAAGTTCAAAATGGCGGCCACTTTTTTAAATTTTGACCACAAATTCCTTCTCTATGCTTGCTGCCATAGTCAAATATCGATTTTCAAAGCAATCGGCCCAGTAACAAAAAAGTTCAAAATGGCGGCCACTTTTTTAAATTTTGACCACAAATTCCTTCTCTATGCTTGCTGCCATAGTCAAATATCGATTTTCAAAGCAATCAGCCCAGTAACTAAAAAGTTCAAAATGGCGGCCTTTTTTTTAAATATTGACCACAAATTCCTTCTCTATGCTTGCTGCCATAGTTAAATATCGATTGTCAAAGCAATCGGCCCAGTAACAAAAAAGTTCAAAATGGCGGCCTATTTTTTAAATTTTGACCACAAATTCCGTCTCTATGCTTGCTGCCATAGTCAAATATCGATTTTCAAAGCAATCGGCCCAGTAACAAAAAAGTTCAAAATGGCGGCCTATTTTTTAAATTTTGACCACAAACTCTTTCTCTATGCTTGCTGCCACTGTAAAATATCGATTTTCAAAGCAATCGGCTCAGTAACAAAAAAGTTCAAAATGGCGGCCTATTTTTTAAATTTTGACCACAAACTCTTTCTCTATGCTTGCTGCCACTGTAAAATATCGATTTTCAAAGCAATCGGCCCAGTAACAAAAAAGTTCAAAATGGCGGCCACTTTTTTAAATTTTGACCACAAATTCCTTCTCTATGCTTGCTGCCATAGTCAAATATCGATTTTCAAAGCAATCGGCCCAGTAACAAAAAAGTTCAAAATGGCGGCCACTTTTTTAAATTTTGACCACAAATTCCTTCTCTATGCTTGCTGCCATAGTCAAATATCGATTTTCAAAGCAATCAGCCCAGTAACTAAAAAGTTCAAAATGGCGGCCTTTTTTTTAAATATTGACCACAAATTCCTTCTCTATGCTTGCTGCCATAGTTAAATATCGATTGTCAAAGCAATCGGCCCAGTAACAAAAAAGTTCAAAATGGCGGCCTATTTTTTAAATTTTGACCACAAATTCCGTCTCTATGCTTTCTGCCATAGTCAAATATCGATTTTCATAGCAATCGGCCCAGTAACAAAAAAGTTCAAAATGGCGGCCAAAAAATTCAAAATTTTTCCTCCTCAAAATTTGAATCTCGAAAATCCCTTTCCGAATACGAATTCATGATATACCTAATACCAACCTAGGTACCAAATTTCAGATCTCTACGACTTTTAATTTCGCTGGAATCCCTGGAACAACGCAAAAATTACACTTTTGTATGGGAAAATCCCTTAAAAGTAGGATTTTTATCCCTTCCAATTTGAATTTCTGGAATCCCCGTCTTAGTACGAATTTATGACCTAATATCAACCTAGGTACCAAATTTCAGATCTCTACGATTTGTAGTTTTCCGGGAATCCCTGGAACAACGAAATAAATTTCACTTTTGTATGGAGAAATCCCTAAAACCAACGGTTTTTACCCCTTTAAATTTGAATTTCTGGAATCCCCGTCTTAGTACGAATTCTTGACCTAATATCAACCTAGGTACCAAATTTCAGATCTCTACGACTTTTAGTTTTTCGGGAATCCCTGGAACAACGAAAAAAATTACACTTTTGTATGGAGAAATCCCTAAAACCAACGGTTTTTTCCCCTTAAAATTTGAATTTCTGGAATCCCCGTCTTAGTACGAATTCATGACCTAATATCTACTTAATTACCAATTTTCAGATCCCTACGACTTGTAGCTTTTCGGGAATTCCTGGAACAACGAAAAATATTTCACTTTTGTATGGGGAAATCCAAAAAACCAACGGTTTTTACCCCTTACAATTTGAATTTCTGAAATCCCCGTCTTAGTACGAATTCATGACCTAATATCAACCTAGGTACCAAATTTCAGATCTCTACGACTTGTAGCTTTTCGGGAATTCCTGGAACAACGAAAAAAATTTTACTTTTGTATGGGGAAATCCAAAAAACCAACGGTTTTTACCCCTTACAATTTAAATTTCTGGAATCCCCGTCTTAGTACGAATTCATGACCTAATATCTACCTAGGTACCAAATTTCAGATCCCTACGACTTGTAGCTTTTCGGGAATTCCTGGAACAACGAAAAAAATTTCACTTTTGTATGGGGAAATCCAAAAAACCAACGGTTTTTACCCCTTACAATTTGAATTTCTGGAATCCCCGTCTTAGTACGAATTCATGACCTAATATCTACCTAGGTACCAAATTTCAGATCTCTACGACCTATAGTTTTGGCGGAATCCTTGGAACAACCAAAATCACCAAAATGCCTCATTCTTTTATATATATTACAATTTGAATTTCTGGAATCCCCGTCTTAGTACGAATTCATGACCTAATATCTACCTAGGTACCAAATTTCAGATCTCTACGACCTATAGTTTTGGCGGAATCCTTGGAACAACCAAAATCACCAAAATGCCTCATTCTTTTATATATATAGATTACTGCCTCGGTGAAAGTGCGGTGGTAGCTAAGTACTTAGACTAACTCCGCAAAACAGTCCTACCATCAATAAAAAGGCATATGAATCCTACACTGGGCTCGATCCCAGGTTGAAAAAGTATGACACCATTATATTACGAGTATGTCGGAGCACATTCGGAACGTCACTAGATATTGAAGTGACAAAGTTCATACGTCATGAGTTTATCCACAATTTTCGTAAAATAACTTCCAGCTACAATAAATAGGTAAGCATGTAAATAGCAAATAACTATAAAAGCCCTCTTAGGTTTAATAATATTATCTCTGAGCCCGAGTAGTGTTCTTAATCTTATTACTTATTCATAGCAAGCCCTTAATACGGGTATCTATTTGATCCTCAATATCTTGCCACAAAAAGATTTTCCAATCATGGTAACTTATTTAGCATCGACTGCCTTTGATTCTCTAAATTCACTTCTAGCTATTTCATTATTATAATTATGTTCTGGTAAAGTAATAGACTATTTTATGTAAGGACTATTGTTGTAAATTCCATTTGTAGTGTGAGATATTCTGCCACAAAACAGCAGCTTTATTGGAAAGTCGTCAAAACTCATTATGTTTTTATAAGTTTTCTTATTCGCCCACCGATATGAACCTAAGGATGAGCCCATCTGAACATTTTACCGTTAAGGCGCGGTGAACAGTGGATTCGCGGTCACTGTCTAATTTAATACGAGAGACAAGGATGTCGCACCGCAGTTTTTGTTCGAAAAAACAAGAAAATGTGAAATTAATGACAATGCAGACGTAATATAAAAAATCTAAAATGGCCATTATATCTGTCACAATAAAACACACAACCTAATTTAATTTCACAAAAATTCATGTAACCATTTCTGAGAAAAATGTAGATTTATGTATTTGCCGAGGCAACTTTGGCATTTTTTTCTATCGAGTGAAGTTTGCGAAATCGTGATTTGGCATCAGCCACCATGTCAGAAATACTTTCAATTGAATCCACATATTTTTTTAACAGTAATAAGATCTGTAGATTTTACATAAAACGATGCTATACGAACGAAATTTGCCAAAGTTGACTGATCACAGCGCCTTAACCTTCTTCATACAAAAAAGTAGCTCTATCTTACAAAATTCCCGTTAATACGCCATGGAACAAACCCGTCCCTGTAGAAACGCGCGTGCGGACTAATAACATAATGAAGTGAAGTGAAACGATTCTTCATTCGGCTTACTAGTGACGCCGTTGGTGTCAAAACAAACTTTTTTGACACCGGTAAACTGGCGACATTTTCCGTGCAGTTCGCTGGATCCTGATTACATTTATATTTATTCACCGAAGTTAATTTTTACACAGATGCAACAGACAGCAATTTCATTGAAATCGAAAATGGACGAAAAACGGGTACATTGCTTTTATTACGTACAACAATTAGTCATTTTAATTAAGTCCCCACTCTTGTCAAGTGCTTGCCAAATGCAGCTACGAGTATAATGTAGGAAAATGTAGTTATTATGAGAAGAGTAGGTACAGAATTTGGCATTAAATTAAAAATTAAGCGGGCAAAGTAGGTAATACTTATTTAAAAAAATATTTTCGTAAATGTTATAAAACTTTGCATGCAGATTGCCGCAAAAGCCGGAGGATTGATTCTATTGATGAATAATTTAAGAACCAAAATGCGGCCAATAATAATTGGATTTACGATATATTTATAACTTTTTTTTCACAATTTTTGGTATGCGATATTTAGCTTCACTTTTCCAGAAATATAATTTATGCAAACCAATGAAACACCTCAATTTCTACTTGATGGAAAATTTTAAGTGTTATACCTAGGTATAACACTTAAAATTTTCAAGCTTCGGTCTACCAAGCAATTTCTAGTTAAGTTAGGAAGGTTAGGAGCTATTATACATCTTACATGATATTTTCGACTGTCTTCACTATCAGGTCTGATATCAGGTGAGATAGTTGTAATTTATGAACTTATAATAACTAATATATTAACTAAATAAATAAAAATCTATTGCACGCTAAACTACTATTAAAGGATGCCACGGTATGATGTTCATTTGAAAAACAATGAAATCTCCCGCTGAATCAACTGCGTCAGAGTGCGATCAACTGAAAAGCATATAAAATACGCATGAGAATTGTTTGGCAATTTGTTGTGAAAAAATGACAATGTTTTGTCCACGCAAACGAGCCGTTTGTGTGAGCTGCGGCAGATGCTGCAGCCTACAACAAAAACTGTCGACCATGTTTTGTTTGAAACAATTTCATGTAGGTACCTAATTATGCTATCAGTTGTCTGTAAATTTGTTCTCTATATGGCACGCGTTTAATAAATAAATCGGCAAAGTACGAGTCGGACCGATGAAAGGGTTCCAAAAATCATGTTTGTTGTTTGGGTGCCCCCTTTAATATTTATTTTATCTGTTTTTTAGTATTTCTTGCTAAAGACGCAACGGAAATACATAAACTGGGAAAATTTCAACTGTATAACTATCACGGTTTAAGATATCTCCTGAACCGTGGTAGTGAGACAGTTTAAAGTAAAGCCTTGTGACAGACCAACAGGCGGACGGCGAAGCTCCACTTTACCCTTTTGGGTACAGAACAGAACAAAACCCAAAAAATTAGTAAACTTTTGATTATCAGTTGATAGTAAATAGTACTAAGCTGAAGTCACTCTTCATGTTTTTATCCAGAATTAAGATGTATCTTGCTTCGCGATTGAAAATAATAAAATCAATGTCCCATACCTACAATAAACACGCCTTCATTAGGTATGAAGGTACCTAGACTTACTTTAAATCACACTATAAGTATCTAAAAATAAAATATTTAAATATCACACGCCAATGTACAATCAAAATAATTAAACGTATACCCATCCCATGTATAATTGATGTTTATAATGACACAAAATTTTTAGAATCTATCATATAATTACTGTGAGCATTTTTTATCTAGAACAAGTGAACATTACTTTGAATGAAGAGTTTTACTACAAGAAAAATGAATATTATTCTCTCATATCATTGCGATAACAATAAGACGTGGGTTGCCGCCTACATCAATCAGTCCCAGAAAAAGATTGAACACAATACCTAATATAATCATCTCGGAGTCTGACTTATATTTTGCTCAAGAATGACGTTATGCTAACATTCATTTTAATTTTATCATAACACAACATACCTACTAATAACCTAAATTTGGGATTTTTAGAGATTACTATTTCAGTAATATGAAAACTTTCGTTTCAGTGGAACGCCTACGTGCTACAGAGGTTGATACCTACCTACTACCTAGTTGAACTAGAACACAAAGGCTACATTTAAAGGTTCAAAGGGTAAAATCGGACCCTATTAAGTACTTACATGCAAAAGATAAACTGGTAACTACTTGATACTTGCTATATATTATTATATTCTCCGCGGCTTCACTCGAAAATCGCATCAAGGGGTCATTTTTTTCTTGGCATTGAAAATAACCTATACCTAATTTTCTCTATTATATAAAACTCTCCGGCCTCCGAAACTGCTCTACCGATTGTTATGAAATTTTATGTGTAATTTCGGTAGGTCTGAGACTTTTTATATCCCGGATGGCAAAACTACGTGTGCTGGTTCAGATAGTAAAATATGAAGATGTTTATGCGAAATTGTTTTAACCACAGATCAGTGTATAAAATAAATAAAATTCTACGTTTCAGCTTTGTCACAATATAGTTCTTTAGGTTTTGTTTTACAGAATAAAAAAAGCTAAACAGTGTATCAGTAAACCTAATTGTGTTCCCGTGTATCTCCCTGTTTGTCTGCCCATCGTCATCCTATCGTACGTTTATATTTTTTTCAGCTTTTAGATCACAAATGGAAAGAGCTACACGAAATTAAGATATCAAAAAGTTAATAATTTTAGAATCGTTCCAGTACATTGAAACAATCTAGTCTTCAGATTTACAAAATAATTATTATACGGTATATATAATTATTATAATGTAATTAATGAGTACGAATTTAGCAGTATAGAAAATAATAATACTTTAATAAACCATGGAAATATTCTAACGCAAATAATTACACATAATTCCTACTCGAGTTTTCGTGTTATTATAACAATATTATGTGATACAGTTAGCGAGGCGTAAAAGGAACGGAAATTTGATGATCCGGAGCTGTGGTTATGTTTGAACGAAGCAAATTAACTGTAATAACTTCTCTGATAAGGCTCCTAAACCCAGAGTGGGATGAAAGTTTTGAGCTATATTATATTGAAAACAGTTGACACTAGTTTTGTACATAGGTATGTCACCAAAAGATTATAAACACCGTAAGATTGTAATTTATTTCGCGATAATGTAAACTACCGAAGGATTGTAAACCATGACATAAGATTGGACGAACGTCTGTGTTCATCCATCGGCGTGCTAGGATCATGCCATTTCACAATTTTACGGCTTCACTTCGATAGATTGTAATTTACCGAAGTTTATTGCATTAAATTGTAGGCAGTATTCTACAGTTTACAATCTTTCGAAAGTTTACAATCTCACTAGATAGATTACAATCTAACCGTGTTTATTTACAATCTTTCGGTGACAAATACACCGATAAAGTAGGTAGATACCTAGTCTGTATAAATACAAAATTCGTTCGTGACTAGGGGTAAAAAAACGAGAGCTTAATTATTGGTTAGGTTCTGTGTTCAAAATAGTATTCTGTCCTTGTAATAAAGTTTACTCTGTTATTATCTAAAGAAATCCAAATTACAGACCATCGGTATTTAATGAAAGCCAAACTCCTCACAAATAAAATCGAAATGTCTGTCTAGGTACTGTCTAGAACTCTAGACTCTAGGTTCTTATAATACTTTGAGTTTTCTCGGTTTTTTAAATGTTAGTGAAGATCACTGAGTAGGTACCTATCTTATAATATTTTTATAGCTACCTTTGAGTTTGAACATCATTGAGTATCTATTGTAGGTGCCTATAATATTTCCGTGGTAGACATAATGGACTCGGCGGGATTTGAACTTGCGTCGCTATCGTAGCTGGGTGCTCTACCAAATTGGGCACGAGTACCTACTTCACCGCAGAGTTTGAAAATTCCTATAGACATCCCATAGCCCACCTCTACCTGTCTCTTTCATGAGTGTAACAGAATCTCGTAGAGAAGTGGCGTATACTCGTCAATAGAATATCATCAACCTTAAGCAGTGTTCCAAATGAAATGAACTGCACGACCATTCTATAAAGAACGAAATGACAAAGGCTATCCCATATCAGAATCTTGATGCCATCTTTTACGAAACTGCTTTGTTACGGCATATGTGGCGGAGCCTCGGAGGTTGTCTACACTCTAGCGCAACTCTCTGTTCGCTGTGTGTGGCTCTCCACGGGTTTGCCCCTAGGTATACTCAACCGACCACCGCAAGGGCGTCAGCTGCCTCGCCAACTCCTACAGTCCCCGTCCCCGACATCGTGCGGATAGCGATGTGGAGACGATGAAGAGGACGCGAGGATCATCACTGAACCAATGACACAACTGACCCTTAGGCTCAAGTCAAGATGGCGAGGAATTAGTCCCCTAACCAGGGGGCTTAAGGATAAACACCGAGGGCTCGCAGCGCCCCACCGACAGATGGACCGATGGTCTGGTAAGGAGATTTGCCTCGAGGCCCGTACCCCACGGAGGGAAGTCACACCCACCGGAGAAGACCACGCTAGTTGTAAGAATTTTCAGGCTGAAAACTCTTGTTGTCCATGCCCATGAAACAAGATCTCATTGAAAGTAAATAAAACGTTGTGAACTTCAGTTATTTCATATTTTCGTGGACAGTTATCACAGAATGGGTCGCAAATCGCAATCAAGCCGCAATTGTCGTTATATTTAATTTTGTCAAAAGATATTAAAATAAGAAACGGCCACAAAATTGAAACCCCTTCAGCATGATTCCGATTCGCACGTTACCGGTTTTCTTCCAACGAAAGTTTATATATATAAATATAATATAAAGATTGAGATTATATATACCTAGATATATAGATTAATTGTTACTGTATAGAAGTAGACTATTTACATGTAAAGGTATCAACATCCATCTGTTTCAGGGTGCAATCCCATGGTGCAATCAATAAATGGTTTGTCGAAGGCTTCGCGGCTGAAGCGACAGCGCGTTACGAAATACGATTTTGTATGGATTTTCAACCAACTTTACAAAAAGGCTGGCCTGTCACTCTTAGTGGTGACCTTAACAATTTTTCTAGTCACTAGTTAAATTAAAACCAATAAGTTCGTAAAGTCGATCACCATAATATTTTATTCAAATATCCATTACTTTATACAGAGAGAATCCAATATCCTAGGGCTCAAAATTTTGATAAGTACTTTAATTCTTAGTTTTAGTTATTTTAATTTTTTAATGATATTTCTAAGTTAGTTAGTAATTTTCATGTTCTTTTTGTCCATATTCTGAATAAAGAATCTTTCTTTTTGAGAGAATCCAATTATAATGGTGGAAAAATCCTTTCGATTTTTCATATTAGATTTCTGTAGTCTTAGGCATCAATTAACTTAATATAGCAAAAAGTGTAAGTGTAAAGGATGATACTATTAAATTAAACTAACCACTTTTCAATTTTTTTTTTTCAATTCAGTGTGTTTCATTTTTAAATATTCAATTTAAAATAGGAAGCTAATAAAATGAATCTCGTAATAATATGAAACATTGCGCTGCCTTCTTATACCTATTTCAGAAACTTACTTTAACACGCTCCTTACTAAGGCGAGAAAGTAATCAAAGTTTGAAACAGCTTGATAAAGGAAGAAAATATAGTAGCTACCTAAATACCGACTGTGGATATAAAATTTAATTAGTTCCTAAACTGGTTCCAGATAAACGATACATGTATAGTGTGGACAGAACAATTAGTGGTCTTAAGTTCCAATTTTTTTCAGCAGCTGTAGTCAAATAGAATCTTATCTTTCCATTTCTAAGATTGTTTTTGGTACGCTCATGGAAAAACTTATGGAAAGTCAGGAAATGTATGGGAATTACATATATCCGCTTACTAAATAGATTACGTGTCTTCTACACAGACAGTTGTCATTCTCATACATTTTTGAAATATGTTCCATAAACTTACCAAAAGCTATTTTAGAAACTAGTAGGGCGCGTGGAGGCGCGGGCCACATGTGGCCCGCGTGCTGTCTTCCCCCCTATTTGCCTTACAACTTTAGTCCCTTCAACATTCCCCATACATTTTCTATGAAAAAAATAAATTCCGCCATTTTGAATTTTTTTCCTATCCATCCAATAGACCTTTGGGTCCTGATCACATCTTGTCAAGAAACCACTCTTCCATCTTTTATACTTTCCGAGATATCGACGAATTTCGAATGGCGGCCATTTTGAATCCGCCATTTTGAAATTTTTTTCAGCTCACTGCCAATTGGATGACGTTTCGAATGACATTTGGTCGAGCACCCCCCACCTATCCTCGATACCCTGGCCGTGCTCTTTACCCGTCTCCGAAATCCTCAATCATCAGCTTTCTCCGTATTTTTCCTCCGAATGAATTTTTTTCTTCTATACGACCTCATCCGTGAAAAAAAAATTTTTCATACAAAATTGTTCAGGAGAGGTGATCAATCAGTGAGTCAGTGAGTGAATCAGCCCGAGTAGCTATATATATAGTAATGGAACAGATTAGTCATAGCGACTGATTCAGATCATGTTTATAAAAAAGAAAAAAAAAAGATTCCGACGAATTGAGAACCTCCTCCTTTTTTTGAAGTCGGTTAAAAATAGACGGTTACACCGTCGTACGTAGACACTTATCGATTTCACTGTACCTAAAGCTTAGTGGACATCAAAATAATAGTGTATCTATCTATACATACATTTAATGCATTAAATAATGCATTTATTTAGGTACTACAAAATGTCTGGTCTGATCCAGTTATGACAAAACTTTCTGGCGCCCGCGTCTCCATCCGCGTGAGTTTCGGTTTTTCACAAAGCACGCAGTAACCGTGGATTTTTCCGGGATAAAATAATGTGCAGTCTACGATATTATCGTACTAACTTAGAAGGGGACAAGCAACCCGTAACGGTTTCTATCACCAATATTTGCCACCAAACTCCTCTGTAACGTCTGGACCGATTGTTATGAAATTTTCCGTGTATGCTCGGTAGGTTGTAAGCTATTTTTTATATCCCTAATGACAAAACAAGTTTACCGGGTTAGCTAGTAAGTAATTTAATATTATTTAATTTAGTTTTACGGGCAATGTTTCTAACTTGAACCTTCGATATTGAGTTAGCATTTTACTGTAGAGCATTTCTTTTCTTTTTCCTTAATAATCCTTGCTCTTATTTTGTTCTTTTTGTTCATTTGCTTTTATTTTACTTATAGTATGTCTTCGTAACCAGTAACTACGTTAACTTAATTGGGGCAGGAGTTACTTACGGATATTTTATAGGGTTTGTTATAGTACTTTTTTCATTGTAAATCAGTTCCTTTGTTTGCGAAGCATTATTTTTATAAAAGAACATAAAAAACTTAATAAACCTTAAATTTATAAGTGCTTTAATAGGAGCCCAAAGTTATCAAAAACGAAATTTTATACCTCATCTAAACAGACTCTGAAATCGCGATATTAAACAAAGCTATTAAGATATCTACTATTACAATAGTATTAGTAATATAACTAGTAGACACGAGTTATCAATAATTATCATCGATACAAAATACCTATCCGTATTACTTAATATGCAAACTTTTCAATATTCGCCTAGTTATAATAATGCAGCCTATTTAAAGTCCAACTGAATAATGCTGTTATACTGCTTTGTGGTACAATTAAGCAAATATTCATTTTAGATAAACCACACTTGATGTTTTAATGAAAGACTTCGGTCGCGGCTGATGGTTATCACCATACAGTAAAAACGTTTATTCTGTATTCTGAGTAAAAACGTAACGGTTTGCGATTTCGTGTTCCGGCAAGAGACTATAGTAGTGTTATTATCTCGCTGCAAACTCGGCCATAAATCATTAGAGTATTTCGCTTTCGTTGTTCACTAAAATACAAAAGCAGCAGTGAAGCTCAGCAGTGAAATACAAAAGCGAATCACTCGGATGATTTATGACCGAGTCTGCAGCGAGATAATAACACTACTATAGTACACACATATACCTATTACAAATTAGATACTAACCTATCAATATCTATGGGTTATCTATGGGTATGTTCCGGGAAGGTAAAGTTCAGTTAAGTACCATCACTGATTACATGAAATTAATAGAGTAGTGATTGAATGAAAAACAAGAAATGTGGTTTTATGAAATCTCTATGCAAGTTACGTTGGAAAATAGTTACTCAATGATGTAAGTGATTTTTTTTTGGTTTGTAGGCATTTAGTGAATAATAAAATACATAAGCAAGTAAGTAGTTATAACAGCGCTCTTTCTTGACGCAAAAGTTTATTAGGTGTGACAGGAAAAGTATTAGCTATGACAGTAAAAGTTTGTTAGACAAAAATAAACACTCAAGTGCTACATAATATAGAGATGACGCTATAAAATTACTAAGCAATTGACATTACACTTAGGTTTCAGCCCGGCTGTAATGCGACATTCGGCATTCTTGGGACGATACAATAAAAATTTCACTTTAAAAATATAACTCCAAACGATCGCTCTTGACACCAAAATGTCATAGTTATCTATGTAAAGCCTCCCACACACAGGCGCGTTATTATCGCGCGATAATATCGCAAGCGCTATTGCGATAATGCGTCCCGATTCCTTGCACACAGCTGCGTTTTTATCGCGCGATAATAACGCGCAGACGGACGCATGCGTCCCGCGTTATTATCGCGCGATAATATCGCAAGCGTTATTGCGATATCTGTTTTCAGTACATTTTGTACGCCGCAATGCAAGTAGGACGCTGCGTCCGTCGTCCCACACAGGCGCGTTATTATCGTGCGTTATTATCGCGCGTTATTATTGCGCGTTATTATCGCAGCAGTGTGTAACTACTTGTTCATCCTAATACAAAATGTACTGAAAACAGATATCGCAATAACGCTTGCGATATTATCGCGCGATAATAACGCGCCTGTGTGGGAGAGGCTTAACGTTTCAGGTTTTCAGGGTGTGGGCTAAATAGGTCGATATGACCGTCGACCGCGATGGCGCAACAAGTAGCAAACGGAGCGAACAGGGTCCGATATCAAACATCCTTGACAAAGGTGTTGTAGCAGTCTAAATAATTGGAATAGCCATAGGTAGATATGTAGGTATACTGCTATAGTCCTTTCAAACGTTTCAGATTGGTATTACTACCCGTGTTAATTAATTAATAGCTTCCTACGACTTCGCGCGCGCCGCGATGGCCTCAGGAAAATTTCCGGGAAAATTCGTTTTTCCGGGAAAAGTAGGAATCCAAATTTACACGTAGGTGTATTGAGTCATGAGTGGTACAGTAGGCTTCATTGATATCATGCTGCAGACTGCAGTAGGCTTAGTTGTAATCATAAAATATGAAACAGAAAATTGTTCTTTATGTATTAAACTACCGATTTGTAATACAAAAACGTAAACATGAGGAAATTTACAACACTAACCCCAATAATTTATCAATTCCCACAAAATATGTGGTCACGTATGGGCTATGTAGGATAAAATAACGTTTTCCACGAAAGTTACAACGTTTTCTCCGTAGAAATTCGGGTATTATTCTTCACTTAGGTACTTTCTAAATGAGATTTTATCCTCATGTGTTTGTATGCGAAGATGGAGAATATGTGATCTGACGAAGTTGTCGCTAAGATGCAATGAAATAATTGAGTTTAAATTCTTAAAATTACTTCGCGATGACGTATTTTAAATTTAAATGTATAACTAAATTGATAGCCATATCAGATGTACACCTTCGGGGGAGGGTTGATCGATTAAAAAAGGTTCCAGAGCAGCGAATATTTCTACTACTCTGTTTTCGTATTTGGGGACACAGTAGTGCTGTCGCCGTCCCATGGGCGTAAGGTGAAAAATGTACACTCACTGTTCATTATGTACATTCCGTTAGGTATACAATAGTTCTTGAAGTAAAGAAACGGCCAAGCCACATAATACTTTGACTAAGATATAGAGTTTGTCAAGTTAAGGCTTGTAGAGGTAGAAGCTTGAATCTTGAGATATTCTGATGGTCATGAGCAATATCTTGTCTTGTCTTGGCAACATTTCTGGAGATAATATTCTTTCCTGGGATTCATTGTAATCACAGAGTTCTTATCTACTAATAAACTCTGCCTGCTGTCTGTTTGTAGAACCAGCGGTGCTAGACAAAGTAACAGTCGTTTAGCGTTCACGTCAGTAGATAAAAATGTATGGACAAACCACGTGACGAATGAAAACAAATGAAAGCAGAATCTACTTTATGCTTAGCGTTGTTCACTGTAAGCTGTCAATTGTCATGCGAAGACCGAAGTACGCTAAAGTACGCGTAAGACCGAAGTAGTAAAAATCTACAACGTCTGCGAGAACGCCAGGGAGCGTTCAAATTGTCGTAGTCGATTTTCAAAAAAAGCGTGTTTTCCTCTATACGCTTGCGTGGTTTTTCTACAGTCATTTGTTTTGTCCATACATTTTCATCTACTGTCGTCAACGCTAAACGACTGTTACTTTGTCTAGCCCCACAGTTTACGTTTATTCAACCGATAAACCACAAAATTCTGAGCTGACTGTGTTATATTGTAACCTCCACAGCATCGGATAATTTAGTATGACTATTCAAAGGGTCACACTTAACCCCATTTTTATGTCCCACTGCTGGGCAATGGTCTCCTGCTAGACTGAGACGGATTAAGCCTTATTCACACTTGCGAGTGCGGGTTGGCTTGCTTGCACACCTTTGAAAATATTGTATTTAACGCTCTGGCATGCATAGCGTGGCCAGACATCCGGATAAAGCCGGAAATTTTAATATTTTCATAAATGTTTATCCAGAATTTAATGATTTAATATAGTAACTGACGTACCTTTTTACTTAGACTTTTTGATATTCGATTTTAATTATATTTCATTAGAATTGAGTTAGAATTTCACAAGATATAAGATACTAAACAAAAAGGCTTGATTTAGCATAAATTTTTTTTTCGTACCTATTAATTTTGATGCAGAATTCTCAATAAAATATTGGGTGTCCGGGCCTTTTTACCCAAATATCCGCCCAAACTGGCTGGTCTGTCCGATAAAGTATTAGGTTTGGCGAGCTTGCAACCCAAGGCATGCAGGTTTCCTCATGACGTTTTATTTATTTCCACAAGCCCAAAAATGAGTTTCTAAGTCTGAAAAATCAGATGCCCGCATACCCAGGATTCGAACCCCTCCGATGAGAGAACCAATGGGCTAACTATCACTACTTATATTAAAGTCACAAAAAACGTAAGTTTCGTCCCATTACCGGAGCGTTATCAGGAGATGTTGACTTGGCAAGGTTGGCTTGTAATTGTGTAGTAGCAAAATGCACATTATGAATGCATTTATAAGAAATATGTTTAGTGACTACTATAAAATGATATAAACTTAATTTAAGTTAAAAACTTCAGACAATTAAACCTAGGTTGGTTAGTTAAGAACGATCCAATTTAAAGTGTAGGTTTATATAAGTACAAAGTATAGTACGATTCACGAAAGATGACCACAAATGGCGGGTCTTTTCTTCATGTACACTCTTGAAGAAAAGACTTAAGCCAAAATAATTACCATATATTAGTTAAATAAGACCATATATATTAGTTAAAATAATTAAGACCATAATATTAGTTAGATAAGTCCAAAGAGACCTAAAATAGGCCCGCCATTTGTGGTCATCTTTCGTGAATCGTACTATAACTATATAGAAATAAAATAATCATAGGTATGTAATACAAAAGTAATAATAAAAAGTATTCAAAGTAGGTAATATACCTGCTTATTTATTATCGTTTATCATGCTTATAAATAAAGGCATTCCATCGGCAAACTCACTACACACAAGCCATTAAAGCATCGTAAAACCAACACCACAACGAGTTAGAGACACGCAAAACAATATACGCTGTAACGTGTAAGTAAAAAAGTTTGGAACGGGTCATAAAATAAAGAGCCTGAAGTGAGAATTATTACGATATCACCATTTAGTGAAGTAACAATAACGACCTGTTGAAAACTGGGGTGCTGTCCCTCTCTAGCGCTATCAGTCGCGTATATGCCTCTCGCTTTATCTCTACGGGGTAAGTGCGACGCGACCGCGCGACTCGGCAATCGGAAACTCACTGAAACGCGCGCCCTGCCGCCCTGCGATCTATAAGGAAGAGGCCGCCCGCCCATGGAGCGAGCCCTGAATAAAAGGAACGATAAATAGCTGATGGTCACCTGGACCCCGGCATACTTACAATGGCGTCTAAACAATCATAATAATATTAAAACTATAAAGTGTGAAGTTAGAGAGATACTTAGGTAGAATTAAGTAGTTGCTAACGTTACTCCTAATAGTAGGTTCACGCTAATCACGCCTAGGTCATACCTACCTATAAAATTTATTTATTTTTTCAAATTTATTTATAAAATAAAATTACTAGCGGACGCCCTAGGCTTTGCCCACGTAAAAATCGGTTTTTCGGGAACCATGGATTTTCCTGGATAAATAGTACCCAATATATTATGTGTAAGAGATAGTAGATAATATGTGTTAATCCGAATATATAGATAATTTGTGTTAGTGTCCGAATAGAGTAGATAATAGTTGTTAATCCAGGATATCTATATTTATTCCAAATTCCAGTCAAATTGGTTCAGTAGAAGTGGCCTGAAGAAGTATTTCTCCGTGCACACTTTGGACCCCGCTGCACTCGAGGATGAGTTTTGAAAAATCCTTTCTAAGTACATCTCTAGACCTCATAAGGAACCTATGTGCTAAATTTGAGTCTAGACCCAGCGGTTTTTGCTGATAATGAAGAATTGAAGGCTATTATGGAAGCGGATCCATCGCAAACCACGTCCGAGTTAGCTGCAGGCTGCGGTGTTAGTCACAAAACTGTTTTTTTAATCCACTTGAAGTAAATTGGGAAGGTGAAAAGCTTGAAAGGTGTCATGAATTGAGTGGAGCAAATCGACAAACGCGCATAGACTGCTGCGTTACATTAGTCAACTGTCAACCTGCATAATAATGAAGGGATTTTAAATCAAATCATTACCTGTGATGAAATGTGGATCTTGTACGATAATCAGAAACGATCATCGCAAGGGCAGGCCAGTCTCACTTATCACGTGACTGTCCCGGCTACAAGTAGAGTTTCGGACTATCATATTTCAGATGGTTGCCGCTGGCGGGCCGAGTTGTACGCGCAAGTTCTGTACGGTCTATTTTACGCGCCGTCTGACTACGGCAGCCCTAGTAAGTCGTAAGAGATAAAGTTAGGCGATGAAAGAGACCACAACATTGCGTTTGTTGCGTGTCGATTTTGAGGGCGGGGCCAGGCGCTATTGCGAACTGAATTGCACTTTTTGTGTCAGCGCTAGAGTCGCTATTTCTTTAAATTTTCGTGCGGAGTGAACCTTCTGGTACTATTTAGTGTTCTGTAGCAAGGGCTGAACCCAGGCGAACCAGGCAAATCTTACCCCATGCGAAAATTTACTCAAAAAATGTTACTTTTGAGCGTAGGTAATTTGGTGGACTAGTGCCGATTTTGTTCACTTCAGTTTTCTTTAATCTAGCCAGACGATTACGGTAGATGTGTATTGTCAGCAATTGAAAACCATGATGGAAAAGCTAGCTCCTAAACAACCGAGGCTGGTCAATCGTCGTAGGCCACTGCTGCTTCAGGACAACGCTAGACCACACACGGCAGACCAAATTAGAAGGAAGCTTCAATTGGAATGTCTATCTAAGACATCCACCGTACTCCCCGGACCTTGCTCCAACAGATTTCCAATTTTTACGAAATTTGGATAAAAATTCAACTCCGATGGGGCCAGGAGCAGTCCAAAGCGCCTTCCGCCTTAATGATTCCTTATTGCCTTACTGATTCCCCTCCGAATGGTTTTTTTTACCTTTGAGATGGCAAAAGTGCATTAATAGCAATGGTACATTTTTTGATGCCCGCGTGCTGTCTTTCCAACTTTCAATCTCTTCAACATTCCCCATACATTTTATTATGGAAAAAAATTGGATTTTTTTCTATCCATCCAATAGACTTTGGGGTCCTTATCACTTCTTGTCAAGAAACCGTTTTTCCATCTTTTATACTTTACGAGATATTGACGAAATTCGTATGGCGGCCATTTTGAATATTTTTTCAGCTCACTGCCTATTGGATGACGTTTCGAAAGACATTTGGTCGAGCACCCCCCACCTGTCTTTAACACCCTCCCCGTGCTCTTCACCCGTCTCCGAAATCCTCAATCATCACCTCTCTCCGTATATTTCCACTTCATGGATTTTCCCCTTTAAACGACCCCATCTGTGAAAAAAATTTCACAAAATTGTTCAGGAGAGGTGATCAATGAGTCAGTCAGTGTTGAATCATCACGAGTAGCTATAGAAGGCGTCCCACGGCAATGCCACATGGAGAGAAAGTACTTACCTTATGTATTGTAGATAGAGCATTACCTACACCGAAAGAAGACTTCAATTTTTAAAACAATTCAAACTGCGTTCATAGATATTTGAAAAATTGGCTGGTTGAACCGGGAGTCGAACCCGCTATACAAGAAAAAAAATTACCCGTAGTTTTATCATACCGATCGAAAGGCCTCACTCTGAGGCTTGTTTTTTTGCAAAATAACATAGCATTAGAAACAAAAGGAAAACCATGTATTTTATAACATTTTATTACAATTTTACTAGTTATGAGTTAGTTACTCATATACTTTTTTTCTTCGCCCCAAAGGCCAACCTTCTCGAACATTACATCCGACATTTTCATGAATCGACTTCTATAATATAGATAAACATGTGAAGAAGATAGTCCTATGCCGCAATTTTGGTCGTAAGCCTACAATTACTTAACTTTAGAATCCGAAAACCATGTACCTAGGTAAAAATTTGTATTTCGCGGGCAGACCATCGCGTTGAGCGTCTGCCTTGTCTGTGGTAACAGAACTCTATGGTTGCTGCCAATGGAAAGTCTGCAGTCGAGAGAGGTGACTCTGACGTGACGTTTGAATTTTGACACTGACAAGTGACAACAATAATAAAAAATTGGTGTTTTGTAAATACTAAATATTTTGAGATGATTTTGATGAGCTTAGAATTCAATTATAGTATCAGATTAATTTTATTCTAAAATTAAGCTATACAATATACATCCAATCATGTCCAGTAATTTTACAAATATATGTGTTGAGGAAGTGGGCCCAAATTATAATATTTGTTGTCGTATTTGTTTAGATACATTCTCTACAGGAATAAATCTCAAAAATTCCCATATTTTGGAGTTGTTGGAATATTGTGTTGGATTCAAAGTAAGTAACTAGTTCTATTTTATACCCACGCTGGATTTTACTCCGGATAGCCATACGTTTTATATTGAGCGAAGTTTGAACACTTATAAGTTGTAGTTCAAATTCCAAACTTCATTTATAGTAATATCAAAACGTACCTACTTACTTTAGTTAGTTTGATATACTTACACTTATTATGTACCTACTTGCAATGATATAATGCTAGTGTACACACATAATTATTGTTATAGTTTTGTATAGTGGTTAATCTATTATAGTTGCACAGACACGTTAAAGGCTTTAAATCGAGTCGCATTCATTCGAAGCTGAGCTTTTAAGAGGGTCAAAGCGAAAAAGTGAACTCTAAAGAGTCACCACAATCTATCACAAGGCTGGAGGCCATATATCCGTTCACAGAAGTTTGTCACAGATAACTTAGAATACAAGAGCGAGCAAAGCAATTTCAGTATTTGAGGGCACCCCAACTCTTATAACGGATATGCCCCGCTGCCATCCTCTTCGTCACCTTCTGAGTGGTTATTTTCTTTTATTAACCACCCAGAAATAGTGAGCTTTTAATAGATTTAAAGGTATATCATGTTATAAGAAATATTCAATGCGACCAATTTCACAACCCTTACCACATTAAAAATAAATTTGAGAGCCATTAGTCTTATGATATCATTATTCCAGAAATGGCACAACTGGCAAAGCTTGTCCATTAGCACATGAAAAACTTGGCGTCTCAGTCATTTATCTTTTATTATAATTTACAAAATATTACCTGCCCACAGATAAATCATCTTTCTTTTATACAGGTTGATATTCAATATACACCATTCATGATATGTGGGAAATGTAAAGAGAAAATAGAGGAATTTGCGGAGTTTAAGGCCCGATTCATTAAAACAGAATTGTATCGGAAACAGTCATCTGTTCTTAAAAATCTTGTGAGTACTGATATAAATCAAGTAGGTGATAATAATGTTTTGACATACAAAATATCATACTAATTCAACTGTTAATGTAAGGGATCTAACAGCTGTTCATTAGGGATATAATGTTAGGGTTGTATTAGTTCTTTAGTTGATTCAAAAGTGCAGCTAACGATAACTGTTCCATAACTTTTCCTTAGTATGCTTGATTATTTAATGTCATACAGTGGACTCCTGGAAATCCTACCATTGTTTAATCCGAAACTCTATAACACAGCCCCTATTTAACCCGGTACCCTATAATATTAGCAAATCTTCACTAATCAGGTATTATGTTTGACAGGCTTTGTTTAGATTCAGATTGCTGAGTAAAAATTTGACTACAGGTGATACCTCTATGATATATGACACCGATATATCTCTTTTGACTATACTCCATAATCCAACAAATTCAATAGTCCTACACTGCCTTGCAAAATGTTTGTATTGGACAAACTGGGGGCTTACCATATTATCCATCTTCTAGAATTAGATAATCTATCTAGAGTTTTAACTATTCAAGTTAAGTTTTCAAGGTTCCTTTTTTTTGAAGTGTCCAAAGTAAGTAAAATTATTTATATATTATAATTTTAGAAATCTGATAAAGAAAAACTAGTCAATGGTTGTATACCTGAATTAACAAAAGAAGAGAAAACTGTCAGTGAGCAAGATCCCGAAGAGTTGAATTCTGAGGCATTATTATTAGGAGTAGGTTATGAAGATGAAAAATCATTGCAAGGAATAAAATATAACAGTGATCAATCTCCTGTTATTGATGAAAAGTTGAATGCTGAATGTTCAGTTAAGAATGAAAGAGAAGACCGTTGCAGTAATGTTAAATGTAATGGTGGCTTAACAGCATACAAATGTAAAAAATGTAAAAAGAAATACAGTAAGTATTAACATTTATAAACACATTCCAAATCTAGATCAGAATTTAATGACTGCATTTATGTATCAAAAAGATATTACTGTAGTTTTATTCAACTTAATCAGTATAATTAGAAGAAATAAATATAAAAGTGCTCATACAATTTGTATAGAAATAAGAATTAAAAATTACCGTTTGATTATTTCTTGGTATCTATTTTAATTTTAGGATGTGTTTTGTATCAAATTTATCTTGTTTCTTTAGAGAGCTACAAAGGGCTATTAAAACATAAATGTAAAAAAATATGTTGCAAGAAAAGACCAAATAGTTTGAAGAAGGAAAACGAAGTATCTACCAAAGAATGTGGTGAGTTTATTTTTCCATTGCAAGTTCAAGTCTAAGCTATAAGTAATTAAATAATGCTTTTAAGATGTGTGACTTTTATATTTTAGCAAAATGAACTACTTTTATGTAGCGTTCTAAAGTATGCAGTAAAATCAGTCAACTGGCCTATTTGATTGTCAGCATGTTCTAACTTTAACTGTCAGACAGTTGAAATTATTAGTTTATTTTATTACTGTTGTTGTTGCTCTAACAATAATTATTAAAAAAAAATTCATATAACAATCATTTTAAGTTGCTTCATGTTCATCACGTTCAAATCACTTTTTATATAGTGCTTATAAACTAGTCTTATTGGAAACCTCTGTGTGATTCCGTTTCCCACTATTATTTAATTTAGTTTTGTTGTAGATGTATGTGGTAAGCGAGATGCTGATTTACCTTTATCAGCAACGGCGTTACAGCCCTTTGTGGGCGGGGGCCTGCTCCAAAAGATTCCTCCATCGGTCTCTGTCCATTGCTTTCGTTTCCCAATTTTTTATTCCTTCAGCTTTTGCATCCTGCTTCACTCCATCCAGCCAACAAAGCTTTGGCCGACCAGCATTTCTACGGCGGTCTGGGTGTGAGATCAGTATTTTTTAGATGCTGATTTACACTATTATTAAATTTTGTTGTAGGCATATGTGATAAGCCGTTTAGTGATCTAAAAGAACACATAAAACAACATTGGCTGAGCAATGATCTGCAATGTGAACTATGTAACTACTGTGGTAAAGATTTTGCTCACATGGTAACACATAGGTAAGTATGTATCTCAGCCCTAATCTCACCAAATATAAACCTTCAGTATGAGAAATGTAACTAAATAGGTAAACGTATAAAACAAAACCTCATCTTGATAAAAATTTCGTCAAAATCGTTAGTCGTTTCCGAGATCCGCGAAATAGATATATTTATGTACAAGAAGCTTTTAAAACATATTAATTTGCAATCACTGATTACTAACCTCATGATATGGGCATCCGATCGATTAACCTTTTTGATACAAGCAAACAGTAGCGCCGTCTGTCAAAATTGGCACCGAAAAACGGCGACAATTTTTCTCGCGGTGCGCCTCAATTTTTGCTGTCTCTTTTAAATAGTTGCCATAATGTTTTATGTTATTACTTAGATAGGTCATAAAGGTTTGGTGATAGGGTTTAAAATGTACCTTTTCTTTTCAGATATACCCATTATCCAAAAATGGTACTGTACTGTATCGCGTGCGGTAAACGGTCATTATCCTTGCTAGCACTGCAGTTCCACTTTCGGTCGCTGCATTTGAAGAAGCCGGGCGGTTTCTGCACATTTTGCGATAAGACCTTTGAAAGATTCAAGACATGGAAGAAACATCATCGGATACACACTGAAAGTTACAAGTTGTATGTGTGCGACCACTGTGGATATAAGTGAGTTTTTTTACCCTACTATCCATATATTATATCTTATGAGTTATTACATAAGAGTCAGATTCAAGACATGAAACAGGTATCATCGGATACACCCTGACAGTTAGAAGTTGTACGTGAGCGACCAGTGTGGATATAGGTAAGAATTTTTACCCGACTATCCATAGGTCCTTATATCTTTAGACATAAAGGGTCAGATTCAAGACATGAAACAGATGTCATCGGATACACATTGAGAGTTACAAGATGTAGGTGTGCGACCACTGTGGAAATAAGTATTTTTTTTACCTGACTATCCATAATTCCTTATATTTTATGACATTCAAGACATGAAACTCACAATTAACGGCCTACAAGCCGTATTTAGGTGATTTTGAATGAAGTTTTATGCAAAAACTATAAAGACAATTACTTTCAAATTTACACGTCATGTATTTTGGGTCTTTAATCTAAAATCGCTTAGAAGCAGAAACACGATTGGATAAAATTTTCTCGATAGAAAGTTCTCCCAAAAGTTGCTCCAAAATCTCAGTTTTTCTATGTTTTATCGGAAACTACAATGGATGTAATTGTAATTTTTGTTTTAATGTATCGGTAATAATAATACCTATCCTAAAACGCTTAGAACAGATTTTTGATAACTGGCTTAGTTTTTGAGTAATTAGGTAAAACGTCGTTTTTCTGCTATATTCTTCCGCGACGCTGCATGTCGCACCTACCAAATCTCCGTGAGAGTGAGAAAGGCAAAAATAAATTCAATAAATCCCCTTAACGACCATGCTGCGTTTCGAACTACATTTAATTTTAAGCTCTATGAATATTTTCAATTTTCGCAAAAAGGTTTTGATTTAAATATCGTCTGCTTATATACCTACGTGAACGCCATCACCTTTTTAAACATTTCACATCACGAAATGTAGCTGACGCGTTACGGGAATAGACCCCCTATAAAGGAAAAGATCTTTTCCGCGCACATGTGCAAACTATGGAACTAGCTACCAGCAACATGGAATTATTCGAAAAAAAAGACTAATGAAATTTTCGCCATTAAGTACCGAAATATAAAATAATTACTGTTAAAACTATCCAAACATCAGCGAAATAGAGTAAAAGTTTTCCAACAAAACTCCTATCCTTTAATCTTATTGGACCATTCCCAATCCCGGATTTCGCAGGGTGGAAAATTGATCGGAAATCTCGCTCAGCATTGTAACATTTAGGCGACCTTAAAATAAACTTTAAACGTCAGATAAAGTGGGTCGCGACCTTCTGGAATTATTCAGGTTCCCAAAATCGGTGACCCGTCCTCAATCGTGTAGTCACATGTATTTTAAAAGGTCGGGGGTCCGATGTGCTTTTCGGTACGGTATGGGTTTTGTTTGATTTCTAACGTGGACAAACAAAGGTCGGCAGCTAAATACCCAACCAGGTATCGTATTTAAATAGGTAATTTTATTGAAAGACAGCTCATTAGAAATACTTCCTAATTAGTCTATGAGTTATAATTTAGTTATAGGCACTTCCTTGGTAAATTTTGACACGAGCCATTTTTATAAAGTTTAAAATGTGGAGGCGTTTAATAAAAATTTGCTATTGACAACTTTTAAGACGTTATTAAATTATGATTCGAACAAAAGCCGCATCCAAGTATGACAAAAGAGGCATCCACGTCTAACAAAAGAAACATCCAATTCTAACAAAAACGGCATCCAATTCTAACAAAATCCGCATTTAATTCTATCAAAATTCGCATCCAATTCTCCCTAAACATGCATCCTATTCTAACAAAATTCGTCTCCAATTCTCTCGAAAGCCACATCCAATTATAACAAAAGTCGCGTCCAATTCTAGCAAATGACGCATCCAAGTTCATCAAAGGCCACATCCAAGTCTAGCAAAAGCCGCGTCCAATTCTTAAAAAGCGGCATCCAATTCTATCAAAAGCTGCATTTAATTCTATCAAAATTCGCATCCAATTCTAACTAAACACGAACCCTATTCTAACAAAATTCGTATCCAATTCTCACGAAAGCCATATCCAATTATAACAAAAGCCGCATCTTAACAATTACAAGACTAACAATAATATTGAACAACTAACACTTATTATTGAAAATCGCTAACGAATACAAGTATTCCAACTGGCATAATTTTCGCTGAAAAGCCAAACGGATTCGTTGCGCAAAAATAAGCAAGCAAGTACCTAACTTAATTCATAACCATAATTGAATATAACAGCACTAGGGCACCTGACTAAACTTGATTATTTAGGTATTTATGTCCTTTCCGAAACGTTTCCAGCAATAGATCATCAAGAAACTCATGCAGGCCTCTCGTAAGTGTTATTGCTTACTTAAATATAGGCTGTACGTCATTTGAATTTAGGTTTACATTTACATGGCGGTGTCGGGAGTATATTTCTAAGCTGTCAAAAGCAGAGGCACGGAACGAGCTTGCTTGTATTGCTGGTGTGCGATTACTAATGACACATCGTTATACCGTTCGGGTTTTTGGAATCGGTTTATTTCCACGCTACATTGCTGGTAAATAGCCCCAACCTCACTTGTAATACTTGTAACACGTTTTTACAAGCTTTTACTTATCTTGCAACGACTTTATGCTAGTTTCTTTCTAGGGTTTCTTGCCAAAATGTTAAAAATATCCGTCCGTCCGTCTGTCTGTCTGTCTGTCAACATCATTAACGTCATCTTACAACAATCACGCCTAATGAAAAGCAATGTAGGTCTAGGTTGGAGTTGTCCACTTGTCTAGAAAATGCCTATTCTCTTTATTGTGTTTAATAGTCTAGCTGAAATTATTACAATTTATAATTTTAGCAGTTATGTGGTTAGCATAACTGTATACTTTACACCGATATATAACTAGTTATATATCGGTGTAAAGTATACAGAACTTATGGCTGGACTAGTCCAGTCATAAGTTCTGTTACAAATGAAGTAATGTAATATTAATAAAATTTATACCTACAAATTTATTAAAGTCTCAGCAATAAATAAAAAAAATTCTATTCGAAATGGCCACCTTTGGCTTTTATACAGGCCTTTAATCTGTTTGGCCACCAATCTATGGATTTACGCACTGTTTCCAAGGGAAATTTTGCCACTGCTTGCTTCAAAGATTTTTTAAGAGACTCAATGTCGCCGTGTCGTTTAGAGCAGGCCATGTCCTCTAAAACTGACCATAATTTGAAGTCTAAAGGGTTGAGGTCTGGGCTAGATGAGGGCCAGTCTTCAGCTCTTATAAAGTCCGGAACATTGGTTTCAAGCCAGGCTTGGGTAGTTCGTGCCTTGTGACCAGGTGCAGAGTCCTGTTGAAAAGTCTATTAGGTATAGGTGCTGTGATATCAATAAAATATGGATGATAAATTTATATTACGACTTTAATATTTTAAGACAATACAATGATGTGTCGGACGCCATAGCAAGAAGAGAGAGCGAGCACAGACCAAGACAATGAGTATAAACTAGAACCATAGACTATGACTAATGTAACATCTCCCTTTTGAAAACTATAAAAAGAAATTTAAATTACAAATGAATATTACTTTCTATGACGACTCTGACATTTTTTTTTAAATTACATAGTTGTGTTTTATATGATATGACGTTACTTTTAAATGTTACAAGATACATAGTTATTTAAAGACTTTATACAGACATGACATGTTAATATGTTATTAATATTTTAATTTTACATTGTGACATAGTAAATAAACAATAATAAGTAAGACAAACATTTGTTTTATTAACCTAAGACATATATTATCCTTCCTTCTTTAATTTAGATAAATTGTATACAATAGTTTAACTAATATAATACTTAATTACTAATTTTAATACTAATTTTTAATAACTTTAATAACTAATTTTAACTTAAACGTTTAGGTAATTTTACTTCTCTACCTGACCTGGTTACATATTTATAATATTGTGGATCATAATTAAACGAATCATCAGTCATGGATTCATCAGCCTCCACCTGTCTCTCGCTTTGAACACTGTCCTCAGTTTTCTTTGGAGTTGGTTGTTGAGGTGGATTATTGGATTGCATGTCTGGATCAAAGTTGTGACAACTATCATTTGACCTGAATCTAATATGAACTCTATTTCTTCTATATCTGTTACCTTTACTATCCTCTATTATGTATGACCTTTGACATTTTAATCGTTCTTTAACAACAGCCGGAAGCCAGTCTGAATTTGGCATTTTTTTGAAACTAACATGATCACCGGGTTGTAAAATAGGTAATTGTTTTTTATTTCTATTATAATAATATTTACTCTGAGACCGGTTTTTCTCAAAACTCTTTTTATAATCACTAAAGGAAACTACTTTAGGTTTTAGTTTTTTATCACTAATTGGTATATGCATTCTTAGATTTCTAGACATTAACAACTGAGCTTGAGACGGAAAATTAGCTTTTGGTGTATTTCTATACTGTAATAAAGCTATATATGGATCTGTATTTGATTCTAAACATTTTTTTAACATAGTTTTCATGATTTTGACTGAACTTTCAGCTTGTCCATTAGATTTTGGATGATAGGGACTTGTAAGTACATGTTCAATGTCCCAATTGTATAGAAACGTTTTGAATTCTGCTGAATTAAAAGGGGGGCCTCCGTCGGAAATTACGGAAATTGGGATACCATGGCGAGCAAATATGGATTTTAAATGAATTATTATATTAGACGCTGTGTGCTGACCATGTAACATTGCTAATTCAATATATTTTGAATAATAATCAGTAACTACTAGGTAGGTTTTATTATTGAAATGCATTAAATCAATACCGACTTGTTGCCATGGAAATTTACACATTTCATAGCTTTGTAATGGCTCTGACTGGTTATTAGGCTTAAATTTAGCACAAATTTGACATTGATCTACAAGATTTTTTATATCTGCACTCATATTTGGCCAAAAAATAATATCTCTAGCTAAATTTAGACACTTGTTAATACCTTGATGACCTTCATGGACTTTTCTTAACATCTCATTTTGCATAGACTTTGGAATAATTAATTTGTCATTTTTAAATAATAAATCATTGATGACATGAATTTCAGCCTGAACATTCCAATAGGACTTCAATAAAGGTTCAACTTGATTTTTACTAGTAGGCCATCCATCTTGACAATATTTCTTTAAAGTTTGCAATTCTGCATCTGAATTAGTGGCATTTAAAATTTTATTTTTGTACTCTGTACTTATAGCCAAGTTAGAATATAAAATATTTACATGATATGACAAATCAGTTTCATAGTTAGGTGTATAAGTTTCTTTTAAAGCTGCCCTAGACAATGTATCTGAAATATACATTTCTTTGCCTGGTACATGAACAACATTAATATCATAGGCTTGTAAAGCTAGCATCATTCTTTGTAAACGTGCTGGTATTTCATGCAATGGTTTTTTGAATAGGTAGACTAAAGGTTTATGATCGGTATGGACTGTCACCTGATTACCATAGACATATTGGTGAAATTTCTCACAACCAAATTGTATGGCAAATAATTCTTTCTCAATCTGTGCGTACTTTTCCTGTACAGGTGTTAAAGTTTTAGAACTATACGCAATAGGCTGTTTGTTTTGCAAAATCACTGCCCCTAAAGCTGATTTTGACGAGTCGACGGACAATACTGTAGGAATTTTTGGGTTATAGTGAGCTAAGACAGGAGCATTTGTTATTGCGTTTTTAAGAGATTGAAAACTTTTTTCACAATTTTCATCCCAGACCCAGACAGAATCTTTTTTCAGAAGATTTCGCAAAACTTGAGTTTTTTCTGACAAATTTTGAATAAAAGGACCTAAATAATTGATCATACCTAAGACTCTTTGCAGTTCTTTGACATTAGTTGGTGTTGGCATATTGACAATAGCTTTGACTTTTTCCTGATCGACCTTAGCACCATCCTTACTAAAGACATAACCTAAGAAACATACTTCTTTCACTGAAAATCTGCATTTATCTTTATTTAATTTTAAATTGACTTCTCTTGCCCTCTGCATGACTTTATACAATCTTTCATTATGGATTTCTTCAGTTTCTCCATAGACTAAAATATCATCGACAAAAACTAGAACTCCTTCAATATCAGCGAAAATCTCTGTCATTACTCTATGAAAAATCTCTGACGCAGCATTTATACCATAGGGTAATCTTAAGTAACGATAACGACCAAAAGGTGTTTGAAATGTGCATAGATCTGAGCTTGCACTATCTAATTTTAACATCCAAAAACCAGAAAAAGCATCTAGATGTGAAAAATGTGAAGCACCTTTTAATATCGACCTAATTTCATCAATACTTTTGAGAGGATAACGCTCTCGTATTATATATTTGTTTAAATTCCTAGGATCAAGACAAATTCTTAACTGACCTGACTTTTTGACTGTGACAACGACTGAATTTACCCATTCGGTAGGATGTGTGACTTTTTCTATGACATTCATCCTTGACATGCGATCCAATTCCTCTTTTAATTGACTGTATAATCCAAATGGAACTTTTCTGGGAGGATCGACACATGGTACTGCATTCTGGTGAAGCTTCAAGCAACAGACAGGAGGTAGACATCCAAGACCCTGAAACACATCGTTAAATTCTTTTAGTATTTGACTTTGTGACATAGTATTGTTGACGGCAAAGACTCTTTTTAAAACACCTATGTCAATGCATGTAGGTAGACCTAAGACTGTAGCACAATTAATATTGGCTATGAAAAATTTTATACTTTGTTGACAGTCATTGAAATGACAAATGATATCACATTGACCTAAAATTTCTATGGAAGATCCATCAAAACTTTTTACATTAGCATGAGACTTTTTGATAATTGACTTTGGTAAATTTAATGTTTTAAATGTATTATATGATAAAATATTCAGATCTGCGCCACTGTCTAAAATGCATTTGAGCTCTTTATTGCCTACAAATACACTAAGGCACCAAGATTTGTTGGAATGCGACATATGATCATTATATTTTACCATTCCTATGAAATAATTTTGAGAACTTGACATAGACTGCTCTCCGGAGGACTCTGTTGACTCTAAATTTCTGACATTCTTGTTAAAAAAGCAAAATTTTGAAAAATGGTTATAACGGTTACAAGTATTGCACTTAACTCCTTGAGCGGGACATTTGACACGATGATGCTGACCACACCTTCCACAGGCTGTGTTTTTGGCATTGCGATGACTTGTGTGTGGACTTTGACTCCGTTGCCTTGAAGAGATGACTTGATTACTGTTTTGACGGGGTGACACATTTTTGTTCATTGGACCTCGGGATCTTGATCGCTGTATCCGCATGACATTGTCAGAACTATGATGAATATTTTCTATTTTTTGTGCATTTTCCTGGGCCATGATAACAGTTTTTGCAAGTGAAATTGTTCTTTCCAACGTTGGGTTGTTTTCTTGAAGTAATCTCTGACGGACATTTATTAATTTTGGGCACATGTTTGCAATAAAAATATCTCTGATGAGGGAATCTTTTAACTGTCCAAATTCACACTTGTTTGACAGATTTTGTATGTCAGTGAAGAAATCATCAATGGATTCGTTTTCTTTTTGAAATCTAGTGAAAAACGAATGTCTGTTCATGGTTAGACTTTTCTGTGGCTCGAAATATTTGTTAAATCTTGTTTTGACTTCCTCGAGAGTCACTGTTTCTATGTCGAGATTGAATGAATTATATATTTCCACTCCTTTTTCACCAACCGTGTGTAGGAAAATGGCTACCTTACGTTTTTCTGTGGCGGTGTCGAGATTAGTAGCTAACATAAACATTTGGAATGCCTGCCACCATTTTTTCCATTCTGATGCGCTGCCGTGACTGTCTGTTTTACAAATCTTCAGAGGACTTACGTTGTTGAACACGTTTTCTGTACTCGTGGTCGCCATGCCGGTTGCAGTTTTTTCTTGACGCGTAGACATGTTGAATATTGATTTGGAATACTGACTAATTACTGTGATGACGACGAGGATTCTGACACTCTGACACCATATTAGGTATAGGTGCTGTGATATCAATAAAATATGGATGATAAATTTATATTACGACTTTAATATTTTAAGACAATACAATGATGTGTCGGACGCCATAGCAAGAAGAGAGAGCGAGCACAGACCAAGACAATGAGTATAAACTAGAACCATAGACTATGACTAATGTAACAAAGTCCACGGTATATTTTTAAAAAGAGTATTGCTGAGAGGTTTCACAACATGATCCAAGACTGTATCTTGATATACTTTAGCTGAAGTTTTCACTCCTTTTTCACAAAAATGCAGTTTTGTGACTCCTTGATAAGACACGCCCCACCAAACCATCACTGACGCAGGATGATGACCACGTTGTACCTTCCCGACCACTTGAGCAGCTTCTTTAGAACAGTGAGCGTACATTTTATCATTTTGCTTATTGTAGTGTTCTTCAATCGTGAAAATTTTTTCATCGGTAAAGAGGATATTTCTGTGCCTTTCACCTGCGTATCGCGACAGAAGGCGTTTTGATCGTTCCACTCTCTTTAATTGTAAAGATTGATTTAGGGCATGACCTGTATATCGACGATAAGCACCGAGCTTCAGGTCTTGTTTTATAATACGCGACAGAGTCCTAGCGGGAATCTTCATTTCTCGCCATAAGATTTTTTGCTTCCAAATGGGGTTTCGAAAAATTCTGACTTTAACAGCATTAACAGCCTTTGTAGTTCTAACAACACGCGGCCGCCCCGACCTTTTCTGGTCTTCGACAGACGAAGTGTTGTTGTATCTGTTGATTGTACGATATACGAACATACGGCTGATACCAAGCTTTTGAAGTGTCTGGAATATGACCGACGGCTCCATACCCACTTTGTGCAAGGCGATCACTGCAATCCTATTTTCTTTAACACCCCATTCCATATTCTAATTTGATAATGAACACGAAAAAGTATGTCAAATGTCGCGAAATCGAAAGAAGTTTTTAAAATAATATACGTGTTCCAAATTCAAAATAATTAAAAACCTGAAAAAAAGAAAAGTTTTTATGTAACAGTATTTATGGCCAGACTAGGTATATCCATCAAATATTTGCCATCAAAATGTTTTACGCAAACCTTCTTCATACAAAAAATAGTAGTGCCGTCTGTCTGAAGATTTCCCAGTAATACGCCATAATATGGCGGAAACCGTCTCCATGGAAACGTTCGTGCAGACTATTGACAAGTGTAGTGATGATGTGATCTGTGGCGCGGACCGCGATCTATAGGCAATACTGCGGTTGGCTTGCTACTGACGCTGTCGGTGTCAAAACATACTTTTTTGTCACCGGTAAACTGGCGGCCCTTTTTGTAGCGGTCCGCCGCGTCCAGGGTTAGGTCTATTGTACCTAAGATGAACATAATACGCTATAATATGACGTGGATTGCCTAATCCAAAATGAAGTCCTATCACCAAGGAAATCAAATTAAGTAAGTTATCGAACTTGAATCTCACCTTTGTAATTTTGTTCGCAGATTTCTTTACAAGCACGAAATGGAAACTCACATGGCCAGTCACATGGAAACGCGCCATTACGTCTGCGAGGCCTGCGGCAAGGGATTCAAAAGAATATCCGCTTTGAAGGTGAGCTGTTGGTTTTGCATTATCTTGTGCCCACATTTTTATTTATTTATACACAAGGCCTAATTCACACAAGGGGTTTTTTAACGAAAGTTTAAAGTGTCTTAAATATAGAATCAATGAATTCTCAAGTATATTCTTTCAGACATGTTGCATTTTCAGGGCTCAGCGTTGGGCTTCAATTATACATATAGACCATACGCAACTTCTTATTCAGACGAGCGCTAAATATATGACGGCCCATAGCAGGCATCCATAGTACGCATCCTTCCATATAAAAAACATATCTTAGTTGATTCCGTTTCCATTAGAGCTAAGCTATGTGCACCAATGAATATGATTGGTGGAAATCATCCATAGCAATTACGTAGCATAGCACATCTCTGGTGCTAAAGCCGCCTCATGATATTTCTTAGCGATTAGTAAATTCTCATATTGCTTGAAAATGTGAAGCTCTAAACTCTTTTTTGGCGTGGAGCTTTTGTTTCTTTATTTATGATGAGTGGCCGGACAAGCGTATGTCTGCCTTGTTAGTCGTGTATTTTTTCGGTTGTCCGTCCGGCAACTCAGTAGGGTTTTGAACTAAAATCACGGACCTACGAGAGTCTCACTAAAACACCCCTTAGGCCCATTTGCGTCGGCCTGGGGTGTGTTACAGTTGTCAGAGTTAACACGCTATTATTAGTTAATTACCCAATGAGAGACGTTGACTCTGAGGTTAAAAATGCAAATATGAACCCGCCGTTTCGCGCAAGTGGACCTTAGTAGATAAAATTTTACTTCATACGACTTTTTGAATGCACTCATATGTTTTAGGAGCACATCTACAATATACACGAAACGAGAAAACCAGTCACGTGCAGCCATTGCAATAAAGTGTACAAGTGCGAGAACAAACTAAAAATTCACCTACGAAACGTGGCGACTGAAAAGCCGTTCGTTTGCGAGGTGTGCTCGAAACAGTTTCCCACGGAGAAGGTTCTCAAGAGGCACATGTTTTGGCACACTGGGGAACGGCCCTTCGGTTGCGAAGTTTGCGGCTCCAAATACAAAGCAAAGGCGACACTGAAAGTGCACATGAGGAAGCACTCTGGCGTTCTGCCGTACACCTGCGCAAATTGTGGCAAGAACTTCGCATGCAGCGCTCAGTTGAAAAGACACAAAAGCGTCCACACCGGTGTCCGAGCACACAAATGTACACACTGTGAGATGTCTTTTCATCTGAAGAAGCACTTGTTGGAACACACGGTTCAACACAAGAATGTAGAAGGCGTTAAACTGGAGACTTAGGGCCAGTTGTTACAGCAACTTTAACAGACACGTGACCGCTAAATATGGCAGTGTGATCGCCATACTTAACGGTTACGTGTCCGTTAAAATTAGTTGAGGCAACTAGTTCTTAGACCGTATAGTTCACGGAGTAGTTAACGTCCGTTTAGTTAATCACTGTCAGCTGTTCCTATTTGCACATGAGATTTGCGGTCTTCAAAAAGGAGAGATACGAAAAATGTTTTACTAAACCATGGTTAATTTGCTTGGTGAACTCGGGTTCAAGGTATTTTGATTTTTAAGTGAGTCAAATAAATGTTTCAAATCACTGTTGTTGTTTCTGTTTACAATTGTTTTTAGTCAATAAATGTGACGATTAATTAAGTTAAATTAAGGGAAGTAAATGTACTTGGGATATTGACACAGTTGGTGCCACTCGAATTCGAGTGGAAAGTGGTGGATTCGAATTTTATAATTTCTAAATTGGTTGAGGTCTGGTCTAGTGGGAGACTTTGGCATGGCTATTTACTACCCTATACTGGCATTAATGATTTAGCATTCCGACGCGATTTTGCGTAGGTAGTAGAAAAGTGTACCTAAGTATATGTATAGTCTTTGCCGCAACTTTTTTAAACATTTTTTAAACATTTAACTTTTTCGCTGGGCAGTTCTTAGATCTTATTTTACCCAGTAATCACATCGGCGTAGGTACCTACAGCAGTGCCCTTCTAACCTAAACACTGTAAAACTTTACTGCATTACGGTAGATTGACACTGCGGTGGTCTGTGGTATCTACCCGACGAATTACTATGCATGTTTACTGATCCTTCCACCAGTAAACATTTACCGGGCACATTAATTCGTGAAGATAGCCATAATATTACTTGTATCGAATTGGTATCGGAGTAAAATGGAATCGATTAAGTAAGGCAATTTGATAGGCACCGCTCGGATGTAATGGAGGGGCGATTGACTTAATTGCTTTGGCTGGTAACCGCGTATCTAGGTAGGTAGCTACCTACGTACCTAATCTGCACTTGCGGTCAATAATGTGATGTAACGTTAAGCTGAGCTTAACGTTTGCTGAAAACTAAGTACTACAAGATAATAGGGTATGTTAGCAGAAGTATTTATATGGAGTACTTTAAGGCTTGCAGATTTCCTCACGATAATATTTCATACTTACCTACTTACTTAACTATTTTTTTTATTACGGGGGAAATCTCCATAAAGATATCCAATCTATAAGTAGATTGGATTATGTGGGATTTTTACCCACTAACACCCCCTCGGACATCTTCAGCACTCATGTTCGAAGCTTCAGGGACCTCATACAAGCGCACCGGAGGCTAACTTGCGCAACGCCAGTTGGGCTCTCCTCTGGTTGACCCTTAACATTAGCCACTTTCAGGGAAGGTCAGGATTACTTACCTACCCAGCCTACCTACTTAGTTGCCAAAAACTTACCCACGTAACTTACCTACTTAAGGGGATTTATTGAATTTATTTTTGTCTTTCTCACTCTCACGGAGATTTGGTAGGTACGACATGCAGCGTCGCGGAAGAATATAGCAGAAAAACGACGTTTTACCTAATTACTCAAAATCTAAGCCAGTTATCAAAAATCTGTTCTAAGCGTTTTAGGATATTATTATTACCGATACACTAAAACAAAAATTACAATTACATCCATTGTAGTTTCCGATAAAATATAGAAAAACTGAGATTTTGGAGCAACTTTTGGGAGAACTTTCTATCGAGAAAATTTTATCCAATCGTGTTTCTGCTTCTTAGCGATTTTAGATTAAAGACCCAAAATACATGACGTGCAAATTTGAAAGTAATTGTCTTTATAGTTTTTGCATAAAACTTCATTCAAAATCACCTAAATACGGCTTGTAGGCCGTTAACAAGAAGAGATGCATGCCGATATTGGAATCAAATCATGGACTAGGCTATAAGTTTTGTTTAGATACATTCATTCACTGCACTTCTTGAAAGCTTTTGAATAGGAAATGATTCTCTTATTTCTTACGGAATCACCTGGCAAAGCTGGAGCGCGTCGGCTTAAAACAAGCCATATACTAAATATCTGTACCTAATATTTTTAGCGTGATAGGGTCGATGTGCCGGTTCGCCGGCCACCTTCAGTTCTCGGCCTTTACGCGTACACGATGCCGTAAAATTGAGAAAATATCACTTAGAAATACTATTTCCAAGTAAAATCTTTATCCAGATATTTGAAAATGTTTGCTTTCTAAATGAAAACATTTTTGGTCAGAAAACACCTTCGAGTGATTTTACAGAATTTGTTCATTTTGGAGGTGACGATTAGAGGTAACGCAAACTGCAGAAATTAAAAAAAAAATAGTGCCGCGCGTTTCATTCCAAAGTAAACTTTGTGTAGTTATTCTAAATAAATGGTATTAATAAGTATATAATGCACTTCAAAAATAACTTGGTAACATATTCCTAATATAACTTTTGGGATATTTTGTATAAAACAACAATAATGATGGGGGCCGGGAACTAGCATTTAAATTTTTTCAAAACTTTAGTTTTCGGCCTAGGGGCCGAGATCTGAAATATCAAGTCTTCCACACTTTCATGTCTTTTCTACAAATTGTGAAATATTTTTTCTCACGATTCTTTCTTTTATTAATGTACTTAATGCGAAGACACACGCCATTAGTTTTCGGCCGTCAGTTTATGTCGTAATCATTAAAAATATGGATACACGGGGAAGACCATTTTGGGGTGGCCGAAAATTAAAAGGTAGATGAAACGGTACTTCAGTTTTCGGCATAAGTTAAAATTGTATGAAAAGCATGGGGCCAAAAATGAAATATCACCTTAGATTTCGGTCATCATACGCCAAAGTTATAATTTTTAAAATTTTTAGAGCTATTTTATTTAACATACGATGTATAAAGTTATAAAACCACCGACACCGATAGAACCCGGTGGAAGAATTTAATCCGCTCGAGGTTGCAAAATCCCCAGGACCACGATCTTCAGTAATGAAGGAACGACTGGAAAGAGAGAGAGTCCGATCGATTAATTGAAGTAAAGGCTAACACATAGGCTACTTTTTATCCTGGAAATATCCATGTTTTCAACGAGGTTTGTGAAAATCCAAAATTCACGCGTGGGAATGAATTCTTCAGGCACAATTACGGAACTGATTCGACTGTTTGGATTGGAGATAGATTGTATTAACACAAAGGCTACTTTTTGTTCCCAAAAAATCCATGGTTCACGTGAGATATGTGAAAAACCGCGGGGAAATACTCCTTCACGCCGCAACTATAGAACCGATTTGGTAGAAATATAGCATTAGATTATGTTCCGGCTAACACATAGGCTAATTTTTATACCGGAAAATCCAAGACAAAATTCACGTATAGGAAATACCTACTACTTCACACCGCAACTACTGAACCGACTTGGCTGAAATGTGAAATAAAGTTAAATCGTATTCTGGATTAACATATGGGCTAATTTTTGTCCCGGAAAAATCCATGGTTACCGCAAGATTTGTGGAAAGTCGAAATCACGCCGGAGAAATAGTTCGTCATGCCGCAATTACTGAACTGATTTGGCAGAAATTTGGAATGGAAATAGATTATATCCTAGATAAACACATAGGCGACTTTTTAAAGGACTTCAAAAACGGAGGAGGCTTACAATTCGTCCGAATCTTTTTTTTTATGTATGTTCCCCGATTACTCAAAGACGCCTGAACTGATTTGGAAAATTATTTTTTTGTTTGAAAGGGTATACTTACCAAATGGTCTCATGTTCATCAAGTCAGGATCTCATCCTGAAGAAATTGAGGGAATTCTTTAAGAATTGAGAGAATTTTATAAGCTCACTTGATGCGATTTGGGTATTATTTGAAAGAGTATGCTTTCCAGGATGTTATATGGTCATTAGGTCACAATCTGATCGTGGAATCTTGGTGAAATCGAGGGAACTCTTCAAATTTTACAAATACTTTTGAAAGGATTTGGGTATTTTTAATGGCATTTGCTTGCAGATGCTGACTTAATGGCAATAGTCATGAAGTCAGAATCTGCTGATGGGATCTCGGGGAAATTGATTGAACTCTTCAGTTGCAATAAGCGCACTTCCAGCGATTTGGGTATTTTTTACATTGACTTGTGCGTTTGCTTCCAGAAAGCAATATTTAAACCGATTTCATAAAGGAGGTGGTTCTAAATTCATCAAAATTTAATTTATACGTTTATGCTAGTCTCTTGGAAGTAAAAAAATTCAACTCAATTTAAGCTGCAGAGTTGCTTTTCAAGAAGATAGAAATAAAATAGAAAATTCTTTTCAAAAAATCAACTCCAAATGCCACTACAAAGAGTGAAATAATGAAAGTCGGGTTCGTAAAATCTTAGTTCTTCGTAATACTATTTGATGTGCGAAAAACTACGATAATATCATAGACAATCACCCGAATTGGTGTACATTAAAATTATGACTCCAATAGTCGTTATTTTTTTAAAGAATTTTCTATTTTTTCCCAGAAGAATCCATGGATCCCGTGAGATTTGCAAAAAAACGGAATTCACGAGGAAGAAATATTTCTTCACTGCCTTGTTGGTAATGATGTATTTCTGGTTTTTTGTTTATTTAAGTTTATTGTATTATGTTGATTGTCATTTTAATAATATTTGGATATACTATGAAAATAATGATTAAGTTTTCATACCATTTCATATAATTTTAGACTTACCAATTCATTTTAAATCCATCGCAATGCAGTGGCCGAAAATTGAAATACCCTATGCCGAAAACTAAAATTTGTGGCCGAAAACTGAATTTTTAGCTTTTTTCCAGATTAAATTAAAAATAAAAATAATTAATAACTTCCAGCATAAAACAGTTCTTTAAAAATAAAATTGATTATACTGGCTTTCATATAAGATAGTGAGTGCAACTATAATATGTCTGCAACATTATTTTCTGATGTCCTGAAGTTGATAGGAGCACTAAAAGGCCGAAAACCGGCACATCGACCCTACTTGTAAATAGGTTTACGTTCTACCGTCTGTTTCCTTATTTTCAGCTTATTACAGTGACTTAGGGTCAATTTACACCGCGGCGGAAGGAATGGATGTGACTTTTATTACATAGCTGATAGCTTTATTACATAGATGAACTTTATGTCAATTGTGTAGGATACAAACCCGCCATACATTACCGATTGCTCTATATAATATTATAGAGTAGAGAGATACTACATTGACTCATTGAAATGCACTGATATGGTTTCCGTGTAAAATTTTAAATTTAAATTTGTTCATTCAACTTTTATGAGTTTGTATAGCTTTCGAAACCAGTGTATTCTGTTTATCTACCTTTTATCTTTATTTGTATTCGTGCTCGTATGTGCAATGTGCATGCTGTGTTTATGCATCCCGATGTTTTCACTACCAACCCACAGCTTCGATATACGATGCCAGGCTATCTCTATCTACGTGTACCTAAATTCAGTTTGAATCTTTATCTTTTTAATTTGTACTTGTCTAGATAATATTTTATCGTTAAAATATCCAATTTAAATAGGTATAATATATTTTGATTGGAAACTAATAATATCTAATTTGGCTTTTTATTGAAATGTTACAATAAAATCTAAAATCACTAGCTTATTCTAATTGCTGTACAGGTCTTGCCCGCGTGGAATGTTGCCAAGAATACTGGCTGCCCTTAATTTGGCATTTATGCAATTACTTTGGCAACATAAGTACCTAGATAATAATATTACTATGCCACAGAATACCATAATAATACCCATCTCCTATGTACAAATTTTTTTACCTAATACCACACTTTTTAACAAATAATAATTTTTCACGAGTAATAAAGAGTCAAAGATTGAATTGAGCCGAACCAAGGAGTACCTAAGTTCTGATATGGAAAATGATAACTTCAAATAAGTATCCTTATACAAGTGAATAATTAAAAAAATTAAAAACACGTTACACGACTGCCCTGTGGTTTACCGTTTTTTTTTCAATAAAAGACCTATGTTACTCGGGATGATATGTAAGGATTCCAAAAATACCCCATATATTCAAATCTCTTCAGTCGTTCAGAAGTTCAGGTGGAATAAAGAAACTCACATACGTACATACATACGTACATGAACCCTAAAAACTCCGTGACACTTTTTTTTGGGCAGTAGTGTAAAAACAAATTAATGCTTTTATATTTCTCGACCCAGTATCGAGAAGTATAACAGCATACTTCATTTCAATTTTCAGTTTTTTTTACTAAACTGGAAGGACTGTAATTGAGTCCTTCCATTTTAGTAAAAAATGGAGTGTGAGATTTGCTGGGATATCGTGTTTAATATAATTAGTCTCTTGTAGATGCAATATTCACATTATAATTTTAACAATACCCACCTAAATCACAACATTGTTCTTCTATAATTAATCCGTAATAGCGGATATCAGTATGACATCAGCTAATACTGTCACACAAATCTTCCAATTTTGCTCTACGTAGGCATTTGTGCCCGACACCCGAGCAGCGAGCTCCAGCAAGAAATGCTGATTCGTAAAATGTAGATAGAAATAGATAGATAGAAAATTCTTTATTGTACACCAATAAAACATGAGAAAACATTAAACATTAAAATACACAAAAGTTATACTAATGTACATATGGCGGCCTTATCGCTACACAGCGATCTCTTCCAGGCAACCATCGGGGTATGAAGCGGTGATTGGAATATAATGAGGTAGGTGGTACAATAAAAACAATTAAAACTGAAGAAAATATTATCACATAACACTAAATAAATAAATACGTATGTATATATATACACATATATATATATATATATATATTTACATAATCATAATAATAATATAATAGGTATATAAATATATATGTATACTAGTAGGGCGCGTGGAGGCGCGGGCCACTTGTGGCCCGCGGGCTGTCTTCCCCCTATTTGCCTTCCAACTTTCAGTCTCTTCAATATTCTCCATACATTTTCTATGGAAAAATAAATTCTGCCATTTTGAATTTTTTTTCGGTCCATCGAATAGACCTTCAGGTTCTGATCACTTCTTGTCAAGGAACCGTTCTTCCATCTTTTATACTTTCCGAGATATCGGCGAAATTCTTTTGGCGGCCATTTTGAATCCGCCATTTTGAAAATTTTTTCAGCTCACTGCCAATTGGATGACATTTCGAATGACATTTGGTCGAGCACCCCCCACCTATCTTCAATACTCTGTCTGTGCTCTTTACCCGTCTCCGAAATCCTCAATCATCAGCTCTCTCCGTATTTTTCCTCCGAATGAATTTTTCTCTTTTATACGAAACGCATAGTGAAAAAAAAAATTTTTCATACAAAATTGTTCAGGAGAGGTGATCAATGAGTCAGTCAGTGAATCAGCACGAGTAGCTATATATATATTAATAATAAAATGTAGGTATTTGAAAAGAAATATTTTTGAATATCTTTACAAACACTTTCAAAAAGGGATCGATAATTTTCTTTGCCGTCGCCCAAGAATTGACATCTGTTGATATTAGAACTGGATTTTTCCAGGATAAAATTAGCCTACGTACAGGATACAATTTATTCATTCCAAACAGCCAAGTCTGTTCTGCAGTTTTACCGTGAAGGAGTAGCAAACATAGTAAACACACATTTCCTAATGTACTAAATGGTTATTTAAGCCATTTTTAGTGACCTGCAGCCACTAAAAACTATAAAGACTATACTTTCGAATTGGAATATCATGTATTTTGGGCCTGGAATCTAATGTCGTTCAGAAGCAGAAACATAATTGGAAGAAATTTTCGCGAACAACAGTTGCTCAAAAATTTTTTTAATTCTTAAACATTAAACGTCGTTTTTCTGTCATATTCTCCTGCAATGCTGTGCGTAAGAGCGAGGAGGACAAAAACTATGTACGGCCTTAACAAACAACCTTTCGCCTCTTTTATTATATTAGTGCGATATTTTCGCGTCAATCTAAAATATCGTTTTCCCGTTCCATGCACCTCATGTCTCCCTACACCAAATTCTGATAAAAAATACTTATGAAATAATAGACATGATATACCCTGGACAGGGCGGACGGCGGTTATCGGTGTCAAAAATGCTTGTTTTGTCACCAGCAGTAAAGCTACATGCTGAGCGAACTACTACCACCTATAGAATTTTGACAGATTTCGCTATACTGTTTGCTTGTACGCAACAGGTTTCCGTAAATCGTTCTAATGCCCATATCCTTAGGTTTCTAATCGGTGTATAAAAGGGAGTTTTTACCCGTTTCTGTCCCCATATCCACGGGGTAGCTGTAGCCTGTAATCCATCACTGCCGGCCGCAGTGTCTCGTTTAACATAATGAATGAGCAGCTGACGTGTTATCATTAGACAAACTCGTTTTACACAATCCGTGACACATCAAGTGCCCCGAAAGGTTACGCGTGTAATTTTCATGGCGAGAAAGAGGTGTTAGTAGCGTAAGTAGGTGGAGTTCTCATTATTCATTCGTGACTTATGACCGTATGAGTTATGATATTCCTTATTCATGATTATGATGAAGGAACTTCGCTACTAAATTACTAGCTAAATGCAACTTTACTTATTTTACTGGTAGCAGCTCTTCTTGCGGAGTTCGTCAGGGTAGGTGCCATCGAAGTGTCATTTATTTACCTTGAAGCAGTAATGTGTTTCAGTTTCATAACTGATTTGCAGGGCACTGTAGGCCGACTTTTTTTTTATTGAAGATTGGCTTGCGCTTGACGACAATCATGCCTGATGGAAAGCAATGATGAGGTCTAGGATGGAGCGCGCTTGCCTAAATAACCTGTCAAGTGCGAGTCGGACTCGCGCACTGAGGGTTCCGTACTTCTTACTACCGGAGTTACTACCGGAGGAATAAAACCATAAAAACCACTTTTCTTATCGAACCGCAAAACTAACTTTGTTTTTAGAGGTTTTATTGTAAATATCAAAAAACTACTTATTAGATCTCGTTCAAACCAATTTTCGGTGGAAGTTTGCATGGTAATGTACATCATATAATTTTTTTAGTTTTATCATACTCTTATTTTAGAAGTTACAGGGGGGGGACACACATTTTACCACTTTGGAAGTGTCTCTCGCGCAAGCTATTCATTTTAGAAAAAAATGATATTAGAAACCTTAGTATCATTTTTGAAGACCTATCCATAGATACCCCACACATATGGGTTTGATGAAAAAAAAATTTTTGAGTTTCAGTTCTAAGTATGGGGCACCCCCAAAATTTATTACTTTTTTTAAAATTTTGTGTGAAAACCTTAATGCGGTTTACAGAATACATCTACTTACCAAGTTTCAACAGTATAGCTCTTATAGTTTCGGAAAAAAGTGGCTGTGACATACGGACGGACAGACGGACAGACAGACATGACGAATTTATAAGGGTTCCGTTTTTTGCCATTCGGCTACGGAACCCTAAAAATGCCTATTAACTCGTCTCTTGAAGGCAATCATGTTGGGAGAGAGTGAATAGGTGAGGGAAATGGAAGTTGTACGAGATGCTGCACAGGTGGACACCGTGACCTTCACCGCAGCGACGTTATTGGTAGACTCAACTGGAGACCGCGGGGACGCCCGAGCAAACTGCGTGATAACTGGGCAAAATTAGACCTAAGTACTCATCATCCTAAGACCAAAGAAAATGTCTCAGGATGATGGGCGCAGTGCAGTGCATGTATGCACGTATATTGCAATGCAAAAATATTATGGAACACACTGCAATAACATGGGCATGCGTTTAACTTAACATCAGGAGAACGTTTTGCTCGAATCATCAATCAATCTTTGTTATAAAACAAATGATGAGAAGGTTCCACGAGAGTTTTTCAAGAATCCTATCATGTTGCCTGGATCCGTTATATCCACAGTTCTTTGAATGTCGTTGGTCCACCTGCTTAAGGATCTACGGACACTATTTTCCGGTAGGCACTTGTTCACCATTCCACCCTGGGCCTAGCTAAGATGCTGATACTAAATTACTAACGTAAATCAGACACAGATTCTGCCGGTATTTCAAAAGTCATGGATAAAGGGTATGGCTATAGGCCTTCAGTAGTTGTGACGAGACGGAGTAAGTAACAAACATACCTACACACATTTGTTTTGTGAATGTAGGCTTGTGCTTGACGACAATCATACTTGATGAAAAGCAATTACTCCTAGGGTGGAACGCGCCTAGTAAAAGCCTATAGAATTACTTGCTTACCAATATTATAATTATGATCCATTAATAAAATCTCCCTATCTAATATAATAGAATGTACACTTATAGTGTCGATTTGTGTTAGTATAAAGTGCACAAACTTAGCTACATCAGACTACATTCGAAATAGGATTCAAAATAGGATTGTAAACTCTACCAACTCTTGCATCCCGTGCCCTCGGGACTTGCTCTAAATGGAACGTGTTTCCTTTAACTACCCGGTCTCGTATGCTCGTGTTTGTATACTGGTAATTAAACACTATTCTCACTTATTTGCCTAGGTTTTAATCAAAGCAAATAAATAGAAAGGTTATTTTTAGTTTATTAGGTATACCTATGTTTATTTTTAGATAGAAGTGAATTTAATGCACGTTGTCTGGCCTGGCCTAATAAGGGCCTATCCCTACTGACTTATTACCCCTTACTAAGTACCTGAAATGCTTGCTCTTCTCACTTTTAGGAACATTTGTGAGTGCGAGGGGAATGCATGGCGCGCCTATTTCACAAAGATCAAAGTTTTAAAGTGAAAATAAAAGGAATTTCTAAAAAGAACTTCGCATTCTCGCCACACAAGGCCCGTGTGCTGTCTTCCCGCCTTTAAAAGTATCATCGTCGACAGCTTTTACTCTCCCTAACTTGTAGTCTCTTACATAATCGCCATACATTTTCTATGGAAAACAAATTATCGCCATATTGGATTTTTTTTCTATTCATCGCGTAGGCCTTCGGATCCTGATCATCTCTTGACAAGAAACCACTGTTAAGTCTTTTAGACTCTCGGAAATACCGGCGAAATTCATTTGGTCGCCATTTTGAATCCGCCATTTTGATTTTTTTCAGTTCACTGCCAATTAAATGACGATCCTTAATCATCAGCTGTCTCCATTCTGTTTCCTCACTAGCTTCCTGTCACTGTGCTTCTTAATATCTCCTTTATAGTTAGCTGGTTTCCGTTGATATTGACTGCCTTGGTTAAAATAAACCTGGTGACATCAGAAGCCTTAGCCATATCTCCCACCATCATAGATACCAGTTGTCAATCGCTCATTCCATGACTAAATGGAACGGAACTGAAATTAATACGGAAATGACACGCCGATCTACAAATAGATAATGCGAATTATGACGACAACTATCATTCTTAATCTTTCTTTAACTTTGTTTTTATACGTATATAGATATACCTAATTACCTACCTAGTTAAGAAATGAGCGTAAGTTGAATGTAGCTGAAGGTAATTTGGAATTAGATACAGCCAAGCTTGCCTTAATCTACGGGTCTTTTTTCGCTCTTAAAATTAAAACATTTATGCACCTACACTCTCGGGATCGACTTGAACGTTTTATAAGAACGCGACGTGTCCAGGTTTCCAACTGAACTCCGAAGCCGCCACTCTCCCACACATTGATAAAGTTTCCGCGATTACGCTGAGCGCCGTAAACGGTAACGATTATCGATATTAAACGTTAACCTTAACCCGGGGAAGGATTCAATATCGGTTTATATCTCTTTTGATTCATCCACCTTTACTAGAAGCGACTATAAAAATAAGAACAATAATAAATAGAGATACCCACTCTGGTGAGAGCGGAAATGAAAGATTATTCACATACTTAAGTAGGTATAATATACTTGACCTGACAAGCGAGACTACAATGACAAGACAATGCCGTTTCAGTCTATGATTTTATACTAAGCTTAAGGCATAGGCAAGGATACTGAAGGCAGTGCTCTATAGAAGACAGGTAGAGGTTTTTGAAAACTTTTAGGTTGTTACTTTGGATGAAGTCACCAAAATGGCACGACCTCCGCAACCAGTGGAAGGAAGTACTTTTTTTTTAATATTTGTTTTTTTTTAAGTACCTTACTACTGGTAGGTAGTGAATAAACTTGTGTAGGAATGTAGATTTTATACATTTACATTTAATTCTTGTACGTTGCAGTTCATATGGATGCTGGAAGGAAGTTCAATAGAATTGTGGATTAGGTAGGAATCATGTAAGTTAGGTTTGATAGCGACAAAATCCGTCGCTCACGTTTTTGTGGTAGCAAGTTTAGTAAGGAAAACATTTCTGAAGTTCCAGAGAACATTCAGTAGTTGACTAAGTAAAAAAATTCCTGAGCTTGTGAAATTGTGTCCGTGTTACCAAAAATCGGATTCTGCAAAGAAGGGTGTCGGAAACAATGAAGCGTATAAGTTTCAATATAAGAGCCCAAAAGTAATAAAGATCTCGATTCAGCCAATACATGTACTCCCTGAGGCGACATGCGTCTGGAGTGGGGTTCAGCTTCCCATCTACTTACGAATACGTTATCGAATACTTTAGATAGGGGCAAACCGCAACGCAATGCCTGATGAACGATCAGTAGCTACGATCTTGTGTAGTACTTTCAAAATAAATAGCGGTTTGTATAATAAAACAAGCAAAGTTCTTTTGTTACCTACCTATAAACAGATTAAAGTAACTTACTAAAGATTCTGATATAGAACCAACAGAACTAATAAATAAGGCCCCATGGTCGAACTGAGTAGGTAGGTACATTGGTCGAAAAAAAACGTCAGTGCCGATCGTATTAGGCACAAAACTGATAGAACACATAAGTATAATGCATAGTCTAACGGCGATCATGGTCGAAAATGGTCTGTATCCTAGCTACTTACCAATCTAGAGAAGATAAATAATGCAGGGCAGAGAAAGGTGTCAATAAAAAGAGGGAATAGATCGACTGTTGCCCTCCTTTCCGCACTTACGGCATAACATCAGGCATCGTCCGGCGACATAATATTGCGTTGATATACCTAATGTTGACATCGCTAAATTAAAGTAGGTACCTTATACCTATATACTGATTTCAAGTGTTGTAATGATTAACTATGGACGAGTAAACGCTTAATTAAGTAATTAGTTACCATAGCGGCTGAAGCCTTATTTTCATGTTTATATTATATCTTCAATCCCTGAGCTCATACGTAACAGATGAAATAATAGTTTTGTCTTCTGGGATGTGTATAGAATCGTAAAGATTTATCTTAAATGCGTAAGACGTATGTACTAGGCAGGTACATACTACATAGGTAAGCAGGAGTACATTCCCCGGGGTGATATTCCGACAAGGGTTCAAGTTTGTAGATAACGCACATACCTGGTAAGTATACTCTAAGATGTTATGAAAGATTGAAGGATGTTGTTATTCTTTTGATATCACGTTTATGTTTGACTTACATCATATTCTGTTAGTGTTAGATACGTGATCATTTACTTCAAATGTTACTTCAAATGCTAACCTGAGAGAGCCGATTCTTTTTACCTAAACCTTACGGAAATAAACTCTATTCTACAATTTTCGCTTTCTTAACGTATGGTTATGTTTCATCAGCTAATTGGAGATATGCCTTACAGCCTGATCCATTCAGTGTTTTGAGCTGTACGTTGCTAGTCAGTCAGTCAGGCATTTCCCTTTTATGAACATAACAATATAGTGGATGTTCGAAATGTGATTAATGGCCGAAATGAATTAATCTATATCCGATCCAGATTTGCCATATCACATATCACATAATCTCCATAAAACGAGTTATGTCAAAATCTGGATAGCATAGGTTATTAATTTCGGCAGTTATATGACACTTGATACTACAGTTTACAACGAAGATTAATAAACCTTTTATCACACTAATATCGGATAGAAATTCAAACACCCAACCAAGAATCAATTTCTGCGACCCTTCTAAATCCTTTCGAAGCTACTTGTATTTATGGCCGTCAACTTAAATGTTCGTTGTTTGAAGTCGGAAACTTTCGCTTACAGCCAACTAGAGATCTATACCCAAATGTCTACTTTTAGATACAACGCCTTTTCTAAGGAAAAAAAGGAAATTCCTTTTTTACACTCCGGTTTTTCCTCGTTCTGTTGCTTTGGATGACTTGAATATTCGTCCCATCCGCTTATGAGCTACAATGTTATTGAAAACTCAGATTTGAGGGGGAAGTCCCGGTCTTGAATCCCAGCACTTTCCAGTTTGGTATTTTTTTATTTGACTCATGTTCACTCTGTTAGTTTATTTGGCCGTGGCTGGGTAACCTTTTAAAGACTTACAAAGCGCTTGGGTGTTATTTACCTTCCAATTTAGTAGGTAATATATATCTATGAAAACATATTCCGCTGCATCGTCACTTACTTATATATCATTTGGCAATGTAATTTCTATGATGGTAACCTAATTATTATACTAAGTTCACTCCATATTATGATGATGAGCAACATCTTACTGTAAATACTTAAATAAATAAAATAAATATCAGGTAAGATCGCAGTCAAGTATCTACTAACTTGCAAGTAGAAGAGTGTAAAAAACTTTCTTCATAATAAACTTAGTTTTTAAAATAGTAATTAATGATGTTATACCTATCTAAAGTACATCTGTCACTTTAACTCCTTTTGCTAAGAAATTCTTAGCATCCAGCGAAACTTTGCTCCTTCATTATTTAATTACCGGATAAAATCTCATGCTCGTCGAAAGTTTTAAACTTTGTTATTTTAAAGTTCTGGTCAGACCTTTGTAAGTTTTACTTAGATACTCGTATTTATTCAATAAACGAAGAATTTGGATGCAAACTTGTGCAAACAAAATTATCGAATGTTTTGATTTGCACCACCCATTTACTCATTCTTCATTTGTTCGTAAAGTTGATGTAACGATTTTTCTTTGCGCTTCTTGGTAATTTCCATTTTCTAGGAGAAGTCAAGAACCTCAGTTATCATTCGGCTCTACCTATAGTATTTAAAACCACTACCGTTTTCTACAAACTAATAATAATTAACTACTACTTGAATTAAGGTATTTTCAGTAGGTCATATAACAACAGTTTATCAACCATCAGTACCTTTACTAGCTACTTCCTTAACAATACAACTATAGTTACTCAAACAAGGTTTTACCTTGAATATAATATAAACTTGTAGCATCCAGTAAACTTGAGTTATGAGGGTCCGATGATTTCCGAGAACCGCTCCGGATAAAGGGTCCGGCTGGGAACTAGAAGGACACTCGGATAAGATCTGTGAGTACCCACCTAATTCATACTCTGAAGTTCATTCGGAAGTTATGTAAAGTATCACTCCCGAGATATTGTCAAACACGTTCATTGTTTGACGAGTATACTAAGATATAATTCCAACAAAAGCTTAATGTTGACGAGCCTCCGTAATGAGAAATGTGGTCCCAACTTTTTCACTTTCTGTTCTTAATTATTACAAGCATTGTTATACGTACAAGGGATAATTAATTGCCTCTTTCATCGTCCACAGCTTCGGGCTACGTCCACTCTTTTTCCTCAAATACTTCCCTTTTCTATGCTACTCACGTCTGAGCTACCTACCTTTTTTATTGATGTGACTGAAGTACCTACTTGGTATTTTCCGTGGAGAGTTAGTCGATACATGTTTTATTTCGAACCAATTTTAAGTTTTCTCGAACCCTGAAAAAAGCCTGTGTGGTATCCAGGATATTTCCACTTCAATATTTCAGCCCAATCGGTTCATTAGCAGAGGCGTCAAGGAGTAACAAACGTACACATTTACACAAATACATATTTCGCCGTTATATACTATTAGTGAGATTTTCAACCAACTTCAAAAAAAGGAAGAGGTATTTAAGAGTAGTTTGATGAGAGTTGAAGTCGGTTTTGTTTGTTAATTAATTAACGTACTATATTATAGTGTAGTGGCAAATTTACAGATGTAGACCTGTACTTGAAATATATGCAACAGGGACAGGGCGGACCCTGGACAGGGCGGACGGCGTGAAAGTTTATCGGTGCCATTAATACCAACAGTACTAGACCACGCTGTAGTTCGCTCAGCGGCCACCTATAGCGTTTTGACAGATGGTGCTACTATTTGCTTGTATGAAAAAAGTTTACGTAAATCGTTCGGATGTACGTAACCTCAGAGGTTACTATCGATGATGCAACATGAATAAACAGCTACCTATTACCTGTTTCAGTACTCTATTTGAATCTTAGGTCCCATTTCCTTACAGGCACCTATTTCTTTCACTATCACGAGTCGTAAGAGTTTACGACCGGAGTTTACTGTACGTGAAAGCCTTATCAACGTGTGGGGATACTCCTGTTCAAACTCGAGACACGTGCAACCTGAATAAAAACACACAACTGTTGGTATTCCAATGATTCCAAATGCTCTTATTTGAAGATCCTCGATACGGGGACATGGTATTTTTTCTGCCTAAATTGAAGGTTTATTCGGTAGGTATTTTGTATTATATTAAGGGCTGATTTATCAATCGCCAGATAACTGAGGATTAAATTCGAAACATATGCCATACAAAATTGGTCAAAAACGTCATATTTATTCCTTAGTTAACGATTATCTGGTGATTTCACGTTATCAAAAGGGTGATAAAACTTTTAATAATACCCAAGATGCCGCTCCACTTGCGCCAAATTTGTCAAATTTGCCAATGAGAGAGACTCTAGGCTAAAAATGTTAATATTTAATCCGCCGTTTCGCGCAGTGGACCTTAGAGTCATTACTTGTTGGATAGAAATATCAATATAAATATAATAACTCGTAGGTGCATCCCTTCCGAAAGAATAATAAAAGGCTCTCTTCATTCATAAACTGTGTCAGTATTTCTCCCCTATGACCACAGGGAACCTCACGGCCTAAAGATCAAATTGCTCCACCTTTCCAGTCATTATCGATTTGCTCTAACTTCCATCAACCACATTTTGGTAGATTTTTGAGGTTTTGTATATAGCACATAGCTGAGGACGAATGACGTCTAATGTATGTCATATGTAATGTGTAGAATGGACGTCTAATTACAAAAACTGAGCACCAGTTTAATTATGATTCATGCAAATAATACAAATATATTATGTTAAAGAAAACAAGTAGTTATGGAAGTACGCTTGTGTTTGCACAATCATTAATTAATTGCAGTATTGTTTGGTACTATATTTTGCGATACGATGGTGTGGGCAGCTTGCTAGAACTAATTGAAGCTGCCATTATAGGGTTAAGGGAGTTTTAATTAAGAATCGCGATTCTAAGAAAACAATCCGTCACTTAGGGCGGGCATAAATAAATTTTAATATGAGTTGGTTTTTATGGAAGTAGGTACCTATGTAGAGATTTTTTTTTACTTATTATCATTCAATGCAATTCTTATTTATAATTAAAGTAACTAATGGAATTTTATAAAATTTAACGATAATGCCCATAATATTTTAACAGTTATTTTGCACTGCTGTAAAATTTTGTTCCGATGACCAGATATAGGAGCAATTATGGAAATGGATTCTGTCTGCTCCTACAAAGTAATTCTACCTTTAAGGTTTTCATTTTTTAACCGACTTCAGGTTTTCAATGAGGAGTTTCCTAATTCGACTGTATTTTTTTTTATGTTTACTGAGAACTTTCGACTGGGTGAACCGATTTTGATCATTCTTGTTTTATTTGAAAGCTGGTGCTTTCCGTATGGTCACATTTCAATTCAAGCAATGACATTCCTGAGAAAACCATTGAAGTCTTTTAAGTATGTGCGTGACAAATGGAGAAAAGTAACTCAATAGCACGTCAACCGATTACGATGATTCTTTTTATATTGCAAAGGAAAGTATAAGAGTAGTTTGTGTTCAAATTATGTATTATTATTTATCTTGTTTCAGGTACGGACCCCTCAACCAACCAATCAATTACGAATAGGTACCTACTATCGAAACAAAGCGTCTAAATTTGTAAACTTTCAAAATATTGCATTGGTTCGCTTAGGTGCAATAAAATACGAGGTAGGTACAATATGGGAATTGTTATTGAAAATTGATAGCACCGAAATATGTTGCGGCCCACAAAGCGAAACTTCAGCCGTTAGGAGAAAAATGTTGAAGCGTCCAGGAAATTGGCCGATCGATCTCTAAAGTGCACCTACTGACGACTTTTAATTGTGATTGAACGGTGTTTTCAATTTTGTTATCACAAACATTAAAACAGTGAAATATTTCAGTGCATTCTGAGAAGCAGTGTTTTTTTTAAAGGAAAACCTACACCTAATTCCTACTGACTAGTCTTTCATCTAATTATGTCCTAAAGCTAATGAAAAGTTTTCACAGATAGCACAGATAAGATAGGTGTTGGTAGACTTACTTAAGTCTTTTCAAGTTTATGCCAGATGCAGTACATCCCGGAATATTGCAATGCCATACGTTGCACTGCATTCATTCTGTGACAACAGATCTTAGGCCTCATTATTTATCACCTTTGCGGAGAAACGTCATCAGCTACAGTGCGCTATACACAATAGGTACCTAGGTACTTGTGGTTTGCATTTAATACTGCTTTTACGCACGACACTGCGGTGGTATCTTTCGTGATGGACTCTACAAGAAAAGTCCTACCTACTCGAAATGCCAAGGTAAGCAGTACCAAGGAGGCATCCTATGCAAAGAAGTTACGTGATTTGCAACCCTATGTCTCTCTCTTTCTCTGATATATTAACGACATAGTGATAGAAGCTCCTCTCGGTGTATTGCGATGTGGTGGAAGAATGGGAACGGAAAAACAAGATCGAACATTTCCTTGAGTAAACCGATGGGCTTCCTACATTTTTTTTTTTTTTTATATACTATATAGGCTAGCGCTTGACTGTGATCACACCTGATGGAAAGTGATGATACAGTCTAAGGTGGAACGCGCTTGCCTAGAAGATGCCTATTCACTCTTGATTTGAAGGCACCCGGGTTGTAAGTGGCAGGAAAGACACTGCCTGGGAGGGTATTCCAGGCCTTTGCAGTGCGTATCAGGAACGAGGAATCAAACCGCTTCGTACGCGTCATTGGTACGTCGACTATGTATGGGTGGAAGCCTTTACGATGCCTTGCCGTTCTATGGTAGAAAGGTGATGGGGGAACCAAATTAAACTACATTCCTAATGCTCTAACGTAAATATGCTCGTAATGTACTCGTACCTACTTTAATCTTAACAAAAGATGAATGGGTGTTACCATGCTTATGACAGTAGGTCGAAAATCGTTATAACAATCCAACTTGAAGTAGGTGCCTTGAAAGTAGCCAAGGTAAACCCTTGACCCTTGTGAGCCGTTTTTAAGGGAAATCGCCCGAGGGAATACCTGCCCTTGTTTCAGGGACTAAAGCGAGATCTTTATTGGTTGCGACCCACCTTGTCAACTTATGCTTTTATACCTGTAGGTACCTATATACTAGTTATTTTTTTAATGTGAATTTTTTTATTTTAATCTAGGTAGGTATATCTAGCTGTTACCTGCGACTATGTCCGCATCCTGTGGGAACTGTTACATCCCACGGATTTTCTAAAAAAAAAACTTTTTCTCAATCTTATCCTGAATGTTTTTGACGGGGTCTTCTCAGTAGTCTTTGTGATTTTTACTATATTTTTTTGTTTTTCGATTAAGGGGCCCATTTTTCAATCGCCAGATAAACGTTAACTTAAGGCGCTTCATGCGTTAGTATTATGCTTGAGTCAAAATTTACGATTTCCGAAGGAACATAAAATAGTTATGTGTTCAATTATAGATTAGATAATTGAATTCATATTATTTGGCATTTCATAATCTAGAACTTGTCTTAAAAATATTTTAAAATATGTGTATAACTTTCTCACTAGAACAGTTTTTGTATAGGCTGTTTGCTAAATAGCGGTCGACGCTCTACGCAGATGCAAGATATTTGCCATGTTTCTTAACAAAAACTGATAACAATGACATATTTAGAAAATTAATAACATTTACTAAAAAGTGTCTCCAAAAAAACCACGTTTTTCCTAGATTTTCATTCAAAAACCATAAACCGAAAAGTGCCATTTTTAGCATTTTTCGATAAATTAAACGTATTATTTTAGGATAAAATCCAAGATATTTTGTTATTTCTGAATTATAGTAATTTAATTCAATTAATATTCAATGTCACTGGTTATTTACTATTTTAATAAGTTGTATATTTATTTTACTATAAATTTTTTTGTAATACCATTTTCCGCGCAAAATTGCGTCAGCGGGAACGGAATTCCTTTTTTGTATGGAGCGACACGCGATTCACACCGTGCCGCATAAAGATTAAATATGACGTTTTGAATGGCATATGTTTCAAATTTATTCCTCAGATAGTTTATTGATTGAAAAATCGGCCATTACCTACTCTGAATAAAATTGTTTGTGCCGAATTTCAAGAATATTTCTGCGTTAATATTTCCAAAATTATATGAATTTCAATCGAATTAGTACCAAACTCGCTCATTTATTTCTCATAGTTTTTGCCACACTGTAAGTACTTTGGTTCGTAGTATATCGTCGTAGTATATTGGAAATACACACAATACACAGTAGTATTAGTTCAGCTGCTGTTTGTAACAAGAAATCAAACTAATCTGGGGACGTACCTAAAGTGAACATTCAATTTAGAACATCTTCCTCCAGAGGACGGGAGCAGGTGCTTATCATTGCTTTACGTTGATTGATTTCGTTGAGATCATGATGGAATAATGTTACAATTGATTGATTTCGTAAAACTAGCTGACCTGGCTAACGTTGTTTTGCCATACCTATTATTATAAATTGTTTCTCACTTCTATGAAAAATAGTTTGCGTTCTGTTCTCAGACTTACCGAATATACAAAAAAAAACACAAAAATCGGTTAAGCGTTTTCAGAGGAGTTTTGTTAAAATTAGGAGCGTTTTCGGAGGAGTTTTGTTATACATATATTCAGAATAATTATGGGAATATAGTTTTCCGGGTTCCGTACCAACTATTAATGGTAGGTACGGAATCTTTCGTGCGCGACACCTACTCGTACTTAGGTGATTTATTTTATTTTAAAAATAAATAAATCCTCAGTAAATAAAGTTAGTTTTGCTTGTTTCGTTAACAAAAATGATTCTTACCGTTTAAGTTACTTTCTACTATATGGAAGTTTTCTTCCTCTCGACTGATTGTTGTGAAATTTTCTGTGTATGTTCAGTTATAGGTTTGAAAGTAAGTCGTAAGGTACTTTTTTTATATCTCTAATGGCAGAACAACGTTTGCCAGATCAGATGGTAAATTTATAAAACCTAAATGCTTAGTTATACAGTTATCTAAAATCTAGATCTCAGAAATGGCTAGAACATCCTTACTAATATTATAAATGGGAAAGTGAGTTTGTTTGTATGTTTGTTCCGCTTTCACGCCGTAACTACTGAACCGATTGTTTTGAAATTTTGCAGACGTAAAGTTAGAAGTCCGGATTAAATAATAGGGTACTTTTTATCCCGGGAAAATCCATAGTTCCCGTGGGATATTCAAAAAACCTAAATTTGTACAGCAATCTATAGCTACATCTATAGGTAGATAGCTAAAGCAAACCTCTTTGAAAGTAGGTATAAGGTTGGAATATTGAATGGGAACGGGAAATTCATGTTTCCCTCAGGATGTTAAAAGCGAATTTGACACAGGCAGGGCGGTGGGCAAAAGCTAATGATACTACAGATCTGATATTACTACTACGTACTGATCACTACAGATGTGAAAATGGGCACCATATAGATTCTGAACTTAGCACTGTACGCTTTTAACAATGTGTGTTTTAGTTGAAAAATGGGATATGGGATTATAATGCTACAAATGTGAAAATGGGTACCTAAATAGGTTTTGAACTTATCACTGTTTCGCTATTTACATTGTGTGTTTTAGTTAAACAATGAGTTTTTGGGTTAGTAATAATGTAACTGTAATATTTAATACCTATATAAATTCTGACTTACCATTGTTTCACTATAAGCTTTTTTGTTTTAGTTGACATAGATGAGTTTAGATGAGTCAATAATATACAGGTTAATAATATTATAACTGTGAAAACGGGTACCTATATGACATAGGTTTTAAACTAATAACTGTTTTGCTATTGAAAATTTTCGTTTTAGTTAAGCTATGGGATATGGGAAAGTATAACGATAAATGTGAAAATGGGTACATCGCTTCTGAAATTGCAAGAACTCCAGGTTAGGTTAGGATAGGTTAGTAGATATGCAGCGTTGCGGAAGAATATATCAGAAAAACGACGTTTTATCTAAATACTAAAAAACTAAGCCAGTTATCAACAATTCGTTCTGAATATGTGTTTTAGATGAGCAATGTGATATGGGATAGTAATGCTGTAAATGTGAAAATGGGTAGATACCTATATAGATACTGAAATTAGAACTGTTTCGCTATTAACAATGCGTGTTTTAGTTGAGCAATAGAATATGTAACATTAATAATGCTATAAACGTGAATATGGGTGCCTAGCATTAGTCCTGAACACAATTTAATTATGCTACTTTTCATCCCAGTTAATCCTTGGCTCCCACGGTATTTGTAAAAGCCCGAAATTCACGCAAGCGAAGCCGCGAGCAAAAGTTAGTATAATGCTATAAACGTGAAAATGGGTGCCTAATATTGCTTCTGAACTAATAACTGTTTCGCTATTATGTGTTTTAGATGAGCAATGGGATATGGGATAGTAATGCTATAAATGTCGAAATGGGTACCTACATAGGTTTGCAAATTGCAAGAGCTCCAGGTTAGGTTAGGTTAGGTTAGATTAGTATGCAGCGTTGCGGAAGAATATTACCGAAAAACGACATTTTTCCTAATTTCTAAGGACCGATTTTTCAATCGCCAGATATACTACCTGAGGAATGAATTTGAAAGATTGCCATACAAAATCTGTCAAAACGTCATATTTATTCCTTAGTAAACGTTTATCTGGCGATTGAAACATCGGCCCTAAAAAACTAAACTAGGTATCAAAAATTCGTTCTGCGGTTTTTTGGATATTATTATCACCGACACATTAAAACAAAAATTACAATTACATCTGTTATAGTTTTCAATAAAAATTAGAAAAATGTAGATGTTGGAGCAGTTTTTGGGAGAACAATCGTATTCCTGCTTCAGAGCGAATTCGTACTCCCAAAATAAATTTGAAAGTATTTAAGTATAGTTTTTAAACTGCAGGTCACTGAAAACTTACTTACGCTTACGCCGCTAACAATGTGTGTTTTAGTTGAGCCCCGTAGTTGAACCTATACTGATTAAGGACGGAAGCGGGAAGAGCAGTAAAACTACCAAGCCGATGTTTGTTTTAGTTGTTGTAGTAGTTGACTGTTTATCTATCGCGTATGCTACTTTTTATCCCAGAAAATCCTTGGCTCCCACGGTATTTGTAAAAATCCTGAAATTCACGCGGGCGAAGCCGCGGGTAAAAGCTAGTTGATAATAATTTACTTCCTACCTCGTTATTGCAGTCTTGCAGACGTTATTGTTAGGTGTGCAATTATGCAGCGTACTCGTATGCTAAGCTTGTTCAAACATGACCGTAATAGGAAATAAGATTAGCACGGAATTTAGATTGTCGTAGCCACATGAGTAATAATTGCATCTAGGTAGTAGGTTGCTCTTGCCGAATACAAGAAAACAAATATAACCTGAGTTACATATAAAAACAAATACAACTTGCAGGTTACTTGCCATAATTAGCCGACAGCCAAAGTAAGTAGGGGACGATGTATAAATGCATGAAAAAATATCACAAAATGTCTAGCTCATATCCTGAGGGAACTATGGGGAGTTCAAAAATGTACCATGACTCCCTAAAACAGCTCATTCAAAGGGAACGAACTGGGAATAATGGAAAGTGTATTACGCTTTGTTGACATCACAGGGTAAAAGGTAAATGTATTTTTTCTAAATTAAATAATAAGTTTTGTATTGAAAAAAAAAAATTGAGTCTTCTTATGCCCATTAATGTGTTTCTAGGATCAAATAAAAAGGTTAGCTGCCGGCAAACTATACAAACTAACCCACCTAACTGATATAGTATGAAAAATCGTATTGTGGCTGAGTCGTGAACACCATCTTTTGAAAAGAGGTAGGTACGTGTGACCTAAGAAACACTTTTCTAATTAGCCTCCCACTAAATTTAAATAACTTATCATTTAAAAACCCCTATTGCAGGAGTGCATTAAAATTAATTAATCCGCCATCTTGGGTGTTCCGCCATGTTGGATTTAGAATGACGTCACACGAGTAAAATTTCAGTTCAATCGGTGGATGATACTATCTGCTTCTAAGGTGTCTATTATTTATTTGAATTCCTGTCTTTAATCTCTATTTCTTAAATTTTTTATTTTTCGAAATCCATCACAATAATAAGGCTAAAATAACTAGGTACAAATCATTTTCGGCGTCGTTCTTGTAAAACCTGAAATACCTTGTGGCCTAATTTCACAAGGGCAAACTGGTAACGAGAACTCGGTTCCATAAAGTTTGAAAGTACAAAAAGTTTTCGAGGAATATTTAACTTGATGGGCATATTAAATGAAAGGAGTGTTCGGAAGGATTTACTAGGGTCCAAGCAATTGATTTTAGGGCCCTCTCGGATCTTTAGACTATGGCCCACTGTTGAACCGAGAAGAGGAAAAGGATGCTGTCTCTTAGATAACATAAATTGACAGTCTTCGGTGAAACGCTGGTTTTGAAGCCAACTGTAGTAATTATCAATAATGAAATCGCCTGTTTTAATTATCAATAATGAAATCACCCAAACCGAAGTTTGGCAGTTGGCGGTGTTTCACCTCCGTGCCACAGAGAGCACGTTAAGCCGTCAATTCTGTACCTGATTTCTCTCCGATCGGGTTGGAGCTGTCATCCAATCGGATTATGAGAACGATTAATAGAGGGGGAACGATTATTGTTTTCGCACACTTATGCACGTACGTCCAGCGTTGACGGAAAATCTCGATGTGAAGTACATAAAAGCAAGCAAATACCAAATAATTAATCTCCTAGGTATCTTAAAATAGTTAATAATGTAAGAGGAGTATTAGCATCTGATCATTTTAAATTAAATCTACGGTTACACAGGATCACAGAAGCTATATCATGTTCACTTTATTACAGAGATTTACTCGAAGAGTCAGAGCGGCTTTGCTATTTTATGATATTTACTTTTCCTTTCTTTTACGAAACGGCTTGGAGTGATTGAACTTTGGACCATTGCTAAGGAACGGGACAGCGCAAGACGAGTATCTTCATTGTATTATTAAGCCCCAGAAGAGAGAGAATGAGCACATATGGATAAGCGAGAGGACCACATCCCTCCTGTGTTTCGGCCCTTACAAACTCGAAGTTAATTGGGCCATGGGTGGTGGAAATTTGTTCTTAGGTACCTATATATGAAGTAGTTTTTTTCTGTTTTATCATATTTATCACACAGGATAGATAGAGAAAGGAAATTCAAGAAAGATTTATCAAACTAAATATCTCTAATCGGCACCTAATCTCTCTAATCGGTCCAGGAAAATCCAAGAATAAACCAGTGTCTTAATTGAGGGCAGGCTATTAATTACGGGTGAAATATCACCCACCTGAAAGCCTTGTTGCGAGAAACAACATTCGATACTTTAAAGGTCACTTTAAATGTTACATGAAACTAAAATAGCGCTCTTTCTATCTTCAAGTTTTTTACCAGTAAATGCTATTTTTTTCTACTTACAACTTGAATGCTTCGATGCATCTGATGATAAGTATTTAAATGAGTTATCTAGTAAACAAGTAAGTAAAAATTGGAGAATAAAGCAGCCATATGGCTCGTTTATTCCATTTAAAAACCCAAGTGTAACGTTCTAACATCTTTGTGCTTAGGTATAACAAAGGACCTGCAAAGTAAATTGATATTAAATTGTAATTAGCGAGTCACCGTTAGCGCTGGTTAGATTACCGCAGCCGTCTAAAGGTTAATTGACTACAGACGGTTAACCACTAGAAATAAGTATAATTATTTTTGTAATCATTTTGACACATAGGTTCCTGAAGAGGTCTAGCGGCGCGCTAAGAAAGGATTTACCAAAGCTCACTTACTAAGGGAGTGACACGGAGGTCCAAAGTTTATAAATAAATAAAGTTTATATTATGAAGAAATAACTGCTGCTTCACGTCAGAACTATACTGAACTGATTTGGCTGTGATAAATACACATCGATCGGCACTGGGCGTGGGCAGAAAAGATGCCGAAAAAGTTTAATTCGCGTTTACGTGTAGCTGGCTAAACTCGCAATGATCGCTGCCTGCGATGCAATAAAATGGGTAAATAGGACAGCGCCTGTTGCCTAGCAGGCCTACCCTTAAGTCTATAAGTGCGACAGAGAGCGCAACACGTGGTTCATTTTATGATTTTACTGCCCAGTGTGCAGCGAGAAATTGCTACCTCGGGGGGAAAAAACAAAAATATTTCAAGCGGGAAGGTTCATAGACAATATAATTATGCTATACAGTTTTTACCTCTAGGCAGGTAGGTTTGTTAAGATATAAAAGTTTATGGTGGTGCCCATTACTAGTTATTAAAAAACAAAATAACACCACATTCTGTTGCAGTTTTTCATATTTTATTGACGGCTCAAACTTGCATTACAACTGATAATATAAAGGAAGAAGTATCAGCTCTATATCTGATAATCTCGGTGGTATTTAGATGTTCCTGTACTCCCTCATCATCTCGTACATTAGGTATAATCTGAAACACAAGTGGTGTCTTTAATGCACGCTTGCTCTAGCTATCTCTGCCATAATCTGTATCCAACAGCCTTAGTAATATTATCATTTGATCTATTTATGAAACGAAATACGATAAAAGTATGAAAATGACCGATGCCACCGATACGACGCGTTATCAATTTATTGATCGGATATGTCATTCCCATATATGTTTGAATTTCATTCCATTTGCAGTCAAAAACATAGAATACATACTCTATGTACCTACTCTATGTCTTTAACCACTACAGTTGCTGAACTTTCAGAAAATCTGCCTATCCATCGTAAATTGATAGGTACCTACTTATTAATATTACGTGTTCTTCCTCATTTTATTTTATTCACGTAAAAAAAAACTAAGATCTGATTTTATAGAACCTCATTTTCTAAAACACCTGCCCTTTTCATTAAATAAAACAATACAAAATTGAAACTTGAATGATTTAGCATTCTATATCTCAACTAATAAACTTTTTACAATTTAACAAATTCTATACAAAATATTTCATATTTTTGGGTTCTCAAACGTATTTTAATAAAACGACCGCTACGTTTTATGAGTGATAAAAAAATAAATAATGAAATGTTACCAATGTCTCAAAAAACTGGCAAAGAATAACTCGTTGTTTTGATGAAAATGAAAATTTCACTCGAGCTCGGGCGGCGCTGGTCGATGCGAGGCGGGCGGGCGGCGACGCTTTCAGTGTTCCGTCGGATGGTACGTGAAACGCTCGTTCGAGGCTGTTTCCAATCGCGTACGTAGAAAAAGATAGACGCCACAGGTGCCACATCTGCCCCCGCATAATATATGTCAGTGATCACGCCCGTCAGCGCTCAAACAAATCCTTGATACGAATGTATAAACAACAGGTTTCATAGTTGCTTACTCTTTTATTATATTTTATCATTTGTTTTGTTTTGTTTTGTTCTCAATATATCTGTTTTTATTGAACTTTAATTTTCAGTTTTATTTGCCCTTTCTTAGTATCTACGTAAACTCCTTCTATTTATTATTTAATATTGTAGAAATGCGTTATGTGCTATTATTATAGTTTTGGGGTGTAAAAAAAATAATAAACTTTATGAAAAGTTCAGTGTCATTAAAGCCTTCTTTCGCGCGTCGTTGCAGTGCGCATGACCTGTGCAGGACGAAGTTAGGACCAGCGCACATATAGTATGAGAAGAACTTTTGAATAATCCGTTTTCTGATTGCGTATTTGAAAAAGGGTTGATATTCTTTTATATAATTATCATGAAAATCTTTATAACTTAAAGACTGATTATAATTTCGAACACAACGTACTCTGATCTACCAGAAAAGAGATAATTTCGTAATACCACTTTGCTTGACCTTTAAACTGTCTAAATTGTAGTAAAGCCTGATTATATTCATGTGTCCAACTGCCTCGTACCTACCTAATGACATACGGTTAAAGAGTTCGTACCTATACCTAATGACAAACGGTTAAAGAGTTTCGCGTCTATACACTGCTCTAATGCGTCCTAAATGCATATTCTATTCAATATAAAAGCTTGATTTTAAAACATAAAATAAAATTATTCATTGATAATTTACAGCAGTTTTATGATACAAAAAATAAATTGAAAATATATGAAATTTAAGAAATTATTGTGCAACTTTAAACGATTGAACCATCAAATCCCTACAAACTTTTAAAGCTACCCAAATATAGAAACTAAATCTGAGTTTGCTGGCTTGTGTCTACCAACTCTAACTAGGAATTAGAATTTGTCAATTCTTTTTTTTTACCTAAATAACAACCTCCAAAGTAGGTCATCCTTCTGTTAGTGACTTGGGTGAACGCATAAAATCAATGCATTTGATAGATTTGCAACTCTGCGAATCCACCCTCTCCTTCCTCATAGGTATGCCTCGAAAATTGAGACGTTCGTTGCAATAATATCTTATAGAAATATCTAGTCATGAGGATATAGAATGTAATATGCATTCTAATACTTCGTTTGCTCATTCATTCGTTGCAGCCGATGGATGCATACTCCTGAACATAATATCTAGGCCCTTGATGGTAGGTCTAAACCATCTTGGTTTCGCGTTGATTGTATCCATCTGTGTCGCCCAGGTCGCCCAGTGTGAGGTGACCATTCCAGCACCTTCGGTCCCACGAGATATTGTTCTGTTCTACCTAAAGGTTTTTCTTCGGATTTTCTCATATTCTATCAACAGCGGCAGTCATATGACTTTTCTTTTCTATTTCTACGATTGCTTTTGGTACGCTTTTGGAATGAATTTCAAAAAATGTGTGACTTTTTCGATCGACATATTGATCACGTACAACTGTCATTCCCATATATTTTTTGAATGGTCGTGCCTAATCTAAGGCTGCTATTGCGTAGAAGTTATGCACTACTTCGCCCGCTGAGGGACTTTGAGCTTTGTTATGAGGACCCTTAAAACTCAGTGCTTTCTCGGATTCATACCCATGTCACTACACTGGCACACATCAGCAATGTTCGATGATTTTAGTTTTTCGTGCACTGATGAATTTTTGATGAAAACTTTCTGAAAGCTGCCATCTAGATCTGGCGGTTCACTGTTTGTTGCTGCAATGGCTACTGAATTTTGATTTGCATTCCATCACTTTCTTCAATAAATGACGCCTGTGTCCAAAAGAGGGTAATCTGTAGGGGGATTCCAATTTAAATAAATAAATGGAAGAGATGTCTGATTAACTCGCATACTCGCATCTACGCATAGCTCAAACCATACCTGACGGATCTTGCACTGCTGAAATATGTAAATAGCTTACAGTTTTATAGATATACCTACCTAAGGTTTCATGAAGTAAGAAAGAATTTTAAAATTTCAACCTTTAAAGAGGTCAAAAAGGAGGTCATGTGAGCGAAGGCACGTTCGCCCTCTAGTGAAATATATCTTCGAAAACCGTTTTAGATAATTTACCTTGAAAATTTTTTGTGTTTTCTGAAATATTTTCAAGAAGAGCACCTTCTGACATAATGACATTTGTAATATAGATATCTTGGGTTCACACTTCACAGCATAATGTACTCTCTGCTTCGTACGGAAAGGCCATATTTCTTGTGCGCCAAAATTTATTTAGCATACAGGATGCTTCGGAAGCTTGCCTGTTAGATAAATCGGTTTTCAGCATCGACTTTTATCGATACCACTTTGGTAATCATTTGCTTGAGTTTATATTTAAGGTACATTTCTCGTTAACATTTTGGCAAATTGAGCACTTTTCGCTGTTTAAATACCTACTTATCCACTTAATTATTATTGAATTTAAATTAACCTAAAATAACCTAAAGTGGTCAAGTCAAAGATTCAGTCGTGGTATTATTTAATGATAAATGGTCGACCATTTCATGAAATAATCGTAGGTATTTCAAATTTTCTGGAAAAAACGTTATTTCTATGAAAATGGCGCTAGTAGAAGTTGTTGGACAAATGATTCGAAATTTCATTCGGTTTCACCATGCATTCTTTATGCGGATAGTAACTAAAAATGTAAGCTTCCTATCGGATTCGAAGTCCTTCGTATTGAAATCTTAGCATGTCATGTCTTGTACTAGGATTGAAATTTTATCATTTCCTATAATAAAACGTTGCTTAACTCTGGTTTAAAACAAATTTTCGGACAAATTCTAACTTTACGTTTTACAAAATTATGAAATATACAACAATCAATGCTGAGATCTCACCTCGACATAAATATTTCGATCCACGATGACGCGCCCTACTCTGTCAAACTCCATACGAATTGAGATGAAACATGAGCGATTTTGACACGAAGGGGTACATGCGCCTTCGTGGATTGAAATCATAAAGTTCCTAGTCACCTAAAATGGAAAAATAAGAGGTTACGTGAACGAAGACACGGCAATCTGCTAGTGTATAAATAAAATTACACCAACTTAGGTATTGGAATTGGTAATTTATTATGGTGGCTGCATGCAAAATTGAAATTTCACATGACCTAGATTTATTTAGAATATACCGGATGCCTTAGCATGCATCTACTATGTGTACCTAATAGCTAATGCTGCTTCGCAGTAAAATTAGGTATTTTATTGTGTACATCCCAGATCAATCTGTTGGGTTTAAATAATATTATATCTACCTCTCTTTGTCTGACATGAAAAGAACGCGATGAAATAGAATGAACGCGTTAGATAGAAAAGGTAGAGGCGAATAATTCACAGCTAATTTTTAATTCTTTTAGACATCGGTTTCATCGAAATCCAACCATAGTACTTCCCTATTTTTTCCTCATACAGTTTACTCCACTCTCTGAGCGTAGGGGCAAGAGTGGAGATAATATTATATCCGATGAACTTAACATAATACCCTCTTGCCGTGCTTTTTTTAGCTAGTGGAAAAAACAATTTTATACCTTGTGGATATAATCGGGGGATAAAAGTTTTATCCCCTGCTAGGGCGACAGATATCAAGGCCCACGAATCCAATGTTCAAAAATACGAAATTTCTTGTGACCTACATTTTATTTAGAGAACTTGACTCGGAAGCAGCCGTTTGCAAAAGGCAGGCAGCTGGAGGTACTGTACATAAGAGTACGTGCTGTCAATAACATTATCTGCCACGTAGCTGTCATTTGTTCAGTTTATTTTCTACTTCGTGACCACCCATACATCCTTTGTAAGTTATTACTTCATCCTCCGTCCGTCCTCCGTTGCGTATTCGATTCTCGCCACGGGTCTAGCCTGGCGAGAGGCTTCGGCCGTGGCTAGTCACCACCCTACCAGCAAAGACGCAACGCCTAGCGATTTAGCGTTCCGGTGCGATGCTTATAGAAACCGTTGGGGTGAATTTACTTACCCTTCCAAGTTAGTACGATAACATCTTAGGCTGCATCATCACTCACAATCAGATGAGATCGCAGTCAAGTATACTAACTTGTATATAGTAAAAAAAGTCCTGTGTAAATGCTAGGTATACTTAATGTAGATATGATATTGTACTTTCTCATCACATGCCAAAATACTTACGCCAGTTACAGTCTGTTGTACTCTAAATAAATGTAACATTTTAGCGGCTTCATCATAGGACCAATCAGCTGAACAAAAATGCTGAAAATACACAGAAAACAATTTCATTTCATTTTAACACAACAAGCTTATTCACTTAACATCTGTACGATGTCGTTTGTTGCGAAAATAACAATAAAATCAGGCACAAAGCAAATGCTACATAAAAAAAATCTAAAACAAAAACACGTCGACGCTAGAAATAAGCATATAAAAAGGCGGTTGAGATTGGGACCCTCATGTCGGCGGTAATTTACATTTATATGGATACCTATAGAATTAGAATACGCTACGCTAAGGTAGCGAACGTCAAACTTTTGTAAGCTTCAAGTACATTTTTTGATACCTAGTTACGAGTGTGTTCAAAGTTTCGCGTCTTTACGTCGTTATGCACATACTACGTAAAACAAATAGGTAGGTAGATATTATAATATGTAAATTAAATGCTAAAGTCTCTTGATCATAAGCTTGATCATCTTATCTTTAGAACTTCATGAATCTTGGACATTTTTCAATAATTATTGTTAATTGATTCTATTAGTGCTTTCATTTAAAATTGTTAAAGGTATTAAGGGTTATAAATTACAATTAATAAAGCAAAAATAATATAATTACCAAAGATAGAAAAATACAAAACAAAACACATAAGAAAAAGATACTCATTAACAACAAAATATTAATTACTTAGGTTCTTGACTTTTTTGTTAAAATTACTAAGTAAACGGTTTGAATTATTTTTGTCTTTATATCTAACTTCAAAGAATTAATTTTAAAGGCTGGTTTGGATTTATCTTTACATAGATTCAAACATGCTGTGAAAAAGCATCTTCTAAGTTAGGCTTAGGTACCTACTATACAAAAAATGATTTTTTAAATGACAAAGATTCTTGGAAGTGTATATTCTTGCTCCTTAGATGCTTTTGTAATTTGTATTATTTAAAACTAAATTGCAAACACAATTTTTTTAAAGAGCAATTCCGAGTTTTTTGCCTATTGTTCTCGGTGCAATGCAACTTTCCGAACGTGTTGGTAGAGTTTGAAATGTCATAAATGTAATTTAGACCTATACGAAAGAATAAATATTTTAATTATTTGATGTTAATGATTTCGTAGCAAGAATGTTGCAATGAAATGTCTTTATAATGCTCTAATTTGTCGTCTACGGTTGCCGTCGTTCTAGAATGCGCTCCTCAAGAAATCAATAACTTGAAAATGAAGCTCCCCCGAGCAAAATTACTAGCTATTCCTCGTGCCTGCTGGTTGTAGATAACAGGTCTGATATTCTATATTTTTACCTACAATATTATGACGCTAGAAATGCATAGAAGCGTCCGAGCAATTTTATGCAGCAATACGCTTAAATCCTTTGATGTTTGGACTTGTTTTGTTTTCGTATTACATGATGTTTTTTTTTGAGAATCAATTTATACGAATATTAAATGTACACTTCCATGAACAATCAGAGGTCAAAGGAATTACAACGTTATTCAATAAAGTCCCTATTCAAATTCTCAGATTCGATAAACAGGCTTTGGGAATCGCTTTGGGCGCGAATTGAGTGGATTAAAATCTGACAAGTGCTTATCTATCACAGATAATTAAGCTCTACCTACAATCTACAATCCTATCTTTATGGATAATATTTACCGAGATTTGGATTAGGTATAGATAATTAGCTAAGCTTTATTGATAAAACTATTAAATAAAAAAAGACTATTAAATCACCACCAAGCCATTTAGCGTACCGTTGCGATGCTGTGTAGCAACCGCTTCCACATTTTTATGAGATGAGATTGCAATAAAGTACTAGCTCGCAAATGTATAAAAAATTGGTTGTCTGTAAAGTCGGTTTACTGACGATAGTTGAACGTGACAACTCTCGCTTGCACTTCAAGCCTTACATGGAACGCCTCAGAGCGAGGTAACGCGAGCGAGGTAATGCCGGTAACGCCGGATGAGTCATGTTTTTTGACGTGACAACGTCTTATAAATCGATAGAGCCGGTTGCACGCACGAAAAAACATGACTCATCCGGCGTTACCTCGCTCATGCGGCGTTACCGGCGTTTCCTCGCGAGCGCGGAACGAGTGACAAAGAAGACGTTGTCACGTTCAACTATCGTCAGTAAACCGACTTTACAGGCAACCAATTTTTTTTTGTGCGTGCAGCCGGCTCTATCGATTTATAAGACGTTGTCACGTCAAAATGTATCATAACTATTTTAGTCATCCATACTAACGCAACTAAAAACAAGAAATAAAGTATTTGTCAAGGAATACGTATTAGTTTAAAGTTATTTGAAATACCAATGAGATAAGTGTAAAAAATAGACATTTCCTGTTTTTAATTCTTATTGGTAACACGACCGTCTACTTAACGTCCCTCTTTGTGGAAGCTACTTTAAAAAGGAGAGAGAAAATGGAAGCTTTGCCAGTGTCTTGATTTTTCGCATTCCCTTTTACTATTTTCGTTTCAGACGTCCAGCACGGGGTAGATAGTACAATTATTCTTTCATTCATTGAAAATATACAATGAACTGTTTGTTAACTAAATAAAAAGAAGAACTTTTGAAATATGTTGTTTGTAAAAAATATTTCAATGTGCTCGAAATCACAGAGCAAAGAATAACTTTATTACAGTGTTCGAAGTCATTAAAAATTATCAGATTTTTGATCAATAATAATTTTGGAACATTGTTGTATGGAAGCAGGCGTTATTTTGCGGAAAGCCATAATTAGCAGGATAGATTAATTTGTTTTGCTATAATCCGCTACTTGAAAAGATTCTGTATGATACAATATGCAGCAACACTGCCCACATGAAACACCACACACAATTTTCCAACACTTTCTTCGACGCACGTTTCGTACATCTCCGAGGACATCCTCAGGAGATGTTGACTTCACAATTCGAAAACGTAGAGAATTTGGAACATTATATTAGAATTAAGACTTCCGTGAGTAGACATAATAATTTTACTGAAAAAAACGGCTAAAACTCACTATGACTTGGTCAGGATCGCCCGACCAGTTTCGGACCCATCAGGGGTCCTTCTTCAGGGGCATAGTGCACGCGCGGACGCCCGAGCTATACTGCTGAAACGCGGCCGGCACGACGCGCCGCGCGCAACGCGCGCTGCGAAGGCGGTGGCTGCGGCGCGCGGGGAGGTGACACCCCACCCGCCTCTGACTCCTGAACATCTTGTCCATCACAATCTTGAAACTTTATACACGCCGAACTAATGGTGTCTAACTCGTGACCCATAGATGTTGCAGTCCTGCACTGAATAAGTGGTTTCCACGCCGGGTGCAACGCCCAACCGGTGTCCCGATTAAAATTCGGATGTCTATAAATCTCAATGGCCTCACGAATCTTACGAGGTACTACAAGTTTTTCCTTGGACAACACGGAGGCCTTGTCAAAACGAATGTAGTGAGAAACATCCGAATTCTGGACATGTTCCGCTATTGCTGACCCATTTGTGTCCACTTTCTTTACACTGCGTATATGTTCCAAAATCCTTGTCTGGATGTTACGACGAGTCTCGCCAATGTAGCTCTTCCCGCAGTCACAAGGAATCTTGTATACGCCAGGTACGCTCAGGGGATCACTATCTTTGGGGGAACGCAAAATATCTCGAATTTTTCCGGATGGACGGAACCTAGTGCCTATGTCATATTTGCGTCTCAGAAGATGACTTATCTGATCCGTTACCCCCTTGATATAAGTAAGATAGGCTGGCGAACGTTCAACGGCCATAGATTTCGGTCTAGAGGTATTATGGGCAACCCGCACACTTTGGCGCCAACTGTACCCATTGTGCTCCAAAACTTGCCTCACCTGCTTTAGCTCGTCATCTACGTAAGGTGGATCGCACAAACATAAGGCCCGATTAATTAGACTTCTCGGCACAGATGATAAAATGATTGGAAAATGGGCTCATAAATAGGATGCCTTTAAAACCTCGCTGTTGGTTACGTTACGTGGATGATGTGAGTGCCTGATTGCCTAAATAGGTAATCACACTTGCCCCACCCCACACGCGACTCGATTATTTGGTTGGCTCGATTGACACACTGCATAATTTTCTCACTGTGTTATTATTATTTCTAAGACCTTAATATTCATACACCAATTTTATTAGTAAAATGTAATCGGTTGTAAACACTTAGGTACCTAAGATCTTATTGTAACGTACATTTCATGAATAAAATATCATTCATTCATTCATTCATTTATAAGACGGCCAATCACGGCTGGCATAACACACAATACTTAACAATCATGAAACTTTTCCGGTTTAGGGTTTATTAAATAGCAGTTTTTATGCTTTTTTCCGTTGGCTGATGCTACTCTAATAAAATTATAAGCACAATAATCGTTTAGTAGAGCTATAAACTCCACACTGCCTATGATTCTGAATAAATTAAAAAATCTTTTTTATACTTATAGTGCTTAAAGTATTTTAAGTAGAGACTTCAGATCTTTCTAAACAGATTTGAAGAAATATCGTCTGCTCCAGCTATCCCTTTTATCCCGGGAAAACTAATGGTTCACACGGAATTCATACGAATTTGAGGAAAAAGGAAGTGTATATTTAATACTAGTTGAAGCTATAACTATAACGTCACACATTTGTTATTTACATGGACTTTAAAAACCTCTGCGCCTGGTATTTTAACCATTAGGTATACCTATTGGCATGTGTGAAAAAAATAATCGAGTACCTAATCATACCCCACAAAATGCATCCATCATTTTGGAAAAGAGCTGATACTCTTACGCTGCTGGGCTGATATTAACCAAACATACTTAAAAACCACCGCAAGAAAATTGTCTTTCAAATGTAAAAACCGGATCGAAATCGGTCCATCCGTTTGAGAGATATAATGCCACACATAGACAGACACCGACGTCAAATTTTATAACACCCCTCTTTTTGCGTTGAGGGTTCAAAATGTCACATTTAACGGTGGAGATGTAGGTAGTAATATAATGACAGGGTGTGACAGCCTTCGTCGGTTTCCCGTACTTAATTTCCGCCCTATGAAGCTGTATATCCACTTAGCACGCAAACGTCTATTCTTGTGCTTCCAGTTACATACCAATTCACTTGTTAAATTCTTAAAACCCGGTATATTACAATAATATATTATCGGGTTTCGATCTCAGTTTTCTAAAAAACTGCCGAAAAATGTAACATTTTTCAGGATAAAATGTAGCCTGTTTGTAAAATCAGTGTGGCAGCTATCACCACTCTAAATTTCACCCAAATCGATTCAGTTATGACGTGAAGAAGTAACAAATAGTACTATTTTTTCACAATATTGTATATATTATGAATATTAGGTCTTTGATAAACAGAAAATTTCGTAAAAAAGAACTAATTTTCATAAGTAAAGGACTTTAGCATCGTAAATTTTAAATATGTCCCGTACGAAAACCATAAGTGTTGTAACTACGTAAACAAAATAATACAGCCCATCGACAATAAAATAAAGTATTATTAACATCGCAGTGCGAATCGAAAATAAGCACATAATATTTCTATTTTATTTTATTTTTATTTTATTTATGTTAATATTCTCATATCATCATTAATGTTTTTATTTTTATTTAATATTTTCATGTAAATTGGTTAACTGGGTTCATTGCCTTTCAATAAAGAACATTTATTTTTATTTTTATTATTATATTACCTATCGTAAAATTAAATCTAACTTCTGAAGCCAAATGTTTTATCTCTAATCGGAACCAATTTATCAATTGGGCTGAGCTTAACTCAGAGATTGGATTCAAGAAGTTTAATACTGTAAGTGGTTCGCTTAGTTATTGACATACCTAAAATACCCTCTGTTTGTTTGGGATTTATAAACAGCTGTACAAAAAGAATTATTGTATAGTTTTATGGTATATACCTCACTCTTAAGTGTTCTATGTAATGAAGGATTACTTAATAAGTATTGTAGAATTGTCTTTAAGGATTGGTTTTCCTGAATCATTTGGTCACCTTACTCTTATAAACACTTTGTGTGAAACGTGAAAAAGAAACCGTTTTTCTTTAAAAATAAATAACTGTTTCTTGAAAGCACTAGTAAATACAACAATGGCATTAGATTAGGATACATTGCTACGTAATACCTATATCTTATTAGTGTAAAAATAAAACTTTCTCGTCCTTAAAAACTGAGTAGAAAATAGCCAAAACAGGGGACCCCCTGAAACGAGTACTATATAGCGCTCTGAACCGACCCATACCCGTTGAAATGAAATGAAAATCTTTATTTTACATAGGCTTAGATATAAGCTCATATCAAAAGTCAAACTTTACAGCCAAGTTCGGCTTTAGTTACTTATACCCGTTTGGAAACATGTGTCATGGTACATGATGGCATCTACTGGAGATGTCCGAAACCCGCAGGCAGCGTTCTACGAAATTCATTGCCTCCTCTCATCATATTCATCAACTCAAGCGAGGTTCAGATTAGCAACAAAATTTGATGAGGTTGATTTCTGAAAGCTATGTAAACAGTCATGCAAGCAAACAAAACAAGGAATAGTTTGCAGAAGTCAACTTCTGCAAATTTTGTTGCTAATCTCTACCTCGCTTTATAGAGCTTCGAAGCTCACCAAAAGGCCGACGATAACACACATAATCACACAAAGCAAAAGACAAAGCAAAAAATGTCTTACCCGAACCGGATTCTAAACCTTTCTAAACCGTTATTACTCCTATTATGCAATAATTTAATTGAAAAAGAGTAAATAATGCCTAATGTACAGTCGCGGAACGAAAAGGTTCGTCAATTTTCAAATTGATTCGTTCAACGTATCACGAGCACATATTACGTTTTGAAACTATGTTACAGAATAGACTCGAGTTAGAGAAAATAAAGTTTAACTGTTAGTTAGTAAAGTTCAAAATTGTTCAGATCAAGGTAGTTTGACTATTTATCTTGTCAGCAAGATTAAAGGATAAACTGCAACCTTCTTGTTAATTCAACCTGCAATTATTATTTCTGTTAAAATCTCAGAACTATTGTCAATCGGTCAATGTCATAACTTCAAAATATCATAATTTCTCCTAAATAACTAAGGTTTTAATGAGGTTTTAATACATTTTGGTAACACATTGACGGGATAGAAAAAAGAAGCAAAACCTTATTCGATAGCAAACGTCATATTTATTCAAATGTTAGCAGCGCTGTTTCTTGCACTGGAATGTTGGCATAATGGACTCTTGCAGTACTAGAGTACTAGTGCAAACGAATATCGACACTAAGGTGACGAACCTTTTCATTCCGCGACTGTACATGGGATTTATTTTAATCGTGCTTATTTTCGTGGATCACAATATGTTTTACAATTTCAGACTTTATGTAAGACGAGAACGGACAAGTATCCCCTGATACATCAGTCCGTCCAGGTAACCAATGAGGTCTTCGTTTAACAATCACAAAGTTTGGCAACGCGCACTTCCATTCTTGTATAATGCCCGATACAATATTATATTGTGTGTGTATGTTCTTCGTTTATGTTCTTAGTAGCTTAAACCCGTTACTCCACCCGCTTGAAAAACGATTTTTACCTACACTGTAGGAGCCGAAAAGTTTTTATTTCCGAAAAAAGAGGGTTATGTATTAATACAGGGTAGGCATAAACGATTACTATTCCATAGCAAAATCAACTCAGTATGTATGTTACGGCGTAAAAGAGTAACAACACATACAGCTATCGCCTTTACAATATTAGTGTAATTCTTGTAGCACTTTGCCTCATCATCTTTTCTTTGACCTTTGCTTGCACTTTCATACATTTCATAGGGTACATTCGAATGGAATTTTTTTTTATCTTTCCCATAAAATTATTGACATTGAAATAATTATAATTTTAATGCTTTAGCTGAGTAAATGATAAATTACCCCTAAATTTTCCGCTGCCACTATACTATTTTTCTTTTTTCACCCAACTGAACGATTGCTAAGCGACGGCAGACCTGACGGTGTTTAATGGGGGGATGGGTGGACAAATGAGTCAGGCAGGTTATTAGTTGAGAGAACTCTACTGTAGTTACAAACTGCGCAGGATCTCCTGATCTCGCATTTCTCACAGAGCACCTTACTGTAACAGTAGCACTTTGTGAAGCACAATGAAGTATCTTTATTTGCTGGAAAAATTACAATTTGTTTTTTAGCAGGACAGATTAATTTGTTTTGCTATAATCCGCTACTTGAAAAGATTCTGTAGATTCTGTTAAGATGTTGACTTCACAATGCGAAATCGTAGAGATTTCGCATTGTGAAGTCAAAATCTTCTGAGGATGTCCCGGTGTCGGGACGAAACGGGCGTCGAAGAAAGTGTTGGAAAATTGAGTGTGGTGTTTCATGTGGGCAGTGTTCCTGCTTATCGTACCATACAGAATCTTTTCAAGTAGCGGATTATAGCAAAAAAAAATTTATCTGTCCTGCTAATTATGGAACTCCGCAAAATTACGCCTGCTTCCATTCAATATTTGTCTTTTTTTCATAAGATTTTAAATTAATTTGGTCATGGATTAACCAAGTTGAATTAAATTCAAACTATTTTAAGGACTTTATATTCGATAAAATTGGGCAGAAACCAACGAAATCAATTTAATATTGATGCGGGATACGATAACCTACTTACGGGTAATCTTATAAATTAAAATGTAACCAGTATTCGAAGCTAAATTCAAAGTAAAATCCTTTTCACGTCGCGGCTTACCGAAAGCTCGATTATTTATTCCTTGTCAAGATTAGCTAATTATTTATTTTCTTTCGGCAATATTTATTTTCCCTGAAAAGGGGTCGGGAGATTCTTTTGTCCGCCTCTTATACGTTGTTGTTTGATAATATGACAAGGGAAGGTCATCAGTTTTTTGCACTTGACATTTTGCAATTCATCGAGATTTGGTCCAATTCTGACAGTGGCATTCATGAGAAATTTGAGAATTAAATAAGTCTTGAATTAAGTATGTACGCGACAAATGGACGAATAGATCAATAACTAATATGACACCAACTGATTTCGATGATTTGTTTAATAGAAAGGATGATCAAAAGTGGTTTGATGAGAGATGAAGTCGGTTTTTTTGTCTAAATTTTACAACTATATTATTCTTGTGTGATAAAACCATTGATTACTGTCTACGCCAATTATTTATATTCTGCAAGTGCGGACAATACCTTGATTATCTGTGATCAAACATATGTTAAAATGTCAACGTCAACGTCAAAAGAATTAATATCAATTTTGAACTGTCAATCTAATGTCATTAAAAACAATGTGAAACGTTTAATAAATCACTTCTGCACCAGACTTCGCAGCAATACACTGGCTTCCTTATTTTTCCCTTAATTCACGAACCTGCAACAACATCCGAGGGTCTGCCTATCGGGCCCTCACCCATATGTTTGGTCCAAGGACTGAACATATATTTTGGCGACCGTGACAGGACGGGACAACAGTCCTCAACGGAAGAAGGTGGCCAGTAGCGAAGAATCAAGCAGCACTTATCGGCGCCCGGACACGTCAAGACCGCAGCAGCCGTCAACGCGTCGGACGTTTCAAGATAAGTGCCCCTATATCACATTCATACATCACAATCACTTCACTTTCATCCAATTATCCAATCATTCATCCATTTCATACATCCATTTCACCCATCTGCATCCATATTCATCCAGAGATCTCGTACTATTTCTATAGTACTCCGCTTTGCACTTAACACATCACTCATTTCAAATTTTGCATGTTATCATTGCACTTTTACATTATTATTCACACGTAATTACCATCATTCATAGTTCATACGAAATCATATTTTGTGCGCGCGCACAAGTTATCGCAGTAAATTCGAAACTAAATACTGGTTTTCGGTGCAGCACGAACGCAGCGTTGACTCATTAGCTAACGTACAGAAGGCGTCTTTGTTATCGCGATTCTTCCTTCATAATAATTTCAACTACCTACATATAATTCATATCATTTTGCAAATCTCTTTTACATCAATATTTTGTTATTTAGAATGACTAGCTTAAAGGAGTTGATTGTAAAACGCAGTAGCGTGAAAGGTCGCGTAACTAAATTCAAAAATTACATTTCAAAATTTAGTCAATGTACAAGTCTAGATTCTTTACAGTTAGGCGAACTAAAAATTAAATTAACTAAATTCGAAGGCTTGTCTAATGAGTTCAACGAGCTGCAAGGTCAGATCGAGACTTTGAGTGCCGACGAGATAGATCAGGAACTCGATATTCGAGAGGAATTAGAAAATGAGATTGATTCTCTCTTGTCCTTAGCACAGGATACATTATCGCGTTTTTCAAAAAATAGTAGCTTCGAAGATGCTCAAAGTAGCTCCACGCATCAAGTGTGCGGGGGCAGCCCCCAGGGTTTAGGTTTTAAACTACCCCTAATCCAAGTACCTCGTTTCGATGGGGCAGCAGCGCGTTGGATGCAATTTAAAGAAATTTTTACCTCTCTTATTGATCAAAACTCAAACATACTACCCATATACAAATTTCATTATTTAATTTCTTATTTAGAGGGGGATGCCGCGCGTGTCATCAGCAACCTTGAAGTTTGTACTTTAAATTACAGCAAGGCCTGGAGTTTATTATGCCAGCGGTATGATAATAAACGGCAATTAATTAATAGTCACCTCAACGCTTTATTCAACATCGATCCACTAACTCGCGAATCAGACCAAGCATTGCGTTCATTAATAGACAACGTTAGCAAAAATTTACGTGCTTTGTCTAGTTTGGGGCAGCCCACTGATCAGTGGGACACTTTAATTATTCATATGGTGAGCTCTAAATTAGATAATCAAACCAGTATGAGATGGGAGGAGCATCGCAACACCTTAAGTGATATACCTACTTTAGAACAATTTCACAAATTTCTTAAAGACCGCGCTGATGTTTTGGAGTCATTTAATCAAAACAAAATGCAAAACAAGCGTACTTCAGCCAGCCCTAGTGGTAGCAATAAAAATAGTAATTCTAAACAAAATAGAGTGTTCTCCTGTGTTACGCAATCGGGTTCCAACAATAACTCCAACAGGTATCGCGCTCGGTGTGTAGTCTGCAAGGGTGATCATTTTATTTACACTTGTCCTTCCTTTTTGGCGAAAACCCCTGAGCTTAGGATAGCTGAGGCTCAAAGGCTTCGGCTCTGCATGAACTGCCTCCGATCCAGCCACAGAACCCGGGACTGCATAGGCGGAACCTGCCGGGAATGCGGCCTACGTCATGCAACGATTTTACACAGACCTAGGCCTGCTCAGGAACCCACTACACCCCCACAGGCTCCAAGTAGCACAGCCGCCGCGGCTGAAACATCCGCCGAGGAGGTAAGCGTGAATATTTGTAGGCAATCAATGTCGCACGTCATGCTATCTACCGTTAGGATACGAGTCACGAATCCTAAAAATTCAAATTCCGAAATCATTCGCGCGCTTCTCGACAGCGCGAGTCAGTCAAGTTTTTTGACTCAACGAGTCAAAGACAAATTAAATTTAGACACGATGCCTACAAATATTAACGTTATAGGTATAGGTAATAACACAAACAATTATGTCACTGAGAGATGTTTCGTTCAGTTCAGTTCATTACAGGGCGACTATCATGCAAACTTATCGTGTCTTATTATGCCCGAGCTAACAGGTAACATACCTAAAATTTACATAGATCATAAACAAATAGATATACCAAACAACATTCAATTAGCTGACCCCAATTTTTATTTACCTGCGCCCGTCGATGCAATCATCGGTGCTGACCTATTTTGGGAGGTCATAGGGAACAACATTACATCCCTAGGCGAAAACAAACCATTTCTGCATAACTCAAAATTCGGTTGGGTGATCTCAGGTCCTATTTCAATAAATAGTGATATCAAACAAACACAATGCAATTTTTTATCCAATGATTCATCAGATGATCATTTAGACATGCAATTATCCAAGTTTTGGGAAATAGAAGACATACCCAAAAAGTCACTATTGAGTGAAAGCGAGAAGGCATGTGAGCAGCATTTCCAGACTCACACCACTCGTCTCGAATCAGGTAGATTTTGCGTCAGACTACCTTTAAAGGATTCGCCTTCAACCTTAGGGGATTCATTCAGTCAGGCAAAGAAAAGATTTTTAAATCTTGAAAGGCGGTTTCGCAAACAACCTGAATTAAAACAAGCATACGCTGCTTTTATTAAAGAATATATAGACTTAGGTCATTGCTCAGAGCTTCCTAGCTTCACACCACGCTCAGGATATTTTTTATGTCATCACGCCATTTTTAAAATCAGCGAGTCCACTCGTTTGCGTGTAGTCTTCGATGGAACAGCGCCCTCTAGTAGCGGAATTAGCATCAACAGCTTGCAACTTATCGGACCTAATATTCAAGATCCTCTTTTTTCTATAATATTAAGATTTCGTTTTCATAAATATGTGCTTACCGGTGACATCGAAAAGATGTACCGTCAAATATTGGTTAACGAACAGGATCGAAATCTTCAATTAATTTTGTGGAGAGATGATGAATTCCAGCCATTGCGCGCATTACAACTGAATACAGTAACATATGGGTTCGCTAGTGCTAGTTTTTTAAGTACTAGGTGTCTGTATCAACTTGGTGAAGAATGCTCAGATGAGTTTATCAAAACAATTATTCAACGCGATTTCTACTACGATGATCTCCTAACTGGGGCAGACACAGAGGCAGAACTAGCTCATATCTTAAATTCCGTTCAAGCCGCCCTCCGCGCGGGATGTTTCAATTTGCGCAAATTTCGATCAAACTTACCTAGCGTTTTTCAAAGTACAAATTTGAATCTAGAAGACAATCTTTGTCTAAGCAATTCCACTAGCGCTTTAGGGTTAGGTTGGGATCCTAAAACTGACATTTTGCACTTTTCATGTCACGTTCCATCTGAAAATGCTGATAGTGATGTCATTACAAAACGTCAAATCGTTTCAAATACATTTAAATTCTTTGATCCATTAGGGTTACTTTCGCCCGCAACAATTCAGGCCAAAATATTAATCCAAAAATTGTGGATTCTTAAGGTAGAATGGGATCAACCCGTTCCGAGCGATATACTCAAAGAGTGGAATCGTATACAACAAAATACAGACGCTTTGTATTCAATACAAATACCCCGGTACGTACTTCGCGATGATCATGTCAAAATCGAACTTCATACATTCTCTGACGCATCTATAGTCGGATACGGGACATGTATCTACGTAAAAACGATCGACGCGTTCGGTAGGTCGAGCGTTCAATTATTGTGCGCGAAATCGAGGGTAGCACCGACCGGCAAGCCAATGACGATCCCGCGGCTCGAGCTATGCGCGGCGCTTCTCGCTGCCAAGCTGTGCGCGTCATGCCTCACATCTATACGTGCAACTATAGTTAATTGTATACATTGGTGTGACTCCACCGTCGTACTCGGCTGGATTAAAACTAGTCCCGCCAAACTTAAAATGTTTGTCGCAAACAGAGTTGCGGAAATATGTGAAAACACACAGAGTACATCGTGGCGTTATGTACCTACGGATTTGAATCCCGCGGATCTTATATCACGGGGCGTGGACGCTAATCGTCTCAAAGATTCCACCCTATGGTGGAATGGTCCTAAATTCCTACTTCAAGAGGAAAGTCATTGGCCTACTTTCAATTCAAACATAGTACAAGAGCTACCGGAATTAAAGGTTCACTCAGTCACTACTGAACCGAATTTGATTAACTTTGAAAATCATTCTAATTTCACAAAATTAAAACGTAGTTTTGCATACGTGTTAAGGTTTATACATAACTGCAAAAATCCGAATTCTAAGCGTTCCGGTAATCTAACTTCGTCAGAATTAGATCAATCGTTTACAAAACTTGTAATTTTTAGTCAGCTGAGTTCCTTCGAAAAGGAATACACTTGCCTTACAAATAAATTACCCATCAGCACAAAGAGCAAACTCTCAGCACTTTCCCCATTTTTAGATAAAAACGGAGTCATGCGTGTAGGCGGTAGACTCGATTCATCGTCATACGGTTACGAGAAGAAACACCCGATTATACTAGACGGGAAACATCATTTCACGAAATTATTATTTCGCCGCGAACACATGCACCTTTTACACGCGGGACCTCAGGCCCTACTTTACGCAGTCAGGGAAACAGTGTGGCCACTGGGGGGAAGATGCTTAGCGCGACGCACGGTCCGCGATTGCGTAACATGCAGGCGACATCGAGGACGAACTTTGACTCCCATGATGGGAAACTTACCTGCGCAGCGGGTGACGCCTGCTTTTCCATTTCATACTGTCGGTATTGACTTCGCGGGTCCTTTTCAGATGTTGACTAGGAAGGGTCGAGGTGCAAAAACAATTAAGTGCTATTTATGCCTATTCATTTGTTTCCGTTACAAATGCGTTCACTTAGAAGCCGTAACTGATCTTTCCAAGGATGCATTCATTCTAGCGATGCGTCGCATGATCTCTAGGCGTGGGAAACCAGCGGAATTTTTTAGCGATAATGGCAGAAACCTGGTTGCCGCCGCTAGAGAAATAACCGAATTTTTAAAAACAAATCCAGTCATATCTGACTTTGCAGCTGACGAACAAATCAAATTTTCATTTCTACCAGCATATGCATCTCATTTTGCAGGATTAGCCGAAGCGGGTATTAAATCCGCCAAACATCATATTAAAAGAAGCATAGGAACTAGCAATTTAACATTTGAGGAATTGAGTACACTCTTTGCGCAAGTGGAGGCTATCTTAAATAGTCGCCCCTTATATCCTATGTCTTCCTCTCCTAACGATATGCTCCCTCTATCCCCAGGGCACTTCTTGATCGGCCGGCCGCTGACGGGCTTGCCATCTCCGCACATAGAAGACCTCAGCACCAGCAGTCTGGACCGCTACGCGAGAATAGAGAGCATCAGGCAGCATTTCTGGCGTCGGTGGCAAAGCGAATACATCAGCGAGCTTCAACAGCGCACCAAGTGGCGCACTAACAAGGCCAATCTGCATATTGGAGATTTAGTCATCCTCAAAGACGACAACCTCGCACCCCTTCACTGGCGGATGGGCAGAGTGGTTGGATTATGTCCAGGCCCTGATAACATCCCAAGAGTGGCAGATATAAAAACTACCAGAGGAGTCGTGAGAAGATCATTGACCAAGATTTGTCCCCTCTACTCGGAAAGTTCTTAAACGCCCTTCGCGTTTCAGAGGGGGGAATTTATGTCTACGCCAATTATTTATATTCTGCAAGTGCGGACAATACCTTGATTATCTGTGATCAAACATATGTTAAAATGTCAACGTCAACGTCAAAAGAATTAATATCAATTTTGAACTGTCAATCTAATGTCATTAAAAACAATGTGAAACGTTTAATAAATCACTTCTGCACCAGACTTCGCAGCAATACACTGGCTTCCTTATTTTTCCCTTAATTCACGAACCTGCAACAACATCCGAGGGTCTGCCTATCGGGCCCTCACCCATATGTTTGGTCCAAGGACTGAACAATTACACATTTATAAAGGATCAGCGCTTAGTGACGTTACTCATGTATTTTTAGGCTCCGCCGTGAAGCATCATTTTTAATTTGTCAAAACTGTAAAATGGCGCTAATGTAAGCGACCTACAGCGGTATGTGCTGTCAGCGGTACGCGCGACGCCATATTTGAGAATTTTTTGGCTTCGAGATACGTCACATATTTCCCGTCCTCTTAGCGTTGCGTATTTCGTCATTTTATAAAACCGTTATAAGTTTGGTAGTATAGGACCCTCAGCGCGCAAGTCCTACTCGCGCTTGACCGGTTTCAACAAAGAGGAATTATTTTGGTATCGACGACAGTTCCCCGTGCCCAGTGTTCCAGAACTAATTAATCAGAGGCAGCTGGTGTGGCCTTACGCTGCTCTGAGGTTGAATCACCTTCTTTAATTAAAAATTCCTCGCCTTTGAGCATTTTGTAGTAAAAATTTAATGTGGGTTAACTCATTGGTTAAACGAATGCAGGTTCGTATGAACTCACAAATCATTTTTTTCTATGCAGCTTTCTGTCTACTTCAAAAAAGGGAAGGTTCTCAATTTGACTATATTGAAGTGTACTTGAATAAATTGTAAAGCGATAGTAAGAAGATATAAAGAAGTCAATTAATTACTTATCCCCCTATATTATATTATTATTACTATTACCCCTATTACCCATACCCCTGATTACTACAGAGCATAACACCGGAACGCTTATTCGCTTGGATAAATTAAAGTCTTGGGATATACTTATATAATTAAAGTTTAATAGGTATATGAAGTTCGGTCTGTTTAATCTTTTTATCTGCTAAAAGTTTCCGACGAATTGAGAACCTCCTCCTTTCTTTTGAAGTCGGTTAAAAACTACTTGATACTGCCCTATACTCGGTCCTATACGATATTTATGTGTATTGTATATTTTTTATTGCAATAAGGACGTGAGGTTGATCTCATGATAACAATTGATGACTCAAAGTTCGATATTTGCACAAGTCACAACTCAAGCGAATATAATATCTAACTGTCTACAAACAACGTATCTCCATAATATATATGAATACTAATATATTATAATATACCTATATGTAGTATTGCACTAGAGGAACATAATAATATTACGTGAAATCTAAGTAGGAAATGGCCGACCAAATAAATCTCATTTCGTTCAATACCGACAGACGTCCATTGCCAGACAAGGATAATATCAATTCCATTATGATATGATATGATATGATATTCATTATGTTATCATATATACTAACTCATGAATTCATTCATAGTAGGTATAATATATTCATACAGATTTTACCTACAGCAATTCGATATGTAGTTAATATAAAAAATACTAAACTACGGACAACAGTTTCTTCTTCACATTTTTGCAAGTAAGTTGGTTTTCATACGAATGTACAAAAAAAAATATGTTATCCGCAAAAGTATACGCAAGCATTCTACAAAATGTTCTAAAAGTACTCGTACATATGTAGTTATTAGTGCTGGTTGTTTCAATCTTGGCCATTTCACGTCTGACATCGTAATTAATACAACACTGGATCTAAAAACATTCGATTTTCTAACTAAGTAATCGTAGGTCTAAGTACTTGGGAGAAAAAGTAGAGATACGAGCGGAAACATCGAGAGCTCTCCCCATGTGTACTCTGCACTAATAACCCGTCCCATCATTTATTTGGTCGCCCCACCCTCATTAGTTGGGTCTATTTGATACCGGGAAACTATGCCTTAATTTTAACGAGTAAGTACGTGGTCGTAAAGGTTGAAATTAACGCATATTAACGCCTGTTTATGGCCCTTACTTAGCACTTAGCAGAAAGGAAAGGGTTTAATCATAACCTACCACGCTGAGCATTGAACAAGTACCAACATTATGTTGAACCATCAGGTGTGCAGGTTTCCTCAAGACTTTTCTTTACTTGCTTAAGCAAGTTTAGTAGTCATCAGCTTCTATACAAACGCCCATATCTTCCAAAATCGAGAGGTACGTGCTTACTATGTTTTTCACTAAGCCGTATCTGAAATATATTTAAAATAGGAATTTCTACGGATTTGTTCAAAACTTATACGGAGAAATTTATTATGATCGGATTTTTAAGAAAAAAATTGTCGAAATCTTTACTGAAAGATGAATCATTCATTCATAATAATTTCCGAGACTATCGTCCGTCCTAATTTTTTTTATTAATAGGTATTGAGTTATAGTACGAGTTAAATTTTAAACTGTGTTTGTTGTATTGCTTCCCTACGAAATGTTTCAGGGTTTAAGTATTTTTCAGTTAGCTAGAAAGTTTCTGTGTAGTCGGTTGCGTTGGTTTACTGTTTCGATGTATGTTACTTACTCCGCTAAGTCACAACTTGGTAGGTAATGAACCGAGTTTGCTAAAAGATGTGGAGAACTTTTCCCGGAATTTATTGGTGGATTTTTTTTGTCGGGTGAGACCTGAAAAATGACATGAAAAACCTAGTATTTTGTATATAAAAGCGGATGCACACAACCAAAATATAACAGCGCTTCATTCACTCACACTTATACCTACTTGAGTTTCATGCCGTTACAGAAGATAGGTAGTTACAGCATGACCATAAAAACATAATTAGCTAGACCATGCGATACGTTATTCGGAATATGTTTTCGTCTAAGATTGCATGTAATATACCAAATAAGTAAAGGTAGCACTATTGAATAAAATATTCGATTACTTACACAGGAATGGGAATCTTGCGTTCCCTTTATTATCGTGTTGGGGCCTACGAAAATGTAGCGATAGCTGTACGGACTACGGACTTACTTACGACTTAACGTTCTTCTAGACCAATTTTTAGTCCTATACCCTACGCCTAAGAGCTGATTTTTCACTCGCCAGATCCGAGGAATGCCATGGAAAGTCTGTCGAAACTTCATGTTTATTCCTTAGTTAAATTGTCAATTATCTGGCAATTGAAAAATCAGCCCTTAAATAAATATTATTTGTCATGTTTAGTTTGATATATTTATTACTTACTACCACGGGTAATTTTCGTTCTTGGTTGATTATTCGAGACGAAGGCTTAGTAGTATTTACTGTACATACTTTATTTCTGAGGCTATGATAGAGTCCATTGAATAAAATATTCGTAGCTACAATTTGGATGTTTTCGAAGAACATTTGGTCGACGTGACCAAATGTTACCTAGCGACCTAGCGACTGACTCGTAATATTTTAGTTGTTTATTCTATTTACCAAAGTAAATAGACCAATTTTGTTCGTCTAGATTCTAAAATATAGACGAACAAAATTGATAATTAATATATTAGTAACATAAAATCTTTGTTTGTGTAATTTTTATTTACCGATTATACCTATAATTTATCTCATTCATTAGGTACCTATTATTTAAAGATTTATTTCACCACTATTTTTTGGTTAATCAAAATTAAGCAAAATAATATGCTTCTAGGTAAATACATAAATAAATTAATAAGGAAGTAGAAGTAGCGTTCTCAACAAAATGTCTGGTGAATTCTGTACAAGTAAAAAGTGGTGAAAACTAACATAAATATGATAATTTATTAGAGCTGAAGTGAATTGGAGTGAGTAATGGTGGTTTAAAGTGAAATCGTGGGTGATGGTGCCTCCTCGAATATGGCTGTCCTGGTCAACACTGGTCCTCTTCATGACTTTAAAACAAGGTAAGTCTAACATTGTGAGCATGTACAACATTTTTTTTAGGTAGCATTTTTAAGCCAATATTAGTTTATTTGTAATACAAAAGAACTTAAACAAAACTACAAAAAAATGATAAGCAAATCTATCTGTTTCTACTTAGGATGTGAATTGTGTAGAATTAATGTTAAAATAAAATATCGGATTAAAAGAAAAACAAACTAATAATAAAACGGTCTCTTACCCTAAATGGTTAATATTATACACCGTCCTACGTTCGTTTTAAGAAAAGTGTCATTCATTTATTCAGTCCATCATTGACTCATCATTGCCCTACCCTAACAGTATCGATCTATAGAAAACCAAATGCACAGAGGTTCCGTTTATAATGTAGACAAGGAACAAGGAAGATTTTCTCGAAAGTCATACAGTATCACTCGTAGCAGGAATAGGTCATATAATTAAAATTAATTGCTCACGTACCAAAATAATTAATTGCCTGTATAGCGACTCATTTACATTTTAATTTCAGTAGAAATTGAAACCTCTATTTACCGTGTTCTGCAAATGTACATTTCACTTTTACCGAGTTTGTTTAGGTAAAAAGTCTCGAAACTGCGGTGTGGAAAACTCGAATTTCATAAGCAAGTGATCCGACTTTGGTCACGTGGCATTAATTGTGGCCAAATTTAGTACCCTCTGATTTTGTTACGCAAGTTAGGTACTAACGGTAGGTATTTTGTGATGCAAGGGCAAAGTAGTTAAGAAATCCACCCTAGACCTCCATCCTAGACCTCATCATTGCTTTCCATCAGGCATGATTGTCGTCAAGCGCAAGCCTATCTACAATAATAAAAAAAAAAAAGATAAGCTAAGCACCAAGAAGCCCTAAAGCAAAAGAAAACGAATTCACTTTTTGAAACAAAGTTTCTTCTCGGATGGGGCTATGGTAAAGCGAAAGGAAATGGATTTTTTGCGTGACGAAATTCCTGCCACGAAGAAAATCTATACAAAAATATTCGAATACCTAGAATGAAAGTTTCTCTTGCGAATAAAATGTTTAAGCCATGTTCAAGAATCTCTTTAGAACAATTACAACCTATGATAAGTAAAAAAAAATAAGGTTCTTAGGTTTACCAAAATTGGGGATATCTCTAAGTTAAACTACTTGTAAGAAAATCACTTAACAGTTTCATCGCGGTAAAGAGGAAAGTATTATTATACTTACCTATATTATAACATATAACTTTACTCAGTTGAAACTAAGTATAAATTCTATGACTGATGTCTGGAATTAACAATTTCGGTACATTCCGTCTACCAGGTCTTATCGGCAGCTTCCCAAATGGAACTCATCTGACGAGACATTACGTAACGTTTAATCTTCCTAGACTGTACGAATATTCGGATTAAACCTAAGTACACTTGAGTACCAAATCTTTGTATATTCAAATAAATAATTTATCTAAGTAAATATATTCGGTTACATATAAAGGATCATTATGGTATTTATATGTGCGATGATAAAGGTCTATGTTCAGCATTCAGCAATGAACATTTTTACGCTGAAAATGGTATAATATTCGTCTTAACTTTACTTCCAGCGTGTTAAGGAGATTAACTTAAATATCCTTCTTGAGAGCTCGTTTCTGCAACATGTGTATTTGTGTAATTCTCAAAACCTTATATCAGAATGAAAAGCCATTACCATTATGGCCAATTTTTAGTAGAATAAAAAGTAGCCTATAGACCAATACAGGGTTGAATCTATCTCCTTTTCAAACTTCAGCCATATCGATTCAGGAGTTGCGGCGTGATTGAAAATTACAAACATACAAGCTCCCATTGTAGCGTGAGGTGCACTATCCGGCGTATGCGATCTAGGTCGGCGAAGATGATTGTTCACCGCCACTTACCAACGCTGCACTGTTTGTCGAATAGAAAGAAAGGAGGTAGCTCGTGCCGGCTTTTGGCTTGAACCTTTATGGATCAAGGGCCGTTCTGGAATCCGTCACTCGTCGATGGCTGCAACTCCAGGGTTGTCGGGAATTAAATTAAACTAAGAGATTGATCAGAAAATCATTTACAATTGTATTCGGAATTTAAATTAGGTTAGTAATACATGCGCTTGGCTTAATGGCTAAAGTACTAGGCGACTAGTCTAGAAATCAAGGCCGAATTATTCCCGTTTTCGACGGTAATTGTGTGGCGAATTACGCTAGCGGGAAGCGCTCGCGAAAATGGGGTAGATGAAAGTCCACAGAGAAAGGAAGAGTTTACGATACGGATTGTCCAGGATCCCGAGGCGCGCGTCGTGGAGGGTTGGCGGCGGCGGCCGGCCAACCAGCAGGGAACGTACTGGGGTACGCGCTGGCGTCTCACTGCTGTACCATGGGGAGCAGGGCTGATGGTCTGGCTCCCGACCACGTGTCCGTCTGGGTGCGGCGCGTTCGTTCGCCTGGAGGCATCACTTATTTTCGACGATCACTTCACTTCACTGCACTGTGTTACTTATAGTTACTTTACATTGGCGGTAGGATCTCAAGAGCTAAACAAACGTCCACCAAAGCGCCGATTACGAAAAAGTACGGCCATTACGCGGCGTGGTCCGCCATGTTGGGATAAGTCGCTCGCACCTGTCGCGAAGTGCGAGCGAGTGGGGTTTAGACACCCGTTTTGAGGTGGTCGCGAAGCGACCGATGAACTTGTGCTCACTCCAGGGGGAATCTGGAGCCCTGATGCGGCTTCACATATCGAGCTAGTGAGCCGTTTTTAAGTTGAAGGGACTAGACGCGTCCGAAAGCGTCGGTTGTCCGTGTGCGACTAGCTGACCGAATCTACGTCCGGCTAGTGATGTACCTTTTTCCGTTTTACTATCTAGTGACGTGCCTTGGGTTTGAAGGTGGGCGTAAGCCACAGACGAGGCAACTGGTTGTCAACTTCTAGGTTGGGGTTACCGAAGGGGTTGATTGAGTGAGATGGTAGTGTATAACACTACACCATGCTTTCGCGTTTACAGATATTTCAATCCATGATGATGCGCCCCACTCTGTCAAACTCCATACGAATCGAAAGAAACCTAGGCGATTTTGACGCGTCTTCGTGGATTGAAATATATATATATCATACTAGCTTTTGCCCGCGGCTCCGCCCGCGCTAAATTCGATTTTTTACTAATCCCGAGAAAAAATTTAATTTCCTTTTCAATGACCTTTACACCTACTTTCAGGAAAAATTGTCAAAGTAATCTACCTATAGCTGCAGCTATAGATTACTGTTGAAAATTAGGGTTTTTTAAATATCCCATGGGAACTATGGATTTTCCCGGGATAAAAAGTAGCCTATGTTTTAATCCGGGTTATAAGCTATGTATGTTCCAAATTTCAGCCAAATCGGTTTAGTAGTTGCGGCGTGAAGGAGTAACAACATACACACTTACAAACACACACACACACACACTTACACACAAACTTTCGCCTTTATAATATTAGTGTGAAGTGTGATAGTGTGATTAGTGTGAGAGGATCAGATGTCTCTGCTTTCACGTGGCATACGCTATATTATCACTGTTATATTTATTGTTATATGCATTCAATTAACTGTGAGAGAGGCCGACGTGCGGACGTCGCCACAAGAGGGAGCCTTTGTCCGGAACAGGATGACGTGGGACGGAAGCGCGCACCGGACACCGCGTCAGCTCACATGTCCCACGCGTTATTATACTCATTATGGCTACCCTTACGTGCTTATAAATGGCTTGTATCTAGTTATTCGCGACCCATACCTATGCCTCCCACACGTGGGTCGTGTATTGCGAGCTTCAACAATGGCTAATCTATTTCAGAGTTTTGTATTTAAAGGTCTCTGCCCATAGCAGAGCATAACTGTGTGCGATACTATACAAAATACTGCAAACATATGATTTACCATGTCTTAATTTACAACCCATCACAACTACTAGAAATATTATACACTAGCTGTTGCCCGCGGCTCAGACCGCGTGGATTTCGAGTTCACAAATCCACAAAACCTGTGGAAATTCCATGAATTTTTCGGGATAAAAAGTAATCTAAGTTATAACCCGTTCTCAGAAGCTTTGCCGATGGTTTTCCCTCCCACTTAATACATCCACCACCCGCGCTTGTCTGGTGTTAAATCAGGGTATAATCTATCCTTTCCAAATTTCAGCCAAATGGATGCAGTAGTTGTGGCGTGAAGTAGTAACAAACATACACGCTTACACATATAAACAAATATACACAGTTCACACTTTCGCCTTTATAATTTTAAAATTAGTATGATAAATGTTACGCACCCAGAAAGCCCTTTTTACCTACAGACTTCAAAAAAGGAGTACGTTCTTTATTTGATGATTCTTTTTATGACTGTTTTTGTTATTTACCTCAGAACTTCCAACTGGGAAAAACGATTTTGTTTATGAGAAAGGATGTAGGTACTTTAAGGGTATTTTGATGACTTGAAGTCTGGTTTTTTCTTGTAACAATTCTGTATTACACACTCTTTTCTTTGTTGGATATAGGCCTTGCAGAGCATTCATCAGTTAATCAATTTTGGAATCAACAGTATTAATAAATTATACTTTTTTAAATACAATCGTCATTAATCGTTATTAATGAGTATAATGTGCCTTTAAAAGTATTCTGCCGTATTTATCATTCACTGTTACTTCGCTATGCTGAAAAATATTCACTTACAGTTTTTGTAGCAGTCTTTTGAAGTAGAGTTTTTGTTGATGGCATGAATGGAGCTCGTTTCTTTTTGTTTTAGTGCCCATTCGAGAATACTACGCCCAAGGACGCGAGTTAGGTATGAGGAAAATATTTTATAGAATACCTTGATACCTTATTATATGTTATCGTTCTTGCTCTCGAAATACGTACTTATCATTTAAATTATTCTATTGAGAAAGGAGTAGAAGACTGAGACTTTGTATTTCTTTGTGAGATTTTAATTTTATTTTCGATGTAAAAAAATGGGTAAAATACGCGTGATTTTCCATTTGTATAAAATAATTGCAACTGTTTTGTAATAATTTTCCAGTAAGTAAGACAACTTCCTATTTTCTTTTTTTTCCAATTTATCTTACGTTTGCCTCTCGTTTGCCTCTTATATTAATTGTAAATTACTGACTGACATGCGTACCTACTAATCAAATATACAATCTAATCTAACATACTAAATAAATAAAAAAAAACTTTGTAGTGTTCATTCACGGGCACCATTATTCGACTATTCAATCCAAATCGCTCTGTGCAACAGTACTTGAAATGTCAACTGTAGTATTTGCATGGCACTGAAAAAAGGCCTGTGAAACGACCGAGAGTAAATCTCTCACAATCCGTGAAGCTTCAGACTGAACAAAGCTCGGCATAGCGATGGAGAATTTAATGAAAACTCGAGTAAGTCATCATGATATACGTACATACATATAAATTCTATACATTATGCATATTAACATTGGATCAAATCCGTGTAATAATGCTTAGTAGGTACTCTCCGAACAAGTATATTTTTGCAGAAAACCATCCGACGATGTTATGCTTAGGTATACTTAATCTGCACACTTTATTATACATCTGAAAGATTGTATGTGCACGCATATTAGCATGAACGATATGATTTGACGTATTCTCTTGCTCGTGTAGTCAAAACACAGCCTAAACAACTAAATATTTAAAAAAAGAATAAGAATTTTTCCAAAAAAAATATAGCCTATGTGGGTGGGAATGATGTAAGGATTCTAACGATACCCTATATGTCCAAATTCAGTCAATCAGAAGTTATGGTGGAATACAGAATACATTAGTACTTACATACATACCGCACATGAAACATAAAAACATTTCACATCTAGTACTTACATACATACATACATACGCACATGAAACATAAAAACATTACACACCCTTTTTTGGGCAGTCAAGTAAAAAATCTATGTACTTATCTTGAGAAATTCGCAGAATTCTGACATCATACATTGGTACGTACAGGTTGAACGCAGAATCTCCTTGTTTTGAAGACGATTAATTGCTAGTGCTAGTAAGACATACAGTATCTAGTAACGGTAGGGGATCGAATCTTTGGAGCTTTTGGTTCCAATCTATTGACGCTTGACATTGGGCCCTTTTATAATTTTTACCGTCACGATATTAACGTGGACGGCCACAGCACAACGGCAACACAGGGGAGTCAAATGTATGGGATCATAATTATGAAAGCGTTTTAAGTTAGAAAAGCCGTGTCCGTGCACGGCATTCCGTTACTGTCGACGGTAATTTAAAAATGCCTTCATAAAATGCCATACATTTGACACCAATGTGTATCGTAGCGATTTTTACCATCACGAAATTACCGTGGACGGTAAAAATTATAAAAGCGCCCAATGTGAAGCGTCAAAAGATTGGATGGAACCTCCATATCGCCTAAATTTATCTCTTACGACGTACTAGGGCTGCCGTAGTCAGACGGCGCGTAACATAGACCGTACAGAACTAGCGCGTACAACTCGGCCCGCGAGCGGCAACCATCTGACATATGATACCTAGTCTGAAACTCTACTTGTAGACTGGCCTGCTAGCACTAGCATAATCATCTTCAAAATAAGGAGGTTCCATTCAGTGATAGCTCAGTGGTTCTCAACTTCATTTTATAGTTATAACGTCGTAGTGCCTACGTAAGTGTTTGCGATGGAGCCGGGTTGATAAAACAAACTGACCTTCCACTCTACAGTGCAGCGTTACACCATTAACCGATAGCCTTGTCATAGTTTATTGGCCAACAAAGCTTGGTTCCGCACGATATTTTTAAAAGTAAGTTCAAGGTGTTTCGGCCTTACTAGGCTCTACCTATTAGGCTACTTCAAATTTTATTTAGTTTTACGCAAATATTAGACTTTGTGAGCGTAATATTTATGCATCTAAATGTTTTTAATAAAAATATTGCATGAAAAATACCATTCATTTTATATTCGTTCCCATAAGATTATTTTTTGCAGTTTCCCGGATTTGGAGCTATCAGAAACCAATATGAACTAAATACGTATGTTTGAGCAAAGTTTTATTAACAAGTGGAAAATTAAAAAAATTTAAAACACCCACGACTTTTGCAGACTTGTAATTGAAAAAGGATTAAATAATTTTTTTGAAACTCCCCGACTAAAGGAAAGTAAGAACTAAGAACCTATCAGTATAATTACAAATCCAAGAAAATCCGCCGGAGCTGCTGTGTTTTGCCTATGACGGTGTTGATGGTGCTGTTTACCAGTTGATGACTAATTCAATTTCTTGATACTTCTCATATACCGGCAGTTTATCAATACTTACTAATTACATTAATTTCGTTCGGTTCAGTCGTTTTTGTAATAATTGAGAACATTCGTTTGCACTGTAAATGTTTTTTATGGCGCCCCCCCCGTTAACGATGTTCGTAACAACTATCTAAGAACCATCGCCAATGAATACCAAACATTATACAGAAAACTGCATCTAAATCGGTCAAGCCGTTTTTGAAATAAATGGGAACATTCGTTTGCAATATAAATGTATTTTATGGCGCCCCCTGGTGATCGATGTTCGAAACAACTATCTAAGCACCATTGCCGCTGAACACCAAACATTATACAGAAAACCGCATCTAAATCGGTCAAGCCGTTTTTGAAATAAATGGGAACATCGATGTGCACAAACAAACAAACAAACAAACAAAAATATTTTTGCATTATTGGTTTTTGTGAACAATTTAACATACAAACAAACATAAAATCTTTTTAATAGAGTAATGTACAAACGGTCTCTCACCCTAAACGCATATACCCGTATTCCGTTCCGTCGTGGGTAAAAACATGTAGGTGCATAAATGTTATGCTCGCCAAACTTATTGCCGCCGACGATGTATAATTATTAGCCCAATATTACCGAAAAACTAAATAAAATTTTAATTTTCGCGCGGATGGTATATCCCCTTTAACTATATAATTAAACCTGTAACCTTCGTATGAACACGACAAAAAGGTGTAAAGTGACAACAAGTCTAAATAATAATTATTTACCTTACTTAAACTTTAAATAGTAATAAATAGTAATACTTTAAATAATTATTATTGACCTTAATTATTTACCTTTTAATGATAATTATTATATCTACCAGTACTCGTCTGAAATGGTCTATGCTTTTGGATAAACTTATCAGCGTAGTTTGTTTTTCAAGTTAGTTTTTTACCGTTTTACCAAGCTTTCTCTCTATATTTCGGGTCGTATCTCGTGAATCGTAGACAGTTGTTTTTATTGAAGCTATAACGGATTAAGATAAAAGGGGTTTCCTATTCAGGAAACGTCCTCGCCAATTCTTGGTATTCTTCCTAAGTACACTTGATCCAAGTTCAAGTCCAAGTCAAGTTCCTAAGTACATTTTATCCAGAATACTGTCTTGGACATTTTTATTTGATACAATAATAATTATTGTTATTGAGTGGAAGTAGGCGTTATTTTGCGGAAATCCATAATTAGGAGGATAGATTAATTTGTTTTGCTTTAATTCGCTATTTGAAAAGATTCTGTATGGTACAATATGCAGGAACACTACTGCCCAAATGAAACATCACACACAATTTTCCAACACTTTCTTCGACGCACGTTTCGTCCCGACACCGGGACATCCTCAGGAGAAGTGAAATGTGAAGTCAAAATCTCCTGAGGATGTCCCGGTGTCGGGACGAAACCTTACGCCACGAGGATTACGCGTTCCAAGCGTTTTATCTAAAGAAGAGGCTTCTGTATAATATTATTGTATGTTTGAATAATATCCCCATAGTACCAAATCCACGGCATCTAAATTAACTGAAGGAATACAATGGTCGGAACACAAGTCTGTTTTAAGTATAATGTTTACGTGCTTCAGTGATTATGTAAGGATGGTGCCTTCTTTTGTAAACAGATTTTTCATCAGAAAACATAATGATGTATTGTGCGGTGTTCAACGTCATGCGTAGATGTGTACTGGAAGGGAAAATTAATGTCAGTCTTGCACGCGTAAATAATATAGATTTATACGAACAGACAGTTTACATTACGATTCGGAGGTTTATAGCCTTAGTCTTCGTAGATATAGGCATCGATCGACAAGTTTCTATGACGATCGTAGAAAAATGGGAAAATTCCTACTTTAAGAGCGTTCATGCGTTGGAATTATGCTTAAGTCAATTTTCGACGTAACATAAGAGTGTCATGTGTAATTGATAAGATAATTGCCATCATATTATTTGGCATTTCATAATATAGTTTTTGTCTCAAAAATATTTGAAAATATGTGTATAACTTTCTCATTAGAAAGTTTAAGGTAAAGGCTAATTACTCACTTAGCGGTGGAAGCTCTATTTTGATGCAAGATATTTGCCATGTCTCATAACACAAACTTATAACAATGACATATTTAGAAAATCAATAACATTTACTAAAAAGTGTCTAAAAAAAAACACGATTTTCCTAGATTTTCATTCAAAAACCAAAAACCGAAAAGTGTCATTTTTAGCATTTTTCGATAAATTAAACGTATTATTTTAGGATAAAATCCAAGATATGTTGTTATTTCTGAATTATAGTAATTTAATTCAATTATTATTCAATGTCACTGGTTATTTACTATTTTAATAAGTTGTATATTTATTTTACTATAATTTTTTTTGTAATACCATTATCGTCGCAAAATTGCGAAAAACGAATACCTACAAATTTAGTATAGTACGAAACGCGAGGCCCGCCGTTTCGCATGAACGCTTTTAATATAGCAAGATGATGACGAAGAAGCCAGAAGGCCCATTTATCTACCACTATACCAGTAGAGTAATAAGGAGTCAACTGGATTAACGACCAAAAAAGAGCAAAAAATTACGTTTGTTGTATGGGAGCTCCCTTTAATCTTTGTTGTATTTGTTGTTATAGCAGCAACAGAAATACATCATCTGTGAAAATTTCAAGTGTCACGGTCTACGGTGTCACTATCACGGACCACGGTTCAAAAGATACAGCCTGGTGACAGACGGAAGGACGGTCAGACGGCGAAGTCTCAGTAATAAGGTTCCTTTTTTTATCCTTTGGGTACCTACGGATCGATAAAATGAAAATGAAATGAACATCTTTATTTTTCACATAGGCCCAAATAATAGGCTCATATGAAAAGTCAAAACTCTACCGCCAAGGTTCAACAGGTTCGGAAAGCAGGTTTGCTTATTACATAATTTTTAAGATATAATCTCGTGAGGAGATGTAAATACATCCGCATCATTCCAAGAATTCTTGTCATTGGAAAAATCTTTAATAGTATAGTAACCCAGATTTACTAGATGTTTTTTGACAGTGACTTTAAACCTGTGTTAAGGCAAGTGCAAAACAGACTTCGGGATCATATTGTAGAAGCGTACACTCAACCCCACAAAGGACTTCTGCACTTTACGCAAACGGTGTGGTACTACAACTAACTTGTGTCCGCCATTTCGAATTGGACGGTTACTTATATCTATACGTTGCTTATAATTATTAATGTCCTGACGTACAAAGAGTAAGCAATTATAAATGTATTTTATATAAAAAGTAGACTGACTGACTACTATGTCAACTGGTCCTGGGAAATAAAATGGGCAAGTAAAGAAAGATTTTTGGATAAAGAGGTGGAAGTTTGTAAAAAGCTTTCATTCGCGTTTTTCCAAGTTATTACTCGTAGCTTGTACATTCTGAAGCAAAGAATTTATTGCGGAAGTATTTTTTTTACTTGCAACCGAATTTCTACGCAGATGAATTCGCCGCTGATTGTTAGTGCAAAGTTATTATTAACGAAATACGAAAAGCGTTTTTCGCTGAAAAGTTACAAATCTCTGTTTTTGTCCATACAAACTACGATTTCTGAAATTTAAAAGTTCTGGAATTTTATGCGATCCAACACAATGGTTAGTTAAATGTTCACAATTTTTTTGTCACGTATTAACGTATTTATCCACCCAGTATGAATTTTCTCCAAAATGAGTTTTCGCGTATATCGCGCTGGCTAATTGAGGACAGGCAGGCTTCACACAACTTTGAAATAATGACGACTAATTAGAAGTACAATAAAGTTTTGTCTAATTTAAAAATGATCGTCCCTCTACATTTTTCGTTCAACCACCTTAATGCTACTGGACGTTCCGCTTACTGTTTCATGGTTTCCACTCCAAGAAACATATACCTACCACAATGGTTGTCTTTGCTACGATAGATATTATATTATGTCCTGCCACTTCAGCATGAAAATATTTTGCTTTTGCCCAAACAACACATTATCGAGAACTAGGGCGTCTTTAAATCGCATGCATACTTAAAACAGATGGATTGTTTTGCTTCCCAAACAAAGGATATATTGTGGTGGGGAGTTAGTAACAACTGTCTCAAGTAGTTCCATCCGCGAAGCTGTGATAGTTCGAAGCCACTAAAGTTTACCATAGTTAACGTTCTACGCTGTAGATAAACGGAGTTCACTCATTAATTATTATTCCCCTTCCCTCTAGGGTCGTGAAATATTAGCTTAGTGTTAGAAGGGGTATTTGAATTCAATGGACAGGTTTTCATATAGAACGTAGTTACTTTTTTGAATTAAATACAGTCAAACCTGTCATGGTTATGTGAGATCTCAAGAGGCCAAGATCTCTTCTTCTCTTTTAGAGGTTTCTCACCACCCCGAGTTAGGAGGGCAAAATGACGGGACCTGGCAAACACTCACTTTAAGTTAGTTTCAGTTTTCTCGCTTACCAGGTCTCACTTACTCAGGTTTGACTGTATAACCATAGCCAAATTATTTTTAAGTATTATGAAATCTCATAAAAGTTATACCTATCCAAGATGAGTCTGTAGACTCTTTTGAAGTCTCAATTATAGGGGCATCAAAAGCATCATAAAATAAATCATTAAATAGGTATAAAGGGAACCTTGCAGCGCAAAGTTTGGTTCACTTTTTTAATGCGAAGAATGGCGAGACAGCTAAGGCGCGTGACTTTTACTTGATGTTAAGAGATACATGCCTGCCCACATATCTAAATATGTGCCTCTGCCAATAAATTCCATCTGGCGAAAGTCGGCGTCAAGGGACTTTTGTCGTAAGTACGATGGTGCCTTATCATACCTTTTTTTAACTATGAGGACGAGGAGGAAATCTTCACTGAAATATTCAATTGAATTATGTGGGATTTTTACCCACTAAAACCCTCTCGGACATCCTCAGCGCTCATGTTGGAAGCCTCCGGAATCTTATACAAACGCACCGGAGGTTCCCTTGCGCAACGCCCGTCGGGCTCACCTCTGGCTGATTCTTAACATTTACCACTTTCAGGCAAGGTCAGGGTCAACCCCAAGGACCCAGGCCATTAAGGGGGCTGGGATTGATATCTACGACGTCTGTGCAGCCTCCTGCTTCGTCATAACAACCTCGCAAAAGGCGGATGCTTCTCTCCACGCCTCTTCCCCTGTTAGCATAGCCGATACTGCAGTTGGCAAGCTTAAATCAGTGCCAATACATATAATATACCTAACAGTCCCACTGTTTGCAGGATACGGCCAGGCGACGGACGTGGACGTGAGACTCTCTGCGCCCAGCTGGGTGGCTCGCGGGGGCTCCGCCACACTACGCTGCCTGCACCAGGTGCCTCCGCAGCTCCTGTACAAGGTGGAGTTCCTGAGGTCCGGCGCCAAGCTGCTCCAGTACGTGAGGGAGCGCGTCCCACCCTACACGAACTACACTTTCGCTGGAGGGAAACTTAATGTAAGTGTATTTCTCCTACCAAACCTTCTCATTACGTATCTCGCGACAGTCTTGCGACAGCTGAGTAAGTTTCACGATCAATGCTGTTTAACTTTATATTAGTTAAGATTCTCTCTCTCTTCGGTCGGTCCCTCATGACTGAGGATCGTGACTATCAATCACGGCGAGTAGTCCTGGGGTGTATTCCTTCCAACGTTTCTGTCTGCAGCCATGTGGACTGCTTCGTAAAAGGTTAGGGCGCCAGTTTCCTTCAGTTGGTCTGAACACCGGGTCGGAGATCTGCCTCGTGGCCTTTTGCTTTCCAGGATAACCTTTCAATACTGTGCAAACCTGTCGCGAGATAAGTAATTAGGGGGGCCGGTTGACTCAATAATCAGTTATGGCATAGGTATAATAACCAACGATATGTCACACATATTACGTTACATGACTGTTGTTTAATGCCGGTTCCCAATGTTCTATCTATCTTCCATTTGCCCTACTAGAGATATCAATGTGACATAACCTCCATACATGTTAAGTCAATTTTCTATCTCTAGTAATGTAAACCATGGATAGATTGAATATTGGGAACCGATATAAGTAAATAGCTTTTTTTTAGTAATAATCATTGATGAAACAAACAGCAACGATAAAACCCCGTGTATGTATGTGTGTACCTACATGTTTAAAAAAAATTAAACACATTTATTTGTGGTTTGTAGACGCGATGAAAGTTTTATAAAAACAACATCATTTTTCATTCTAATTATATTCACAGGCTTGTCTTTAATAGACAGTAACTATTAAAACTAAACTATAGAAAAAAAAAGTTTGGCTGAAACAGAAACTGGTCTAGAGCAAAAACAAAGACGTCCGAGGATTAAAAAAAAAATGAAGTTTAGACGGATGAAGTCGCAAGCATAACTAGTAGTAGATAAAATATGTCAAAACCGCAAAATTATAGACGAGTAGAATGCTTCTATTTCAATTATGCGTTTGATGCATCCGAATGTTTGAATGCACGAAACCGCAAAATAGTCGCATATCATTCATATTTACCGCACATTTCAGAACTTTGCAGAAATATTCTGTACTAAAATTCTAAAATCGCATCGCGTCGCTCTATTTTATTGCGGTAGAGTGCGGAAGTTTTCATTATGAAAAGCGAAGGGAAATAACAGCTTTATTGTTTAAGTTGATAAACTTTTCATTTATGTTAGAAATGTTTTACCTCTTCTATAGCAAACACAATACATAATAATAATATAATGCATTAAAAATATTACTAAACATACCGAATGCTGTTGATTTCGCAAAGTACAACTAAAATAACTGTTATAACTTTATTTCAGTAAGAAGTAGTTTGTAAATATCGGGATACACCTACGCTTTTTTTTAACGTGAATACTATAAAAGTATAAAAATAATTACTTTTTTTCAACGTATTTGGAGCATTATTTTATACGTTCTCGAGATAAATGGAAACCGCTGTTCTGGTCAAACACATGCGAGCAGCGGCCGTCAAAAGTTGTATGAAAATCTTGTATGGAGTTTATTGGCAGTTACTAATATTCAATCTAACAATGCCTTACCAGAGATAGAAATTTGACATAACTTGTATGGAGCTTATGTCACATTGATATCTCTAGTAGGGCAAATGGAAGATAGATAGAACCGGCAATAGTAAACTCATATCTATCGTGTAATTTAAAAATGGAATGATCTTTAATTCCGAAACATGGCAAGGGCAACCATGGAGGCAACGAAATTTAAATGAAAGGTTTTATTTAAATTTCGAACTGGCTTTCAAATTCTCGCACATAGATTGCATTTTGGGTTACATTTGTGTTTCGTGCGTCAAATAGTTAATAACATTTTCCTTTTCAGATGTCGCTGGTGACTGAAAACTCCATTACGATAGATAATTTAGACCCGACCGCCTCCGGCCTGTACTGGTGCGAAGTCTCCCTGGAGACGCCCATCTTCACTGCCGCTTCGCCCCCACACCAGCTCACTGTCGTTTGTACGTACAATAAATTCTCACTATACTCCTTTTTTTTTAAACGCTATAGTTACAAAATTAAGAGTTGTGACTCACAGACAGTCAGACAGACAGACGGACGGACAGACGGACGGACAACAAAGTGTATTATAAGGGTTCCTTTTTTTTCTTGGGAGGTACGGAACCCTAAAAACCGAGTTAACCGAACTTGGTAGACAAGAGATAAGCTCCTAAAGCTTCTATAGCCAATTAGGTAGTTAATTAACGCCAATTATCTTACTCTATTGTCCTTATCGTTTACACGGAATTGTGCGAAATATTAATCTGCATTATTTTGTTATGTGACTAAAAATACAACTTTTTGGAATTTGCTAGTATTACATACCGTACTTCTGTCCGTAAATTAATTTTCAGGTCGTTGAGAAAAGATTTTAAAGTTCTAACCCTCATGCTTCGAAAATAACGTTAGCACGTAATAATAGTCGCTAGAGCAGCACGAAAGGCCAAGCTCTAGTTTAAAGGCACAATTATTGTAAAAAGGAGGATTTGATCTCTAACGAAACGAAATTGTCCATTAATATCACGAAGAATGTTGTAGTTTTAGTTTTATAAATACTGTGTTTATATTTGTCCAATGCTTCGTACAAATAAACGTTTGAATTGAAAATAGTTAACCCAAAGACAATTCAATTGAAGCATTGTTGTTGCTTATCTGTTACAAATAAATTGGCGCATTTCCGTGAGTGGAGGTACGCTTTGATATTTCAGCGCGGTATTTTATTTATTATTTCAATTCCATGAAACAATTTGTCGATTTGGCCGACTTCTTTTTATTTGATACCGTTTGATACTGAACCATATTTATAGCGAGCTGAATTAATGTTGTTGCTTGACGTTAATTATATTTTAGTTAGCTTAACCGCCTTTGCAATCCGAGCAAAAGCCACTTAGTGACGTCACGCATGTATTTTAGACTCCGCCCTGAAGCATCTTTTTTAATTTGTCAAAACTCTAAAATGGCGTTAATGTAAGCGACTGACAGGACTATGTGCTGTCAGCGGTACGGAAATGTACGGGCGGTAACGACGCGCGACGCCATTTTTGAGAAATTTTTGGCTTCAACATACGCTTCAACCTAGCGTATTTCGTCATTGGCAAAAGCTCGGATGATTTTTTGGATTCGCTAAATCTATTCTTATTCCTTGTCTCTAGTGTAAAAAATTTACAAAATTTCAGGGCTTTCTTCTTAAAAAAATTTATTGCGTTCAACTCAACAAATGATTACTTATCTTTGTTATAAACTTGTATTTACCTGTTTTAGCAGGTAGTTGATTTACGTTTTGATATGATTAAACTTCCAAAAATTTTTGTCGAATTTAACCTAATTAATTTATATAAAGTAACTCATCTCCGCCAACTAATTGCATTTAATATTCGTTGACTTACATTCTTGAATTTTGACGTTTAAATTTTTTCACAGATTCTCAAAAGCATCCGCCAATAATAACATTTGGCAAACCGGACGTAGTGATTGGTGGATTTATCCGAGCAAACTGCACGAGCGCGCCGGCTGCGCCCGCGCCTCGCCTTACGTGGTACATCGACAATGTAAAGGTTAGTTTCATAAAATATGTAGATAAATATTTTTTTAATATCTAGGAGTGAGCCTAATGATGGTATTAAGCACCAGCACCTTATCATGAACAGTGTTAAGTTATTCGATAGAGAGTTAAGATTATTTAAATCTATCATAACCTAAAACAAAGTTAAAAATTATCTACTTATCCCACTCATCGTTTTCAACTAAACTTTTTTTAACTAACCGATATGTCAGCCCGCAAGCTGTGCAGGCAAGGCCCGCGAGAGGGTGAAACTTAGCGGGCATCGTCAGACGAGGCTAGCCCATATTACAGCACCGGTCTATATTTCGCTCACTCACTCTAACCAATGTTCAACCAGGAAATAATCTATCTCCATTCCAAGTTTCAGCCAAATCGGTTATGCAACTTCGGCGTGAAGACATAACAACACACACATGCTTAGGCACTTACAAACTTTCGCCATTATAATATTGTGTTATAAGGAACGATGCGCACTCAAGTAATATAATAATTATTCAAGAAATATTAGCTGTAAGTATTTATCAAGATGTAAATATTGTCGCGCAAAGTGTCAAAGTAGCGACCAACTATTTTAGGATAAAGTAATCGTAAGTACATAGTAGGTATTTATATAGGTAGTGTATAAACATAACATACCTGTATTGTTTTAGGTTCCTGAAGAATCGATAAGATATTTCTCATACCGAGTGTCTAGCTCGACGAGAAACAAAGGCGGCAGCTACAGGCACAGGAAACACCAACACCGGTACATTGCGCCCGAATTCAACTACACGGCCAAATACTGGGCCCTGGTGAGCGAAACCACTACCCCGTCGCCTGCGAACCTTACTAAGCAAAACAAATGTACCCTGAAGGATGGGCAGAGTGAAGAGATGGCTAAGGTTTGACATATTGGCTAAAATATTCATCTAAATTCATTTTGTAAGGATTTTATAGTATCTTTGTCTTTATTCTTCTTACACTTATGTAAAAACAGACTTTTGGACAAAATAACACCTTAAGTGTTCCATATTTGGTATCGAAATCTGATTATAAGGTAATTATAAAAAAAAAAGTTAAAAAGGTTTTCAATAAGGAATAATTAAGGAATTCCGTGACTGAAATAAAATCATTTTTCTTAATAAAATGACTAGAAACATATTTGCTTTATTAGATTCACGAAAATATACAACATTCACCAAACATTCCTTCTCAAATTTTATCGAAATAGAGTTATTAAACATTCTCAGAATTACTAACATAATTTCTTATAATGTCACCAATTCAAAAAATGTTTTACAAAATTATTATTTTAATATTATTTTAGAATTTATACCAATAAATGTCTGTAGAAAAAAAAATCCAAATTTACCTACGTTTACATTAAAATCACGTAACAATAAATGGGGTCCAGCCTCTATCAGTTGTCTGAAAACACAGGGGAAATTAACGCTGTTGAGTTAGAGGATCGTCCCCATACAGCTAGGCGTTTCATAGACGAGATTTACATTGTTCCTTTCCCATCCAGATTCGAGAAAAACCAAGAGAACCAGCGCCTCAACCTATATCTCTCTGGGTGTCCATTGCGGAGCTGCGAACTCCTGCGCACGGTCGCTTACAGCTGACGTGTACGGCAACCATCCCCGACGAGGTTGGCCCCGGAGAAAAGTTTGCGGACGTCAAGAAACAGACAGTTACCGGTAACTCCTCTTCAAATATCTTTTTCTTAGTTAAACTATATTTATTTAGGATTCGACGCCGACACTACCAGCTGTGTAATTCTGCAAAAATATTAGCATCGACGAGACTACATCTTAAGGGGATTTATTGAATTTATTTTTGTTTTTCTCACTCTCACGGATACGTTGGTAGGTGCGACATGCAGCGTCGCGAAAGAATATAACAGAAAAACTACCTTTTATCTAATTACTCAAAAACTAAGCCAGTTATCAAAAATCTGTTAATAAGCGTTTTTGGATATTGTTATTACCGGCAAATAAAAACAAAAATTACAATTACATTCAATGTACTTTCCGATAAAAATGAGAATAACTGAGATTTTGGAGCAACTTTTGGGAGAACTTTCTATCGAGAAAATTTCATCCAATCGTGTTTCTGCTTCTAAGCGATTTTAGATTAAAGACCCAAAATACATGACGTTTAAATTTTAAAGTAATCTTTATAGTTTTTAAATAAATTCAAAATAATTAAACTTAATTCAAAATCGCTTAAATACGGCTTGTATGCCGTTAAGCACTGATTGGTTAAAACTTACATCGGTCAAACCACATAGGCACTGATTGGTTGCTAGATTTGCATCGGTTATGCAACCAAAGCACGGATTGGGCTGGTGACTGTTGCGTTGCTATGGTTACTGGCTATGTTTGGGCGATGTAAAATTTTATATACCAAGTCACGCCACTGAACAGTCACTGCTTCGATATTTAAATCTTAGGACAGTTTGCTCATCGCGAATATTAAGCGCCAGACTAACTAACTAGCATCACACCCTAGATGTTTGTGTTAGATATTTTTGCGATAAGGTGTCGTAGTATGAGTTGGCAATGTTTCTGAATTAGTAACGTTTCCAACCCTTGTAAATGCTGACGACATTACTGCCGAAGCATTTTCGTGATATGTATTTAAATTCAAATTTCATACAACAGACACGACGAATTTCGTAGATATAGAGTTCATACTCCATAAAATAAACGAAATTTAATATTACTTTCCAAGTTTCCTTTTCATCCATTAAATTATGGTCATGAAAATCCGGTAACACTTTCAAAGAAACTTTATTACGCTGCAGAAGTACCTACTAGTTTTAAAATATTATGCAGCGGAGTGCTGAAAACTCGGGTAAAAATGATTCCATAAATCGTTGATGAACGAAGTAAAATACAAAACAACGGTTTTGGTACATGAAGTTTATCTGGAAGAGAAACTTAAACAATAGATAATGAAAATGTATTGTTAGTTAAAAATAATATCAACAATCAGTAACGTTAGAAATATTATGTATTCAATGCCTATAGTAACAGTTTCAATGAGGCGTCAAACATAGCAATTAATGGAGGTTACCTCCATCAATACCGACCCATTAATTGCTTTGGAATTTATACCATTCACACTCATAATTATCTTTTACATTTTTATTTTAGAACAGTAAAATTTATTACTATAATTTATTAAGAGTATACAAAATTGTGTCAATACGAGGTTATTTTCCTAAAAAATCTTTCCCTTTTTCTGTCATAGACCACGCAGACCTTTAAGTACAGGGTAGCAATTCGCGTAACGTTTTCACACACTAAAGTGAAGTGAATCATTAAATCAAATGAAAAATTAACATCGGAAAATTAACTCCACGTATCGTCATCGGAAAATTTTGATTCGTATTTAAATTTATAGGAATTATTTCCGAAGTGTGTAAAACACTAATCAAAAAGATAATTAGTTAAAAACGGCAATGTGTCATCTCTCGTTCGAAGCTTGCTTCATATGAAATTATGAGCCTTCGAAATTAGTTTGAAACTGTTATGTTCCACTAATAGATGACGCTAGTCCTGCCTAAAGGACCTATAATTACGAATCGAAATTTCACCGCAGTTGGATATGCTCGTATAGCTCAGTGGTAAGAGCACCCAGCCGCGAGAGATGGGGAGACGCGGGTTCAAATCCCGCTGCGAGTGAAAAATTTTGATTCGTATTTAAATTTATAGTAATTTTTCAGTGTTCTCAGAAAATGTTTTGGTGTTAATCTTGCCTGTTTATATACCCATAAAATACCTAAATGCAATAGCGCGTTTATGCATTTTACAACCTTAGCGTTTAGCGTTACCGTTTCACCCAGTATGGTGAACTCTTAGTCTTGTAGGTTTCTTCAATAAACATTCCTTCAGCGTGATGTTTAGGCAGAACAATGAGCTATCACTGCTTATGTGGAGTGGAGTACTAGTTTATGAACTGAATGTTCTATTTCACAGTGGCAGTAAACGAATTGAGTTTGAAAAAACCGCGGACTGAATCTTCTGGCTCCGATGGAACCGCATCCTGTTTCCAGAGTTACAGCCCATTTCTTCTCATTAGTTATTCTCTTCTTCACGAGCTTCGATTTCATCTACTTTAATATTAGTCTTACTATACTTAAGATCCTGGATCTCTGTGGCTTTTACGATAATCTAGATAATATTATAATTTAGTGTTATTAGTATTATCGATATGTTGCCTTATACTTTTATATCAATAATATTGTCCAATCCATTCTCTCTATTTGTAATTTACAATGCAGATACGGAAACATTAAAATGTTGATATTTAACAACCCAGTTTAACCCTCCGTGCACCAGGTGGGGTTTAATAAACCCCAGCCCTGGAAATATCGCAATAACTTTAAAACTGTGAACCCGCCACCGCACGAATTCTCAGTAGCTGGAATTGCGACGTTGCCGCTCCGATTCGCGTCGCCAAATCAGTCCGGCGACCACCACCATGCGAGCTACACGCTCTTAAAGTGCATGTGGGCGTCACACACCCCACCTCGTACGGCACGTTGACAAAAAAGTAAGCATTCTATTTGCTGTTTTTTGCCTTTATGAGTTTAATTTATGTATGTTCAGCATTTTAAATGGATTTTTATTTATTACAGATTTATAGTTACATGAAAAATGACACACATGAAAGATGAAGACATTTTAAAAGCACTTTTGGAAGAAGAAGATGACTTTGAACTAGAATCCAAGGGTTCAGAACCGGGCAACCTCCGGCCAAAAGGTCCAATACCCAAAGAAGATGTTCAAGTTGCCCCAGGAACAAAGATCGTAAAATTGTGTTCAATTTATATTAAATTATAAGGAAATATACTCTAGTTTGTTAATTAAACATGATTCCAATAATTAAACGTGCCATTTAAAATTAGTATATAAGAAAGTAACTGTTATAATAAGTGAATTACAGAAGTTGTGTTTTTTTGTTCTTTTATAAAAATAAATATTTTATTACATACTTTTTAACCGGTCTTTAACTTAAACCTAATCATTACAGTGTGTTTATAAATACCGAATAATAAAATTCACGAAAAACATAAAAAATAAGTCAATTTTACCATTTTTTTTTTGGGGTTTGTCACACCCCACCTAGTATGGGACGAGACTTTTAGTCACCTGGTGCACGGAAGGTTAAAAATTGGGAGGAGTGAATATTGGATTAACAGTATTTTTGTTTTGGTATTTTTTAATCCTGTGTGTCTATTTTTTTATGAACATGGTCTGTTCGATAAAATAACATAAGATGTTTTTGATTTTTAATTGCTTTCTATAGATAGGAAAAGATATTTGATTGTGATCATTTAATTATGAGACCATTATAATGATTAAAATTCTTAATATTTTAACAATCTGTTTGTGTCAAATCCATGTTTAGAATATAGAATGTATAAAATAAAATAAAATTGAAAAAAAATCTGATTAATTGTAAAGTCATATTGTGTTCGTACTTAAGCGTTATTAATGAAATAATGACTTGAATGAGTTTACTATTGTTTGTATGGAAATCTTAAAATACAGATGTAGGTATGTTTGTGTGCTCTCACCTCATTAATTCCGAGCTTTCTCTGTGTCAATTACTCTTCACACTGCTTCAATAACAGGGTTTTATCAGATATCATTAATTTTATTTGACTGGTTCTATTTGAATTCTTGTCTATTCGTGTTTAGTATTTCATATTTTTAGTTACTCTACTTGTAGTTACAATTATACTATAGCAGTTCTGAATATAATTTTTTTGCGACTATAAAATTATGATCAATTTCATTTATCATACATTTTGTTCACCACATTTATTTTATTAAGATAGACATCAGCCTACTTAAATAAAATAAATCTGATCCATAATATTTACCATTACAAAATATATTATTTAAAAAAATTAAAACTTATAAATAACCCTATCTGAAAAAGCTTTAAATGTCGTGTGTAATAATCCTAATTGTCTTATGTTTTCTATCTCGGGAAAAACTGTGTGACTAATGGTATAGGAGCTAGCAACGTTTCCGAGAAAGAATTTTAGGAGAGCTGATTTTGTGATATGTCGTCTTTCTTGCACTTTCGGTTAGAGTCTGGGCCATCTGGCTGCCAGTAGCCGTTGCGTTTATTAGTGCGCATCCTATGTGCAGCTTACGCCTCCAAAATGTTTATAACAATGTTGTCGGGGCTACTAATTGTCCTTAAATAATTAATAGGCGCACTTGTACCATTTATGATGACGTTTCATTTTTGTTGTTTCATTGGTGTTGTTGGTGTTTCATTTGCCCCATTATATGCCTAAACATATAAATTGTCCCAATTTATATGTTTTTATATGAAACGTCATCATAAATGGTACAAGTGCGCCTAAAATAATTAGTAGCCAATTAGTAGCCCCGACAACATTGTTATAAACATTATGGAGGCGTAAGCTGCAACACCTGGACTGACGTAGGATGCGCATTAATGAACGCAACGGCTACCAGCAGCCAGATGGCCCAGACTCTAACCGAAAGTGCAAGAAGGACGACATATCACAAAATCGGCTCTACTAAAATTCTTACTTTTCAAACGTTGCTAGCTCCCGTACCATAAGGGCCGATTTTTCAATCGTCACATAAACTATCTTAGGAATGAAACCTGAGAATGAAACATACGCCATACAAAATCTGTCAAAATGTCATATTTATTCCTTAGTTAACGTTTATCTGGCGATTGAAAAATCAGGCCTTATATTTAAAGTACATACTTAATAATAGTGTTTGCGGTCATATACCTACTAGCTATAATTTAAGGGTGTAAATTACAAAATGCCGGTATTAACACATACTTGGTGTCCATTGCTTTCGGACGTAAGTATAATAGTAATATCTAAAACACGGTTACCTATGTTGTTCTATAAAAGGAAACTGTTCCATATTATAGGAAACTGACTATTTTGAGAAATATTGTGACAGTATTGGAGTAAGAAAGCTTCCCCGCGTTCAATATTGCCTTTTTCTATTGAAGTTTCTGATTCCGAAGCTTTCTGAGGCGAAAGCAGTTTCAATTTAAAAATTCTTACATTCTAAGGCTTTGCCACGAAAGGAAATTTTTACCAAATGTTGATACAGTAAATATGATTGTAAATGTTGAATTATATCTTCTACAGGATAATATAATTTCGAAAAAATTATTTTCTTAATTTGTAAACTAAGAAATCAAAAAAATACAATTACTTTATAAATATTCAAAAATCTATAAATTTTATTAAATTTGTGTAAGAATTTGAGTATTTGATAAAGTGTTTACTTTGATAATCCTGTCCTTTTACATTTAAATAACATGCAACTAACTACCTTTGAGCTTACGAGTGCCAGAATAAACCGCATGAAGTTTATGCTTTATCCTCTTGCGCTATTAAATATAAGCTTTATAAATCCGCAAGTCGGTAAGCCTGTATAAAGAAAACACTTACCCGTATTTCCGTTTTGCATTAGAGTTGTTTGGAACGTAACAAATTTATATTATGTGTACTCAAGAAATATTTTCGATATTATTCTAGTGTTATGCTGTTAAAGCAAATATACTTAATATAGGTATAACTACCGATATGGGGTAGACTTTGTATTGTGTACTTTGTGTTGTGACTCTGGGCTATGAAACGCAATTAGATACCTACATCATACAAATTGAGTCGCGTCTCTATCGTACAGTAGACTTTGATCCTTTATCTAACGAGAGCTGTTATTAAATTTTAGATTTAGATGGTTGATATTATAATTATGTTGGGACTATATGTATTTGCTTTGACACTGAACTGCATACCCCGATTTCCGATCATCTTGAGGGGATTGAGGAGATGTAAGGTCAAAAAATCTAGATAAAAATATTAGCTAATATTCTAAAATTTTTACTTCCACGCATTAGAAGATTTGCCGCAGTATATATTCCAAAGCTACAAAATATATAACTAGATGTTTAAAATGAAATACTTATAATTCGCAATATCTATTGTAATGTGAAGACCTTTTTATTTCTCTTCAGAACGAAGGTTCACGTCAAAATATTGCAAAATATTATTTTTTTTTTTGACAGAAAAACTCGTAACTCCGATAATAACAGAGAAGTAAGATAATTAAGTATAGCCATTTACAAGTTTTCTCAATAATAGAAGTTACTAGTAGTAATAAAAATTTTGCAAAAAAGATTAATTTATCACATTGACACTTTGACCTCCTCGAGCTAAAGGAGCCGAAATCTATTCAGCGGGCAAAGTTTTACGTTTTTTTGGATGTAAATGTACATGTAAATTGTACGAACGGGATAATTCACAATACAAAGTCAACTCCTAAAGCGGTGTCACATGTCTTCCTGCAGCTCTTTACACTGACTTGTAGAGAATTTATTTGTTAGGCTAAACGATGTGATACAGATAAGTCAAATGTGTATAAAAGCGAAATATATTTTAAAATTTAGATTGTAAAGGTGGTTATATTTATTGCATAGACTATAGAATAGATTTTAAGGTATGTATGTATTAGAAAAATGTGTGAGCCAAACACCGAGAATCACTTCTTCTTGTCTTACTTTGGCTTTTTCCTGATCTTCATAACTTTCATCTTACGTCGGATGGATGGTAAAGTTTTATTGCTGTTTAGTTATTTAATCCGTATATTTTAGAGGTATTCATATTCTAACCAACTTTGTTCTTTAATATGATTTGTAATTAAAAAAATAAGTCTCCATTATTTTGCGAGTGAGTAAATACTAAACAATTTCTGTGAAAGGGAGTCATCGAGCCGGCAAACATTACTGAGTAATATGAAATTTTACGCTTATTTTAATTTTGAACCACTTTATGTTTCGTTGTGTTGTTTGAAGTTTCGTAGTTCTACAAGTACCGTACGTAATTATATTGGTGAACTACTTTTTTTTGAACAGATAAAGCCCGTAAATTTACGTATATTAAACGGACGCTCGCGGCTTCGTGGATTTTTTCAGAATAAAAAGTAACGTTTGTTTTAATCTAAGGTATAATCTATCTCCATGCCAAATTTCAGTAGCTGCGGCGTGAAGGAGTAACAAACAGTTACACACTTGCACACAAACTTTCGCCGTTACAATATTAGTTTGATTTATCTGCATTTTTCAAAATCGCAGTTCTTAAATACCAATATAAAGTTAGTCCGTGGTCTGTGTTAAATACGCTGCGGATGGGAAGTTTAAATATAATTAGTAATAAATTTTAATTTTGTTATTTTTATTTTCCATATTGGTGTTGATACCTACACTGTGAAGTGATTGTCGGGAAAGTGAAATATGACTTTTTGTTTACCTTCAGGCCATTCCACGTAAATAATTAATTTATGGTTGTAAAATGTGGTCAAATAAAAGCTTTTGAAGCAAATTATATTATCTTTTATTTTCCTTCTTCTATAGTCCTTGTCATCTATTTGTACGAATCAGGCCTTTGTTACTTGGGTGCGTAACATTCGCACGCGAAAATGCAAATTTTATTTAGTTTTCTGCAAATTTCAGTATTTACTTACCCAGAAAAAAATCTTTCTGGAAATGAGGTAATTGTGAGATTTTCAGCAATATTTTTATGAATAAAATATATATGTATACATGTCATGCTCCCGAAACTCATTGCCGTAAACCCAAAAATGAGTAGTTAGTCTAAAAATTATGAAAAAGTAAATAAATTTTGAATTTGGCGGGCTAGTTTGGTCGAACCACATTTATAGAACAAATAATATATTATTTGTTCTGTGGGCAAAACAGTAGTAAGATTTGTGCCTTTGTTTTAATGTCCCTATTTTGAACCATTATTATTGTTGACCTAGCTGCAAAAACAGGACGACACAACCCTTACTTAATTAAAATAATGGTTAATTGAAACCTTTAAGCTAAGAATCCTCGGTGTATAATACTCATAAATATTGAAGGGTTTCTTATTAAAAGAAGCCGAGTAGAAAATAATAATGTTATACCTAAGCTCATACAGAATTATGGGCGATAACAAGTCGGTGAAATGCCAATGAATTATTCATACACGTCGATCAATACTTAGTAGGTACGTATTTTGTGGTGGCGATGGAAGCCTCAACATTCAATACACAAATGGATTACCAAAAATTTTATAAGAAAATATCGTCAAAAAGTGTTTAGTTAATTCATTTTAAATCCTTATATTGTTACATTATTATGCATGTTTTTCAGTCTTTATTTCAGTCGGCTTCCTCTTCAGGGAGGTCAAATAGGTCCGGGGGGTCGAAACTATGTAACTGGTTACTTGCTAGTTTTATATATATCCATGGCGTTTATAGAGCTCCCAGTCGGGATAGATGGGAGAAAACGGGATATATAGATTCAAATGCGGCCGAATACGACAATTTTTATTAATTTATATTTTCGTATTCAATATGTATAATATCCTAAGCGTGGAGCAGTTTGGAAGATATTTTTAGTAGGACAGATTAATTTGCTTTGCTATAATCCGCTACTTGAAAAGATTCTTTATGGTACAATATGCAGGAATACTGCCCACATGAAACGCCACACACAATTTTCCACCACTATCTTCGACGCACGTTTCGTCCCGATACCTAACATCCTCAGGAAATGTTGACTTCACAATGTGAAATCGTAGACTCTACGTGAAGTCAACATCTCCTGAGGATGTTGGGTGTCGTGGCACGAAACGTGAGGATGTTAGGTGTCAGTGAAGAAATGGATTTCCGCAAAATAACGCCTGCTTCCATTCAAGATATTTTTATTGTACCTACATAATTTTTAGAACACCCACTATTTAGGTACAATAACACGTTTTTCGTAGGTACCTACCTATTGAAGATGAATAGAGAGCTTTCAGAAAGCCCGTTTGGCGTGAAATAGCTAAGGCCAGGCGTGCGTGGTATTTTGGCTTTACACTAAATAACAAGGCACTCGGGATCATCGAGTTAGTAAAGTAAGTAAATATACGATATTCAAGATTATTTAGTGCGCTAAGTGCTTCTATTATGATTAAGTTATTCAAAAAATTTATAAGAATGACAGTTGTCATTGATAAGTCATGAGATCAATTTGTCGAGCGTATGTGTCGCCCCTGTCGCTCTCATTCATTTTTGTATTTTCGTTCCCGAAGCGTACATAAAGCAATCGTAGAAATAGAAAAGAATGCTTTCTTCTTATTTTGCATGGGTTTGGAATGCTCTCCCAAAATCGGTTACCAGTATCCTACGGCCTGGGTACCATTAAAAAAACAGTGAATAGGCATCTTTGACGACCGAATGGCGTAGTGGTAGCGAAGCTGCCGTCTGCGCCGGAGGTCGTGGGTGCGATTCCCACAGCTGGTAAATGTTTGTGTGATGAGCATGAATGTTTTCCCAGTGTCTGGGTGTTTTTCAATATATTAGTATGTATGTATATTTATCACCCATCAGTCATTTAGCACACATAACACACGCTACCGCTTACTTTGAGGCTAGATTGCGATGTGTAAAATGTCCCGTATATATTTATATTTATTTATTTATATCTTCTAGGTAAGCGCGCTCAATCTCCGACCACATCGTCACTTTCCATCCATCCACCTTCGACTATCTACCCACTCCATCTTCGACCACGTCGACGAGATTGTGGTCAAGCGTAAGCCTCTCTCTCCGTCGTATTCCTCATTACTGAGGGTCCGTGACCCTTTCCACCGACAACTTTCTTTAACACGATGTCGCGCCATGTTGCCCTGTTCGCTGCGACGTGTAGAGCATCGTGGAAGTTCGTGTCGAGTGCGGTGCGGATTTGATCCGACCAACGCATCGGGCTCCGTCCTCGAGGTCTCTTTCCTTCCACTTTGCCGGTGACAACCAACTTCTCCAGGTTGCCACCTTCCCTTCGGGCAATGCCTAAATTGAATAAAAAAAGATAAGCCTGCTGATCTTGAGATCATAAGGCCGTTTGTCCACTGCAGCCGTCATTGAGACGTTACTGAAAACGAGAAGATGATGCCAAATTAGTGGTTCATACTTAGCCAAAACAGTGGTTCATACATACGTACATTAACGTCACGTCACGTCACGTTGAAGTCACGGAGATGAGTGCTGTGGACAAACGGCCGTAGCCAAGACAAAGTGGACTCAAGAACTTCTGTTTATCACAATTCTTACGGGATCAGTAGCAATTAAATCTGTTTGTAAGAGAGGTACCTACTTCCTTAACGCCGACTGTGTCTCTTGTAGCTTTGATCACGGCATCGCTTTTGATCTTTTCCGTCTTATTCGCATAAAATTCAAAATAAATTAGATACCTATACTTACAATAATGTTTAATACAAGTAGGCAGTGAAAGATGTTTTGAAAACTAATTTCATGTCCTTTGTCGGTTTTAGGTAAGGTTCTCTGTTTTTCAAAATGCGACGGAACCTAAATTGCCAGACGTCCGGACAAAGCCGGACATAGTTAGGCTTTTTGATTGAGCGTCCGGCTAAAATATACGATGTCCGGCCTATTCGGCTTTTGTTAGGCTTTTTGCACTTTGAATTTAAGAAGAATTTTAAAATTTTGATAAATGGTCGTACATATTAATACCAACACAAAATCCTCAATAATAAAGGCTGTCCGGAGGTTTTACCCAAATGTCCGGCAAACTGGCTGGTCTGTTCAGCTATTACGTTTTGCAATCTGGAACCCTGAGTTGAACACAAGGTGCGGAAACCGAAGGTATTTTTTAATTCCAGTGGAAAAGCATCTTACATTCCATATTTCAGCCAAATCGGTACAGTATTTGTGGCGTGATTACACGGCAAACATCATACATATAATATATCAGTCAGTCAATATATCAGTCTTATAAGAAAAAAATCGCCAGATAAATTATCTGAGGAATAAATTTGAAACATTTACCATACAAAATCTTTCAAAACGTTTATTTATTCGCCAGTTAACGTTTATCTGGCGATTGAAAATTCGGCCCAGATGACAAAACACAAAAACAAAATTATTCTTGTTGACCTAACTTAAAGTTAAAAGAAATGCGACCGTTATTCAAGAAAGTATCATGCTAAAATTAGGGTAACCTGAAACGATCGTAATTACTTTATAATGAGAATTCCTCCCGCTTTGTGCAAAGTTTTCAACTAAAGTAAAAAAAAAACGGACCTCCTTAATTCACATAAAAGCGTGATTCCGAAAGGGTCTATTCAATGGGGCCATTATGGGTGTTGTTGAGCGTCTGAAAGGCTAATGTCCTCCAGATAGGACGTCTACGATGCCGTAAAACGTTACGTCTATCTTTCTGTCTCTATCGCTTAGCGGTTAAGAGAATCGATACTAAATAACAATGCTCTAGATTCAAATCCCTACATTAATGTTAATTTTCATAATTAGAAATATGACTGGGCCGATTTCTCAACCGTCAAATAAACTATCTGAGGAATAAAGAGACATGCCATACAAAATCTGTCAAAACGTCATATTAGTTAACATTTATCTGGCGATTGAAAAATCGGCCCTAAAAAGAGGCGCAATTCAAGCTAAACATGAGTATTTAGCTTGTATTTTTAATGATATAATATACGAGTAATTTCGCTTTGAGTAAATTTTTCCTCGAAATCCAAGTGAAAAGCAGACTGTGTTACTTGATTAAAAATCTGTTTTATTCTCGACTCAAATATAACCCCCTCGTTTGCGGTTTGGCGGATAATCGTATGGGTTAAAATTGATTGTTTTATACGCTTGTTTCAAAATCGACTATGTGTTAACCGATCTTTTTGTTTAATACTGTCAACTTGATAATATCTAGTAGAGAGGGACTTTTAATTGCTCTAGTTGATTAGTTAGTAGAGTGAGTTAAAATTGTGTTGAAATTGTTATTTTTTTCTTTATTATTCTAAGATGGAAGCCATAATATATTTAACATCATAAATAATATACTTTTGTAAATAAATAGTTACTAATTATTTAATAATAAATATTCAACGAATATTGTATTCGGCTTTCGCATACAAAATAATTACTTAAACGCAGTCGTCTTTGCGGAAATATTGCGGAAAAAATTAGCCACCAGAATCTCTCATAAAAAAGACGCATCAATTTGTAGTGTGCATTTCTTTTCTATTTGCAGGGTTTGCAGCACTCAATTTAGGTGCAGTGATCGAAAGCTTTTTGGCCGCCTATGAGACAAAAACGAATATCGGAAAAGTTAACCTTGTGATCGGATCGAACGTGGTTTTAGTTAAACTGAAGTTTTACTAGCGCGAGAGCAATTTACTTTTTTGTATTCTACTAGCTTCAACCCGCGGCTATGTTTTTCACCAATCATCGGGAACCATGTATTTTTCGAGAAGCCTATGTGTTACTCCAGGGTATTATAATATCAATCTTCATTCCAAATACTTGTCAAATCGGTTCAGTAGTTGCGACTTGAAAAAATAACCACTATCCATTATCATTATTATTGTTCTTTTTGAAGAGCTTTCAAAATGAACAATTGTTTGGTAATTTTGTTGTTAGAGTTAAATAAAAATCATGTATGACGGAATTGCTTAAAAACTTCTTTTTAGGTTCAAATTCAAATTAAAAATTCTTTATTGCGAACTTGGTTACAAAAGGTCTTCATACAAATTATAGGTACATTCAAGTTCCACCGCATGGCATGCAATATAACTTACAGACTAATGATAATTTATTGAAAAAAGACAATAAAAAAATAAACCTCTCGCAACGACATATTTTTATTGGTCCTTTCAAAATTCCTCAATGACGGCTTTTCGTCATAAAATAATAGAATAATAATCATTGTCATTGAATAATGTCCCGAATAATTATAAAAACAAATGTCAATACTTACAATATAGTCAATACCCATAGCATGTCGAAGTAAATATTAGTTTTTATTGTTTGTCATTAAAATATTCATTTATGGAGTAATAAGGTTAACTAATTACAACGGGAAATGTAAAAACCAAAACTCGGGCGGAACCGCTGGCAACAGCTAGTTTCTTTAATATTTAATAGGAACATATTCGAGTCTAATACGAACGAATCGAATTGAACCTGTAATGTTTTCTGTTACTCTACTTTCCAGCTTCTACTCAAATGCAAATCGGCTTTGGGAACGTGCGTGGGATTATGTAAACCCCGACAGATCTGCGCCGCCTTGTCGGGCGGAAAATCAATCTTCGCTGCAATGTGGCTGACTCTCAATCGTTAATCATAAGACGTCGAACTCGACAGTTAATGCGGGTATACTTGCCTTTTTGCTGTGTTGTAATAAACTTCTTTACTTTTCTACCCATCATCATCCTCATCCTGTCACATATGCTTGCAAATGTATTGGAAAGTCTAATGTGCACATTAGACTTTCCAAAGCTTGCCCACCATTTCCTGTCCTCTGACTTCAGCCTTCCTCATCTAGGCGCTTCATGGAAAATGCTACCCGTGTTATATCGTTGGTCCATAGAGTTGGGTTGGTTGGTTCCATGGACTGTAAAACACCTGAGATCACAACTCCTGACTAGACATATCAAAGTGGCACTATACAAAACACTTATAAGACCAATATTAGCTTATGGTAGTGAGTGCTGAACCATACGTAAAAACGCAACAAACGACGAATAAGCCCTCGCAATATTCGAAAGGAAGGTATTGCGGACCATATTCGGTGCGGTAGAGGTATGGACGGTCTGTGGCGTATCCGTTACAACCACGAATTGTGCGATATCTTTGGTGAGCCAAACATTGTTCAGCACATAAAGATCGCAAGATTGCAGTGGGCTGGACATGTACAACGCATGAGTGACCAGAGGCCACCAAAAAACTACCGATCTCACACCCAGAGACGGCCGTCGAAATGTTGGTCGGCCAAAACTTCGTTGGCTGGACGGAGTGAAGCAGGATGTAAAAGCCGAAGCAATAAAAAAATGGGAAACGAATGCAATGGATAGAGACCGATGGAGGAATCTTTTGGAGCAGGCCCCCGCCCACAAAGGGCTGTAGCGCCGTTGATGATGATGACAGAGTTGGACCTAAGCGGCCATGATACTTCGTACGCTAAATTCGAAGACTGAATCGGCTCTCATGCCACCCTCTCCATGCTCTCCATCTTCACTACGACAAGCGTGATCTGTTCAACTCGGAAGCTTGGAAGTGGTTTGGTCTGTCAACATCCCGAGTCCTGGTTCACCTGGGGATCTCCGCTTTCAGAGTGACAAGGGTTTGGTCGTGTCTCCTAATTGAGAGTTTACGGTTCAAATCATAGGCATGCGCGTCTTATTGTTCTGAGTAATAGCAAATAAATACCAGTGACTAAGCGGTAAAAGTCTATATCGTAGAAAAATCTATATCCTGAGAGATCTTCGTAATTTTCTCTAAGATTGTGTGAAGCCAGTCAACCCTAGTTTGCTCTGGGAAAAAATCGCTTGGAATATGCTACGATAGGGTTGAAACTATTTGACATCATCCGTTTAGAATTTTATTTTTATCACTTTGATAGACGACGCCCTGTCAATATTGTGTCTTCTCATCTTTGTGTAACTTTATGTAGTCGAGAGCTTGACATATTTTATGTTCAAACAAAACTACCGACCGGTTTTTAGACTGTAAACAGAATCTCTGTTTTTTAATAAAATTTGCATAGATTTTAAACAGTATTCTGGTTTTTGATTCCATTACGTTTCACTTTAAATATTTTCCGTTGCAAAAAGCTTTCGACAGATGTAAAGTTTTACAACTTTTACGTTAGTATCCGCAATACAGTTTCGGTGAATTTTTGTTTCAGGTTTTTACTTTTTCAGCGACTTTACTTACTACTAGTTGGTAACTGTATGGTGTCGGAACAGTTCAAAGCACAGTTTGCAGTTTGGAAGCAGTAGGTACGAGTGAGTGGTACCTACTCATAGAACAGTCCGATTTCCAAGTAAAGTTTTAAATCGAATCACGTTAAAGTTAGTTTGTATCGTCGCTGGTAAAGCGTGGGAGTTAGTGATTTTCACTTGTTACATTGTTTTTTAACACAGGAAGAGAGACTCTAGTAAGAAACACCCAATAATAGTTTTTGTTGGCATGGTTGGCAGGGTACTTTGATCGAGAGGTCTCTGGTTCGATTCCTAGCACGGACCAGTTTGCACGGACGAAAATGCCCGAAGATTACAGAACAATTCGCACTCTTAATTTTAAGAGCTGGTAATTCTTAGGTGTTGCTGATAAATCTTAAAATTATAAACACGTCTTTGCAGCATGGTACACGTTGAGATAATAACTGTCTACTTTTGTCCACCTGTTTTTCTGTCTATGGGTTTTATCTATATGTATTAGAAAGGAAAAAGAAATCGACGAAATTAGACAAACTTATATCTCCACGCGCAAATCCTAGCCCCGCTGCTTACTTAAAAATATCAAAATGTTTGCAAAACATAGTTCCTTAAATTAAAACTAACAATATTTGTTCTTCAATTTTTGCTATAACTTCAATGTAGGTATGTGCACATTATCCTGTAATTCTTGCCGCCTTGTCTAGCCGCGAGCGCTGAAAGGCTATTCTTTTCTTTATTCGCTTCGTATTTTCTACACAGGATAATGGTAGTATTAGAGATATTGAAAAATCTGAATGAAAAGCTGAACTTTGAAAAGTCGTAGAATAAAAGTGGTTAGTTTTAATGACACGAACAAAAGGCCTGGAGCATTTTGGTATCTTTATTAAAGGCTGTATGTATAAAAATTCTGTGAAAAATAAAATTACGTGGCACAGACACGACAGAAATGAAAACATCAATAATTGACTAAGTGCGAGCCGGACTCGCACACGAAGGGTTCTATATAATACTAGTAGGGCGCGTGGGTGCGCGGGCCACATGTGGCCCGCGTGCAGTATTCCCGCCCATAAACGCATCGCCTTCATCTCCATCGCCTATTGGAATCCGATTGGCAGTGGGCTGAAAAAATTACCTAGGAGCACGGTCATGGTTTTAAAGATAGTTAAGGGCTGTTCGAACAAAAACTACGCTGAACCTCATCCGATGAGGTTCAGCGTACTTTTTGTTCGAACAGCCCTTAACTATCTTTAAAACCATGACTTTGCTCCTCAATCATCATTCAAATCCTAAATCATCACTTAAACCGACATTTTTCTCTGGCAATTTTCCATGGAAAAGTAAATCCCGCCATTTTGATTTTTTTTAAACCATTCCGTATACTTTGAGACCCTGATCACCTCTTGCTAAGAAACCACTCTTCCATCTTTTATACTTTCCGAGATATCGACGAAATTCGTATGGCGGCCATTTTGAATCCGCCATTTTAAAATTTTTTTTCAGCTCATTGCAAATTGCATGGGGTTCTGAGTATTTTTTGTCTGGGCACCCCCTACCTATCTTCGATACCCTGGCTGTGCTCTTCACCCGTCTTCGAAATCCTCAATCATCATCTCATTCCATTTTTTTTCTGGTAGTCCTCCAAAAAATCGCATCAAAATACTGCATGTTTCACAACTTGTGGTCTCTTCAATATTCCCCATACATTTTCTATGGAAAATAATTTCCGCCATTTTGATTTTTTTTTCTCCTCATCGGATAGACCTCCGGGTCCTGATCACTTCTTGTCAAGAAACCTTTCTTCCATCTTTTATACTTTCCGAGATATCGACGAAGTTCGTATGGCAGCCATTTTGAATCCGCCATTTTGAAATTTTTTTCAGGTCACTGCCAATTGGATGACGTTTCAAATGACATTTGGTCGAGCACCCCCCACCTATCTCCGATACCCTGGCCGTGCTCTTCACCCGTCTTCGAAATCCTGAATCATCAGCTCTCTCCGTATTTTTCCTCCGAATGAATTTTTTTCTTCCATACGACCTCATTCACGAAAAAAAATTTTTTCATACAAAATTGTTCAGGAGAGGTGATCAATCAGTCAGTGAGTCAGTCAGTGGCCAATCAGCACAAGCAGCTATATATATAGTAACTAGTAGGGTGCGTGAGGGCGCGGGCCACATGTGGCCCGCGTGCGGTCTTCCCGCCCATAAAAGTATCGCCGTCATCTCACAATTGGAATCCGATTGGCAGTGGGCTGAAAAAATTACCTAGTAGCACGGTCATGGTTTTAAAGATAGTTAATTACTGTTCGAACAAAAAAATACGCTGAACCTCATCGGATGAGGTTCAGCGTATTTTTTGTTCAAACAGTCCTTAACTATCTTTAAAACCATGACCGTGCTTCTCAATCATCAACCTAATCCTAGATCATCATCTCTTTTCACATTTTTCTTTGGCAATTCACCGAAAAACTGCATCAATGCTGTGCATAATTATATTCGAAATGTATATTTTCTATGAAAAATAAATTCCGCCATTTTGATTTATTTTCTACCCATCAAAAACACCTTCGGGTCCTGATTACCTTTTGCTAAGAAACCACTCTCTTATCTTTTATACTTTCCGAGGTAGAACAACACGACATTAGTATGGCGGCCATCTTGAATCCGTCATTTTGGATTTTTTTCAGCTCACTGCCAATTGCATGAGGTTCCGAGTATTTTTTGTTTGCGCAGTCCCCACCTAACTATAATACCTTTCCCGTGCTCCTCGACCGTCTTAGAAACCCTCAATCATCATCACATTCCATATTATTCTCTGGAAGTTCTCTGAAGAACCACATCATACACTTGCAAAGTTTTCAAATTTTCGTCTCTTCAAAATTCTCCATACATTGTCTATGAAAAAAATAAATTCCGCCGTTTTGAATTTTTTTTCTATCCATCTAATAGAGCTTCGGGTCCTGATCACTTCTTGTCAAAAAACCGTTCTTCCATCTTTTATACTTTCCGAGATATCGACGAAATTCGTTTGGCGGCCATTTTGAATCCGCCATTTTGAATTTTTTTTCAGCTCACTGCCAATTGGATGACGTTTCAAATGACGTTTGGTCGAGCACCCCCCACCTATCTGCAATACCCTTGGCTGTGCTCTTCACCCGTCTCCGAAATCCTCAATCATCAGCTCTCTCCGTATTTTTCCTCCGAATGAATTTTTTTCTTGTATACGAAACGCATAGTGAAAAAAAATTTTTTCATACAAAATTGTTCAGGAGAGGTGATCAATGAGTCAGTCAGTGAATCAGCACGAGTAGCTATATATATATTAACTAGTAGGGTGCGTGGGGGCGCGGGCCACATGTGGCCCGCGTGCTGTCTTTCCCCCTATTTGCCTTACAACTTTAGTCTCAACATTCTTCATACATTTTCTATGAAAAAATAAATTCCGCCATTTTGAATTTTTTTCTATCCATCGAATAGACCTTCGGATCCTGATCAACTCTTGTCAGGAAACCGTTCTTCCATCTTTTATACTTTCCGAGATATCGACGAAATTCGAATGGCGGCCATTTTGAATCCGCCATTTTGATTTTTTTTTCAGCTCACTGCCAATTGGATGACGTTTCAAATGACATTTGGTCGAGCACCCCCCACCTATCTTCGATACCCTGGTCGTGCTCTTCACCCGTCTCCGAAATCCTCACTCATCAGCTCTCTCCGTATTTTTCCTCCGAATGAATTTTTCTCTTGTATACGAAACGCATAGTGAAAAAAAAATTTTTCATACAAAATTGTTCAGGAGAGGTGATCAATCAGTGAGTCAGTCAGTGAATCAGCACGAGTAGCTATATATATAGTAACTAGTTTTTCGCGTGGGGGCGCGGCCCGCTAAAGCGGACCGCGTAACTGCTTGTAGCAATTTACGTGGTCGCTCATACTCGGATTTAGCAAAAACTTTGGATTTTCTTATAGTAGGTACCCAGTCGCCATACAATTTAGTATGAAAAATTTTTTTCCGCCATTTTGAATTTTTTTTCTTTTCGATAGATAGAACTCTTCGTGCTGATCATTTCTTGCTAAGAAACCACTTTTCTATCTTTCATACTTTCTGAGATAGACACCCACGAAATTTGTATGGCGGCCATCTTTTTTTCGCCATTTTGAAATTTTTTTCAGCGCATTGGCGATTGCACGAGGTTTCGAATGACATTTGGTCGAGCACCCCCCACCTATCTTCAATACCCTGGCTGAGCCCTTCACCCGTCTCCGAAATCCTCAATCATCAGCTCTCTCCATATTTTTCACCGAGTCATTTCTTGACTTCTATACGAAGCCACAAGTGAAAAAAAAAATTTTCATACAAAATTTTACAGGAGGACATTTTGGGGAAAATCTCGAAAACTACCCCAAATGTGGCAACACTGCTTTTTTACTTAAGTACTGCCCGTTGGGTTACACAATCGGTTCATACATGTCGACTTTCCGAAATGTTGCCAAGTGCCTCAAAAACACGATCAAAATAATCAAAAAAATTAAATGAATACAAAATGGCCGCCACCGCATTTCACAGAAATGTTTCACATAGTTTAGTACTTTTCCTAGTAACTACAGGATATGCCTCTTCGTATTACATCTAAATTTTTCATCTCGCTCGCACCCAGGCGACATGATTGCCCCTGAAAAGTGACCATGTCGAAAATTACTTTTACTTTGATAGATTCCAATGTTGCCAGTGCCGGGCGACAAAAATATCCAAATGTCATTTGTACGAGTAAGGCACGTGATCGCTCATACTCGGATTTCGCAAAAAGTCCGTATTTCGATTTTTTAGTTTTTGGGGAAAATCTCGAAATTTCCCGAGAAATGGGGTAATTTTTTTTCCCCACTCAATACTTCGAGTCTGTACTCACGATCGCCCCATAGAAGTCGAAACGCTCCGATGTTGCCAAGTGTGTGAAATTTGAATTTTAAAATTGCGTTTTTTCGTACCTCAGACTGATTGGCCGCCAGAACAGGCGCCATCTTGGATTTTGAAAAATTACTCCCGTTCTGTCAAAATTCAGGATTATTGGGGGCGAAACAAGAAAAAATCATCATCCTCGAGTACCCCGTTTAGGATCTGTGGCGCCGCGGTTTGGGGTCGAAAAATGAAAAATTTTAAAAAACCACAGCTCGGCCGCCATCTTGTTTTTCCAAAATTTTCCATTTTTTCTATTAATCGTTTACTAATATCTACAATCGTTGCGAGTTTGAACGAAATCGGTCGGAAAACAAAAAAGTTACAGAAATCACGTCGGCCGCCATCTTGTTTTTCGGAAATGTCAGATTTTTTCCATACTCGAATCCCCCACCCGAACACATCCCCCATACATCATTATATCGTTTTCAGTCTCCTTCTGGGAGAACAATTGTATCAATCAGTCAGTGAGTCAGTGAGTCAGTGGTAATCGAGCTATATATATTATAATAATATAAAGTAGCGGTATGATGATGCAGAAGCGTAAAGACCCATTTACTAGGTATACAAGTGTAGTAATACTGGGTCTACTGGATCAACGACCAAAAACGAGCAAATAATCACGTTTTTTATAATATGGGAGCCCTCTTAAATCTTCATTTTATCCTATTTTTAGTATTTGTTGTTAAAACGGAAACAAAAATTCTATCATCTGTGAAAATTTCAAATGTGTAATTATCGTGGTTCAAGAGATAAAGCCTGGTCACAGACTGACGAACGGACGGACGAACGGTGAAGTCTCAGTAACAGGGTTGTTTACCCTGGTTCGGAAACTTAAAATGACATGAGGATTAGTGAGGTAACGGTGTCGCAAATTCAATGGTTTTTTCGACTCGGAGCACTTCACGTTCCGAGCATAACACCATTGCAGCCATTTCCACTCGTGACGTTTTGAAGCGTGATTTTCTTTTAATGAAATGAAATAATAGTTATAATAATGTATGATGAATAATAATTGCTATGTAGTTCTGTTTACAGCTGGAGCGTCGCATCTGCTGTAATCCCTCGAGGTGAACAGCTGCTCGCATCGGAGCACTTCACGTTGCGAGCATAACACCATTGCAGCCATTTCCACTCGTGACGTTTTGAAGCGTGATTTTCTTTTAATGAAATGAAATAATAGTAATAATAATGTATGATGAATAATAATGAGATGTAGCTCCGTTCACAGCTGGAGCATCGCATCTGCCGTAATCCCTCGAGGTGAACAGCTGCTCGCCTCGGAGCACTTCACGTTGCGAGCATAACACCATTGTAGACATTTCCACTCGTGACGTTTTGAAGCGCGATTTTCTTTTAATGAAATAAAATAATAGTTATAATAATGTATGATGAATAATAATTGCGATGTAGTTCTGTTTACAGCTGGAGCGTCGCATCTGCTGTAATCTCTCGAGGTGAACAGCTGCTCGCGCTCGACTCGGAGCACTTCACGTTACGAGCATAACACCATTGCAGCCATTTCCACTCGCGACGTTTTGAAGCGTGATTTTCTTTTAATGAAATAAAATAAAAGTAATAATAATGTATGATGAGTAATGAGATGTAGCTCCATTCATAGCTGGAGCGTCAAATCTGCTGTAATCCGTCGATGTGAACAGCTGCTCGCGCTCGACTCGGAGCACTTCACGTTACGAGGATAACACTATTATAGCCATTTCCACTCGTGACGTTTTGAAGCGCGATTTTCTTTTAATGAAATAAAATAATAGTTATAATAATGTATGATGAATAATATTTGCGATGTAGTTCTGTTTACAGCTGGAGCGTCGCATCTGCTGTAATCCCTCCAGGTGAACAGCTGCTCGCGCTCGACTCGGAGCACTTCACGTTACGAGGATAACACCATTGTAGCTATTTCCACTCGCGACGTTTTGAAGCGCGATTTTCTTTTAATGAAATAAAATAATAGTTATAATAATATATGATGAATAATAATTGCGATGTAGTTCTGTTTACAGCTGGAGCGTCGCATCTGCTGTAATCCCTCGAGGTGAACAGCTGCTCGCCTCGGAGCACTTCACGTTGCGAGCATAACACCATTGCAGCCATTTCCACTCGTGACGTTTTGAAGCGCGATTTTCTTTTAATGAAATAAAATAATAGTTATAATAATGTATGATGAATAATAATTGCGATGTAGTTCTGTTTACAGCTGGAGCGTCGCATCTGCTGTAATCCCTCGAGGTGAACAGCTGCTCGCCTCGGAGCACTTCACGTTGCGAGCATAACACCATTGTAGACATTTCCACTCGCAACGTTTTGAAGCGTGATTTTCTTTTAATGAAATAAAATAATAGTAATAATAATGTATGATGAATAATAATGAGATGTAGCTCCGTTCACAGCTGGGACGTCGCATCTGCTGTAATCCCTCGAGGTGAACAGCTGCTCGCCTCGGAGCACTTCACGTTGCGAGCATAACACCATTGTAGACATTTCCACTCGCAACGTTTTGAAGCGTGATTTTCTTTTAATGAAATAAAATAATAGTAATAATAATGTATGATGAATAATAATGAGATGTAGCTCCGTTCACAGCTGGGACGTCGCATCTGCTGTAATCCCTTGAGGTGAACAGCTCTTCGACTCGGAGCACTTCACGTTGCGAGCATAACACCATTGCAGCCATTTCCACTCGCGACGTTTTGAAGCGTGATTTTCTTTTAATGAAATAAAATAATAGTTATAATAATGTATGATGAATAATAATTGCGATGTAGTTCTGTTTACAGCTGGAGCGTCGCATCTGCTGTAATCCGTCGAGGTGAACAGCTGTTCGCGCTCGACTCGGGGCACTTCACGTTACGAAGATAATACCATTGTAGCCATTTCCACTCGCGACGTTTTGAAGCGTGATTTTCTTTTAATGAAACAAAATAAAAGTAATAATAATGTATGATGAATAATAATTGCGATGTAGTTCTGTTTACAGCTGGAGCGTCGCATCTGCTGTAATCCGTCGAGGTGAACAGCTGTTCGCGCTCGACTCGGGGCACTTCACGTTACGAAGATAATACCATTGTAGCCATTTCCACTCGCGACGTTTTGGAGCGCGATTTTCTTTCAATGAAATAAAATAATAGTTATAATAATGTATGATGAATAATAATTGCGATGTAGTTCTGTTTACAGCTGGAGCGTCGCATCTGCTGTAATCCGTCGAGGTGAACAGCTGTTCGCGCTCGACTCGGGGCACTTCACGTTACGAAGATAATACCATTGTAGCCATTTCCACTCGCGACGTTTTGAAGCGTGATTTTCTTTTAATGAAACAAAATAAAAGTAATAATAATGTATGATAAATAATAATGAGATGTAGCTCCATTCACAGCTGGAGCGTCGCATCTGCTGTAATCCGTCGAGGTGAACAGCTGCTCGCGCTCGACTCGGAGCACTTCACGTTACGAGGATAACACCATTGCAGCCATTTCCACTCGCGACGTTTTGAAGCGTGATTTTCTTTTAATATCCACTAAAAACATTGTTGCATTCTGAATTCTGAACACAATATAAGGATGCCCTTTGCGGTCGCATTTTCATACAGTTATTACTTACGTGTACGAAATATATTAATAATTGTAAAGATACATTACTCTTTCACCGATTAAACGTGAACATGTGGAGGGGCGTTCATTTTTAGGGTTTCGTACCCAAAGGGTAAAAACGGGCCCTTATTAAAGAGACTTCGCTATCCGTCCGTCCGTCTTTCACCAGGTTGTATCTCTTGAACCGTGATGGTTAGTCACTAATTTTCACAGATGACGTATTTCTGTTACAGCTATAACAACACATACAAAAAATATAATCAAATAAACATGAAATGGGGCTCCCATACAAAAAACGTGACTTTTTGCTTGTTTTTGGTCGTTGATCCAGTACCTAGGTACTTTTGCTTCTGAGATTAAAATACTATAAGTAAATATACGTAAGTAAGTTCTAAGAACCTAAGAAACCTAAGTAACCTAAGAAAACATTTCGCTTTAGAATAATTCAATTGAATTATTTTCTCTTCACATATAGTATCTCATATCACATTATATTAGAAACTATGACGTTCTTGTGAACTTCTTCAGCTTTTCTTGAACGAGTACTGTATTTTACTTGAGTTTAACTTCAACAAACTAATACGACTTCTTGAACTGCACTATACTATCTCAGGAATGTAGATATTAATATGGAACGGAAATTACAAAGTTAAGACTTAAGACAAAATGGTATTGTCATAATTAAAAATCTTCTTTCAGGTGAAATTAATACTTTATGTGCGAATAGTAGGTATTATTTGAACCTTAATTGCGCCTTTACCCTGGACATCAAAAGGCAAAAACCAATTTAGTCTGTGGCGTTTGTTTGGTTTGTCGCACAATATCGCTGTATAGAGGGAAATATTATAAAGGCGGGGCAAAGGTCACTAGGGCACATAAAATACGCATTCTAATATCAACGAGTAACACTTTTACGTCTCCGTATACTTCATCATTCATCATCATCATTTCAGCCTGCGGACGTCCACTGTTGAACATAGGCCTTCCCAAGTGAGCGCCACCACACCCTGTCCTCAGCCTTCCTCATCCAGCCGCTTCCCGCCACCCGCTTAATGTCGTCGGTCCAACGAGCTGGAGGACGCCCCACGCTACGCTTACTTGTACGCGGTCTCCACTCCAGGACTTTTCGGCTCCACCGGCCATCGCCCCTGCGACACGCGTGACCTGCCCACTGCCACTTCAGCTTGCTAATGGTTTGGGCTATGTCAGTGACCTTGGTTCTCCTGCGGATCTCCTCATTTCGGATTCTATCCCTCAGGGAAACTCCTAACATAGCCCTCTCCATGGCCCGCTGCGCGACTTTGAATTTGTGGATCAGGCCGTGTGTGAGTGTCCACGTTTCAGCGCCATACGTGAGGACGGGAAGAACGCACTGGTTGAAAACTTTAGTTTTCAGGCATTGAGGAATTGACGAGGAGAAGACTTGATTCAATTTACCGAATGCTTATATATACTTAATATAATACCTCTATACTTAATATACCTAAAGATTCAGAGAAGTATAGGACACTAGAATATAACGTAACCATTTTTGCTTCCGTACCCAAAGGGTAAAAATCAGGATTCTATTACTAAGACTCCGCCTTCCGTCTGTCCGTCTGTCCCTTGAACTATGATAGTTCGGCAGTTGAAATTTTCACAGATGATGTATTTCTGACAACAAATACCTAAGACAGAATAAAATAAATAATTAAGTTGGCTCTCATACGACAATTTTTTTGCCATTTTTCCATGACTGCCCAAAAAAGGAGTGTAATGTTTTTTAGGGTTCATGTATGTATGTATGTGAGTTTCTATATTCCACCATAACTTCCGAACGACTGAAGAGATTTATATAGATTATATTAAGAGAGATCCTTACATCATTCCGAATAACAAAGGCTATATTTTTTTATGGAAAATGTCATTTTACCGCAGGTCATGCGTGTATTTTTATTATTTACTTGTAATAGATATTGGTACAGAACTTGGCCTTTTTTTACTATAAAAGTTACTAGAGTGCAATCTCGCCTGATGGTAAGTAAAATTGTGTCCAAAAATGTTGTTGTTTTAACTTAGAAAGGTAAGTAACTACCAAAGATCGTTAATAGCATCGCACCGGAATGCTTAATCGCTTGAATCCGGGACGGTGGTACCTAAACTAGAACCTAACTTAAGTTATATAATTCACTGTAAGCAATATATTGATAAGATACAAGACTACCGAATGATCCGATGGATGTTGGGCACACATTATTAAGACCCTTATTCTTTAACTTCTAAGCTACATATTTAGAAATTGAATTTGTATCCTGTGTGTCAATTGCAAGTTTTCTTCAAAATGTTTTATTTCTTTCAATCACTAAAGCGGCAATGTATATCGAACGATAAGCAAGAAAGCTGAATGGCTTTCACTGAGTTAGCGTATAGCCCCTGTGGTGTTGAGCGATGAATGATGAATGATATAGTCGAAGTTGAAGGCTATTTTAATTTGAAAGGGATTAGTAACAGTCTAATAGCCCTAAGTCCTTCACCTTTCTACCACAGAACCGCGAGACGTCGAGAGAAGTGGCATCCTATGCTGTTGATGTCCAGCTTACTCGTACGAAAAGTTTATCTTCCACCTTTCTGATACAAACTGCTAAGGTGTAGAATAGCCTTCCAGCTTCCGTGTTCCCAGCCAAGTACTATCTGGCATGCCTTCAAAAGAAGAGTGAATAGGTATTTTCTACCCAAGCGCGCTCCAATTTGGACCTCATCATTTCTGTCCATCAGACATGATTGTAGTCAAGCGCAAGCCTATCAATTATAAAAAAAGTAAAATCCGTAAGCAACAGACCAATCTTTTTTATGAACATAAGTAGCTGACCCGTCAAACGTTGGTTTGCCAAGTAAATTATATTTCTCAATTAGGGTAATGTTAACGTCCTACTCTCAGAAATACCGACTACACAAAAAAACATAAAAATCTCTCAAGACGTTTGAGGTTTTTTGGACACAGGAATTTTATATATCAGAGATATTAAATTGTGTTGTGCTATTAGTCCACAAATCAAATTCTTAAAATAACGCCCTAGCTACGAATCAATACTTATCATGACATGAAAATATAATGTAGGTCACGCCAACTTTCTAACGATTCGACTGTCATTTAAAAATTGACACAAAATAGCAGGCTCGTTTTGTGAGCTCATCTCACTCCAAACGAAAAATATTCGCCTGAGTTACGATTCTCAATGCATCTTTGGTACGCTGGTCACCTTTTGCTTAACGCTTTAATTATGTGTAAACCGTTGATGGGTGCGAGAGGCAACATTTCTTGAGAATATAAGAGAAACGCAATGTTTACCTAATTACTAAAAACTAAGCCAGTAATAAAAAAATCTGAGCGCTCTAGATCTTATTACTACCGACACAAATTAAAAAAAAAATACAAAGGGTATCCGTACGGTATCCGATATAGCCATCTTCCATGACAAAATAGTATGCAGCGGTATATAACTTTATAGCTTAGACGCTGAACATAAGATTGTATTTGCGAACAGGTGCGTGAAAGAGATCTATGATCGAATGACTCCTACGTAAAGACGTCTGACGCCTTCTTGCGGAACCCTAATTTTGTGTCCGACCCTAAGTTTGAGTACGAGATATCGAGAGTTCGAGGATACCGAATGCTTGAAATGTTCTTCAAAACCCCAGCGGGCGTCCAAAGATAATCCCAGGTATTTGGGATATTTGCCCACTTGGACATCTCTTCAACTTACAAAAATAGGTCAAGCTGTTTTGGAGGCTAGGCGTTTGGTACACTAGAATTTTATTTATTAGATTATTATTTTTATTAAGATAGCAAACGTTGCTTTGCTATTTAGGGTATGGAGGAAAATAGTTTACCAACTATTCTCAGATCTACCGAACGGAGAAAAAAAATTTCGAGCCGTTTCGGAGGAGTTTGGTTACAAACACTCACGAGAATTTTATGTATTGCTGACCAGGCAAAAGTTGTTTTGCCATTAGGGATATTAAAATAGCTTACGATCTACTCTTAAACCAACCGAACATACAAAGAAAATTTTATTACATCGGTCGAGACGTTTAGGAGGAGTTTGGTAACGAACACGAGACGCGAGAATTTTATATATTAGACTAGCTGACCGGAAAAACTTTGGTTTGCATTTTAGGGTATGAAGGTAGCATACCACTGAGGCCTACCGAACGTAGACGAAAAATTTTATAAGAATCGGTCGAGCCGTTTCGATGGAGTTTTGTATCAAACACTGACACGAGTATTTTACATATTAGAGAAAACTAAGTGACCTGGCAAATGTTGTTTTGTTATTATGGCAATAAAAAGTAACTTACGACCTACTGTCAGACCTACAGAACTTACGCAGAATATTGCATAACATTAATCGATCGAGCCGTTTCGGAGGGACACGCGAATTTTATACTTTTTATACACGATGGAAAACAAGGAGTGCAAAAGAGTGAAGCAAGTTCTAGAGAATTTTTCGCCGAGTGGACCGGAGAGGTGCAAATGTTATCCGTGATGTTATCATGAATAGATTGAATAGAAAATCATGCGTCATTTCGCTAAAGGAGCTCTTTCGCCCCTCGATGTGGAGTAACAAGTTCGACCCAGATACGCGCCGGAGTTACGATTCTCGACTGTATTTTCTGTACCTACAAGTACCTACTCTTCGGCATTTTTAGAAGCGTTGAAGCATAGAAAAAATATTCAAACTTACATCGTTGAGGGTGCGCACATTTTGTTTAGTTTTTCCATATGCTTCAATAATTCTCCGTTACGCACACTTTAATAAAAGCCGTTGACCAATGTTAATGGCTTACACTGCCCCACCAAACGTAGTTTCACCATTCTCAAGTACCGGTATAACGTCCTATCCTCAAAATAAATAAATAAATCGTTTATTTATTTATTTATGTAATCGTTTCATCATTTTTTTTTTACTTATGATAGGCTTGCGCTTGACTACAATCATGTTTGATGGACAGCAATAATGAGCTTGCCAGAAAGCACCCAGATTATACTTGGCTGGGAACACAGAAGCTAAGCTATAAATATACGACATATTTGACGATCGAATGGCGTAGCGGTAGCGAACCTGCCGTCTGCGTCGGAGGTCGTGGGTTCGATTTCCACTACTGGTAAACGTTTGTCTGATGATCATGAATGTTTTCCAGTGTGTGGGTGCATTTCAAAATGTTACATTTATGTATGTTAATATGTGTGTATATTTATCAGTTATCTTGTACCCATAACACAAGCTATCGCTTACTTTGGGGCTAGATTGCGAGGTGTGTAATGTCCTGATATACCTAATATATATATTTGTTTATTTATATAACACAATGTATACAGGTGATAATTCTCAGTAAAACTTATATACATGTAGCAAGATCAAGATCTAACTATCCCAGCTAGATTTTGTGAATCTGTATTAACAAAAAAAACAGTTTTGGATGAGTTTTGAGGGCTTTAGTTTGTTTTACTACTTTCAGTGATACAAGACTTTTATATATAAGACAATTTTGTTATGCAATTTTTTTATACAATGAAGTTACAAAAGAGAATAGAATTTATACCTTGTACTGTAAAATTATAATAGCAGCCCGAGGCGCGGCTAGTTAAATTCACGTCAGTTTTGTAATCTCACGTTGCAACTGACGTTTTTTTTCATTTGAAAGCTAAATGCTTATAAAATAACTAAATTTTACACTATAACTAAATATAAAAGTTTCCACATCAATTAGGTTTGAGTAGGTACTCGGTTGCAACCGATTGTGTTCTTTGAGAATTGTTTAAAGTTCCTCTCACTCTAGAAAAGAGATCCTTTATACTTGAGTTGAGGAGCTGCTTTGATCACAGTTTAAACATCGATCACAGTTCGACGAGAGTTTGAACTTTAAAGTGCTCAAAAGTTTTTCGTGCCTTGCACTTTGCTGTAGTGTATATAGTTTTTGAATGAAAGATAGGTACGTAAAATTGGCAGGAGATAGGTATGTTCTCATAGGTGCACATGGGGTTTGTCTCAAAATGGGATAGATTTGTCACAGCTTTCACCAAGAAAATGCGTAGTTTTTTTTAAACAATATACACTAGCGCTTGCCTGTGATCACACCTGATGGAAAGTGATGACACAGACTAAGGTGGAACGCGCTTGCGTAGGAAATGCCAATTCACTCTTGATTTGAAGGCGCCGAAGTTGTAAGATAAGGGGAAAGACAGGGAGTGAATTCAAGACCTCTGCAGTGCGTATCAGGAACGAGAAATCAAACCGCTTCGTACGCGTCTTTGGTACGTCAACTATCTATACACCACCTTTGAAAATAATTATTACACACCTTAGAGAATATTATGGAGGATCTTAGGAACGAAGTCTAAACCACTATCGTATCATTAGTAAAATAGCACTACCCAAAATAAGAACGTAAAATCGAAAAGTTAATCTCTCCAAGCGATAATAACTGTTCAAGGAAACTTTTAACCGTACCTATTCCTACTTAGATTACTTTTTGTTATTGAAACGGTCGACACCCGGCACGGTTCTCGGCTACTCTAGTTACCGTGAAATGATTGCTTGAGGAAAGAAATTTAATAAGGAAGTAGTAAAAAACAGAATAAGGTCGAAGACAGACTAATGCGAAATCCGATAGGAAAATTTTCTTCTATTCATTTTTTGTGACCTTTTGGATCTCAAAAGATGGTATCTAGGGGTCAAACTCATGTAGAATATATTTTATGATAACCAAATCAACAAGTTTTTAGGACAAAATTCCTCCAAGACCGGCTATTTTTTTGCGGAACAAATGCAAACTTTGACGCAGCAAACGTTGTTTTGCCATTAAGGATATTTAAAAAAAACTTACGACCTAATAAACCCTCCGACAGAAAGTTCCATAACGAAGCGATCGAGCCGTTTCGGAGGAGTTTGGTTACAAATACTGGCACGAGAATTTTTTATATTAGATAGATTACGAATATGATAAGATTTAAGAACCATTCCTTTTTGGTCAGGATTTTAGCCAAAAAATCCATTACTTCACTGAATGCGAAAAATGGGTGTTTTTTGAGACGGAACCCTGCAAATGACTACTTACTTCTACTGTATGGTAGTTCAAAACCGTTTAACTGTAGGTGTGGAAAGCCACTAACGAGTAAAGTAGCACTGTAATCAACACACTTTACTGTAAAAAGCTTTTTACAAGAATACTGCAGTGTGGTAATATTATAAGGGCGATCATGTTAATTACTGTTTGTTTTATATTTATCGCGTATTTTTTGTACGTGACTACTTTGATTCCCTATAGAGAAATTACAAAATATATTTTTAGGGTCCCGTACCTCAGAAAAAATACGGATCCTTAGAAGTCCATCTGTCTGTCCGTCACGACTCTTTATTTCAGTAAATATTAAAGATCTCCACATGAAATTTGATGTACAAAATCAAGAAATATTGAACAATTTATAAAAAACGCCTTTCTAATGATCTAATGTGGTTTCTTTTTAATTTGTTTAGGCAAATGAATAAATCTCAATAAAAATCCGCCCGCTTGCGCCGCCCCTCGGATGCTGCCGCCCTGGGCCATGGCCCACTTGTCCCTAGGGTAAATACGCCACTGCCTGATAGTTTTTCATTTATGGGGTAAAATATCGAAAAAAAATCGGAATGTACGGAACCGGTCAACAAAGAGCTTTTGGTGTGTAGCATTTTTAACACGATATTTATATAGTGTTAGTGTAGTAGTACTTTAGTAAGCACGGTACAGAATTATATGGGATGAGTTTTATCATGTAATAAAATGAAATATCAGTCTTATATTTTCAGACTGTATCCTGTCCTCATCAGTAGATACCCGCTTCATTATAGCCGTTATATCGACAGCACCCAACTGACTGGATTACGTCAATAAATCAACCCTTTTCCTAAACCTTCGTTAACTTTGCACTGTCATGAATTTGTAAACTTTGCTCTGATTTATGGGAGCGGGTATATTACCTGAAGGGATAAAGAGCGACTGTACACTAACCCGATATTTCAAAGAAATAGTCCATTGTACCTAAATACGGTATTTTACTCAATTTTTTGATACTTTATGGTGAAATAGAATACAAATAATGACATATTATATTAACAAAAAAGAACTAATCCGACACGGTCCAAAGTACGAAATTACAAGCATTAATTGAATTTTTGGTAACAAAAATTATCATGAGAATTTTATACATTAAGAAAGAGATGCTAAGATAGGTATCTAATAATAATACAAGAGCGTCGAGTATATTAAAGGTACGTAAAAAGTTGGTGAAGTAACTTATGACCCACCTCCAGTCGACGGTAGACTGTGTCACAAGTGATCGCAATATAACGAAGACGGGTCCGTAATTAAGGCCTAAGGAGCTCACAAATCGTGGGGGATAGACGGCATTAGTTTCAATAGCATTAGGGCTGGCTTACGCTGTTGTAAACTGAGAGAAAAGTCTGCGATCTCAACTTCAACTTATGGTAAGCGGTTTTAAAAGAAGAAGCGCATTACGTTTAATATTATACTTAAAATAAAATAAAAAAATAAAAATAAAAAAGAAAGCCTTTATTTTCCCAAAAGAACTGACTACTTAAAACAGGAAGGTAAATATTATAGGTACAGAAGATTACGAACAGTTGTTTTACTTAAAATAATTAGAACTAATGATACATACATTTATATATTATATTGAAATTATGAAAATTTGACTAAGAAAACATACAATATTTAGTTTTACAAGCTGACTTTTTCTTTTGTTTTTCCAAGTAAGCAAGCAAGATATTATACAAAAAAATAGAGTACAGTGTCTACAAGTTTGTGCTCAATACCTATTTAGAATACAGATATCATTTAATATTACTTGTAATAATCTAATTTTTCCTTTTTCTGAAATCTATCTGCGCTTTCACGTGCAGGGTCGCCATTCTAACAGGGTCTTTGAGCTCAGTGCCCTGTCTATTGCCACTTTAGGTTCGCGATAATATGTTGAGCGATGTCGGTGACTCTGGTTTGTCTGGTGCAGTGTTGGCAGACCTCCAACCAGATGTACTGACGTCTGACGACATTAAAAGAGTCGCTGGAAGGCGCTGGATACAAGTATAGCGCAGGACCGTGGAAATCATTGTAGGAGGCCTTTGTCCAGCAGTGGACGTCCGTGGGCTGAAAGGAATGAACTAATGAACGAAATCTACCTACAAGTAGTAGAGTGGTATCCATTTAGGACCTATCATTTTAGAAACTACATTGCTAGACGGTATCAGGCACATCGAGCCAATTTAGAGATTAAAATGAAACACTGAACTTTTTTGTGCCAACTTTTATTTAAAGACTGTATACTGCCACTGCAGTAACTATGACAGAAAGGTGACCGAAAAGTCCTAATTTCCATAGGTTTTAAAGCTTATAGATTCATTATTATTTTCAGGACGTTCGTGATAATGAGCGGGGTCAGCGGCTCAAAAGTAATCCGCACCTCGCCCCCGACCTGCCTCGTGCCCTGTGCCACAGGCTTTACAATACAAAAAAGGACATTTAGGTTAAGCGTGCTTCCCCAAAATCCCCACGAGATCCGCTCTAATTTAATTACGCCATTTGATGACGTCATCATAGCCGACTCCGACCTTTGTTTTATTTAAGCCCGCGGGCTCTGTCGGCTATCAAATGACTCGTGGCATTGAAAAATTGGCAGCCATTTTCCTAATTTGAGCTTAAACATTTTGATTATTGGACGTGAGGCGAGATGGGGAGCTTTGACGTTGCGTCGCTTTTTAATAAAGGTTTAAGGGGCCGTGACGGCAGATTGAATTTTGACGGCTTTTTTCATTTCGCAGTTTGATGTAAAGGGAAGCTAATTAAGTAACCTTTTCTTGACAGAAATAGGTACTTATTGTAGGTACCTACTTAATCAGAAAGGGTTTAACTTATAGTTCAAAACTTCAAGCAAAATGACTTGAAGTTTTGAGCTAGAGTTTTTAAGGTAATGTTAGCAGATACTTTATGAAACTAACGTTTAAAATATAATGTTTAAAACCGGAAACTGTTACGAGTTCTGTCCTAGATAGGTAGATATAATTGTTATCCATGTCAACCGTTATTTAAGGTCACGAGTTTCTTCTCATAATGAGAAGGGTTTGACCACAACCCACCAAGCTGGTCAAGTGCGGGTTGGCGTGCTTCACACACCTTTAGGACACCTCCACACCTTCCCACATAATTATAACTCCCAAAAGTCACAAACTTCGCACGAATCTTAATATAATGATGCCTATACTTATGTAAAAGATGAATTATTGTCCTCCCATCCATTCCTAAGTTAAGCAAGCTGAGTTACAAAAAATATATAAGAAATAATTTTTGATTCAAGACCGAGGCTTAGCAACTTATCTCAATTTTGTTGGAAATACAGCCTAGTATCTCGTTAGTAATAAGCGATAGAAATATCACTTGATAATTTGGCAAAGCTTCCAGCGTTCATATTTTATACGTATTGTATCACAGCGTAAAATTAATGAAAGCTTTGGCGAGAATAATAATTAGAAAGCTCACTGTATAAGCAGCTGTCTAAAGTTCGAAGAATTTGGGTTGCGTGACAGTGAGTGTATAAGTGAGTCCGTGAGTCTCTCAGAGAGTGAGACTTAAGGATTTTAAGTATTCGAAATGCATTAAAAACCAAAATATGTTATCAGCTGTGCGCAATCGCACTGACCTAACCTAGCCTAACTAAATGTACAAAAATCAAATACTAATTTACTATACCAACAACTTTCAATTCAATTTTTAATCTTTGGCTTTACGTTGTACCGAGACGTTGTCCTAAATAGGCAATAGTTTTTCGCCACTGTCGCAATGGAGAGGAACCGAATTCCTAGGTCCTATCAATAGGTTTCAATAAAATTAGTGACAGCCGTTTATTTTCACTGATAGTTGATTCGATTACCATCCGGAGTAATGTTTTATCTTCAACCTATTCTTGCCTACTTCATCTCCATGTAACGTTCGTTATTTCCATCCTATATATTTTAGTATGAATAAGTGCTACGTTGTTGGCAACTAAAAGTTAGCTTGGACCATTCGTAGATGTCACGTCAGCTCGCATCGGACGACATTCAATTTCCGATAGTTGGAAAACTATATGGGAGTCGGGAGTGTACTACACGCAATATAGCGCCGGTTTTCACTTACATCGAACGAAAATACACTACATATCTCAAAACCACAGCGTCATGTTAATATGCGAAAATGTATTTGTTCGCTTAGGGCTTATAAACTGTTAAAAATAGACAATAGACGTATACACAGGACCTGGCGGACCGCGCAAAAAAATATCACCAGCTTACTGGTGTCAAAAAAGTTTGTTTTGAAACCAACGGCGTCAGTTGTAAGCCGACAGCAGTATTGTTATAGTCTATGGACCACGGTCTACGCCACAGATCCCTTCACTTAGTAGTCCGCACGCGCGTTTTCACAGGGACGGTTTCCGCCATATTGTGGCGTATTAGCGGGAAATTTGACAGATGGCGCTACTTTTTTCTTGTATGAATAAGGTTAACGTAAAAAGTTCTAATGGGTTCATTTCAATGGAATAGACACTTTTAAAATTTTTTTTGAAAAGAAGTGGTAGGCAAAAAAGCAGTGCCTAATAGAATACGAATGTAAGGACATACCTTAGCCGTCGAATCAGAAACGCGGACGACAAACGTTTACATTTGGTTGGATTGTCAACCTATCGATGATGCTATTATGCTTATCCGTGTCATCGTCGTGTGTTGCCGATAAGCAAAGTTACGTAAGTAAAGTAGGCAAATTCGCGAGCCAAAGCTTGCTTTGTGTTATATCAGCAGATGTGTTCGCGATCGTACAAGCCTGATTACTGAACAAAGGCATTCTGCCATAATGAAATACTTGCCGCCTACCGTTTATGTTAGAACAGTGGTTTATTGGATGCCTTTTCCTAATGGAGTTTTGTGATTAAAGTTTATTATTATAGCACTTGTGTACTTTATATCCTAACTTTATGGGCTTCTTACCTGATGAGAAATGATGATGTGTCTAAGAAAAAATACGTTTACCTGAAGATCGATAGTCACCCTTACTTTTAATAAACAAGTTCCAACTGTCCGGGAACAAATATTATATCTCGAGGGAGCGTTGCAAACCCTATTTTCCGCTGATGGAATAAAATTCTAAAGTATGGGAATGACAGTTGTCAACAATAAAAACAAATGAGTGGCGTAATCAATTTGTTGATCAGATATATTTTTGGTTTTCATTCCACAAGCATACCAAAATCGTAGAAAAAAAATTGAAACGAAATTTGATGCTAATAGAAAGTCGAAAATCACTAGTTTATTTAAACTGGATGGCTTTTAAAGATGTATACAATAAACATATTAGAACCGTCCATAATGGCTTCACAAAAAATCAAAACACTACTTTTATAGGGTTGGGGTCAAATAATCTTAACAATGCAAGAGTAAAAATTTCCTTAATCACCACCTACAATTTTCTCATCACAACGCTTTAACCGGGTCGGTCGTAAACCCTCCGGTCCCAGCACGCATCCAGTTTCATCCAGCATTCCAACATTGCATTCCATTCCATATTAGACACAAGAACTTTTATGTTATACTAGCCTGGTCGCCATCTGCTTTGCCCGGATGATACCCTGAAAGTATCAAAATCCTTTAATTCCCCTGATCTAATTATGAAGGGAACTTCTGAGAAAATATTAGCTTTTCTGGATAAATACATGGGCTACTTTAAATCCCAAAAAAAAATCATGGTGCCCACGGGATTTGTGAAAACCTGAAATTCACGCTATTGGAGCCGCAGAGAGTAGATGAAAGGTCATTTCCACAAAATATTTTTCACAATTTTATTTCACAACTTTGGTAGCGTGATAAGTATTTATACCCATGTCAAATTGCAGATTTCTAGTAATAATAGTCTCTGAGCTGAACCCCGGTCGGACAGACAATCAGACGAACAGACGAAACTATATGGGTTCCTCATTTACTAAGGAACCCTAAATAGTAGGTACACATTATCAAAGTTATAATATCATCACACTAATATCGTAAAGGCGACAGTTTGTGTGGTGTGTATGTATCTTTGTTACTCCTTCACGTTGCAACTATTCAACCGATTTGGCTGAAATTTGGAAAGGCTGAAAACCCTGGATCAAAACATAGACTACTTTTTAGCCCGGGAAAATCCATGGTTTCCATGGGAATTATGAAAAACTGATATTCACGCGGCCGGAGCCGCAGGCGTGCGCTAGTATTTTATATTTTTGCTGCTGAAAGCCAACTTATTTATTTATTTTCTATGTACTACAACTGTAATCGGAACACGAAATGGAATGTTACGCGAACTTTTAGCAAACTTATAATGAAATTACACATCTTGTAATAGAGTTCAAGGTTTGTTTGTAGGTGCTCATTAAAAGTTTCTGAAGCAAAAATGTCGATTTAAAACTTATAATGAACAAAGAGGTAATTTGGCACGCTTGTTTATATGATGGAAAGTGAGCTCCCGTGGGAAGGTTTCATTTTTATTTATGTACACTGCACAGTGTTGTATAACTGTCTAAGACCCATAGAGTAGAGTCCATGTTTGTCTGACAGTATTTCGTATTCATCATCATCATCATATCAGCCTGCAGACGTCCACTGTTGAACATAGGCCTACCCAAGTGAGCGCCACCACACCCTGCGTCCTCAGCCTTCCTCATCCAAACGAACTGGGGGGTGCCTCACGCTGCGCTTACTTGTACGTGGCTGGTATTACTATTTAATAAATGATACTTACGCTTCCATTTTACACTTAAAATTTTACAATTTATTTCATGACCAGAAAATATTTTTCAAATCCCGAATTTGCTAGACCTTATTTTCTATTTGGCTTCTTTTTTGGTCACATGTTGACAACGTTTAAGACCTGTCTTATGGAAGCGGTGTTAATTAAAATTATTTTCATTCTCATTTCAGTGATCGGACGGCAGAACATCAAACAGGATTGGCAGGTCGCTTGGTATAGCGTATAATGTGGTATGAAATGCTCAAACCAATTTCGTCGACCTGTTGATGCAAATGGGGACCTGTCAACGCTAATGGACTTATATTTATCGAGCATGAAACGCCAATTTTGGGTCAATTTGCGATAACTTGTCTATAGCCGAAGCACGGCTATTTCGCCTTTATTAACGTTCTAGCTCTAACATATTTCTTGTCTGGGGTTTTCGAGTAATAGAATATCGTATCAAAATTATCACACCCGGCGGGATTTGATCCCACGTTACTCCAGATATCGCGGCTGGGTGCTCTCCCACTAAGCCACGGGTACCCATGCAAACGAGACGATAATTTTGTATAATTTATAGCAATAACATCTTTAAACACCAATAACGTCTGTAAAACACTAGCTTTAACAAAATGATTCAATAACAGATCCTCATTAAACAACTTGTAGCGTGACTTATAAGGCTGGGGATAATCTGCCAACCCTGGGGAATTATACTGTATCTTTTTGTCAACGAGATGACATTTTATTATCATAATGTTGTATCAATGTCACGTAACGATTTATTATGTATTTCTATTGTGTCACAATACAAATTTATCCACGAGACAATCATGACATTGATGATCGTGTACGCAGTGGCAGTTTGAACTTAGAAGGCCAAGATTCAAATCCAAGCAGATTTAATTTATTGGAACAAAAGTAAAAAAAGTTAGCGATAGTTCGTTTAGATTTTTCGAATTTTGTTCCAGTTCTATACGTCCCAACGTAACGCTATTTGTCACTTAGCTCAGGCAGCAAGAGCTCTAGTTGTATGACATAATATTGCGATACGATAGGTTGAACGATAATTGAACCAAATTCAAAAAATGAGGAATTCACGTGTGAACACACAAAGCTCACGTGATCTTTAGCGATCATTTTCATACGTTTTTTGAATTTCGTTTCATTTCCATTCCATCTATCGTATCGAAATATGCCTAGAGCTGCTGTACTGACTGACAACAATAAAATCTCACAGGGCGTAGCACTCACTAAGAGTAGAACAGTTCGATCAACCTAACCGGACAATAACGATAACAACTTAAGTTAGTTGTTATCGTTATTAGGGTGACGAGCTAGTTTAGTTACGTAAATCGCTGAGGGTGTAGTTAGAATGACCTGTTGATCTCATTTTGTCCTGTAGCTGGCGGTGTGCCAACTGCCCTGGCGCGATTTTCACTCGACTCAGAGGGCTTAGTGCAGGTTTTTGTACGAATTTCGCATTGCACAAACGAATCGAATTCCACCATACATTTACAGCCAGCGCCGTCTATTGACAACCGCATTACAGCTACTATCTTCGTTCATTTCAGTTCATTTATTCAATTCGTTATTTTTTTTGTAAATAAATAAATATCAGCACTTTTCACACATCGCAATCTAGCCCCAAAAGTGAGCGATAACTTGTGTTATGGGTACTAGATAACTGATAAATATAAATACATATTATCATGTACATAAATATATTGAAAAACACCCAGACATTAAAGGTTATTCATGCTCATCACACAAACATTTACCAGTAGTGGGAATCAAACCCACGACCTCCGACGCAGTCGCAGACGGCAGGTTCGCTACCGCTACGCCATTAGGTCGTCATGTTCAGAAACCTGTACTAATCCCTTATTCTAGCGAAGTTTTCACTTGACTCAGATTTCAGGACACGTCACTAAGTATTTTCCTTCGTCTTAGTGATGATTTATGCAAGACCACGGCAGACGCGAGCAGTGCTCTATAAATGCGTGGATTTTACAATTTACTATATAATGTATAGGTAATTTAAAAATGCACGTTTCTTCTACTACATTATTCTTTCAACGTAAAGGCGTAAATACGTGGAGAGGCGTTTATTTTTAGATTCAACTATCTATAACATTGATTGAAGCAGTTATGCTACTAATTTTTAAGCGGTTATACGAGAGGTTTTATAAGCTAACGCTTTCAGCCTTTTGGTCTGCAATAAAAATTTCGCTCGCCAATGTAGAGGTGAAGATAATATAAATATCTTTTAAGCAAGTTCAAGTTCTTGCATACAATCGTCAATAGTTTCCAATTTTTAAATTGGGTCAAGTGTGGTCTGATCGACAGCTTTGGTTGCGGCGTTCCGGTGCGATGAAATATAGCAACCGTTAGCGGTTATTTATCCAAATCGGTACGATAAAACGTTTTTTTTTTATTGACGATAGGCTTGCGCTTGACGACAATCATGCCTGATGGAAAGCAATGATGAGGTCTAGGTTGGAGCGCGCTTGCCTAGAAAATGCCTATTCACACTTCTCTTGAAGGCTTGAAGAAAGAATTGTATTTGGTTGGAAACACGGACGCTGGAAGTGCGTTCCACACCTTAGCGGTTCGTATCAGAAACGTGGAAGAAAAACGTTTCGTGCGCGTTTGTTGGACGTGCGTCGTGGTGAAAGTGTTGGAAGAATTGTGTGTGGTGTTTCATGTGGGCGGCGTTCCTGTATATGAGACCATAGATACAGATTTTTTTCAAGTAGCGGACTATATATCCCGCTGTATTCATAAGACTTCGTGGTCAGCCAATTAAGTCGGAACCGCTACCGTTATACAGCGTTAGCTTGCTATGTTGCGAAGTGTGAGACTCGTTACGTAATTGTTCGCAGCTGACCTGTTGATCTCGCCGAGATGGCAGCCCGCCAGCACCCAGCACACCCGATGGCTCGATAACGTGATCCATTGTATTCAAGGCTTAACTATTTCGCCGTTTGCTCGACCGATAACGATCGTTTGTCGACAACTCTAGTGGAGCCGTGATTGATTCATTTTATCTAAAGCATAAACGTCATATTATCAAGTTATGTCATTGCAAGTATAATATGTCATGCCTTCATATTATCAAGAGCGAAGGGCCATCTTCTAGGTTGTATGATCTGCACTATTTATCAGGTGCGATAACATCCAAGCGTTAGGCTTCTAACTCAGGCTTCTAAATTGACATATTACTCATTGCACCCAATGATGAAGTACCTATCATTGATTCCATCCTAACAAATATACATAGAATACTTAGCGGTGGAACCGTGACACTCTGTTGTATCCTTCTTTATCAAAAAATCAAAAACAATTTGCCATTTGATGGAGAAAAAGTCTGAGCGCCTTTTAATTATGATGGGGATTAGGTATATAAAATAACTCGTAGAGAATCAGTCCACAGATGGATTTAATGTTATTCAATTTAAGTATTTATTTAATATTCAATTTGTCGCGGATCGTAACCAGCTTATCCCGGTAATTTCGTTTTACAGCTTTAATTAAATAACATTGTAGCAGTGTTGCATTTTATCGATGTTTTATGTACTTACCTATCTACAATATACTTCTTTAAAATAGTTACGATTTTTTTTAATATCAAACATAACTATTATTACATAAGTAATGTATCAAAATCAACGAAATCTTACTAGCATCAAAACTTTACCGTAGTTTACGTTAGGTTTAGAATATAGTATGTACTTAGTAGGAACTAGTAATTGATTTAAGAAAAACCTCGAATCAAATTTTTCTGTACAAGATTTCAATTTACTTGAAGCTCCTCCAATTAATTAATTCAAAACGACGAGTTTTAAAAGTTTTCTCTGGAGAGAAAAATAATAATATTCTTCACAATTCGTGGAAGGTGTCTCGACGCCAATTCGTCTTCCAACATTTTGTTTATATAAGAGGCTTTATTTCATAAAATAATATTATCATGGCCAATAAAAGCTCTCTGTTCTAGTGCAGAAACTTTTCTGTAGAGCTTCTCTCACAGACTACCCTTTCGGAACAATTTCCACGTTTCCTTTGTCTTCAGTTTATGACACGGTAACAACTACAACGCTTTGCAGTTTTTACGTGACGTGAATGCAGATACATAATATTGTAATTCTACGGAATACTGATAAAGTACCTGCTCGTACTTAAACAAATACATATTTTAAAGATCAAGCGAAAACAAGAACAATTTAACACTTTACAATTAGGTATAAAGCCCCATAAGTGTAAGGTCTAGAAAAAGAGATTGAAGTTACATAACGGAAAAAAATAAGTCCAGTTCTTTTTCATTTATAAGACCTACTCACAATAATTATTACTTCTACCTAACTACAATATTTATTTTGATCAATAACGGATAAAAAATACCAATGTAAAAAAACACAAGTATTAGCTGAAAAAGTCTAACTAACGTTTAAATTAAGAAAAAGGTTAATAGGAGATTGTCAAAGGCCATAAAAATGCTATACTATTAAGAGCTAAGTTCTTTAGTTAAAGAAGAATGATTAAGTAAATGAACAGGTCGGCTGTCAAGGATTGGAATTCACGATGCCGCATCAAGGATTCACAGTATCAAACCGCAATGTTATTACATCCCTCACGAAATAAATCATTATTATCCTACGTCATAACTCATAAATCAATGGAAAACGCAAACGTGTACTGCCCTTCTAAAGTTGTCTACACATCTATTACTTAGGCGCCATACAGATCGGCATTCATTGCAAATTCGCATCCAATATTTTAAAGCCTACCTAAACGCAATCTCTCGCGGCAGATACCTAATGGGACGATATGACACGGACCTTGCGGAAGACATTAGAATACCACAAAAAGATCAAGAAGTGTAGTGTAGTAAGAAGTACCCACGGTGCGATAAGAATTAAGAAGATGAGACTCCAACTCTAATTTTAGAAGGCATCATTATAATTTCACTCGACTGTTTAATGTCCAAAACGTTACCGCAAGGCATACACGTACATAATAAAAACTTAAAATTTTTATGCACACTTCTCGACGATGATTTTATTAAATTTTGATTTTGATTTTACTTTTATGAGCATAAAGGTTTCGAAGGACTAAATACTGGAAAATTTTGATTTATAATAATAATAACATCTGACCATGTGGCGTATACATGAGCTACGGAGCATTCTGACGGATGTGTGATCAGCTTTAATCAAAGTAATAAATAATTTATCAGTTCCATCTGTTTGCATAATAAACAAAGCACACCTGACACCAACAAAGTAAATAGAGCCCACCAAGTATGTGTGTTTGTAAGCGCTTATCTCAAAATGTGCTTTCACATCATTTTTCATTGTTGACAAATATTATTCGTTATTACAAATTTAACCCTTGTCTTAATAAATCCGTATAACCTTTTTACCAAGAGACATAAATAATTATAGAGAAATAATGCCACCTGATTTAAAACTGAGCCCTTTACATGTTTAATAAATAAAAAAAATAAAATTGTGCAAATATATATTATATTAAATATATAAATTGTATAACTATAAATAATGACTCATCATTCTATCGTATAAAAAAAAACTTTCGCCTACGTCAAAATAACTATTTATATCTTTATACCAAAATCAGGTCGATCCGTTCAGTATATGTACTTGTACGTTCAAAGATAAGTCAGTAAGTCAGTCATATAATTCCGTTGTTTACAAATATCGACAAAATCGTATGCGTTTAGGTTATAAATTAACCTAAACGCATACGATTTTGTCACGTTTTTGTATTCAATCCAAATAAACATGGTAGCTATGGTCTCAGGTGTACACGGGAATTAGCTGGGAGAACTGACTCACAGTGGAATTTATTACTGCCTCTGATTTACTCTCAGCGTTTTGTCCGTGAATGCACGCCCGAGTAAACACCATTAATAGTGGTCTGACGGCGTCAATGGCTCTGCAACCCAGTAGTCGTTTGTGCTAGCACCTGGAATTGACTTCCGCATATAGTAAGTGCAAAATCTCGCTACCCACGGTGCGATAAAATTGGGAAAAAGAACCGTGGGCCTGACGTAACGACGTCTCTGGCGCAGTGGTGATTTAAGACGAAAGTCGCGTGTTCAACCACGGGTCATTTTAAATTTTGTTATTTTTAAAGCTTAGGTTTGGTCTGGTAGGTAGGTAGGTAGGTCTGAATGCAGTGTAGAATTCGTTAGATTTGTTATAAAAAAAAATAAGACAAAGTAAGATAGATAACATCTTCGGTTGCTTTATCACTTCTGGATTTTAGTATTTCTGGATTAGTATAGGATATAGAAATGGCTAGTAGGTATTGTATGGCAAAGAGTCATAACTTTACCCTTTCCTTGCTCACAGAGAGGTACAAATTTACCTGTCTACGCCGCGCTATTCATTATTCAAGCCAAGGGCTCGCTGTTAAGATACGACAGTAGGTACCTACCTGTGTGTTCTTTAATTACGACTTTCCATCGAATACGCTTCTTGATTTATTTGTGGATCTTTTGGAAACCTTCTCAACCTCAGTCTGGCTTATTGGACATGACCGACTGTTTGTGCGATAGTTAACAACTGCATCTATTCCTCAGGTTTCAATCTTTTAGCTGACATGACCAGAAAGAAATCACGGATGTACTTTTCGAGGCTGTCATGGACGTCTTAAATAAACCTGCAGGTCTAGCCATATAATATGCTGTCTATGCGTTTTTTAACCGACTACAAGAAAGAGGAGGTTCTCGATTCGTCGCATTTTTTTGTATGTTTTTACCGATTACTCGTATATCGACAACAGCGAAATTTTTCTCGAGAAAAATATTATGTTGCCTCGGTTCCCAAACCTCGGTTAAAAAAACTGATATGTGTCCCAGACATGAAAATCCATGAATAACCTGTCAAGTGCGAGTCGGACTCACGCACTGAGGGTTCCGTACTACAACCGGAGGAATAAAACCATAAAAACCACTTTTCTTATCGAACCGCAAAACTAACTTTGTTTTTAGAGGTTTTATTGTAAATATAAAAAAAAGTAGTATTAGATCTCGTTCAAACCAATTTTCGGTGGAAGTTTGCATGGTAATGTACATCACATATTTTTTTTAGTTTTATCATACTCTTATTTTAGAAGTTACAGGGGGGGGACACACATTTTACCACTTTGGAAGTGTCTCTCGCGCAAGCTATTCATTTTAGAAAAAAATGATGTTAGAAACCTTAGTATCATTTTTGAAGACCTATCCATAGATACCCCACACATATGGGTTTGATGAAAAAAAAATTTTGAGTTTCAGTTCTAAGTATGGGGCACCCCCAAAACTAATTACTTTTTTTAAAATTTTCTGTGAAAACCTTAATGCGGTTCACAGAATACATCTACTTACCAAGTTTCAACAGTATATCTCTTATAGTTTCGGAAAAAAGTGGCTGTGACATACGGACGGACAGACGGACAGACGGACAGACAGACATGACGAATTTATAAGGGTTCCGTTTTTTGCCATTCGGCTACGGAACCTTAAAAACCACGAGACCATTAATTAACATTTCGTAAAAACAGAAATGAGACCAAGTAGAAATTCAAGCGGGCGGAGCCGCAGGCAAGGTCTACTTGAAAATATTATCACAGTGTCGAAGAATCTTTCGGTTGACTGATTTAGCAGTAGCACTAGCAGTAGCAAGGTGATTTAAGTTGAGCCATTTGTCAGCAATCTTAACGACTGGCTCAAATCCGACCCCACGTCGTTAACCCTTCGCGAAACAATTAATATGATTTATGGTAGAAATAAAAACTCTTAGAGACATTTCGGCCGCGTTCTTTTCAATGCTCCTCCGTAATAAAACGTGATTTGTAGTCGTCTTTAATTCCGTACCAGTGTAAAAACTGCAATAATATCGCTGGAATGTTGGAAAATGTTAATGTTTTCCCGTGAACATGGTGAATGGCGGACCGATTCTCGCTGAATCCTCCGTTCTTGATTCCTGCCTTGTGGATCTAGTGGTATGTCCAGCTGCAGATCACGAGGTCTTGGGCCTGATCCCTGGGTTATTCTATCAGGAATACCAATTTAAGAAAATAACCAATTTATATACTATTAAGTATATAAATTGGTTATTTTTTTCTTTAATTGTCAAAAATTGTTGAAAAAATGTCCGTAAAAAGTTACCCAATATTTTTAATATTACTCACAAACTATGGAAAAATCGATCTTATCTATTCCTCTAAGCCTAAGAGGAATAGATAAGATCAGAGAGGTATCCAAGAAAAGTTTTCACAACTTTGTAGACGTGATTAATATGTAAAACCATGTCAAATTACAAACATTAATTTAGCATAAGTCTAAAGCTGAGTTGAGAGATGAATAGACAACGTGCTGGATAAAAATAGGGTTCCTTTGTAGTATGGAACCCTAAAAACTCGATGTTACCGTATCCCTCACGTTTGCATAAAACCACTGCACAAACGCAGCAATATTTCCACCCGAGCAAAATGTAAAGCTACATTTAACGCTTGATTGGCGCATTGTTTGCTGACATTCCACTTTCTCGTAAATATAGACTCGCTCGTAAATGTAGATACATATACTGACACGACAACGACGTGTTTATTTTGATAATATAGCTCTATTAATAACGCTTCTGTAAAGGTCAATGTGGATGAAGCAGGTTTTGCTCGAACAGTTGATGTACTTTAACTTTACTGATTTATCTACGCGATTCTATCCAATTTGGATTACAACTAATACCTTTTTAATAATTTAAACTTCACCTTGTTCGGTAATTGTATCTTACCTTTACTTCCTGACGAGACCTTGTTCTTTGAAAGTTTAAACTTCACTAACTGACTCGCCTCTACTCCATCCATTCGTGTAAATACCGTGGGTATTTTGAAAACCCCATCCTTCTGTCTTCTCATTAGGAAAATACATCGGCAGGCTGAGCCAAGTGATAAATAGCGTTGCGACACAACGTATAGAAATGGAACAAAATTCAAAAAATGTATGCGAACTAACTATAAATGAAAAAAAAAATTCTCACGAAAGTTGCTAAATGGTAGCCGAGATGCAATTTTGCCAGGCGTTAACGATTATTGAACAGATTATGAATAGGTCGTCGTCCGCGGGACTTAAATGAGTCGATGTGTTATTGAAATTATTTTGATGTAGGTAAGTTACCTATCGAAAACGGTATGGTAAACTGATTAGGCTAATAATGGTCACGCGCGTTAGCTAATGAGCAGACTAGGGCAATTTCCTTTGAGAGCTCGACTCGAGAATCAGAGTATACGTGGTAACAGAAACCTCTGTACAAATAAGCTTACTAAGACCAAGAATTTGAGACGGCCAAAGATAAATCAATGATTGAGCTTGTACTTTTTATTTAATACCTTGTTTATAGTCATGTTACAAGATTAGCATTTGTTTTTATTAGCTAGACTAGAAGTGTTTACTGAAGTTTAAAAAAATCTTGTTCTATTACATTAAACACACACTTCCTTTTTCCTGATTACTCATCATAAGTTAATTACATCGTTAAATAAGACCACATGTGGTTACAAAGGAATAACATCTCTCTTGTGACTCATTTACCCGTAAATTGGCTGTACACATAAGTATAGCCAATTTATGTCATTGCGTTTATTATTTTCGGCAATCTGAGTTTTCGGCTATTACAAATACTGATCATTTAAGGGTATGCCCAATAATCCAGTGGTTGTTGAAAACTGTGCACTTGAAATTGTTGACGAGTACATATACCTTGGACATACAATATAATGAGGTAGGTCCAATTTCGGGAAAAGAGGTAAACAGCCGAATGCAACTGGGCTTGGCAGCATTTGAGAAATTTCGCGATGTCTTCTCGTCCAACATCCCTCAGTGCCGGAAGACTAAAGTCTTCGAACAGTGCGTGTTGCCAGTGATGACTTACGAATCCGAGACATGGTCGCTGACTATGGGCCTCATAAGAAGGCTCAGCGAGCGATGGAGAGAGATATGCTTGGAGTATCCTTGCGCGATCGAATCGGAAATCAGGAGATCCGCAAAAGATTCAAAGTGACCGACGTAGCACAACGTGTCGCAAGACTGAGGTAGCAATAGGCGGGGCACATAGCCCGTAGGATCGGTGGTAGTTAGGGACCCAAGATACTGAAATGACGGCCACGCACCGGGCAACACAGTTTCGGTAAACTAACCAGGTGGACGACGACAGAAAGAAAGACGTGGGGAGACGCTGGCTCCAGGCGGTGCATGATCGTGGTATTTGGCGATCATTTCAGGAGGCTATATTCTATATCCAGCAGTGGAAATCCATTGGTTGAAACGGCGACGACGATGACGACTACAAATGCAAAATTACAAACAATTTTTTATCTATGCTCATTGCTGTTCGAATTATGAAATCAAAATGTGTCACATAATGACCTACTTTATTCACAGAATTCTAAAATTATTAAAAAGTTATTCATTATAACATCGATCTACTATGGAAATATTTCAAGATAGTTGCATAATTTCCATTACGATACGCGACTCTGGGTTCCTGTCTTTTTATGTGGCGTCATAGCCGAAAGAAGTGTAGAACCTCCTTAATTCTGTCTTTTTATATATATGGAATATAAGACAACATATAGTTGGTAGCCATTGCCGAGAGTATGGGTGGGCCATGATTGACCATAGACAACAACAACAATGTCTATTGTCTATGGTTCTGCGCCACATTTGCAGAATTTTGGCGCCATACATACTAATTTTTAACATTTTAATGTGTTATTTTTGTTACTTAGTCAAAACTTTGCGCTGAAAAATGTCTAGCAGTGAAACCTACTAAAGAAAATTCCACTCCACTTGACATTTTAGTAACTAGTTGCAACAAAAATGAAACAAAGTGAATGATTTACGACAAACATTAGCAAGATTTTACGGTTTGGATTTATGATAATAATATGAGCTAAAGTAGAGTTTCATACACTACTTTATCTAAGTAGTGTATGAAACTCTACATAATTAGGTATTAAAACACTCGCCTGCGGCTCGTTTTTTAAACTCACACTCATGTTTTAATACCCCCCCCCAAATATGTCAATTTCAACGGCGTTGTATCAGGTGAACATTCAAATTAGGCAAATGCGAGGCGATACAAGGCGTGTCGCGCGCTGCAGATTTACTGCCATAGTTTTATTGCCGCGTTGATTTATGTTACCCGAGTCAATTTCCCAAACGGTTTAAAATTTTCCGAATACGTACACGGAAATGATTACTATATTTACTCGTTTTGAAAGCTCGTTATACCGTCACCTCTAATAATAATTCATTGAGTTTTCCTCGATTCAGGTTCCAAAAAAATTATTTTTAGAAAAATGAAATTCTTTTTAAAAAATTCTAAAAATTAAAGCATTCCTAAATAAAAAAAAATGTACTGCTGCAATTTTCGCTTGCCTGAGTTTCACATCCTAGAAAATCTTGTCATTATTTTTCTATTATCAAATGAAGTTATTACAATTTCAATACCGTTACGTTTTTAACCAATTTGTAGGTAACCCCGTTTAGAATTAATATAATAATAAGAAAATTCATAGTCTAATACGTTTTCATTTATGAATTTGCAGCAACATACGGCCCCCATAAAACCGTCTGACGATGTGAAACGTAGTCCCAATTTTCATCTAGTCAGCAAGGCGTCCAATCCAAGGAATTTTATGCGAGGATCCTCCGTATCACTAATAAAATTTAAGATATTTTATCATGGGAAAAAGTGTATGGAAAATCCGGATATTATGCATCAGATAAAAAAGTCTTAATATTTTCATTTGTGCATACACCCGTCACATAAAAGTAACTTTTTACACGAGTTTTACGTTTTTTTTCGCCAAGTCACAGCGCATTTATATCCCGACATTTTATGGGGAAAAACAAATAAAATTCAAGATCCTTCCCATTTGAAAACTACTGTAGGAAAAACAGCCTGTGCAAACTTGTTGAAATGTATTGAAGAATTTTATTAGTTGTTCTGTGTTTATAACCCGTATTTTATCGTAGGTACGGTACTTCTAGTCGCTTTCCAAGAACTGTGTGTGTGTTGGCTTTTTCTTAAAAAAATGTAATCCGTATTTTAGCTTGTTGTTGTTGTTTTTGGCAAATATATTTTTAATACATACTCAAATAATAGACTTTTTAATACAATTGCTGAAATAGAAGACTTTTACATGTAGTGTGCGAAAAGTTCTTCTTTTTCGCACTAGTAATTGTTTGTTTGCCTCCTGCATATAAAATCCAAATCCAAGAAGGCGATTTTGATCAAAAAATCTTTTTGTTAGTTTTGAGTCTACAAACCGAGACTCGTAAAGAAATGACATAGTTTCCGCACACATATATACTGAAACTTTCCATTTTATGTATACTGAAGTCTAAAAAACATTAATCATATTTATTATTCATACATTATAATAAACAGCTCTCTACACAATATGTATATTTATTTTGCGAACCTGAAATTGGCTAAAAAATTTCACACAGGTTCTTATAGTAATGAGAATATAATCAAGTATGATCTGATTCATCCAATAGTGTAGTGGGCTGAGACCGAAACTTTTCATTCTGGACCGTAAAATAGGCTGAGACGAAACTATACAAAGCGGGAAAGGGTGGAAACTTTAAAATTTAAGACTTCAGTTTGAACTGCAACGTGGGTAGAGTTTAAAATTACTGGAGGCTTGCAACAAGTTGCGAATGCGCCCGGCAAACTTAATGCTAATGGTGCAAACTTGGCGTCGAGTTGGTATGGATTAAAATCAACTAGCTCTATTGACTATGTTTTGAACGTACGACTTGTTTTAGAGAGAGTCGAATGCACCAGAGCTTGCTTCAGATTACCCACCTTTATGATTCAGATTACACGATTACTAATAGACACCGTGACGAGTCACACAGCTAGTGCTGGAGTATCTTCCCTCTTCCCTGGTATCTTCAGAAATGAAGAGACTCGCAAAGGTACCAAAGTGACCAACATAGCTCATTCATTCGTTCGTTTTAACCGACGGACGTCCACTGCTGGACAAAGGCCTCCTGCAATGATTTCCAGTCCATACGGTCCTGCACTACTGGTATCCAGTGCCTTCCTACGACTCTTTTATTGTCGTTAGTCCATCTGCGGGACTAGACAAAGTAACAGTCGTTAAGCGTTCACGACAGTAGATAAAAATGTATGGACAAAACAAGTGACTGTAGAAAAACCACGTGACGATATAGAGGAAAACACGCTTTTTTTGAAAATCGACTACGACAATTTGAACGCTTCCTGGCTTTCTCGCAGACGTTGTAGATAACTTTAGCGTACTTCGCATGACGACTGACAGCCGGCAGGGGACAACGCTAAGCATAAAGTAGATTCTGCTTTCATTTCATTCGTCACGTGGTTTGTCCCTACATTTTTATCTACTGTCGTGAACGCTAAACGACTGTTACTTTGTCTAGCCCCGCTAGTCGGAGGTCTTGCAATACTGCGCTTTCCCATGGCTTTTTATATCTATAACGATGTACTCTGACAATAATTGTACACTGACATCCTCCTACAGTCATTTATGGATTGTAAGTTGTCTTAATTTGAATCACTATTACTAACCCTTTTTGCATCCATGGAGCAGTGTGAAAAGCATTAGTACCTATTTAAAGTGCATAGAATGGAAAACTCTAGATTTAATAGACTACTTAGAACTTACTAATCATAAAACATCAACCTTATTAAACATATACCTTTACCTTTTATTTCAGACTTTAATAACTATTATGAATATAATGAATTCAGTTACAAGCATTAATAAAAATCCCCTAATATACTGAAATAAATATAGGCAAGGGTATACGGGATTTCTAGTCTAGACAGGTATTGTAATAATAGTCGGATCATGGGGAAAGTCCTTTGGCAATGCGAAGGTAGGTAATATTTGTAATGAGATTTTTTTATGACCAATAAGGCGTGATACTTTTTCAATACACTTTACCTACACCGAGGTGAAAATATATTTTTACCTTTCCAGTAACGACTGTGACAAAATTTATGAAGGTAACTGATATATCACCTATTAGTATGATTTATGACGATTAGGTATTGTTAGATACCGTATCTCTACAAAATATTTTAAAAATTATGTTACACAGCCTTGGCGCACAAATAAGTACATGAAATTTTTTTTAACATTTAATCATACCTATAATTAAATACTAAACAATCATAATAATAAAATAGCAAAGCAGTAGCTTCAGCTCTTATCATATGGCACATTTAGCATAACGATAGATTTAATGAACATAGAATGAAATCAAACCAAATATGATAATGACACATCGGATCGACAAATTGGTCATGAGTCTTACCGAATAGAACTATCATGCTCCTACATTTTTTTTAATTTCGATCCTTGTAGTTATGGAATGAGCGATAGACATTCGATAGGTCTCAATAACGATAGTAGGTAATTTGTATGGCTAAAAGGCTGCTGGAGGTGTTGACTTGCACAAGTAAAATAAATTAAAAGACTTGAATGAAGCCACAGTATGTTTTCATTAAAGTGCAAAGTTGTGTCGTAAATAGAGAACTATGTATGTGTGTGTGTGTGAACAATTCATTGGCGTCGGCGAATGTATCCACTACCATAATGTGTCTCAATTAAAAGGCAATCGGGCTTAATGAAACAGCTATTGTGTTACCGTCGATACAAACGCAGGCAAAGCTGGCGAATACGACATTAGGCCTACGCAATAACCCCTTTGATATCTGAAATTCGTTTCTAACGACCGAGTAAAATAGGACTAACCTAGGTATAGTACGATTCACGAAAGATGACCACAAATGGCGGGTCTTTTGTTCATGTACACTCATGAAGAAAAGAAGAAAAGACTTAAGCCAAAATAATTACCATATATTAGTTATATAAGACCATATATATTAGTTAAAATAAATAAGACCATAATATTAGTTAGATAAGTCCAAAGAGACCTAAAATAGGCCCGCCATTTGTGGTCATCTTTCGTGAATCGTACTATACTATTCATTGAACTATATGGCTAACCATATAGTTCAATGAATAGTACCTACACAAACCTGTACTAATACAGGTTTTTGTACAAATTTCGAGTCCATTCGCTTCGAATCTCTGATGAGAAAACTCAGGACATGGGCATCCGAACAAGTTACATTAACCTTTTACGTACAAGCAAACAGTAGCGCCATCTGTCAAAATTCTATAGGTGGCTGCTGAGCGAATATCAGCGTGGCCTTATTTTTGGTGGCAAAGCAAACATTCTTGCCACCGATAAACTGGCGGCATTTTTTTGCGCCATCTGTCCTGTCCAGTGTATATTATTATATCTAGGTATTCTTCGAGAAAAGGAGCGGATTTCTCCATACATCTAAGGCAGCGCCCCAAGCGGACAATCGCCGAAAGCCAAGTTCACAATGTTACCGCTTATAGTACGATTCACGAAAGATGACCATGTGCAGAAGTCATATTTTAGGTCTTTTTGGACTTATCTAACTAATATTATGGTCTTATTTATTTTAACTAATATATATGGTCTTATTTAACTAATATTAAAATATTATTTTGGCTTAAGTCTTTTCTTCATGAGTGTACATGAAGAAAAGACCCGCCATTTGTGGTCATCTTTCGTGAATCGTACTATAAGTTATGTTAAATTAATTTAGTCGCAGGTATTTCAAGATTTTTTTACAATAAACGACGTATGATAATAATAGGTACGATTATACCAAAGATACAAAACTCTTCTAACGCTATAGGTATAAGAGTACATACATAAGACTAATATTGTCGAAAAAAATCTACATTAAACCTTTGTATTACGGAAACATTCGTCCCCCATTTTAAACTTTGAAATTAAACATTTTAACTGAAATAAAATAAACTTTGAAATTTTAGCGTAAATAGAGACTACTCAAATCACAGAAAATCAATAGCTTAACCAAGCCCCATAGAATCCATTCCGCCAGTTTATTTTCGTTGCAGAAGTTAGTTCGAAACTGTCTAAAACCAAACTTGCAGTCTGTACTGACTTCAAATTAATTGCAGTGTTTAATTATTCGTTACTCTGTTGAATAACCGTAGCCTGCCATCCGCCTCACGGGCTTCGCGGGCACGTCCGCCGCCCGCCCTACTAATCTTCTTAAAAGAAACAAATAAATTTCTACTAAACAATTCAACTACACTCTGCCTAAGTAGGATATGGTACTGATTGTTATATTATGACATCAATGAAGTAATTTTCAATTAATATTTCTAAAATGTAAAATGTTGAACGTCTAGCCTTGAATTTAATGGAAATATGTATTAAACCACAGATATAGAAAGTTATCTGAGTATTAAACAGTACTACTGTAATAAATTAAATTCATTCTAGATTCAAATCATGGTATCATTGAAATGTAAAAACACGTTTTACTTAAGGTGGATGGGTATCATAGATGCATAAACATTATGCTCGGAAAAATCATTGCCACACACCTACGATGTATAAAATTAACTTTTTGCGTAAAACTAAATAAAATTAGAATTTCGCGGGCTACTTGGGTCGAAACCCCTCAACAATAATACCACAAGGCAAGTATTCTTACCGCCATGCCATCTAGTTGTACATATTAACACTTCTTTTAGCATCAAACACTGGCAACGGATGATACAACCCCACCTTCAGGTCTCAAGGCAAGATAGCGAGGCCTTCGCTCCCTAACTTAACGACACGTTGCACCCCATACGACATAACGCTCGGGTCTTTTTTGTACCTCAGGAGGGACTTAACAGCGTGGTTCAAGTTTAACTACGAGTGAATTCGCAACACTATTGTTAGATGGCGTGGAAGTTTAATTCCGAAAATACTCTCATATTCTCTGGAATATTTTATTTCGCTACGAATTCTGGTGAAAATCCAAACCTTTGTCATATTCGCGTGGAAATTTTATTCGTGAACATTGATCATTTGTATTAAATGTTGGTACCTATGTAATAATCCTTAGACGAGCTAGAGTCACCGACAAAGCTCAACGTATCGCGAAGCTGAATTGGCAGGACACATAGCTCGTAGAGCGGACGGGACCCAAAAGGGGACCCAAAGTGCTGGAATGGCGATCCCGCACGGGAAAGCGCAGTGTTGGCAGACCTCCGACCAGTTGGACTGACGACACGGGAAGTCGCTGGATACAAGTAGCGCAGGTCACAGAGCCGTGTCAGTTGGAAATCATTGCAAGAGGCCTTTGTTCAGCAGTGGAGGTCCGTCGGCTGAAACGAATGAACGAACCATGTTATCTTTATCTTTTTAGGCTAATATTTGAATTTCGCGGGCTACTTGGGTCGAAACCCCTCAACAATAATACAACTAATCTATATATTATATTTAATTATCAAATTAACAAAAGCCCAATAAAATTTACAACTAACAACTATGTTATCAAAGCAACGACTCACATGCTTATGTTACCTCGCATGACGATAAAAACTTTTAATTAAATTGTTTGAAGGCCCTGCCGAGGCATGGATTCAAGTTTTTAATTGGTTTAAATAACGATGGACTAGAGGGATTAGAGGGCTCAGATTCTCTGTTATGCTGTTCGTATTCATATCAATTTACAAGAACTGATACCCCAGTGGTGCAGATGTTGGCTTTGTTATTGACGGTCCTGGGTTTGATTATCATTTTACGTTAATTTTTTCTTGCATATCGATGAAGGAAAACATCGTGAGATTTTTATAGACAGAAAATGCCTCACGCCTACCCCTTGGATAGGGGAAACGTAGGGGTTATGCCCACATAACCTTGCACCTACTAAAACTGTCTGTTCCTTCGACAAACCTTCTGGCGGGAGTATGGGATTCGCTATAGTATTCACCGCGCTCCAGCCAGGTCTCGTCCAGCCACCTCAGCAGCAAGTCCCATTATTGTCGGCAGCTTGGCCGGTGCTGGAACCGTCTGAAGGGCGTACCTGTATTTTTTGCTCGCCACTTCCTGCCTGTCTATATTTGTGCGACGGACGGCCCCTAACGTCCATCATCCACAGGCCGGATAGACATGCATGCTGAGATCTCTATAACTCAGTTACTTATGTGAAGACCACTAATCTTTAGCCAGTGTGGATGGATATGCCCCACTTCTCTTATAATTTCTCCATTAAAAAGTAAGTGGGCTTGAGACCAATTAAGGTAACGTAAGTTTACAGCAATATAAATAAATAAATATGTAATATCCAGGACATTACACACATCGCAATACAGCCGCAAAGTAAGCGATAGCAGCTTGTGTACTAGATAAGTGGTAAATATACGTAATATTTAATATACATAAATCAAATAATATATTGAAAAACAACTAGACACTTTCATGCTCATCACACAAACATTTTCTAGTTGTGAGAATCGAACCTACATCTCCTGCGCAGACCATCGTTTGGTCGTCGTTAGTTGTATAGTATATTTATTAAAATCTTATCAATCTATAGTTTGTTAATGTTTTTAAAAATATTTTCGCTTAAAACGCACTTGACTGGATTACCCCAGAGCTCAATTTACCAGGGCATTAAAAACGCACAAGCATTTTCTAGCTAATGCATAATTAATTGCCCTGTAATAAAAAAACAACAGCTTTTGTTAACTAGAACAAATAGCAATCAATATCTAATTGTGTTCTGTGGTTATTTGCAATTAAACTGCCTTCTATTTATTTTATAAATATTTATAATGAAAGCGAGGCTATGCTTTGATCCAATTTGTAGTTTACATTGTTTCGTTAGGGTGTGTTCGTTGTAGAATCTAATAAACTCCTAAAATCGTCCTTTCAAAGTAAAATTTTAGATGGCGAACTTAATAAAATAATAGCTCGTATAGCGCTACTAAAACTTATACTAAACATGGTTAGCAGGACGGATTAATTTGTTTTGCTATATTCCGCTACTTGAAATGATTCTGTATGGTACAATATGCAGGAACAATGCCCACATGAAACACCACACACAATTTTCCAACACTTTCTTCGACGCACGTTTCGCCCCGACACCGGGACATCCTCAGGAGATGTTGACTTCACAATGCGAAAATATAGACTATACGATGCGTCGAAGAAAGTGTTGGAAAATTGTGTGTGGGGTTACATGTGGGCAGTGTATATTGTACCACCATACAGAATCTTTTCAAGTAGCGGATTATAGCAAAACGAATTAATCTGTCCTGCTAATTATGGATTTCCGCAAAATAACGCTTGCTGCCATTCAATATTTAAACATGGTCGTATAATAAATTACTATGAAATGATTTTTTTTGTTTTTTTCACGGCTTCACGGAGATTTCGATTGCTACGTGACCTGAAAAAAAAGCAATAAATGATTAATTGAATGAAGACAACGAAGGTTTAAGCTATCCCTATTATACGTATACTAGTGGCGTATATAGCCTGTAGGAGTAACAAAGGACCACACCTTCAATCATTCTCAGATTAATCCATTATAAACCTACCTCTATTGTAAATTTTCTAAAAAATTTTTTTTATCGAATGCTTAAGCCATAGCAGTATTATGGAATTACGAGTATGTATCCTTATACTTTCAGCCAGATGGGTAATAAACATATTATAAACCACAAGTGGAAAATTAAAAAAATTTAAAACACCCACGACTTTTGCAGACTTGTAATTGAAAAAGGATTAAATACTTTTTTTGAAACTCCCCGACTAAAGGAAAGAAAGGAAAGTAAGAACTAAGAAACTATCAGTATAATTACAAATCCAAGAAAATCCGCCGGAGCTGCTGTGTTTTTCCTAGTGTTGATGGTGCTGTTTACCAGTTGATGACTTATTCAATTTCTTTATACTTCTCATATACCGGCAGTTTATCAATACTTACTAATTACATTAATTGATATTGGAAACGAAAACAGCAATGCCAGCTCCGACGGATTTTCTTGGATTTGTAATTATACTGATAGGTTCTTAGTTCTTACTTTCCTTTAGTCGGGGAGTTTCAAAAAAATTATTTAATCCTTTTTCAATTACAAGTCTGCAAAAGTCGTGGGTGTTTTAAATTTTTTAAATTTTCCACTTGTTTTATAGTTTTTCGATTAATATATTAATGTAATTTAAATTATATTATTATTAAAAAATGAAAATTAATCTTCAAACTAGCCATTAGCTCCTCTAGCAGCGTTTGAAGGCATCATCCCTTCCAAGTCATAAAGAGACGTTTATTGTGGCGCTCCCTGCTGTTCAATCACAAGAACAATTACCTAAGAACCATTGCCAATGACTCACTAATATTTTATACAAAACTGTATCCAAATCGGTTCAGTCGTTTTTGTAATAATTGAGAACATTCGTTTGCACTGTAAATGTTTTTTATGGCGCCCCCTGGTGATCGATGTTCGTAACAACTATCTAAGAACCATCGCCAATGAATACCAAACATTATACAGAAAACTGCATCTAAATCGGTCAAGCCGTTTTTGAAATAAATGGGAACATTCGTTTGCAATATAAATGTATTTTATGGCGCCCCCTGGTGATCGATGTTCGTAACAACTATCTAAGAAGTAAGAACCATTGCCGCTGAACACCAAACATTATACAGAAAACCGCATCTAAATCGGTCAAGCCGTTTTTGAAATAAATGGGAACATTGATGTGCACAAACAAACAAACAAACAAACAAACAAACAAACAAACAAAAAAATTTTTGCATTATTGGTTTTTGTGAACAATTTAACATACAAACAAACATAAAATCTTTTTAACAGAGTAATGTACAAACGGTCTCTCACCCTAAACTCATATACCCGTACTCCGTTCCGTCGTGGGTAATAAACAAAATAGTACAGCTGACGGTTTTATTTTTTTGTTTAAATATGACCTGAAAACTCTCCCTATATGTAGTTTGGTACGATATAAAACACTGGAATCATAATTTTTTAACAACTTTCAGACGCTTTTAACTTTTTATCTACGCTCATTGCTTAAAGTTCGAATTATAAAATCGAAATGTGTCAAATAATTACCTACTTTATTCACAGACTTCTATAATTATTAAAAAGTTATTCATAATAACATCGCTCTACTATGGAAATATTCAAAGAAAGTTGTATAATATCCATAACGATACACGGCTCTGGACTCCTGTATTTGTATCTGGGGTTTTGAAGGAATTGATTACAGTACCGCTATCGGCAATACAACGGTTAACGGTTACAATTATTATCTGGGGTAGGTAATATTTTTTATGTAATATTTTTTTAAGTGAATCCACAGACAACATATAGTTGGTAGTCATTGCCGAGAGTATAGATGGGCCATGATTGACCATAGACAACAACACAATGTCTAACGTTCCGCGTAACGTTCCACCTGGGCCTGTGATTATGATTACGATTACGATTACGATTACGATAACGATTACGATTACGATAACGATTACGATAACGATTACGATAACGATTACGATTATGACGTTATCTCGTAAATCTATCGTCCGTAAACCGACTTTACAGACAACTAATTTTTTTTGTTACTTAGTCAAAACTTTGCGCTGAAAAATGTCTAGTAGTGAAACCTACTAAAGAAAATTTCACTCCACCTGACATCTTAGTAGTTGCAATGATTTACGACAAAAGTTAGCAAGATTTTATGATTTGGATTTATGATAATAATATGAGCGTAGATAAAGTAGTGTATGAAACTCTACATAATTAGGTATTAAAACACTCGTGTGATACTATTAAAAAAACTCGCCTGCGGCTCGTTTTTTAAACTCACACTCGTATTTTAATACCCCCCATTATGTAACCGTTACATAAACTACTATAATTTCACCGTCGCTGTAGTGGCTACCGTTTGGAACACTTTACTTCGTAGTGGGCTAATTATATTCCTATGATTCATTTTCATATGAAAATTGAATTGTTTAATAGTAGATTATTCAACAAGGGGGTAATGCAATGCATTACGTGACGGGTTCCAGGATGAATCCCCTAGCAGGTGTAGCGTAGGATTTAGAAGCGGCCACGATTAAACAACTTTACCCCTGCGTTGAATACTCTACTTTTCACACCTCGTGATACAATAAAATCAAGAGTAAGGAACAACACGAACTTTCCAATAGTGCTGGTAATCATTCACCAGACAACAATCCCAACATTCGTTAACAATCGTTTTAGAAAATCAATTTCTAATTCTTCCTTCAAAGTATTTTAAACTTTCCTACGTTTATCGGAATCGCAGAAAAATGGTGATTGACGACCACCAATTGCTGCCAAAACAAGTTTGGGACATTGACAAGGAAGCTCGTTTGAAACTTTTTATGCAACCTTACCTATATTTTATGTGTACCTACACATGTCTATTGTCTACCATTCCTACTAAATTATTGAAATCAATGATAACAAATACATGCGTAAATGTACATGAAACAAATGTGTATATTTGTAAATATTCCATTGAAATCAACTGAATTTTGAGAAACCTCCTTAAAAATATCACAACATCTGGCGACAAGTTTGTACTGAAAAAAGTATGGACTAACGTAAAGTAATGCGTGAATAATCAAACGGCGTAAATTAAAAGTAGAAATCATGGAAGATTGTCTGGTAGGAACATATTTAGAACTTCCTAGTGGGAAAGCAGCCTTAACTCACACGATGGTGGCTTCAGTAAATACTTATAGAACTTTCCGGAACAATCTCCCAAAAAGCTTTGTGATATTCAATATTTTAGGGACCTTTCAAAACTCCTGAAGATCTTCGAAACTCTTTTATTAAGATGCTTAAAAAGGATCGCTTTTACAGGTTCTTTATAATTTACTTAGAACACTCTTTTTACTTGCGACGGCCTCATTTATAACCCTTTGTCTGACTTAGACCTCGTAATTATAAAGAACCAATCTCTTCTAATTCTAATTTCTTTAATTTTATTAGATTCCTACTTATTCGAAGTACCAATTGCGTATTCAGAAATTATATTAATCGCCGTGATAAAAATTGCACTCAATAAATAGAGTAGTAAGACTAAGTACGTTTATTTAATATACATATATAATGTTTAAAATCTACTCTAGGTTTAGTTGTGAGTAGTATATTATGTAATAAATAGTATAGGGATACCAGTTTTAAACAAAATCGTGTATTATTGAATTTACGAAAAACCATTATAGCAAAACTGGAAAAAATTTAAGTGTTTGTACTATAAGTTTTTCTTTAAAGTAAACCTAACTTTGTTCCCTAGAAAAGGATAGATTATGTGTTTATTTTTATCAAAATTAGAAAACCCGCATGCTTTATGGTTTTCTCCATTATGTTACTAAAGATGTACCTATAAAGCCTGCTAACCCGCACTTAGCTATAGTGAGGAACTATGGTAAAAAGTGGGTCAGTCCAAATCACTTGAAACACAATAATATATCTTCGTACTCTTATGTAAGATTAATATTACGAGAACTTCTTTCGATATAATATTTCAAGTTTATTATAGAGCCGGGTGTGACTTACTAGCATCATTTTGTCGCAACCGACTTTTATGGGTCTTGGAGAGTTTCTGGACATTTCTGATAAACCGTATTTTCGACACTATTCGTTGAGTGCTTTCGGCTATATAATGTTAAGAAACGTCCTTCCCAGAAAGGTCTACAAGGTAAAGGCTACCATAAAGGCTAGATCACACTGGACGAAGTGCATCGCAGAGAGCATTGTATTACTTAGGCCAGGAACATTCCGCACAGATTCGAGACGATCCTCTTTATGTCGTCCGTCTATCTGGTGAAGGATTTGCCAACATTCCATATTCCTACGAGCTTTTGCCCGCTTGTTATCATTTCAACTTTAGCGCCCACCGTGGAGGAATTTGTCCGCACCCTTCTGGTATCTGACACCCAGTGTATCACGTCATTCCTGACGTACCTCGGGGCTCCTACAATCAGGCGCAAGCACACACAACTCCATTTTATATTTTCATGTGTATTATCATCCATCGCTTGATAGATGGCACTGTCTTCAAAGTCAAATCTATATACGTGATTGCATGTGTACAGCCCATTCTGTTGACAAACGCAATAGAAACTGTCATTCTAGAATTTTGAAGATTTTCGTAGATTTTCTTCCGGGATTTTCGTCGCGATGACCTCTGAAAATAAACTATGTTCAATAAAATACAACAATAAATTAATATGAGGCATTTATTAGTCCAAAAGAGGTATGGCTGCCAACAGCTACATTATTAATTAGTACGGATACGTTAACATTTGTATTCTCGCGTGATTGTGTTACTTCGCGTATGTTGTAGTCTCGTAGCAAACAGATTTCGTTATGAATGAAGTTTAAATTGTGTTTGTTCCCATTTTACGATACCAAATTAGGCATTTTATGAGCGTCAGATTGCTGTACCAAAGCAACTTAAGTCGTAATGTACGATAAAGACGAAATTGCGGCAAATCCCAGACACGATTCAATTTGCTATTCACTGTACCTACTTATGGCTTTGTGGCATTTGGTAATGGATTGACGGAGTGCTATTTCTGTCGCTTTGCCGACCATTTGACTTTAAGCGTGCACACTTTGTAGGTCTGTATTCTACTAGTAATACCTAGAAGCTACATCCTAATTCCTAACAATAGCAATAACCATAATATCCCATTACCATAACAGTATTCCTTTACCAAAGCTTGCCTGTAGGCGATCACTTGCGATAAAGAGATAGCTTAATAGATAAAGTGGTTTGCGCTATTTCTGTTTTATCGTTTTTCATGAATTTATTCCTCCATTTTGTTGCAATAAATAGTTTAAAATTAAAGGCTCTACAACTAAGGACTGGGCATGGTGAAACCTAAGAACTGATAGCTAAGGTAACGAGGGCAGTTCTGGGACGTGGGACTGGGACGGCTAAGTTTATCAAAACAATATAATATAAAAACTCGTCAGCATGCTATTTAATTTTATTTAAGATTATTAGTGACCCGCAGGTTAAAAACTTCTTGGCTTTTAAACACTTGAAATCTCCTATTTCAGATGTCATTGTACTAATGTATTTACGATCCTCATAAAAGACCCACACTTTTAATTTAAAACCTCCTATTTCAGATGTCATTGCACATTATGCGTTTATGAGTGTCAAACGAGACCTATTCATAAAATTATTTCAAAAAAAAACATTCGAATGCCAAACGCGAGTAGAGGAAATGAATAGTTCGGATAGAGAGGTAGTTCAACTCAATACAGGGGTTCAACTGGGTCAATTTTGAACGCCAATAACTGAAGTAGCACAGTTTAAATAGTAGGTCGTTATTCGAGACCCAGTTATTAAACCAAATAGAAATGATACTTATTGTTGCCGCTTTTCGAGTTTTTTTTTACTATAGCTGATATTTCCCGTACCTTTGCCAAGAGGAATAAGGGTTTGAATATACCTAAAAAAATTAAAATAAAAAACAGACCTGCACCATTAGACCTTTTGAAGTGTAGGTTTGAAATTTATCATACTGTATTGTATCCTGTTAGTCAAGTCTTTTTAGGAAGGAGTTGTGAAAAAATAATATGAAATCCGCCATTTTGTGGCAGCGGCCATCTTGAGGATTTTCATCAAAAATAGCCTAGAACATACCCGACTAAGGAATTTACGTTTCAACCAAAAAAAATCTAAATTAGTACATCGGTTCGAGAGCTACGACGCCACACACACGCACAGACATGTAAAACTTATTTCGTACTAAGTATAGACACGTTATATTACCAAAAAATGCTTCATATATTATATTAATATTATGCTTATTATTAAATATATTCTGAGGGAGAGTCCGGTCCATGAAATTATTATTGAATTTCCATTTTTAAAAGATTGCAAACCCTGCCATGCTGTCCCCAGTATACGGTAGCACTTATTACGAGCTACGAATCGCACTTATTAGTTATTTCGTTTACGACGTGTTTTATGTTTTTCAACCAATCAAAACAGCGCTGAATTTCTTCATCGATACGATAATGAAATGGTATGATATCGACTCAGTTTCCACACATCTTTGTTTTAATTATTCAATTCTAATAGCAGTGTTATTATAGGTTCTAAAACGAAATATAACTTGTGTACTTTGATTTTGTTTGATTATAGATTTATTGGCTGTTGAATTTTCGGTCAAACGTTCGATGGATGGAATGAAATTTGGCAGCTATTCGCAATTTTTTTTTTAGTCCCGTTCCATTCAAGCCATAGAAGAAGAGGAAGAACAGTTAGCTACAGTTGCTGTTGCTGTAGAAATTATACTCGTAGAAATGTATAATAATGAACAACTGGTGAACTCAATTAGGTAGATACTTTCCAGGAGTAGGTGCCTACTTGACTTCTGTATTATGACGTTCCAAAGCTTATTCTAAAACCGTCATCAAAGCGTATCGTGAAGCTGAAGTGGCAATGAGCAGGGCACATTTCTCGTAGAACCGACGGACGTTGACGGATCCAAAGTGCTGGAATGGCAACCCGCACGGGAAAGCGCATTGCTGGCAGACCTCCGACCAGATGGACTGACGACATTAAGAGAGTCTCGGGAAGGCTCTCGGTACAAGTGGAGCAAGACCGTGCCGACTGGAAATCATTGCAGGAGGCTTTTGTCTAGCAGTGGACGTCCGTCGTAACGAAAACTTGTTCAATTTTTGTTCACAACCAAAGTATAGTAATAATAGTATCAGTATCAAAGGATGTAAATAAAATACAAAAGTAAATGGTTAAAAAAATATCCGTGGCACGTCAGCTTCAACGTAACAAGTGGAAAAATAAAAAATTTTAAAACACCCACGACTTTTGCAGACTTGTAATTGAAAAAGGATTAAATAATTTTTTTGAAACTCCCCGACTAAAGGAAAGTAAGAACTAAGAACCTATCAGTATAATTACAAATCCAAGAAAATCCGCCGGAGCTGCTGTGTTTTGCCTATGACGGTGTTGATGGTGCTGTTTACCAGTTGATGACTAATCAATTTCTTGATACTTCTCATATACCGGCAGTTTATCAATACTTACTAATTACATTAATTGATATTGGTAACGAAAATAGCAATGGCAGCTCCGACGGATTTTCTTGGATTTGTAATTATACTGATAGGTTCTTAGTTCTTACTTTCCTTTAGTCGGGGAGTTTCAAAAAAATTATTTAATCCTTTTTCAATTACAAGTCTGCAAAAGTCGTGGGTGTTTTAAAATTTTTTATTTTTCCACTTGTTTTATAGTTTTTAGATTAATATATTAATGTAATTTAAATTATATTCTTATTAAAATATGAAAATTAATCTTTAAACTAGCCATTAGCTCCTCTAGCAGCGTTTGAAGGCATCATCCCTTCCATAAAGAGACGTTTATTGTGGCGCCCCCTGCTGTTCAATCACAAGAACAATTATCTACGAACCATTGCCAATGACTCACTAATATTTTATTCAAAACTGTATCCAAATCGGTTCAGTCGTTTTTGTAATAATTGAGAACATTCGTTTGCAATGTAAATGTTTTTTATGGCGCCCCCTGGTGATCGATGTTCGTAACAACTATCTAAGAACCATCGCCAATGAATACCAAACATTATACAGAAAACTGCATCTAAATCGGTTAAGCCGTTTTTGAAATAAATGGGAACATTCGTTTACAATATAAATGTATTTTATGGCGCCCCCTGGTGATCGATGTTCGTAACAACTATCTAAGAACCATTGCCGCTGAACACCAAACATTATACAGAAAACCGCATCTAAATCGGTCAAGCCGTTTTTGAAATAAATGGGAACATTGATGTGCACACACAAACAAACAAACCAACAAACAAACAAACAAACAAACAAACAAACAAAAATATTTTTGCATTTTTGGTTTTTGTGAACAATTTAACATACAAACAAACATAAAATCTTTTTAACAGAGTAATGTACAAACGGTCTCTCACCCTAAACGCATATACCCGTACTCCGTTCCGTCGTGGGTAAAAAAATGTAAATTTACTGCCTATTAATACCACTGCCAGCCCCCCAGTTTCCGCTTCTCCAAATGAAAGACTTGGACTTTTATATTAAAACATAAAGCTCCAGCTTTGCGAACAATATTAACATAGATACGAACAAATTATTGCACACACTTTATACCGTACGTTTTATCGTTTGAGACTTGAGTTACGATTTCTTTGGCCACCTACATAGAAGATCAGAAGAGAAGAGAGTCAGGGAAGTAATCTTGGCCCATTGGAGTTTTTAATATTGATTAATGACTTGCCAAAAGTAGTAACCCGTGCCAATTGCCTATTGTTTGCTGACGATTTAAAGCTATTTTTTAAGATTGAGGGATGCTCTGACGCTCAGATCCTTCAATGTGATGTGGACAATGTTTTGCAATGGTGTAACAGGAATAAGTTATTCTTTAATGATAAAAAGTGCGCTGTTATTACTTTTACCCGAAAAACAGTCCCAATAAATATAAATTATCAACTAGGGAAAAACAGTATATCACGCGTTACTTCCATTAGGGATCTGGGAATAAATCTGTCAGCTGACCTAACTTTTCGGGTACATATTAGAGACGTTTGCACCAAAGCCTATAGAATGCTAGGTTTTGTGCTCCGGCAAGCGCAGCATTTTAAATCTATAAAACTTATTAAGCTGCTATACAATGCTTATGTCCGGAGTAGGCTGGAAAGTAATGCTATCATATGGAATCCGCATGAAGCCAAATACATAGACTTAGTAGAAAAAATTCAAAAAAAATTTATTCGGTGGCTGTATAGGAAACAGTACGGATATTCCGTTGGGTATCCAACAATATATCCTAGCATGTTCCTTCTAGGCATGGTGGGATATGACAGATTGGAGCTTAGACGTACTGTTGCCCTAGTAATGCATGTCATAGATCTACTCCAGGGTCATAAAAGCAACTCATGTGTGCTGGAGGCGATAGCTTTGCATGTACCGGATGGGTATGCAGGTGCGCGTCGTCGCAGACTGTTTGCGCCCCCGTACTGCAAAACTGAGATGGCGAAACACGCGCCAGTAGCTCGGTCACTGCGCTTGCTCAATGAACTAACACGTAGGTATCCAGAGTTGGACATTTTTCACACCCCGCCGCGTCAGCTTGAACGAGTTTTAAAGTTGATGTTAGAGAAAATATGACATGATAATATATTTTTGTTAATTACATACTAAATAGGTACTTTACTTTTACTTTTACTTTAAATTTAATTTTTAATATTCTGATGTAATGTAATGATTAATTTTATGGAATGAATGAATTGTATTTTAATATTTATTATTTTATTTTTAATGTGATGACTGAATATTTTTAATTTTAATGACTGTGTGACCCAGGGACACGAATTGGACTTCTCTGTAATGTGTCCCTGGTTATGTAATTATAAATAAATGAAAAATGAAAATGAAGATACCAATTTTCATTCCCGAGACTATTAAAAGGAAATATTGCTTAAAAAAATCTCCACTTACCAAAAATCAAAACTATTACCAAAAATCAAAACCTACTACAAGAGTTGGAGCGGACTTAAAATTCTTTGTAAAAATGCCAATTTTCCCTGAAAGTTAGATTACTTCGAGTAAGCTACTACACTTTACTTTATTTTGCACGAAACACAAATCGCGTATTTACTGTCCACTAGAGAAAACTCCTTACTAATGGCATTTACTTTGAAATATGATAAATACCTATTCACGCCTAAGCTTTATCTTACATTCCCAGTTTCATACATCTTTGCGTAAAATATCTATAATTTCTAAAATCACAAACTAAAAATAGTCCAAAAACAGTTCGAGGTGCATCGATAGTATTGCCCCAGAAAAGATATCACGAAACAAACGTTACCTACCGTGCGCGTTCCAACAGTCTCACGTAGCACAATCGGTTAAAATGGGCTCAACTGCTGGATTTCACACAAGATTTATATATGCAGAGCTTACTGCCTGAAGGTGGAGTTATTCGAATTTATTCTTCCAGCTCAAGATTTAGGATAAACCACTTACCACCGTCATCTTTACTGACTGAGAGTGATAATATTATAATAACTATGACTATATCTGCGTTGGTTGCCTATTTCCTAGTCGTAGGTTCAACTATTCACATCAACATCCTGGGTTGGATATTGATCCAACACCCAAAAGTTCTCGTGTCTCGGAGTTTAAGGAGTACTTAATTAGTAACAAATTCTGTCACCTCTGTCAACTATACGGCCGATTCTTTTTTTTTAAGCTGAGAAGAATTTGCTAGTAGTATTTTATGGTTAGGTACAATTTACAATATTTCTCGGGGTGGTAATTGTTAAGCCCTGCCTAGACGTGATGTGGTGTGGTGTGCCGTCGAGTGGTTTAGTATGCAGAGATTGATATAATGTTAAATACGTCTTAACTCATCCCTTAATTAACAGTCGCTTTATGTGCATGTGCTGATGTCATAACTCGCTTCCACACAATATTAATACTCGAAGTTCAACAGTTCTTCAACTACTTCATTAATTTTAGCAGTCTACAACAATACATTTGATACAAGTGCGGAAAGTATGTTATTTCAGTCAATCCTAGATTGTTTATCCAAGCTGAAGGCAAATACAATAGAGACGAGTGGAATCGACAATTCCGCATTCGTGCTTTGAACCACGTTTTTTTAAAAATTCCCGTTAAAAATTCATAAGTAACAGATGTCATTGAAACCTATTTAATTTAAACTTAATTCATGTGATCATAAAGCTTTTTGATTAAAAATCTCACTCCTTCAAGGCTTCATGAATTTGGATGTTACATGCGAAGGAAAACAAAAATGCACTAGTGCGGAAGAGAATAACTTTCCGCACGCTAAACGCACGCACGGGAAAGTCTACGTTTTTAAAAAATGTACTTATTGAAAACTTCAAAAATTGTAATTGACATCGTGGTTTGAAAAATCTCCAGATTTTACGTTACAGAAAATAGTGATATTTAAATAAATCTTGAAAAATAGTGATATTTAAATTTATTATATAAATAAAAACAAATATTTCAAAAGAAACTTCATTTCAATACCTGAGTCTCGGAATCCCGTTATTGAACTACACTACCGCACTTAGTTTTATATGAAGAGTATCGCCAAGTTTGGCAGAAAACGGGCACATACTTTTCTACTCACGTTGCCAGAACTCAGAATACTTAATGGCGTGGATAGACAACCGAGAAATATTACCAACGTAACACACTCGTAAGACATAATAACGCAGCGTATTTCCTGGTTGGGTACATAAGGGGTAAAATATTAGGATTGTAGGCCACACAATGCCGCATTGTAATCTTGGCATGTTCGCTGGACAATGAGACGAGGAGGTTTCATCTCAAGCACGTCTCATGTTCGTGTGTCGCTATTGTGTTTACTCGGTACAATTTCACTCAGCAAACAGGAATTGGGTGAAGCTTTTCCTTGCCTGTTCCAAACAGTATCATAATTATCATGCTTATATTATTTCCTATGTATACTCGATTTATCATACTATGTAATACAATTATCTGGTACATGAAAAATAAAATAAAATAAATAAATAAAAATTATACAGAGCTGAGGAGCTTGTTTTTTTTTTGGGGTTCCATTTCAAAACAGTAAAAATGGAATCCTTTTAATGAGACTCTCTCCGTCCTGTGACATTCGATTATTTCATTAACTATTAAAGTTATCGGCCCGGTATTTGGAGTCGTTATAGGTAATAGTAGCCTTCCGTCATTGCAAACATTGAATTTCGTTTTCATTTTTTTCTAAAAAGGGGAGAAAATCAAGCACTGGCCCGCACCCCATGTGCACAAGATTATACAACAAACTTCCGGGGCACTTAAAGGAAAAAGATAATTTATGTAATTTTATTGACGCACTGAAAGAGTACATAGAAGAAAAAGCATACTATAAAGTAGATGACTTCCTAAAGGAATGATAAAATAAGCCTGCCTCCCACTAAATTGGTTACTGCGCCCTTCCATGGCTCCGTTGTTTTGTTCAATTTATGTAAGTAATGTGAAACATGATGGAATGTAACCTCTAATGAATGAATAAATGAATAAATGAAAACCGGGGTGTTAAAATTTTAAAATGAGTTAACAATATTGAATATTGAAGAGTGACATAAATTATTCCTTTCATAATTTATGACACTCTATTCAATATTAATAATTATTAAACTTGAATGTTATCAAAAAGATTTTTATTTATTTTAGTTTTTTATTTATTGAACAAACTGTCAAAAAATACCGTAGCCGCCCAAACATAGAAGTCATTGTATCCGCCCCCATATCTCCAAAATCGAAAAATCTGAAAATTTTATTATCAATAGGGATCAAAGTATATATTTTACATTAAAAATGAAAAACGACTCTCTAACTAGTCCCTATACTTTTTTGATATTAACAATAAACCTTCGAAAAAAAAAGTTACGTTCGCGATTCGTAATCAAAGTACTAGTACATTATAGTTCAATAAACTAAAGTGATTCTTTTAAAGTGTCACTTCTTTTGTAATATAGAACCCTCGGTGCGCGCGTTTGACTCGAACTTGGTCAGTTTCGTTGTTTGATTTACCTATTGGTTAGTTGAAACCGCTGAACCTCAGGCACTACTGGTTCGAATAGAAGAAATATTTTTATGGCTCATTTATCGAGGTAGCCTGTAGGCTATACCGAGTATCATGCTACAACCAGTAGGAGCGGAGCATCAATGAAAAATGTTACAAAAGCGGGAAAAATTATTCCTTTATGAAAGCTTCTATTGCGTGCGATGCGTAAATGGTTAAAAGTGACGCAAAAATCGTGCAGGTATAACGAATTTTTGCCATTTAAAAGTCTAAAAATTTCTAAAAAATTACAACATCATTTCTTTATGTTTTGAGGTAGCGCAGATATAGTTGATTACCCAGAGAGTGCTTAATTGCTACCAATAAAAAAAAACTAACTTTTTTCTAGGATCAATTACTCAGGGCGATTAACTAAATAGGTTGCTGATGCGCGCATCACAAAATACGAATATTCAATCGAATTTCGAAATTAGCACAAATGACTCGCTCGCTATATTTTTTGATGAAAGCGTTATAATTGATGATTGATATATATGATATAATTGATTACCCGGAAAGTTTTTAATCAAACTGTAACTTATTATTTAAATTGTAACTACCAACAAAAAAACTACTCAGGGCGATTATATCTAAGTTGCTGGTGACGAATCACATAATACGAAAATTCATTCGAATTTCTAAATCAAGACAAATAAATATTCTAAACGGCAACGGCAATTGATTGATGATGGTTAATATAATAAAAAATCTAATCACGTATAATTTTAGACACAGCCTTTTTCATTACATTATTTATGGGCGTTGGACGTCCTGTGAAAATCCTTTGTTTGTGTAGCCTTTTCAGTGTGTTGTCACCTTTTCAGATATTCATGATCGGACGTACAGTGCGCCGCGTATACGTTCCAGCTGACACGGGGATCTGATGTTTGTCACCGGGTAGCCTTATTCATTTATCGTTTTTAACGCCACGCATGAATCCGACGACATACAATCCACAATGTTTGTATACTGACTTCTATCAGCTATGTATCCCTGATTGTGAAATTTCCATGTCATGTCAGTAGATTTGATTGATAGTAGAAGGAGAATTGTGATGTATTTGTACCATGTAAATAAAAATAAAACAAACAAAAGATGAAAAACAGAAGACGCAAGAATGGGTAAAGAACCCCATTACCGCAAATGCATTTTTCAAACAAACGTCTGACAATGATTTCAGACAGAAAAAAAATTGGAACCTCGAAATTTGTTAGGAATTTGAGGGAATTAAGATTTTAACGTGCACTCTTTTGTTTTTGGTTAAAATTCTAGTAAGTGCCTAATGGTCTAGCGCGATTTTTCACCCTTAATCAATCACATCCTACACCAAGATCAAATATTGTTATTATTAAATATTTGACGAAACTGTTAAAAAATCTTTTATGAAAATAAACCAAAACTCTATCCTGTAAAGGCGTTGATAGTAAAAATTAAGCCGAATATAAATTAAAACTATTGGGAATCCAACCCGTAGTTCAAAGAAGAACTCATTAAATAAACACAACAAAAACAAGTGATCCAGTAACATTCTATCGAGTATAATAATTAATTTCTAATGAGGTATCCGTTAAAAACATAACAATGCGTAAATCTCTTTTTATCGTAACATCATAATTTTATCACGTGTCACACGAGTGTATAATAATAATATGTAACATTATGTTTATCTTCATTTATAACAAGAATTTTGTACAACTTTATAATCGAGTTAACGAAGTTTTCTTTTAGCAAGACTCTTTTCCAGAAAATATCTTTACATGCGTTGCTTTCTCGTAAGATTACTTTTCACTCTGAATAAAACCAATAATTAAATTTTTAACTTACCAAATGTTGCAAAGCTGTCGAGAGCTTATAAAGCCATGGTTTTACACTCAGAAAGTTTTTTTTATTTTATACAAGTTAGTACTTAACTGCGATCTCATCTGATGGTAAGTGATGATGCAGCCTAAGATGTTATCGTACTAACTTGGAAGGGTAGGTAAATTTTACCCCAACGGTTTCTACACAGCATCGCACCGGAGCGCTAAATCGCTTGGCGGTGCGTCTTTGCTGGCAGGGTGGTAACTAGCCACGGCCGAAGTCTCCCACCAGACCAGACCTGAGCCAATTTAGAAATTATTAAATTCCAAAGTGGCCCGTGGCGGGAATCGAACCCGCGACCTCCCACTCGAATCCGACCGCGCCGCCACTGCGAGGTAACGCCGGTAACGCCGGATGAGTCATGTTTTTTTGGTGCGTGCAGCCGGCTCTATCGATTTATAAGACGTTGTCACGTCAAAAATTGGTTGTCTGTAAAGTCGGTTTACTGACGATAGTTGAACGTGACAACTCTCGCTTGCACTTCAAGCCTTACATGGAACGCCTCAGAGCGAGGTAACGGCACGGTAACGGTAAATGAGTCATGTTTTTTTGTGCGTGCAGCCGGCTCTATCGAATTATAAGACGTTGTCACGTCAATATACCGTTTGCAGTGCTTTATAGTTACTGTTACATTGATTTCTAGATTTAGACCAGGGTAGATCCCCTTTAAAATAATAAAAAACGAAAGAAAATTACAGTAGGATGAAACCTATCAGAAAAGGAGGGGAATATGATCAAAATGAAAGGAAAAATAAATTACGGTCGATCCGAGTTCGGGAACAGGGGGAGAGGGGGGGTCTAAGTGTAAAAAATGGTTTTCCTTGATTTCCGGCATTTCCTTTCATTTTGATCATATTCCCCTCCTTTTCTAATGGGTTTCATCCTACTGTAATTTCAAAAATTATCGACCCTGGTCTAATTGGGCAACAGCTGTGACCGCTCTTTTTAGTACTCGTAAGAAAGAATTTTTTATCTTAGGCGCTCTACTTTGCTCAGTCAAGTGCTCCTGTTTCACGTATCATATCTTGTAAGCAACTAAAGGACTTTTTAAAGAGGTACGGCAGTCGAAAGATCTTTGCTAAGCTCGTTGTACCTACTTTAGTCTCTTACCTTTGACCCATTTGTGATGAACCGACATCTATTATAGAGGCAAATTGCTGAGGAAATTGCTTGCGGTTGAACAACTACTTAAGATTGATACGAGCTTTTCCATATATATGTTGTGAAATTGCCTAGCGATAACTATCTCAAAAATGTTTTAATTTTACCAAGAGAAAGATTAATGAGAAAATTAATTTTAGGGTTCCGTACCCAAATGGTAAATCGGGTCGCTATTACTAAGTCCATCTGTCTGTCTGTCCATCAGTCACCAGGCTGAATCCCATGAACATAATGAAATGATGTACCTATTTCAGTTCGCTATAACAACAGATACAAAAAAAAACAGAGTAAAATAAATATTTAAGGTACAATATACAACAATTGTGATTTTTGCTCGTTTCTAGGGTTCCATACCAAAATGGTAATTCACAATTCGAAATCGTAGAGTTCGAATTCTACGATTTCGAATTGTGAAGTCAACATCTCCTGAGGATGTCCCGGTGTCGGGACGAAACGTGCGTCAGAAAGTGTTGGAAAATTGTGTGTGGTGTTTCATGTGGGCAGTGTTCCTGCATGTTGTACCATACAGAATCTTTTCAAGTAGCGGATTATATCAAAACAAATTAATCTGTCCTGCTAATTATGGATTTCCGCAAAATAACGCCTGCTTCCATTCAATATTGCGGTTCGTTATCAAAAATACTTGCACATTATAGTTCAGTGAACATGTGATTCTTTCTTTTGTAGTATGGAACCTTCGGTGCGTGAGCCAGGCTCGCACTTGACCAATTTTTCATAAAACATTAACAAATCGTACTTCACATTTTGCAATCATTATAAATAAGAATAACACACTTCACTTACTCCATAAATTTTAACTACGGTTACAAAGACATTTTGCTACTAAGAATAAAATGCAAAGTCGAAAAATTTCGAATTCAAAGGAAAAAGTTTCGCAATTAATGTTATCTCAACTTAATTCGAGCAAGTTAACCTAAGTGCAAAACTAAAATATTCAAGAGTAATACTTTTGAATACGCTTTAAGTCGAAAGATATGCTGAAAGAATTTACATAGTAGTAGGTTAAAGAATAATTTAGAAGTCAGAGAAAGTTTTCTACTTGTAAAAAAATAACTACAGACGAATGACTATTATTTTTGTTAAAATAATAAAGATGACTAATATACGAGTATAGCCCTAAACAGGTATTTTCCGGGTTAAAAATATACTCGTATACACGAGCTTCCCATACAAAAAAACGTGATTTGTTTTCAGTTTTTATAGATAATGATACAGAACCCTTCCTGTGCGAGATCTACTCGCACTTGACCGTTTTTTTTTTATTTCGCTAGATGTAAAATTGGGTTGCGATCGACCGTAAATGAATATTTTAATACATTTGCTCAAAAAGTTGACATTTCCAATGTGCACTTAGCGTGCACAAAGTTATTCTTTTGCGCACTAGTGCTTTTTTGTTTTCCTCGTACGCGGCACCGGAGCGGGCGCACCAGGACGCGCACGAACACAAGCACGGCACGCAAACACGGAGCCAGCAAACACGTAAAACCAATATTTTTTTCGCAAATGTATTGAAAAACGTCGTTCAATGCACGTGCGGAATTGTCATTTCTACTCGTCCCTATAGTTGACCCGCGCCTTCGGCTTGGGTCAACAAACCGGGACTTGTAAAGAAATGAAAAACTTTCTGCACTTATATTGAAATGTATTGTAGATAAGCTATGTAACCTAATAAGACTAGTGCTGCTGTTGCGTGTTGTGTGTGTGTGTGTATCCATGATTACACTCACATTATGATGATTTTCTGTATATTTATATCTACGAGATTACCTACACAGACACAGGTTAAACTCGTACCAAAACGTTAATAGCATTGGAAAACTTCGATTGCTACCTAATGGATGCCTATTTCCGAAATATCCGCTCTGGCGCAGAGGAAATTAGGACTGTCTTCGTATAATAAATATCTCATTAGCGCGGCGCTCACGTTAATAATAAATAACGTATTCTTGTGCTCAATGCGATATCAGTTATTAAACAGAAGTGGGATAAACGTACGAGTTTAACTATGGCAACGTTAAATGAGGCTGCGATTGTATTGCTTGTATTATAGCTTTAACTTCATTCCATTGGTTAATATTTATATGTGTACTAACCTAATTTTGGAAAGTTGAATATGAACATATTCGCTCAGTTTCTTCCAGTTATAAAGGCCTCCTGAATATGCAAGAAGGACAGTATAAACAAGCAACCCAATTTGGAGGCACAATTCCTTGCCGATTGCAATAACGATGAATTCGTTTTTCTTTACTTATTTAGAATCCGAGAAAACTGTCGATCACTCATTCCAAAGCTACATGGAAACGAAATTAAAAATGTGTGAGAGTGGCAGCTGTCTTCGATAAGTCACGTGATCAATTTGTCGATCAGATAATATGTCATTCCCATATTTTTCTAATATCGTTCGATACATTTATGATAATAAATAAATATATCAGGACATTACACACATCGAAATCCAGCCCCAAATTAAAGCGGAAGCTTGTGTTATGGATACTAGATAACTCATACATATACAAGCATAATATTTTATATACATAAATATAATGTATAGGAAAACACCCAGACACTGGAAAATACAATCATTAACCAGTAGTGGGAATCGAACGCACGACCTCCGACGCAGACGGCAGATTCGCTACCGCTACGCCATTCGGTCGTCAAACATGGTAATATCATCAACATGTTATACATAGATTTAATAACGCCGTCGCTCGCGCTTATAGTTATTTCAATCCACGACGTCGCGCCCCACTCTGTCAAAATCACTTATGTTTCATTCGATTTATCTGGAGTTTGACATAGTGGGGCGCGCCGTCATGGATTGTAATATCTATACTTATGGCGATCGTAGATAAGTCATAAGGACAAGAAGACTGCTAATAGCATCACAATTATTCATCTCAACACGAACGAACTCACAAAAATAAGTCCAAAAAGAAGGAGTGCAGACAAAAAATAACCGTCAGATATTAACCAACGAGTCTTACCACTAGCATTAACAAAGTGTCTGGAAACGGTGCAATATACAAATTACACCCGGGCATCGTATCAAATATAAACTACGGGTATACCATTATTTTTCTGGATGACATTCCTCTTTGTTTCCTCAGTTTGTTTCACACAATGGAAGAGTAATAATATTGTCCACGTGGGGTGCTCACGCCGTGAAATATATCTCTCAGAGACAATACACAGAGTAGGAAATTATATTACGTCTCGTATCTCAAAACATTAATAATTATTATTAATGTTTTCAGTACGCTAGTTAGGAGTTACAGTATTCACTTTATAAATGTAATGTAGGTATACCACCTATTCCATTTTAATTCCCACTTTCCATTTTGCCATTTATGTAGTAGAGCATAAACAAATACACAGGACCCGGCGGACCGCATGGCTAAGTGTCACCAAATGAAACAAATTGAAACAAATTTATTGGACAGATCAAAAGTAAAAACAAAATGTTACAGTTTTTGAACACTCCCTGACTCCCAAACTAGGCAGAACCCGTGTCTTGGGAGTCAGTCTATACAATTAAGTTAAGTCCAAATATGGCAAACAAGAGAGTTGCAGTTCAAATACAAAATATAATAATGCAAGGATAAAATAAAAATAAAGAAATGTATAGTGTTTGAAAGTGTGACCAGTTCACTGGTGTCAAAAAATGTTTGTTTTGGCACCAACGGCGTAGGTAACCGACTGCAATATTGTCTACCGCGGTCAACGCTACAGATCACTATTATATTATTTATACTATTAGTTCTCTCGCGGGCTCCCACAGGGACAGTTTCCGCCATATTGTGGCGTATTAGCGGGAATTTTCACAGATAGCACTACTTTTCTCTTGTACGAAGGTTTGCATAAAATGGCGACCGAATGGCGTAGTGGTAGCGAACCTGCCGTCTGCGCCGGAGGTCGTGGGTTCGATTCCCACTACTGGTAAATGTTTGTGTGATGAGCATGAATATTATTTTCCAGGTCTGGGTGTTTTTCAATATATTATAATATGTATGTATGTATGTATAATATTATCAGTCATCTAGTACCCATAACACAAGCTATCGCTTACTTTGAGGCTAGATTGCGATTTGTCAAATCTCCCGTCAAAAAAGGGCTCATCTTGAGGTTCATATCAGTGTTGTAGAGTTTATAACTCATAAGCCATTACTGGCCAAGTGCGAGTCAGATTTAAACACCAAGAGGTAAGAGTACCTAAGTTTGTGAGTTTTTTTGTTTGTTTGTCTTTTAATCTCACCGCAACAGAGAAACGGATCAACGTGATATTTTGCGCAGACAAAGTTGAAAGCGCGGAGAATGATATAGGCTATTTTTCTATTTCGGAAAAATCTATGATTCCCCTGGCATTGGTGAAAAGCTAAATTTCACGTGGGCGGAGCCGCGGGCAGCAGCTAGTAGATACTCCCACGCTTAACTTTTATGTTTTATCTATGTAAGTTACCGTAGAGCAAATACAACCCACACTTGTCTGCTCTCTATTGAGCTATAATAAGGAATGTGACCCTTTTGGGTCGTTGGAAAATCGTAATACTTTACTCTAACAAATCAAAAGATAGAATTAATTAATGATAATTGGTCATTGATTATAATTATCTTACTGAGGCCCAAAATAATATAACGAGAATCTCTTTTTATAGAAAATCGTAATTATTTATATTATCATACCTGTATTTTTTTTGAATCTTGTTCCATTTAGATATGGATTGAGGGATTGACAGGTTTCCTATGACGATTGTCGATAAATCATATGGCTAAGGGTGCTGACGTGACCTAATAGAAGAAGTATAGTAATAGAAATTATTAAAAACGTCTTTTTCGGGTATAGAATTCCGTTTAAAAGCCACAGCGTGCCAATCTGTGCCAGAAAAGTCGTTAAATATTTGATTTAAATGCAAAGTTTCAAGTGAGATGACGTAAGTTGTAACTTGTTAGACACGAGGGTAAGTGGGTAAACAGGAACCACGTGCGCGCATCAGCTTATCAGATGGTATGACTTTACGCGGCCATTGCGTTTGCGGCTTCACTTACCGCAGATCATTCTAAGATGTAGACTCGAAAGTAGGCAAAGTTGTTTTACCTTTGTTTTTTTAAGATGCCCATCTTTTGTACGAAATATGATGTCAGGAAAAATTAGTTTGCTGACACCGATAAGAAACCTGATATGGGTATCCGAACGATATACGTAAACCTTTTTCGAACAAGCAAACAGTAGCGCCATCAGTAAAAATTTATAGGTGGCTGCTGAGCGATCTACATCGTGGCCTAACTGCTGGTGACAAAACATGCATTTTTGGCACCGGTAAACTAGCGAGTCCGCCCTGTCCAATACTTCACACGCAACCCTTTTGACCCACGTTTCATCCCGGCACCGGGACATCCTTAGGAGATTTTCTGATTTTCACAAATTTCATGGAAACTTTTCCAAGAATAAAAGTATCCTTTGATTCCAAATTTCAGCCAAATCGGTTCAGTAATTGTGAATATTATGAAATCACAAACTTTCACACTTAAATAATTAATATCTGGGTGACCGGTATTTTTTTTTTATTTGGTTTCGAAAAGACAAGATATTTAATAGAATTGGATAGGTATAAAGTTTTCAACTTCTTGGAACTGCAGAAGTATTTTATCAGCTTGAAACATAAAAATGTGAGCCACTGACTGTACATCAACTGGACGTGAGAGATTAGTGGCTTTGCCGGTAAACGAATTGGTATTGAAAAGATGCCAAGTTTTAAAGCACCTTTATAAATATAGCCTTCTCTATCTGCGTACCTATGAAACACTTTTGGTAGCTATTTTAGCTAACCATAACATTACATATATTATAACGTAACAATATCTCCATTTCCAAAGTAATATTTATATAGAACAGTAAATGGTAATTATTCAAATGGTAATTGTAGGTTGTGTTCCTGACAAACTGAAAATATCCTCCAAATGTACAGTTATGAAATTATTATCTATAAAGAAAAATAATTTTAGTAACAAAGCCTACATCAAAAATCGCAAAAAAACCCACTTATATTACTTTATGAAATAATTTGTTTCATATATAAGGAACATATGAAATAAAATGGCTGTAAAGGCTCGCGCACATTAAGGTAATGTGACGGCAAATAGTAAAGCTGTCTCTTTCTAATCAGAAATATTAAAATCCTTACAACTTAGCTAAAAAGATTAAACTATCTTGTTTTAATCCGCTATCTGAAAATAAAAGTTTTATATACAATTTCACATTGTGAAGTCAACACGTCCTGAGGATGTCCCGGTGTCGGGACGAAACGTGCGTCGAGTGTCGTAAGAGCTGTAAGTACGTGGTGTTGCATGTGGGTGGTGATTGCATTGCTTGCTTGGGTAGTTACTGCATGTTAGACAATATAAAATTATAGATCAGATCTAGATAGCGGATTATGGCAAGATGATTTAATCTTTCTAGCTAATTATTATGGATTTCTGCAAAGTAACGCCTGCTTCTAATACCTATATTTTTTTTTAATATCTGATGGTTTTAATTCGCAATAATGATTTTAAGATAGCTGGTCAAGTGCGAGTCGGAGTCGCGCACTGAGGGTTCGGTAATATCAAATAGGTACCTCTGCCCATCAAATTCCAAAACTAGTAAAAATCATGTTTCTTGCGTGGGAGTCTCCCCATAAATATATTTTCATTTTAATTTTACAATTTAGTTTGAAAAAGAATATATCACTAAATATTCTGTGAATATTTTAAGTATCTACCTGTTGCCGTTATCAATATCGAGCTAAAACAAGCAAATAATCACGGTTGTTGTATAGGAACCACGGTTGTGTATTTAAGGGTTAAATATACATTTTATTACATTTTTTAGTATTTGTTATTATATAGCGGCAACAAAAATACATCATCTGTGAAAATTCAGTGTCTGACTAGGACGGACAGACGGCCAAGTCTTAGTAATAGGGTCCCGTTTTTACGCTATTTCGAATGGCAGCTAAACAAGTATACCTAAGATAATCATGCAGCAATGTACGTTCACCATAGAGAAACAATTTCCATATAAATTAATAAAATTATTGTAATGAAATTTTTATTACGCTGAAAAATGTTTTGCTTAATATCATAACAAGCTCAACTTTCATCCGGGAAGCCCGGTTATTGACGGCGGATCCGTATAAATTGAAACGAGTTTTCCAACTGTTCCTGTTTTAGAAGTTTAACTGGGAATATCCGAACAGCAATTTTAAAGAGATTGCTCAAATAAACAATATTTTATAGGACAAAAGCCAACCTTTCATAGGTTTCATTTATATTGTCTTGTAAAGAGTACAAGACAATATAAATGAAAGCTATGAACGGTTAGAACAATAAGTTTATATTCATTTGCTAATAAGCAAGCCTTCCATTCATTCATTGTATTGTACCATTTACATATTTTATAATAACACTATCTGACCCGGAAAACGTTATTTTGGCATAATATAAGTAAATTGGTTCTTTACTTATGGGATTGAAAATACTCGTATTAATGTCCTATCCTCAGACCTAACGATTTATTATACCTATACACAAAAAATTATACAAATCCCTCAAGCCGTTTCGGAGGAGTTTTGTTATAATTATATGTATAAAATTCTTGTTAATCTTCTATCTTATCAACATTTGAAAAAATATGAAAAATTATTATTTAAAAAAAACCGGCTTCAAATGCCACTACAAAGAGTGAAATAATTTTTCATGTACACCAATTCGAAGCCAGGCATGTTTCGTACAATCATACATAGTCCTTCGTATTCTATCCTATAAAAGGATATATTAGGCGTTTCTGGGTCATAATAGTATATGGGCAATAGGCATCTGTCTTTCGGTCTTTCAAATGTGTGAACATTATCGGCGTAGAAGCCGTATTTAAGCTGATAATATACATACTATACTGATGCCCTGAACTCTTGTGTCGTCGCGTCGTCGTAAACAGCAATGTACATAGTTTAAAAAATAGTAAAACGCTTGCGGTGTTATAACGGCTGTTTTGTTTCGTTTGTTACAAAATAAGTTTGTTTATCCTGACCGCTAATAAAGTAACTTAGCACAAAAATAACTTTCTGCCGCTTGCTTAGTCTCTAGAGGAAATCAAATTACGACTTGTTGCATAGGATTACCGAGACCACTTTCCTCTCCTCAAGCGGTTTAAATAATACGACCGTTTTAAATTTCCGCACACCCGCTCGGGGGCTATAGTTCTAACTGTCCTTTCGCAAATAGCAAGGTTATACAAGACCCCTAGTAGTCAAGAGGATATGCAGAAATGCCTCATTTTGAAATTAAGTTTGTTTGTGTTGTGTTTCTGCTTGCTAGCAAAAATAATATTATGCTCGAGAAATGGGAATAAAGTGAGTGGAATTTTGTTTGTTTATTTCGTTCATTAAAAACTAACATCGGAGCGGCAGGGTAAATTTGAAAAGCTTCAACGACTTTTGAATGTTCACTTGTGCGATTTACGTGTTTGAAGCATTGTTTATTAAAATCTGACGCAAACAAATTGGTATGAGTTCGACCACTTTGTGTGTGCGTTTTATCTGAGAGTTTGAGCACCTTGGCCCTTTTGGAATTCAAGACGTTTTGTGCGTTATCTAAAGAGCAGAATCTCTCGGTGAAATACCCATTGTGGGCAAACCTGACGCCTGATAGTTTTCAATGTTTTCAGAGCCACTCCACTTTCAAATTGGCTCTAGTATGGTGGCCCAGAACCCTCTTTAACCCTTATATAATTACGGGGTAAGGTAAAAATAATCAAGTGATAAAAGATAAAGAATTATGTATTTTACGATCAATAACACATAATATTTTGTACATACATTTTTTTAGTAACGGCCTACAAGCCGTATTTAGGTGATTTTGAATGAAGTTTTATGCAAAAACTATAAAGACAATTATTTTCAAATTTACACGTCATGTATTTTGGGTCTTTAATCTAAAATCGCTTAGAAGCAGAAACACGATTGGATAAAATTTTCTCGATAGAAAGTTCTCCCAAAAGTTGCTCCAAAGTCTCAGTTTTTCTATGTTTTATCGGAAACTACAATGGATGTAATGGTAATTTTTGTTTAAATGTATCGGTAATAATAATATCCTAAAACGCTTAGAACAGATTTTTGATAACTGGCATAGTTTTTGAGTAATTAGGTAAAACGTCGTTTTCCTGCTATAATCTTCCGCGCTGGGTGTCGCACCTACCAAATCTCCGTGAGAGTGAGAAAGACAAAAATAAATTCAATAAATCCCCTTAAATAGTTTTTATAGTTAGTTCAGTTAAGAAAACTCGAGACATGGACAATGGCCATCCGAACGATTTACGTAAACCTTTTTCGTACAAGCAAACTTCTAATTTGTGAAAATTCTATAGGTGGCTTCTGATCGAACTACAGCGTGGCCTTACTGTTGGTGGAAAAACAAGCATTTTTGGCACCGATAAACTGTCGAAATTTTTCGCACTGTCCGCCCTGTCCAGAGTATATGTCTATTGTTGTAACTTCTTACTGGACCGATTTTTTTCAATGACACCCGATTTACCAGTCGGAGCTGATACGGAACTTTTTACTTCCAGACTACTGACACTTCTAGCTCTTATGATAGGAGTGCTGTATGGCATGCACCTCTTGGCCCAGGACTACCAAGCCATCACCGCCGCGCCGAAGCTCCTGCGATTGATATTCAAAAGGGACCTCAACTCTATCGCAAATAATGTTAGTGAACTCATCAACAACAAATAATGTTTCTGACACTTTGACTAGGGTCTGGCTATTTTGTAAGCTTTCGAACTAACAAGTTTATTCAGATTCAAAATAAGGGACGAAAGCGTAATTCAATATTAATAACTTTTTTATTCGACGCAATTTAGTAGATACTTGAGAGTACGTTCACCTAATGTTAGGTGACTGCTGAAAATGCAATAGTATCAAGCATGGATCTCGCATAGTGGGTACTCCTATTTTGCCACTTTGTGGCAAGCAGTGCTAGCACCTTTTTTATTGCAAGAGAAAATTCAGCAATTATAAAATTCCAAATTGGTCCGTGCTGGGAATCGAGTCCGAGACCTTCAGTTCATACCCGGTGAGAAAGTCAAACCACGGCACCGACTTCTACGTATACTGGTTCAACCCGCAAAATACGGAAAATGGTGACCATAATTCTAGCATAATTTTGAGTAGGTTAAGATTTGCTCATTAACTACTACTGCTACTAATAGTATATACTATTTATAAGATGCTCGTTCTTCTTCTATGAATTAATTTGGAAACACATATCACTATAGAATAGAACAAATGGCCAGTTTACATTATCTAAAAAGGTATATTTACAAAATGCAAGGGACGCTATTTTCTAAAACTATTAAAAATATACATTTGGTTTGGTTATCTATTTTAAAAGAATATTCTAGAATTTCAGGTATTCTGTTGAGTTAATTAAAAGTTTCAAGCTTTAGAACTTCTAAATCATTTTCTTTTTGCACTTGTGCTAATAAACGAACAGTGAACGAGTACAAAGCATATAACCGATTAACCGCCGATCGATATAAAAGTAACTTTTACTTGATACGTCTTTAATTGTAAAGTAGATAATTATAGTAATAAGTCCGACACCGGAGACTCCCAACAAAATTAAATTTTGATACCTAATCTAAAAAGTAGTATATCCGTTGGTACTTGGTAAAAGTAACCCGAGACCACCCACATAAACATCACAGCTCACTTAATCGTGCCAAAAATCGTGTCGTAAAAGCTTGTTAGAGCTTTATTTTATATCGATGAGAAAATGATTAAAAATAGTTTAAGCGGCTTTTGCAGCAAGGGAAACATTTTATTACACTTCCAAAGCTTTGCTGGTTTCACAGCGATAGCTTTTATATAAAGGATTTTGAAAATAAATACGATTTGGATGATAGATTTTAGAGATAAAATTCACAGGGCACACGTTTATTTAAAAGTTGTCTAACCCGCTTAAAGTTTAGCTTTCTGTTTCGCTTGGAAGGTCAAGTAGGAATTTCAAAAACTCTTTCTTTTCATTATAGTAAAGATCATTAAGAAGCTTTGCGATCCTAGAAAGCATAGAGGTGTGCAAAATATCAGCTTTCTAGGATCGAATGCTTAACTTAGTCAGTGAGTGAGAGGTGAATTTTTTTTTACTATGTCTTCTTCTTCTCAAAACAGTTGTGTTTTCAGTCATTTACAAGCCAAGAAACCATTCATGACCTGATTTTCGTGATAGATTTGTTATTTTGTCTCGGCCTTAACAACGATTAACAGAATAACTATCAAAATATCGGAAAAATTAACGAAAGGAAAGTGAATTAATATTAAAGTAAAATATTCTTTTCATAAAACCAGCTTCAAATGCCACTGCAAAGAGCGAAATAATTTTCATTGTACTAACACCAATTTGAAGTCGGGTGATTTCCATAATATCGCCGTTTCTTCGCACATCAAAAGTCATTACAAAGGATTATGATTGTACGAACCATCATCCGACTTCGAATTGGCAACAACGAGCAAAAAAATACGTTTTCATCACTCATACATGATACACGGAAAGTAGGTCTGAAGTTGCCTGAGAAGCGGGTTGAAAGTAATACTTTGCAGCCCTAGGGAGAATCGTTTTCAACTGACAGCTGTCAAATAATTAAAAAAAACTAGTTGTCACATTTTTATTGGAGTTCAAATGAAACACGACATACCCGAGTGCATCCATAGACAAGAAGAAAGATAGACTTTATTCATAAAGTAAAGACAACTGATTCATAGACAATCATAGACAATACTTGACTATTAAAAAGCTAAATGCATAGCCCGCCGGCTAGGCCAAAGAAAAAAAAAGGCGGGAAAGTGGCAAGCGACAATCGATTGAAGCGACGATCTTCATTTGTTTTCCGAGTTGTAGAGTTTTGTTTAGGCTTCTGTTTAACAGTGATTTTTATTGACACAATTATTCAATTTTCTTTAGCTAATTTCTATTTTTATTTTGACTTTCCTTATATTCGTAATGAAAAGCACAGTGTTTACCTCGGGATAAAGACTTATTTAGTCCCTCGAACTATAGGCGCCCTCGCTAGGCTCGGGCGCCAAACCCCGTCTCGGGACTAAATAAGTTACTTTCATCCTTAAGGTAACAATGTACTATTGCTGCCCCTTTATTTTGTTTTTTAAGGCAACAGAAATACATCATCTAGAGTCCGGTTTTTATTACCCTTTGAGTACGGAATCCTAAAAATCATCATAGATTCAGAGCTCATTTTTGAACCTAAAAATAACTAACGCAATCTCACGCTGCCGCGCGCTGTAGAATAAAGCAGATTGTGTTTTGAAACTCAAGTGTTCTATTTCTCAGACTGCTACAACAACAGTGAGATGGAGGAAAATATTACTGTATGATCCAATCCAATGCACGCGGCTGCTCTATTGTGATCTGGGAGCGAATTTGCTGGACAATGAGTTCCGACGTGGATTCACCTACATGCTCGCGTAAGTATTTTCAAAATGTACATCGTGTAATTTAGGGAAGCGTGCTGCATTCTGTCCGGAAAATGTTTCTATACAATATTTGTTGCGGCTACCCAAAACCCGAACTACTTAGATTAATAAAGTTACCAGAACAAATTACGGAACTAAATCTATACAGGTTGAGAGAGCACTGCTATAGAACAGTTTACAGACAATGTCTGTCCGTTAACTGTTCTATGGCAGTGCTCTTTATGACAATTCATTTGCATCTTTTATAGTTCAAGACCGTTCTGACATAACTTATTTTCACATGGATAAAATCTTCACGACTTAAAAACTCTTTATTTGCTCCACACTAGAACTTACTTGACTTAGTAGCGTCACGGAACACTAAATATACTTTAAATACCTGCGTACCTGTGGAGCTTGCCCTGTGACATCTGGGCAAGTACCAGGTGCATTTGTTTTGTTCACGGCGTAATTTGTAAAGATTCCGTTTTGACAGAAATCAAGGACTTAAGTTTTTTTTTAATATCCCATAGGTGTTATAACATTTTTTTAAAGGAAAGTTCCTTTAAATGAGATGCGTGCGACAGACCCTTGTTAGTTGTTAGTGTAAAGCTCCACCCCCGTCCTAACGTTATTAGAGAAAGTTCGCTTACACAGTAATATACCCGTAAATGGGATGCGCACTCGGACCGCACTTGAGGCAACCCGGCCCACTTCAATTAGTTTGTAAGACGGTACGGTACACATTGCATGAGAGACTAATTAATTATTATTAGCACCTCTTAAACTAGTTCTTGCACGTGGATTTGTTCGAGATTACGAGTTTTAAAACTAATTCTGGGACTAATTTTTCGAGGATCCAAAGCTATATTTTTTAACATTAAAAGATAAACATTTTCATATCTTTCGGTTCACAACCAAGTACTAGGTTTCTTTACGAAAAAAAATGTAGATTCTAGTGCTTCAGCAGTAAGTACCACTGTACCACAAGAGTTCGAGCGTTTACTTTCTAATCAGATTTCTCACACGTCCAAAATCACATTTCCAACTTTTCGAGGCTATGTGTGTTTATGGTAACTAATCATAAACGGTCATAGTAAGTTACTATATTAAGCACAAATTAACTAAACAACAACGTTAAAAAAAAGGAAATTAAATTTTAATATTTACAAAAAATATACACCGAACTTATCATTTATTTGCATGGTGCCCAAGACGCTGGCGCTATTGCCTCTGCTAAACCTAGCCGTTGAGCTAATCAAGCGCCAGATCTTGTGTCGCTTCGACCAATTTTTCGGACACTATATTTTAAAATTTTTATAATTTTTGCCAAAGCACCTCCGCCGGACTGTCCAAAAAGGAACCTCGTTCCAAAAACACCGCGGGAAACCTGCATGCTTCGAGCATTATAAAGATATTGTGTAAAGCCTGTCAAATTGCACATGGCCAGTATAAAAACCTTTTCATATTGAGAATACAGAGATAGATTTGAAAAGAGCGTTATCAAAAGGTAGTTTGTTAGCTTAAATGATTCACAGTTTGTAATTTAATTAGTTAGCCGCCTGAAGCAGACGGAATCGATAAGAGGTTCCACAGCGTCTTGTTTATATAACCGAAAATCTAAAATAGAAGAGAAAATTTTCGGCAGCCTGGTAGAATATTTCCAGTGCTGTACAGAATAGTAGGTCCCGGTATGGAATGGACCTGCCTTATGAAATTGTCGTTAAAATATTTAGACTTGTGTGTGTAAACGTAAATCCAGGCAATACTGTGCTCGTAGCAGTTTGATTTTTATCGATTCATGTCATTTTTATTCCAAAAACTAGCTGAATCGGCAACCGTTGCCATTTAGGGAAATAGCTCAGACCTACCGAATGACAACAAATTTCATTAAAATCTGTCAAGCCGTTTCAGAGGAGTTGGATTACAAACACTGACACGACAATTTCATTCATCAGATAAAAAATCTAGAGGAAGCCACGTGTTCCTACTTACATCCTACTTTCTCTTGAACTGCAGCTAAAATTCATTTTTTTTATTTTAACTTTTTTCTACCAAAGTTTATATTGAGCATCAAAGTAGTAAGTACTAAGAAGTGATATTTTCTGAGGCGTATATAATATGCAAAATCAAAACAGGAAACACGCATAGATTAAGTTAATTTAGATAGAATAATATAATAATAAACATAAATGCATATTAATTTATCCTTATGTAAATACAGGTCGAGTATTAACGTCGCACTTTCTGTATTACATCACTGTAAATACAACTATTATAGCACCGAATACGAGCTATTACTACTGTGGTGTACACGTAGTCTGTGGCAGTAGTCAGTAGTCATACACGAGCGCCACCGAGAGGTACTGAGCAAACCTATAAGTAGGTCGGCGCGCAATAGCTCGCGGCAGTTACATTCTAGCCGCCTCTGCGGTAACAACTGTTCACGCGGTGAGTCCTATAATTACATAATAGTGTAGTGTATAGATATTATACAGATTAGTAAGCGTAGGACATTACACCGTTTATTAAGTGTTACTTACTGTTTACAATTGCAGTTTATTATTTAATAATCCCCAAGCGTCCAGTGGACGCCACAGTGGCGACGAGTAAACGCGCAGTAAGTAAAATTACCACTCAAAACAAGTACCTGTTTACGGAAATTGGTCAACAATAAAACATAAAATACTTAATGAGACTCATCAATGACATAATTTAAAGTAAACTCAGTCAATATTCCAATCAAAATAAAGAGGAAAAGAGAGAGACTATCGCTGAAATGCAGTTTTGTAGATTATCTTACTACCTTCATTCTCATATCGAGTTTGTTGTCAATTTTTAATTCTGCATGATTCGGATAGCTCATACTTTTTACGATTGAGATTTAATTGTAGGAAACCTTTCCACAGAAACAAAACTGTCTTCTGCGAATTAGATTTCCAAGCATGGATATTACAAATCTAAAAATAGATTATTCTACTACTATACTTTTATCAAACCGATAACTAGGATGATAAAAGAAATGTATTTCGTATGTTGTCGTCTATATTTGGGTCTAAGCACAGAGTTGTATTCAACGGTCAGCTGTGGCGTGGAACATTGGAAATACATATCACGCGACGGCTGGTTTTTGCAATATAAACTTTGTGTAAAAGCAAGGTATTTCAAATACTATAACTGTTGTTGATCAAATCCGTTTACAAATATGAGAGAAATAAAACATTTTTCTATTAAAATAAGTACCAACGATGAATCGTTAAATTCCTGTTAAAGCAAATACCTATCACTGCAAAACCAAACAATAAAGTTCCCGTTTGAACAAAATATAAACTTCTATATAAAGTTATATAAATTATAACAATGTACCTGTTATTATAAAGGTTATAATAACAATGTACCTGTTCGAACAAAGTACTACAGTGATAAATTTGGAATTTGAATTCCATACATTAAAAATGGTTGTAGGGCCTAAACTTAATGTTCCAATAACAATCGTTAAATGATTACCTGCTTTAACAAAGTACTACTTCGATAAATTCGAAGTTACGTGATTGTACCAGGCTGTCATAATATCAAAGGCGTTTTGCCCTGTCCATCAATCAATAAGTATTAACTATTGAAAGTCTATCGCCGAGTTTCAATAAAGCCTACTAATTATACTTTATGATTGATTGCATACGTATCTCATTATAAAATCAAGTACTCTTAATTCGTTTACAAATTCAATCTTATGTACTAAGTACGGAGTTGTTCCTGCTTCCTGTTAAGGGCTAATCCTTCATACAACTTACAACGAATTAATTGAATACCTGACTATTATGGACATCAATCATACCGGTATATGCTAAAAACGAAAAGTGCCAATTTAAATATTTATTTTCCATATTTTGTGTTTCGTAGTACTAAGTACCATTTTGAGTTTCGTAGTATTGATTCTGAAAATGATTAAAAGTAAACAAGATTCGCTGACCATTATTTATAGGTCGTTCAACATGTCCCAATCACAAATGCCTACGCGGCTATAAAGATGACATAACCTCCACAAGTTTCCGTTTATATTATAATTAAATTCATATTATCAATTGTACCTAGGTTTCAAGTACATCGAGTCCATGTCATTTTAGTCTCCAAAACTGCTTTGTTCACTTCAATATTAAAGTTTCCGTTTTAAAGCAAGCTTTAGAAATATAATAATATGTTGTAGTGACCAACTTCAATGACTGTTCACAAGAAACGTGCAGTATTACGGTGCAGTATTATTATTATTATTATATGAAAGCTATTCGGTTTCAATGTGAAATCAAGTTTGTGCAAAGTCAATAATATTATTGTGTATTAGTGTTTGAATAGGTATATTGTCCTAAGATGTACGTAAAGGATACCTGTGCAAATTGGTACTTATTAATAGGTATATTGTCTTGTGTTAATAACTGATTATGATCTTGGCATAAGTCTTTCTCCTGGTTTTCTTTAGTTCTATTGTATATATATATATATATATATATATATTTTTTTTATCTCCTCGTGTACCTAGGTACTCACTATTACTGTACCTTTGAACTGTTGGCATGTTGAATAGCGTGATATTCAGGCGCTTGCTACATACTTTGATATAAAATTGTTATTGTTGATTTTTAAATTAATTTTTATTATTTTTATTTTTTTTTTATAGTTACTTATATATATTTATATGATTAATATTAATATTTCTTCTGACAATGTTTCAGATAGTGATAATGGCGATGGTTTGCCTAATGACGTTTTTTTTTCTCCTGAATGTTCCTCCGATGAGAGTTTCCACAGTGTTTGCATTCCTCTCAACTCCCACCTTGAGTCCACATTTGTAAATTTTCCCAAGGACTTTAATGTTGTCCACATAAATGCGCAAAGCATTCCTGCACACTTTCCCGACTTCCTATCCTCTTTCGATGTTAAGAACATTCACGCCATTCTTGTCTCGGAGACGTTCTTAAAGCCTTGCCTACCCTCCACATCCTACTCGCTTCCAGGTTTCCATCTAATTCGTAATGATCGAGTGGGGAAAGGTGGCGGTGGGGTGGCAATATTCCTTCGGAGCAATATTGCCTTTTCCATCATAGACAAATCTGCTTCTGATTACTCTGAGTCCTTGGAATACTTACTATTAGAACTGTTGTTCGGTACTCGTAAATTGCTATTGGGTGTATTTTATAGTCCTTCGTTACATATAAACTACTTTCGCGAGTTTGAAATTTTATTAGAAAATCATGTACTCAATGCGGATCACACTATTATTATGGGTGACTTCAACACTTGTATAATGAAGGAGGATTGGCGAGCTCTAAAACTAAAAAATATTATTAAAAGCTCAAACCTCTCACTACTGCATACAAACCCCACTCACTATTTTCCTAATTGTGCTCCCTCGCAACTTGATCTGATGATGGTCTCTAACCCGGAGTACGTTAACGTACATGGTCAGCTACCTGCAGAAGCGTTTTCGTACCATGATTTGGTGTATGTAAGCTATAAATTACGTCCTCCTAAGGTGAAACCTACTGTAGTTATGAGGCGTGCCTTTAAAAAAATTGATAAACATAAATTTTTGCGTGATTTAAGTCTTATAGACTGGGATGCAGTTCTTCAAGCCCCTACACTGGACGATAAAGTTTCTGTCTTTAACTCCCTCCTTACTGAACTTTTTGATCGTCATGCTCCTTTTCGGCCAATGAAGTTAAAGCATCTGCCAGCTCCCTGGCTCACCAATGATATAAAGGTTCTCATGACTAAGCGCAATTCTGCCAAACATAAATATAAATTAAAACCTACAGAAGTTAATTCGAATAGATACAAACAATTACGTAACCGTTGTAACAGGATGTGCAGAGACGCTCAGCGTAACTACATCCAAAGTTCAATAGAAGGTAAGGATACCTTAAAGGTATGGCGGTTTCTGGCGTCCTTAGGTATCGGACAGCAGAGGAAGGACGTAGCGGACAATGTTGACGTCAATGCTCTGAACAGTTTTTTTACCAATGTATCCACTAACATTCTTGATAAAGCTCAAACTCTTTCTTCCATTAATTTGCTTCCACGTCCTAACTTTCCCTTATTTAATTTTAAGTCTGTCAGTTTGGAAGAAGTCAAAAAGAATATTTTTGCTATAAAATCTGATGCCATTGGTAGTGATGGGATTAGTCGCAAAATGATTCTTTTAACTTTAGATAATATCTTGCATGTAATCTCGTATTTAATAAATTACTCTCTTTCTTCTTGTAGCTTTCCAAGTGCGTGGCGTATTGCTCATGTAATTCCTATTCCCAAAATCTCCAATCCATCCCAGCTTTCACATTACCGTCCAATTTCAATCCTTTCTTTTCTCTCCAAAGTTCTTGAGCGTATTGTCCATTCCCAACTCTCATACTTCCTCAATCAAAATTGCATCCTTAGTCCATTTCAATCAGGTTTCCGCAAGGGCCACAGTACGGTGACGGCTTTGACGAAGGTTGGTGATGACATACGGTTAGCCATTGATAATAAGCAAGTAACGATTCTGGTACTGCTGGATTTCTCGAACGCTTTCAACACGGTTGACTTCGACATTCTTTTGGCTATCCTCATGTCAATTAATATTTCTCCAGCTGTTGTTGATTGGTTCAGATCTTACCTACATGATAGAACGCAATGCATCCGAGGCAAGTCAAGCCTGTCGTCTTACTGTCGTCTTAGTGCTGGTGTCCCACAGGGCGGTGTCCTATCTCCTTTACTTTTTTCTATCTTTATTAACACTGTGACTAATCTTCTTTCCATACCTTACCATTTATATGCAGACGATTTCCAACTTTACTTATCCACTCCAGCTGACCACATCTCTGAAGCCATAAGTCGGTTGAATCGTGAGCTGGTTTTAGTCGCTGGGTGGAGCAACTCCTATGGTTTACTTGTTAATGCCAATAAATCCCAAGTTATAATTATTGGTAGTTCTCATCAGGTTTCTAAACTTAATTTCTCCTCTTTACCACCTGTGGTCTTTGATGGATGTGCGCTTCCTTACAGTGAAACTGTCAAAAATCTTGGGATTATTATGGATAGTAGTCTATCATGGAAACCGCAAGTTGCAGCTGTTAGTAGAAAAGTATTTGGGGCGTTTGGCTCCTTGAAAAGGTGGAAAAATTTTTTACCAATTAAGACCAAAATATTATTGGCCAACACTCTCCTTCTTCCCATCCTAGATTACGCTGATGCTTGCTACTTGGATTTGACCGAGGACCTCTTGAACAAGCTGGAACGCCTGCAAAACCTTTGCATCCGATTCATTTTCGGCCTGCGGAAATATGATCACATATCGCAATACCGGAAAGAGCTTAATTGGCTTCATATAAGGCATCGGCGTAATCTACATATTCTATCTCTTTTATATGCTACCCTCTTCCACCCGTGGTCTCCGCCCTATCTTAAGGAGAGATTTAAGTTCATTAGTTCGCTTGAACGTGAGCGCCCCCTGCGCTCCTGTTGGGACTGCAAGTTAATTGTCCCCAAGTGCAATACAAGATCATACTCTGAATCTTTTACCATGAAGGCGGCAACTCTGTGGAATGCTCTCCCGGTTGAAATCAGACGTGCCAAATCACTAGCGGTTTTCAAAAAACGTGTCAAAATGCACTATCTATCGCTTTGAAACATTGAAAGATTTATTCTGAAATAATATGTATATAGTATGTATTAATATTGTTTATGTATGTTTATATATATAATACATATATATATATATATATATCTATCTATTCTACAAATTTGTTATTACTATAGTGTGTATGTATTAGTTTGTAAGTCTATGTATGCTATTTTATTTTTATTGCGATTCCCCGTCGTTTTTCAGATCAAAGGTCCGTAATTGTGGGTTACCTGGTAGAGATCACTTTAGTGATAAGGTCGCCCTTTGTGTTTCTCTGTTTTCTATTCGTTTAATTTTATGTACTAATTTTAAGCAATAAAGATATTTAAATAAATAAAAAAATAAATATTACTGCATTCTAGAGGTTTGCCACTACAATTCATATATTTTAACATAACCGGAGCTCACAAGACTGACGCTGACAAAGACGATATGCATGATATTATTATTAAGTATTTTCCCCTAAAAAACAGTAGTTTATTCGAAGGGCACATCTTTTAGTCGATGAATTAAGAATTAATCGAAAAATAAAGTTCTTAATTCGCTTGAGACATCAAAGCTCGAAAGTTCATTTTTGCTAATAAAGATGAAAGTCTATAGACCAAATGAGAGAGAAGTGTAATTCGAATAAATTATGGAACAATATTTTGTTACTCGGGGAGACAATTATTCAATTTATTTCATATAAGCTTACTTTACAACTTATTCATAGTCAGTACTTAAATGTTCAAAGTTATTAAATGGTGATAACTATTTAATGACTTAAAACTGAGTTTATGAGATACAGAAAAAACGGTAGTATTTTACCAGAGGCAGATTACGTTAAAACTACAGCGCCAACTATATGAATTCGGTAATAGATGAGACAGACCAAAATGCAACAACGAAACTAACAGCAAAATTAAAAGGATTTACTACTACCATAGATATACAATAACCATAGTATTGTATGTAACTACTACCTACCAATTTAATTCCTGCTGCCGATGTGGTGGTAAAAGTCACAAAGGTGACAAAAGTTCTTGCTGCCGATGTGGTGATAAAAGTCACAAAGGTGACAAAAGTTCCTGCTGCCGATGTGGTGATAAAAGTCACAAAGGTGACAAAAGTTCCTGCTGCCGATGTGGTGATAAAAGTCACAAAGGTGACAAAAGTTCTTGCTGCCGATGTGGTGATAAAAGTCACAAAGGTGACAAAAGTTCCTGCTGCCTATGTGGTGATAAAAGTCACAAAGGTGACAAAAGTTCCTGCTGCCGATGAGGTGATAAAAGTCACAAAGGTGACAAAAGCAGTGCAGTGTTTCATGGGTTCAAGGGTAATTCCAATAAACACTGCAGAACAAGGGCTAATAAAATAAAAATTGCCAAAAATAGTACTAATAGTGAGCAGTAAAACTAACGTAAAGTCTTCCAAAACGATTATAGTTCATTAGATTATTTATTACATTTTCCGCATAAATAACGATGCGACAATCAACTCTGAGGTAAATAAAGTTAATATTCTGCAATGCAGAAATAAAAAGTGACTTCAAATCCTTAAAATGAAAGTTTTAGGACATAAAATAGACACAATTATTATGAAAATTGTTAATAAGTAACTTATTGGGGAAAACTGCCATCACTATTAATATAATACTATAGTAATAACAGAAATACATTTTGACAAGTTCAAAGATATCCAAAATCACCATTGACAAATAAGTTCTGCCAGTTCGTCAAACTTATAAACGAGTCCAAGTGGGACTTGGACCCTTGGAAGCAATGAAAAATAAAAAAAAGTAACTATGAGCTAGGAAGAACATCTAATCTATCATTGAACTTGTAAATAAGCCGTCGTCAAGGATTTCTCCGGTGAATATCAATCAAAATCGAGTTCCATCTCTGCAAAGTACCAGGCGTTCAGCAAACTGAAAGAGATTTATCGAACTTGTAGACCAGACGTAGCGCTAGAAGCTGTTTCGTAGCACCGTAGCGGTAATGGCGCGGCGTACGCTACGAGACTCCTTTCACTTTCTGTAGTCCTAGTATCTCGTGTTAATTAAAATTGTCTATAATAAAATAAAATGCTTAATTGACTAAATAAAATATTTAAAATGAAGATATTATTTAGAACGTATATTGATTAGTTTATATATGAGATATAAGTTCCATTAAAAAATTAAAATAAATAATGAATTTACTGGACAGTTCCATTATCGCGGGTACAAGCAATTAAAGTTAACGAATATTTGAACCTTACAATCATAAAACTCTTAACAAGCTATAAATTTAAGTTGAGTTTTGACTTCTCCCTTCTTGTACAAAGTGTCAGATTGTTAACGCTTAATTTCTGTGGAAAAAGTAAACTTTTTAATTTTTGTATCGTGGGTGCAACAAGTAAACATTGTATTCTAGCACGCAATTCTTAATAAATAAAAACATTTACTTTCATTTTTGAAACAGAAAGATAAATGATTATTGACAAGTTTAACGTCTAAAGCATAATCTCCAGCTATTAACAACGGCTATTTTACGACACTGTTTCTAAGAGATTATTTTCAGTTTGTATCAACTTTGCAGTTAGTATTATTTTCAAACTCATCAGTATAGCTCGGGCGTCCGCGCGTGCACTATGCCCCTGAAGAAGGACCCCTGATGGGTCCGAAACTGGTCGGGCGATCCTGACCAAGTCATAGTGAGTTTTAGCCGTTTTTTCAGTAAAATTATTTTCAAACTCTCAAAAAAAAATTTAATATGGAATTAAACCAATAAAAAAGAAAAAAGACTTTCCTCATTGTACTACTCGCATAAAAAAACAACTATTATTATTATTTAAAAATAATTATACATTCATATCACAAACATACATTTCGCACAGTGTCAACAACCTTACGGTTTATCCGTACACTAATAAAGCGATTTAAAAAATTAATGTCTGGAAGCGTCTATAGCGGAATCGCCCTAATCTGACAAATTTCGGTTGCTGTACCACATAACACATATATCATTTTGATCCTAGTTACGAGATATTTATTGCTCCCAATACATGATTCCATCAATCTCTGCAGCAAAAAGAAAATTGCAAACACACCTCAAAAAATTAACTTCCAACTGTTGTAACTTTAGTATTTATCAAGATATAATGTATTAAGTCTATAATGCTAAAATTAACATACTTAAGCGAGTTTTATATTATGTTAATTTATTCAATTTATTGTGAGTATATTTGGGTTGCGTTGTCGGCTTGCATCCCCTTTTCCTCTCAATTCAGTATGTCAGTGCCAGTGTAGAACTCAATAATGAATAAAAACAAATTATTCTTATTTCATAATTAATTTTTTAAGGCTAACATTCATGTCCTGAATTGGATTAGGTTTGTTATACCATAGATAACACTAATGCTATTATTTATTGTTCAGAGCAAAGTTTAAATGGATTTTGCAGTTCATACAAAATTCATAAAGACTAGGAAGTCGTTCTATTCAGCAGATAACAGTTGTTTGAACCGGTTATGCACTGTTTATATTATTTATTACTAGTCTTTATTTTTCGTTATTATTTTCATGAAAAAATTGGTTGCCTGTAAAGTCGGTTTACTGACGATAGTTGAACGTGACAACGTCTTCTTTGTCGCTCGTACCGCGCTCGCGAGGTAACGCCGGTAACGCCGCATGAGCGAGGTAACGCCGGTAACACCGGATGAGTCATGTTTTTTCGTGCGTGCAACCGGCTCTATCGATTTATAAGACGTTGTCACGTCAAAAACCCCTACATGAGCAAAATCTTTCAAAGCACTATCATTCAGAAGTATGAGCAAGCAGTAAATATTTTCAAAATATTTGATTTGGTTATGGTATCGGAGAAACAACACTCCGAGTATCTAATATCTATTGGTTTCATGTACAAATATTCCAAAAAAAAAAAAAAAAAAGAGGGAACGGATAAGTAGCCAATATTTTACAACTCTAGTTATAAAGACATTAAAAAAAAAATTACGAAAAGGAAGGGATGTGGTGTACACGTAGTCTGTGGCAGTAGTCAGTAGTCATACACGAGCGCCACCGAGAGGTACTGAGCAAACCTATAAGTAGGTCGGCGCGCAATAGCTCGCGGCAGTTACATTCTAGCCGCCTCTGCGGTAACAACTGTTCACGCGGTGAGTCCTATAATTACATAATAGTGTAGTGTATAGATATTATACAGATTAGTAAGCGTAGGACATTACACCGTTTATTAAGTGTTACTTACTGTTTACAATTGCAGTTTATTATTTAATAATCCCCAAGCGTCCAGTGGACGCCACAACTACGGCCACACTATATACCATTGTACGAAGATTTTAGCAGACTGCCGTAAGAATCGCAAGAGTCTCATAATCCAATCTAACTAATATAAACATCAAGCAGAATTAAAATATCCAAATTTCCTCATACATTCAGTTACTTACCGTCAAACTAGCCAACTTTGCCCGGTTTTTTATGAAAATCGAAGAAATCTCAACTTTTTTCTATAGGAACTAAAGTTAATTTTTCATTTCCTACAACTAAATGATCATACGCATGCATTAGCGATGTAATGTTTTTGATAAATTAAAATTTTAACCAAAATTCGTTCAATTTTAATGGCGGGCAAAATTATCTGGCCTTTTGGCCAACATTGCCCACATAGATTTTTCACGCAAATATAAATCTTAAAAATACGTGAAAAAATACCTCGACTAGAATTAAAGGCAATCTTGGCATAGGTTCCAAAATTTCACTTGTAGTATAAATATTTTAGTAATAACAATGTATAATAATAGGGTGGGCAATGTTACCTAGTGATTATTTCTCTCTTCCATACAAGCCTCATCAACAAGTTTTAAATCTTAAGGGTTGTCACATTACATTAAAATCATCCAATACATTATTTTCACATTTCTGTTTGAGGGTCTAAATTAAGGCTCTTGCATGCACACATAAATCACACTAATATTATAAAGGCCAAAGTTTGTGTGTAAGTGGGTAAGTGTGTATGTTTGTTACACCTTCACGCCGCAACTACTGAACCGATTTGGCTGAAATTTGGAACATATATAGCTTATAACCCGCATTAAAACATAGGCTGCTTTTATGCCAGAAAAATCCATACTTCCCATGGGATATTTAAAAAACCCTAATTTTCACCGAAATTCACGCGGGCGAAGCCGCGGGCAAAAGCTAATTACAGTAATATTTTAAACGTGAAAGTTTGTGTGTAAGTGTTTGTAAATTAAATGTTTATTAAAAGTTTTATAATAATTGCTAAAAAATTATTTGTACCTATTCGGTTTTCCTATATCCAGTATCAAAAATCGAAAAACGTTCATGACAGTGAAATTAATTCAACTGTAAAGTTAAAAAACAGGGAAATATGGTTTTTTTATTCAATGTATGAAAAATTAAACAAAATATCTTATATTTTTTACTAAATGGCTGCAGCCTATGAGGGATAAGATAACAAAAATAGTTATTCACCGTTAGTAATAGAACAATACTTTAGTGAGAGGCCTAGGTAGTAATAAATATTATTGCATTTTTCTTGTTTGAACATTTCAATAACGCTAGTTTAAAGCTATAAATACAAGAATCAAGAATTGAGATAAAAAATATGCAATTATCTAGGTACCTAGTTTACTAATTTTTTTATTGCTTTATTGTAAACTAGATTAGAAATAATGACATCAACTGAAAATAAAATCTAATCGAACAAAGAAATTTACTTTATTTTGTGATTTTACGTCAACACAGATACGTTATGTTGTTGGTAAGTACGTCTTGTAACAAAATATCTAAATTTGACAACCCTGACTACTTTTTGAGAGCGGGCAATGTTGACACGTATGAGTTTAATAAGTTTAGGGTAACTTTGCCCATCGCCAGAAGTTTTGATTTATAAAGCTTGGATTAGTGGAACTGTAATCAAAATACTTTAAAAAAAGTACATTTGTGATTATACTTGACATTAATTTGCTAGCATTTCCGCCATGATGAAAAATCCACAACTACTTTACTCAAAAAATTTGCCCGCAAAAACAGGCACCGCTTCGACGCGTTCTTACAGGCTACTGAATGAATTTAGGAATGATTGCGAAATGCGTTGTTGTCACAAATATAGTCTAATTTCCAACCAAGTAATAAATGTTGCCGTAAAACTAATATATTTTCCCATGTTAGCGTATTTGCTTATAACTTGCTTTTTGGGCAAAGAAGCACTGACTGGCAAAGTTGGCTAGTTTGACGGTATTAGTTCAGCCTTTAGCTTACTCGCTGCTTACCCATTTGATGTGTGCATGTAATTAATGGGGTATTACAGCAATCACACTTATTTTCAATTGAGGCGATGAAAGTTTCTCTCCATATGGATTTCAGATAGTACAATCGTTAAAATTTAACTAATGTTTCTATATAGACTCTTTTAAAATTACAAATGACTCTTCAGTGCGGCGTTCGAGTTCATTTTCTCTGTACTTCCTATCTTTTATCTTATACAGGTCCTGGGGTTCTTACACCTTAAGCGGGTTTTGAGGTTGTCTGCGATTAACTACTTTTAACGAGGAACTTATGATATCTTTATAGAACAAGAAAGACAAGTTTCATGTATACTTTGTGACAGTCCTCTTTCGAAATCACTTTTTGACGCCTGTGGTTGACGCATATTACGTTGTTTATATTATTTTAGGAGAATGTTTACAGAAACTATAAAAGATCCACCGTCACTGTTTTACTTCAGAATAAATATTGTGCATAGGCTAAACTCGTTTTTTCGAACATGATGTTGTTCCTAGAAATGCAAGTGTCATTTATAAAGTTGAAATTACGCCTGTTTTAGGGCAAAACTACTTTTTCGATGTTTTTCGATGCAAAACTACCAGGCTACTACTATAGAACTGAAAGCTATCGTAGCGGTCCATAAAACTTCAAAAGCAAGGTTCTACAGAACTGCAATGAAGGAATACTTGCTATACCATTATGTACCATTTATGTGCATATTAGTTTATTATAATTGGATTTTTTTTATTTGTGTAATCTAATGTATGTAGTTGTATGTACTTATTTGAAACGTATTATAGTTTTGCACCACCTGAAGTTTGTGGTTCCTCCGTATTTCCTAATCTGTAGGTTACCCATCAGAAATCGCTTCTTAGCGATAAGGCCGCCTTTTGCACTAATTACTTTCTATTTCTTATAAATTGTGTTTTGTTTCGTGATGTACAAATAAAATGTTAAATAAATAAGGCTGAGTGTTCAAGTACCTACGACATCTCTCACTTGCCATTTTTTGTAATTGTTTTTATAGATGTTACACAAAAACCTGCCTGATATAACGACTATACACAAAACATGCAAGACCACTCACTTATACAATACAAAAAGGAAAAAGGTATTCGCGAATGACATTCTCAGAAGTTACACTCTTTAATGACAGGCGCTCCAACTCGTGACGTCACAATCGCGCCTAAGCTGTAACATGTGAAAGACGTTACTGGAGTAAAAAGTTATGAATTAGGCTTCGATCACACTAGCGATACCTCGAGAGACACGCCATAATCTTCACTGAAGAGAAATTGAGTTGCCAGTTAACTCTTTCGAAAAAAGACACATTGGTAGTCTTTTTTCTCTGTAGGATTTTTTTCACTTGTAGAAATTTTTTTTCAGCTACTGAAATAGAAATATTAAGATAGTTTAGTCTGCAATTTACCAAACCAAGAAAAAATTTTTACAGATCATGTACTTTTAATTGACCCATTAACAACGAATACTAAAAAACAGAATATACATATATTTCCTTTAAATATATATTCTGTCATCATCATACAATAAACATGATTATTGTTTTGCCGTTTTTCTAGATTATAAATTTTTATATATAGAGGGTTATATAAAAAAATGCCATATCGCTCTCGGTTTGAAGTTTTTTAAATTAATACAAACACAACAACTTTTGTTCTACGACTTTTTTTAACTCGATATTTTGAGGAATATCAAATATTCAATATTTAGCGGAGATACTCTAATTGTTATAGTACGATTCACGAAAGATGACCACAAATGGCGGGTCTTTTCTTCATGTACACTCATGAAGAATTAGTTAAATAAGACCATATATATTAGTTAAAATAAATAAGACCATAATATTAGTTAGATAAGTCCAAAGAGACCTAAAATAAGGCTGCCATTTGTGGTCATCTTTCGTGAATCGTACTATACTACTCTGTAACAGCATCGGCAACGGCGGCGACGCGCCAACTCGCGGCTCGAGACCGCGGCGATTGGTATCACAGTGTAATGTCACTTTACAGAAATAACATGATTTATATTTTTTTTTTTGAATGAATAAATTAATACTGAATTTTGAAACGTCGGAGAACGAAAGTTAGTAGTTTTAATGTAGGCTATGATCTACAGACCGAGAGAGATTATGGTACGGTGCACGGTGATCGGTTTTTCAGACCACACCTACATACTTGTTATACCGATTGGAAGTTTTGTACCCGACAAAAACAATAAGTCGTAAGACATTGCATAAGTCTGATGAGGCCTTTAATGTACTAGAGTTACGTTACGTGAGTTTTGAGGGTAAATTAAACTTTTCCTGGTTCATATTTTATACCAACGGCTTTTCCATAAAGATAAGACGAAAGGAAAGCGATCGCAAGCAAAATCATCACACAGTAAAGTTAACGAGTTCCACGTGTGGTTGTGTGGGCTGTGTTTATAGGGTTCCGTAGCCAAATGGCATAAAACGGAACCCTTACGGATTCGGCATGTCCGTCTGTCTGTTCGGCCGTATGTCAGAGCCACTTTTTTCCGAAACTAAAAGAAGTATTATGAGACTTGGTAAATAGATATATTTTGTGAACGGCATTAAGATTTTCTCACACAAAAAGAAAAAAAAAACAATAAATTTTGGGGGCTCCCCATACTTAGAACTGAAACTCAAAATAATAATCCAACCTATAGTATATCTATGGATAGGTCCTCAAAAATGAAATTGAGGTTTCTAATATATTTTTTTCTAAACTGAACAGTTTGCGCGACAGACACTTCGAAAGTGGTAAAATGTGTGTGTGTCTAACTAAAATAAAATATGATTAAATAAGAAGAATGATAAAACTAAAAAAAATATGATGTATGTACAGTCCAAACTTCCACCGCAATATGGTTTGAGCGAGGTCTAGTACGTCATTTTTTTAGCATCAACAATTAACCTCAAAAACAAAGTTAAGTTTGCGGTTGGGTAAGAAAAGTGATTGTTATGGATTACTTTATCTATATAGTAGGTAGTACAGAATCCTCGGTGCGCGAGTCCAATTCGTACTTGGCGTTTAAATAAAGACGTGGGAGGAGATCAGGGTTCACTTCCAGGAAAATTTTGTTTTGCAATGTTGTTTATACAAATTATTTTAACATTTAATTATAGACCTTCACAGAATACTCCATGTAAGAATGCTTGCCTAAGTTCATTAAAATATTACGTAGTAAAATTAAGTTAAGAGGTTGTTAAAAGTACCTGCCTATCTGTAATTTATTTGAAAGTATCTGTTACTTTCTGCAAAAATCTCAACAATAATTATTACGGATGGAATAAAAATACAGTCACTTATTAGCTACATAATATTAGGTAACCACATCCCAATTTCTTTACCTACCTTTTCTTTTTTACATTTTCTTTTAAATACTGAAATATAAACATGAAATAGGTTCCTCTATAGAATAAAAAATGTTACTATTTACAGCGCATAACGTCAAACCAAGGTATTAGCCAAATTCCATACTCCAGCTAGATATAGGTAGATAAAGATATTTCAATCTCAGATGAAGGATCCAATCCACGACGGCACGCCCTACTCTGTCAAACTCCATTAAAACGAATGAAACATAAGCGATTTTAAATATTGAATGGAGCAGGCATTAATTTGCGGAAATCCATAATTAGCAGGACAGATTAATTTGTTCTCATCCGCTATTTGAAATTATTCTGTATGCTACAATGTGCAGGAACACTGCTTACATGAAACACCACACACAGTTTTCAACACTCGTCGACGCACGTTTCGTCCCGACACCGGGACATCCTCAGGAGATGTTGTCTTCACAAAGCGTAATCGTAGTGCTCTATGTTTTCGCAAGTGTTGAAAATTGTATGTGGTGTTTCATGTGGGCAGTGTTCCTGCATATTGTACCTAGAATCATTTCAAGTAACGGATTATAGTAAAACAAATCGATCTGTCCTGCTGATAAGCGAATCGACGAAGTGGGGCGCATCGTCGTGGATTGAAATATTATCTATATGGTCTAGAAGTTGCACTAGCGTGAAGACATTTTAAAAACGTTCCATGTAGGCACGTAACGTAGGCATTTATTTTCACTAGAATTTAACGTTCCGTTGGCACTCATTGCAGGCTAGATGCAAAAGAAGAGGATAAATCCGCGAAGGAGGCATTCAAGACGGCGTACCTTCACGGGAGAGCGCTCCGCGGTAATCCCGGGCTGTGCAGTGAGAAATACCCGGCGTGCCCGCTCAAAGCTCCCCGGCTATTCGATTTGCTGCACTATTTGTTGCGTAAAAGGCTTAGCGACGACACCCGGCGCTTGAGCTAGCCTATAGTCTAACTACACTGAGTATACACCGTCTACAATCTACGTAAATTACTTTGTTTAGTTAATTTCGTTCAATAAATATTGTGTAGATACCACATTTTGGTATCTTTTTCATTTTTATTTGCAAGAAAGTCTAAGGATACTTTAGACTAGCTACGATCGAGCCTAAAGGCTAATGTCAACTTAAATTATACTCGGCGCGGCGTACTTTGATCCCTATGACACTGATAGCTAATGTCACTATATAACATTGTAGTGGCGTCACCATTAAATTGGGATCATATTGGGGGCATCTAAAATGCCATTTATAAATTTTACGTTTAGCTTTATACCATTAGTAATGATATTCCGTTGATATTTTTAACAATTCTTAACATTTACAAGAAGTTATCTCAATCTGAATTTATGTTTACGTCCTGCAAAACTTACGTCGTGTGACGTTTATTGACTAGGGCGGCAAGTATCGATAAAAAATCGAGTGTGACGGACAGACAGACAGACAGACGGACAGACAGACGGAGAAAGTCGCACCATAAGGGTTCCATTTTACCATTTTGGTACGGAACCCTAAAAATGTCGGTAATGGAAACGAGTGCACAATTTTTTTTCATACTCACATTTTATTGTAAGTTTTATTTTGCAACTTCAGTACAGTTTGTGATATTACCACAAACTTTTCTGTTCCGTTGGCCAAAGACTAAACTAACATGCGTTGCGGCGGTACTTGGGTGATAATATAGCCATCGAGTGGTTTTTTTTTCTTTTCTATGTTGGAGCGCGCTTGCCTAGAAAATGTCTATTCACTCTTCTCCTGAAGGCACCAAGATTGTACTTGGCTGGGAACACGGAAGTTAAAGAAAAATTTTAATGTGTATATTGGTATTTGAACGCCAATCTACATCTTTTGATTTCTTATTCATGATTCCTGTGAACCCCAGAATCAACAAAACAAACAATAATCTTGTTATTCGAGTGAAAAAATCTCGCATTTTCATACTCAATAAGCATTAAAAGAGGTTACACAAAGCTTTCTGTATTTCGAAGAATATTCTTGTACTTAGCAGGTTGATGTACTCGTATCTAATTGATTAGAATGAAAAGGTTTATGTTCTACTGTAGGCAGCTTTCAGCAGAAACAAGAAAAAGACAATACAAAGAGCCCTTTAGCAATTTGTAATACTTGTATTTCTGTGCAAATATATGTACTTTTGTTATACACATAAGTCAGAACTTATGTATTTATGTAATTTACTGATTAACTTACGAGTATTGTTTACAAATATAGTTTCTGATTATTGAATGTTTATTTAAAACGGTGTTTATTTTAGTTAGTTTTTATTTCTTTAATTAAATATTTTTTAGCAAGAAGCGATTTTTTTTACTATTAAAATCCTTGAACAACTTCCCAGACAAGGGTTTTTATGGAAAAGAATGTCAAGACGAACAAAACCACAACAAAACATGCAATATGATAAGTGATACGCCGGCCTTTACAGAAGCAGTGGATCCCTGGACGTTGTACTGTACTGGCCTTGTCGTCCGATAGCATGTCTTAAGTCCCAATAAGACTTTAGACATAATAAACCTTACTGAAAAACTGTAATAAAAAATAAATATTTAAGTGATCGCTACCTACCTATTCCTGGACTACAAAATATCTGATGGCTGCTCTTGACTAGCGGCGATGGTGTGTATAATCGCTTATCATCAGCGGTAATCGCCAAGAGTATCATGCAAGCATCTGCATAATCCTGACGCAGTAACGGTGACCAAGAAATGTAAAAAAATACGCAGCGTAACCACAACCAGTGTGCTGCGCATGGTGGTTAAACTACAAAGAATTATAAATATAATAATTAATATAAATATATTAGGAAATTACACACATCGCAATCTAGCCACAAAGTACGCGATAGCTTGTATTACGAGTATGGGTACTAGATGGGTAGATGATATATTGAAAAACACCCAGACATTAGAAAACATTCATGCTGATCATACAAACATTTTTCAACTGTGGGAATCGAACCCACGACTTCCGACGTAGACGGTAGGATTGCCATTCGGTTGTCATCACGCTTCATCATACTCGATACACGTTACGCTCTGATACCAAAGAATTCTCATTTCACAAAGCAAAATTGTATGAAAATCTGGAGATCATTAACCGGTGCTTTACTACGATATTATAATAGTACAATGTACGCAGCAACAGTGCTGCAATAGGTACACTTATGCATGTTTTAACGAGGTGAGCCAGCCGTGCTTGCTGATTAGTGTTTGCTGTGCGACACGGAACACCTAATTACAGATTCAGCTACCTAATTCAGTTTGTTTGTTTAACTTTGTAGATATTAAATACGTTGCTTATGTCACCCGCTGGTCTCTGTTTTTTTTTGGAACCGGAACAGGAACTTGATAGTGGCATGCGCCGCCCCTCTCTCCAGATTTCGCCTCTGTCCTGTCCAGTGTACCTCTATTATACTAGTATGCTGGACTTACTATACAATTGGCAGTTCCTTTTTTTGTGCCGATTTAAAGCGCCTCCGTCGAAGGTCCTTGGTTCTAAACTTGACAGCTAGTAAGCCTCATTTCTCACCACTACACATACTCTGTTTTTGGATGACCTAGTACTACCATCGAACTTGTGACTTCATGAAGCTAACTGTCTCTCTCACACATTTTTATTTTTTATTTCGTTCCATATAAACGTTCGGAGAAAAGTTATATAATGTAGATATTTTTTTTATAATTGATCGGCTTGCGCTTGACTACAACCATGTCTGATGGACAGAAATGATGAGGTCTAGGATGGAGCGCGCTTGCCTAGAAAATGCTTATTCACTCTTCTGAAGGCATCCAGATTTTATGCATATACGATATGGCTGCGTTTTCGCTAATAAATCGTGGCTTTGAATGGAAATTATCATTATTTCCTAATGTTGATGTAACACGTTATGATAATTTATTATTGTTTAGGTATTTCTACATTTTTAAAAAGCTGCCACTTCCAAGACTCTGCCTACTCATCTTAAACAAAGAAAGTGGTATTTGCCTCTATTAAGATAGGATTATCAAGATAAAACGTGCAAATCCTTTATAGAAAAGTTGGTTTAGGACCGGCAGCAAACTTCTTAGAGGCTTAGCGTGTAAAGTCTAAGGGATGAACGAAATCCTTGTGTATTCTTTAATCCGTATACTTACAGCTATTTATACATACATCACTTTGAACACTTTAGAAGAAAATCCATTGTAAATCATCTGATAATATTAAGATATTATCTAATGCCTCATTGTATGTAGAGTACAACCAAGTCCTTCAAATTCATAAAAATATCAAATCAAATTGATAAAAAACAAAATACCTCAACTTTTAAATGAGGTATTTTGTTTTTTATCAATCACCATGGACTTCCGAAAACACCCGCTTCAATATAACACTTTAACCTTTTAGATGAAACCTGGCAGATACTTAATTACTTGGAAAATGTTACGGCAAAGCTTCTTTAAAAACGTTTTAAGTTTTTAACTTTTTGTCACACTTTATAATGAGTTAAGTATGAAGAAGTATTTTGTATAAATGTTCTACCCAGGTTAAAACTCTTGCAATTTTTCTCCTCCGGGTAAGTTTCGCTTTAGCTTTTGATAAAAAACCTTTTAAACTAGCTGCGAACTGTCCACTGTACCTTAAACCTTTTTTATTACTTACCGGCTTAGGCAAGCACGGGTTATTATCATTCCTCTATAGTACCTACGTTATGAGATACGTATAAAATATAGATATTCAATATATTCTACTGCTTACTTTTTTGTTTAATCTTTGCAAGTTCTAATCAAATATTTACTAACTACCGCGCTAATGGCTATGATAAGACTACTCTTCTTCGAATCTGTAGTAGGTAATCTTCTTATTATCAATCAATCAATCAATCAAGTTTATTTGCGTAAAAACATTATATGCGTATTATGCGAAAAATGGCGAAAAATATCGCCAGTTCATCGGTGCCAAAAATTCTTGTTTTGCCAACAACAATAAGTAGGGCCATGCTGTAGTTCGCTCAGCAGCCGCAACAGCAGAATTTTGACAGAAGGCGCTACTGTTTGCTTGTGAAAAAAGTTTACGTAAATAGTTCGGAAGCCCATATCCTGAACTTTCTTAACGGTGACTAAACCCTATATATTCTATTTAAAAACACAAGCGGAAGTTGGTCTGCCCGAGTGAATTTCAGTTTTACAAATCGGTTTATAAATCTCGCGGAAACCATGAATTTCCAGGCTGCCTCCAATCCAAATTTTTGCCAAATTGGATCAGTAGTGACTTAGTAAAGGAGTATTTCTCAATTAAACTTTGGACCCCACTTTCACATTGAAAAATGGTTTTCAAAAACACCTCATAAAGAACTTATATGTGCCAAAGGAGGAGGAGAAAACCAACGGACAGCCCAAACTGCTGGATCTAGTCCGCAGCATTTTGGGCTGTCCGTTGGTTTGTAAGTCAGTCAGTCAGTTTTTTCTTCTATATAATTATGTAGATAGAAAATGGATAAGGTTTAATAGTATGTAAGTATTACAAGATTTAAGGATTAGGTATAGCAGCTGTATCAAAACTGCCATTTTTTAACTGCAGTCCTAAAAAATGTCGATCAGCTCTGTACGCTGTTGCGAAGCAGGAAATAAGAGACATACTCGTACATAATTTTTGCATTTACCAATGAGTATTTAATTATGCGGTGGATATCCACAGTTGCTCTGCCGCCATAGACAATGTAATGAACGTTCTCGCTGCAGCTGAAAATTTTAGCGCGATGTTATTTACTCCAAACTGCGCTTAAAGAGAGTAATGGTCGGCGTTGCGGTTCCTCGGTTCAGCAGCGATACATTACATTGAAACAATTTATAAAGCGGCTCAGCAACCCCCTAGCACATCTGCCCGCAGTGCGTTTGGTTTGTTTTATTCATAGTAGGCGAGCCCGCGATGCTAAATCTGTAGTAACTCGAGCGTCTTGAGGTTCTATTGCAGTACAAAGATTAGGTGCTATGAAAAAAGGTTATGTTATGGTATTTCAGTGATGGGCTCCCTACTATCAAGACTAGCTGTTGCCCGCAGCCCCCGCGCGACTCGCTTCAAATAAACAGAACGGATTTCTTCATATTATATCTACAATTCTATAAGATACATCTACAGTCAAGAATCCCATAAGAACCAAAACAAACGGAACCAAAACAAATAAAGTAAAATGGAAAACCGAAGGAGTTTTGCTCATACAGAGTGGAAAACAAAGAATGAATATGGTGGGAAAGTATTTTAGAATACTTTAAATTTCCATCGAATACATAATAAAATGAAAATGGAAAATGAAAATATTTATTTTCACATAGGCCTAAATAATAGGCTCTTATGAAAAGTCAAAACTCTACCGCCAGGTTGGGAAAGCAGGTTTGCTCCGAGAAGAACTGGCAAGAAACTCGGCACTTGCCATTTTATAGTAAATATATATTTTGTTAAACAAAATAATAAAAAATGCATTCAACATTATCAAAGAAAGATTGCCAGCGTCGGAAAACAAAACTACGATAAGGAAACAATCGCTATTTTATTGAACTTAGGCATTGATGGAGTTTATCAAAAGGATCCACCTTGTACATAAGTCAACAAACCAAAGCCAAAACCAATTCCCGAGGGATATAAATAGCAGGCTATGTAACCCTGATGCCTGCAACGATATTAAATTTAGTGAGTTTGTGGATTTCCTCGTAATGACCCGATAGCCCAGAGCCCGCAGATGTCCGCAAATACTTGTTTCTAAAACTTAGTTATTGGCTCCCTCGAATTGGACATAAATACGAGTGCTTCACCGCAAAAAGTTTATTAAATAAGGGTGCGGCCTAGCTGCGACAGCATTAATCAATAGCACGGAAGATCTGAAATATAAAGATGAAATATATAGCCGCTTTTTAGGGTTTCGTTTAGGTACCCAAAGGGTAAAAAACTGAACCCTATTGCTGTGACTTCGCTGTTCGTCCGTCCTTGCTTCCATCTGACACCAGGATGTAACCTGTATGTGTATGTCTTGAACCGTGGTAGTGAAATTTTCACAGATGATGAATTTCCGTTGCCGATTTAACAACAAATACTAAAAAATAAAAATTCATAAGAAATTTATTAAGAGCCGGCAACTCATTTGCAGTTCCCCTGGTGCTGCAAATGTCCATGGTCGGCGGTGATCGCTTTCCATTATGTGACCCGCCCGCTCGTTTGCTCGCGCTACCTATAAAAAAAATAAAGTAAAGATTAGAGGAGCTCCCATAAATCAAACGTGATTTTTTGCTCGGTTTCGGTCTATGATCCAGAACTCCCAATATTAGTTTACTCGTATAGCAGTAGTAGTAGGGTATAATTAAGCGTTCTGGCTTCCGCATCATCATCTTCTACGTTATATAGAAAGAGGTACGATGCACGAACCCTTCCGAACGAACCCAAATCCGACTCACACTTGGCCGGGTTTTCACACTCTACAAGTTACTGGCTACAGGGGATTCTGGAGTACTTCGGTCACATTGCCCGAAGGGAAGGTGGCAACCTGGAGAAGTTGTGCGCATCGCACTTGACACGAACGTCCACGATGCTCTACACGTCGCAGCCAACAGGGCACCATGGCCCGACATCGTCCTAAAGAAAGTCGTCGGTGGAACCCCTTCCACGACCCTCAGTAATGAGGAATATGACGCAGAGAGAGAGAGAGACCAGTTACTGCGATCTCACCTGATGGAAATGACAATGAGTCACGCTGTTTGGTGCGAATAACCAGCAAGACGTTTTCACGTCAACAAAATTAATGGGATTTATTGAATTTATTTTTGTCTTTCTCACTCTCGCGGATACGTTGGTAGGTGCGACATGCAGCGTCGCGGAAGAATATAACAGAAAAATGACCTTTTACCTAATTACTCAAAAACTAAGCCACTTATCAAAAATCGGTTCCTCAGCGTTTTTTGGATATTGTTATTACCGACACATTAAAACAAAAATTACAATTACACCCATTCAGTTTCCAATAAAAATACGAAAACTGAGTTTAGGAGTAACTTTTGGGAGAACTTTCTATCCAGAAAATTTTATCCAATCTTGTTTCTGCTTCTAAGCGGTTTTAGATTTAAGACCCAAAATACATGGCGTTTAAGTTTGAAAGTACTTAATTGTTTTTATAGTTTTTAGGTAAAATTTCAGTCAAAATCACTTAAATACGGCTTGTTGCCGTTAAGGGGGATGGGTACAATCCAGGCGCGAAAATTCAAATTTTATTTAGTTTAAATACTTAGTAGGTTTAAGGCAACGAGTTTTGCGAGCATATGTTTCCGAAACATCTTAAACAGAATTTCTACGTTGACTCAGAGTATCAAACAATAGTATTTTGCAGATGAATCACAGACACTGGCGCCGTCTCGTCGTACGAGTATCTCGAATTGCAGAAACGTATAGGGGTTACACATCACCAGCGTAAATAGACATATGTGCGAGGAACAAAGTGGTTTCAACAGGAGTAGTTACGGTTGATGCAGGGCTCTATATAAACTGGGGACTAAGTTTGCCAATATTTAGTTTGGTTACTCAGATGACTGATGTGTTTTACTGTGGCATAAAGAATAGACTATCGAGTATTGGCTTAAATATGGCTTTATTACTAAAAGCCGTTGAAGAGGTCTACTACCCACCGTTTATTATTTTATAACCACAAATTCTTAATAAGGATCAACTTAGAACAAATTATTATATTTTTAATGGTATTACGAGTTTTCAAATATATAAGGACCTATATAAGTTAAATTTGACTTCCAATATTTGTATAAGGTGGATGAAAACTTCGGTCCCCTAAATTTCAAATATTTAGTACTAGCTGTTGCCCGCGGCTCCGCTCGCGTGAATTTAGGTTTTTCACTACTTCTGCGGGAACCATCGCTTTTTCCGGGATAAAAAGTACCATAATGTGTTAATCCAGGTAATAATCCACTAAATATTACAATATGGAGTTTACGTCGCATCCAATATACAGTGCTAACGCGTGTACACTTGATGAACAGTGGTCACAGGAGTTTACGCCGCTCCCAATATACAGTGCTAACGCGTGTACACTTGATGGAGAGTGGTCACAGGAGAATACGCCGCTCCCAAAATAGGTTCAGTGCTAATACCGAGTTTCACGACTCTTTAAACTTCAAAAACACGGGACTTTCATACAAACTCCCAACCCCTATTTCACCCCCTTAGGGAAGGATTTTCTCAAAACCGTTTCTTAGCTGACACCTACCCATTACAAAGAACCTAATTTTCAAATTTCAAGTCAACAGTAACAATATTAAAAAATTTCACATAAAAACTTTTATCCCCTATTTTACCACCCTTAAAGGGGAATTTTCCAAAACGACTTATATAAATTTTTAATATCTGAAGCTGATAACCTAAATGACGATTTTCACGTCTCTAACTTCAAAAACACGGGACTTTCATATAAACTTTCAACCCCTATTTCACCCCCTTAGAGGGGTAGTTTCTCAAAATCGTTTCTTAGCTGACACCTACCCATTACAAAGAACCTGCCTTTCATATTTCAAGTCAACAGTAAAAATATTAAAATTTTCACATAAAAACTTTCATCCCCTATTTTACCACCCTTAAAGGGGAATTTTCCAAAACGACTTTTACAAATTTTTAATATCTGAAGCTGATAACCTAAATGACAATTTTCACGTCTCTAACTTCAAAAACACGGGACTTTAATATAAACTTCCAACCCCTATTTCACCCCTTTAGAGGGGTAGTTTCTCAAAATCGTTTCTTAGCTGACACCTACCCATTACAAAGAACCTACCTTTCAAATTTCAAGTTTGTAGGCTTTATACTTCCTGAGATATCGTGATTAGTCAGTGAGTGAGTGAGTGGTAACTCTCTTTTATTATAAGAAGATTTCGAAAATAGTGGGCTTATTATACATTCTATGGCAATGAGTTTTGCAACAATAATGTTTATACCAACATCTACATGATTTCAATAAAAATGTGGCTCAAAATACTCATTTACTTCATATTGGTTCCTAATAAGCTCCAAATCTGGAATAAAAAATTCAATTATTTAGTATTTCGCAAATAGTGGGCTTATTATACATCTTATGGCAATGAGTTTTGCAACAATAATATTTATTAATCTAGGTAAGTATCTATACTATAGTATATTTGAGCCAAATTTTTATTAAAATTCTAATTTTAATAAAAATTTGGCTCAAAATACTCATTTACTTCATATTGGTTCCTGATAAGCTCCAAATTTGGGAAACTGCAGAAAATCCTAATTACCAGTGGAGATTCATAAAGTCACCATACGAAACAAATAGTAACATCTGCATAATAATATTATCTCAAAACTCCCTTTATGTTTCATATTGTAATGTATGTAAACTTGCAAACTCGTTATAAGTTCAACATTGATAAACCTCAAGAGATTACTTACTAACTAGGCGTGTTTAATATGTAGCTCTCGCAACTTGGTAATGGTATTATAGAATACTACGAGTACAACGGCATTGTTAGGTAATACCGACCGGAGATAGCTACATGCGGATTTAATGTTATGCATGTAAGGTTATGCCACATTGACTTTAATAGTCAAAAATGTAGAAGGCAATCCCTTCCATTGCATGTTTCTATCAATTCCTAACTAATCTGGCAAACGTTATTTTGCTGGGTCAAATATTTCTCACTTAGAGGTATGAAAAATAGTCCTGTAGGTACTCAGACTACCAAATACAAAATTTTATAAAAATCGGCCAAGTCACTTCGGGAAAATTGTAGGTATACTAGTAACTGACCCTCAAACGTTGTTTTGCCATATAAATTATTTCTCACTTAAAAAGAAGATATTATAAAAAGAAAATTCCTATGTTGCTGACTGAATCATGAACACTACAATCAGAACTGTTGAATTTAATTGGCACCGTATGACTTCGTAGTAGATATTTATACACGAGGAATGAGTCTGTATAAAAATGTCAAAGTGTATACAATAATGTAGAAGAAATTACCTTGGCAAGGATGGAGGTTACGATAAACCTACGTAAGCGCCACCCACAGCAACAATAATTGCAGCAATTATCATAATGGTATATACAATCAATTCCACTCCACACGTTTCCTTTGGTGATGTTTGAAAGTGTACAACACACAGATCAGAGGACCTAGACAAAGCGGCATTCTATTCGCAATATCGCTATATACCTACCTATAAAATATAGAATGCCAAAAATGTATGAGATCGACGTTAGCCAACTCTTTAACTAATTATTGATATGATTTGTGTTTTACACACTTAGGATATAATTCCTATAAATTTAAATACGAATCAAAATTTCAATCGCAGTGGGATTTGAACCCGCGTCCCCCAGCTATCGCGGCTGGGTGCTCTAACCACGCTTTGGCATAGCGTTAGCTTATGTCAATCCTGCATACATTATTTTTGTCTCTGTCACTCTCACGGATACGTTGGTAAGTGCGACATGCAGCGTCGCGGAAGAATCTATATTCTTCCGCGACGCAAAAACGCGGCAGAAAAACGACCTACCTACCTAATTACTCAAAAACTAAGCCAGTTATCGAAAATCGGTTTTTTAAGCGTTTTTGGATATTGTTATTACCGACACATTAAAACAAAAATTACAATTACTTCCATTGTAGTTTTCGATAAAAAACGGAGAACTGAGATTTTGGAGCAACTTTTGGGAGAACTTTCTATCGAGAAAATTTTATCCAATCGTGTTTCTGCTTCTTAGCGATTTTAGATTAAAGACCCAAACACATGACGTTCAATTTTGAACGTAATTGTCTTATTAGTTTTTACGTAAAACTGCATTCAAAATCACTTAAATACGGCTTGGACGCCGTTAACGATTCGCAACCGCTAATAGAATATCACTTTGTCTACAGTGCGTATAGGTATAAGTAAGTAAGTAAGTATGGGGGCACACAGCACCATGCTGAGTTGAGGCCTATTTCTGGGTGCGCCACACACGACAAGCGGTGTCTGGTGCTTCCGTCCCTTGGGTAATATTATTGGTTTCAATTGCCCAGGTGGGGGAAGCTTCAGGCATCGTTCTAGTACATAAGTGTGTACGTTGTGTGGTGTGTGGCATACTAAGAAATAAATACTTTCTTTCTTTACAGGCGCAGGTGTAGGCGAACTGTTAAAATGCCACACAATATAGCGAAGTTTCTGCAATCATGCTAATAAGAAGAATGACCAAAGGTGGTATCAAGTTCTCTCATGAACCAAAACCTAAATATTCTAGGAAAATATAATAGTGTTTTTAAGAACCGTTGGCACTAGGAATTTGTTTTTATATGCGGAATTTTATTTTGCATACAAAAGTCACTTTATTTTCAATGCATATTTCCTGTGTATGACAGGAAATATGCATTGAAAATAAAGTGACTTTTTTCAATCCAAGATTAGGTATATTGAGAAGTACAACCTGTTTATTGGCCTATAACGTTGGAATCCGGATGTTAAATAAAAAGATAATAAAGAGGAAATAATGTGGAGACCTAAGTCTTTAAAAAATAAATTGTGTATAAAAAATAAATTGTCTTAATTTATAAATTAATTAAGCCAGTATTTGGTATATTTCAAGAAATCTTCCTAAGAAATTTCTTAATAAAAAAGATCTATTAAACTCCGCAAAAAATCGGAAAGGCAACAAATGGACCAAGCCTGAATTAACAAAATTAAAATATAATCGCTTAACGACTTACAGTTACTACTGCGGCGGATTTTCTTACTTTGTACCTTCTTTTGGCAACGATTCTCAAGAAATGTAAAATATAACTTTTGCTTTATTGGAGCGATATGAAGAAAAGAATATTATATAATATTACTTTTAAGTTATGCAAAAAAAACGGTAAATGACTGTAATTTAGATTTAATTTACCTAAGAGTTTCCTTATTAAATAATAATAAATTATAATATTTACAAAATATATACACCATCCAACTGATCATTTATGGATATAGTGCTCAAGACTATTTCTAGCTCAGTTTCCTCGCTTTTCCTTATTCCTTATAATAAGTTAATAAATGTATCAGCGTATTCCACACATAGTAATAATCTAGCCCCAATTATTTACAATTAATTATTGACATTCTGAATTATAATAATAATTGACAATATTATGAAAAATGATAATTACAAAAATGATAATAATATGAAACTACTGACATTATTTACTTAATTTCTTTTTATATTCATACGCCTTATGGCAGAATGTACAACAAGGATATTACTTGTTATTGTGACCACCTAATGTACCTACATTCTCATGAATAAACGACATTTATTTATTTATTTAAAACGTAGGGCGTAGGCATGGAATAGTACTTACGAAAGAAAGGGAACAATTAAAAGGTCTTAAATAAAACAAAAACAAACAAGAAGCAAAATGGAGGTTAAAATAAGGGCTCTTTCCTTTGGCGTCAATATACCGAACAATAAGCTATACCTATTACAAAATCCTTTGATATTTGATATCTTATAATTAATTTAATAATAATCAGTTCTTAGAATATGCTGGGTTTGGCGTGAAGTTCAAAATTATCCTTGCTTGGAAATACCCTTGTTAAAATACACAGGTAAACGTGTACGAATATAATCAAACAAAGAATATAAAGCGATCTTATCGAATTATTAAAATCGACTAAGCTTTGCTCAAAAATGGTCAAAAACTTGACTATAGTCAGATTGTATTAGGAATTGTTAGTGGGTAGAATTGTAACTATAGTCAGGTTTTTGAGTAAAAACGTTGTCCCAGATAGTTTGCGAGCTATAAGTTCGAAGGCAGACAAACTATAGTAATTATCATCATTTCTTTACAAAACTTGAAAGACTTCTCATTTTCTCACCAACTTCTCATTTTTAGGGTTCTGTACCTAAAGTGTAAAAAACGGGATCCTATTACTAAAACTCCGCCGGCCGTCTTGTCAGTCTGTCACCAGGTCGAATCTTCTGAACCGTTGGACACTTGAAATTTTGACAGATGTATTTCTGTTGCCGTTACAACAACAAGTACCTACAAACAGAATAAAATAAGTAATTAATATTTAAGGCGCTCTCAAACAACAAACGTGACTTTTTGCCGTTTTATATATATTCAGTATAATTACAAATTCAAGAAAATCCGCCGGAGCTGCTGTGTTTTGCCTAGTGTTGATGGTGCTGTTTACCAGTTGATGACTAATTCAATTTCTTTATACTTCTCATATACCGGCAGTTTATCAATACTTAGGTACTAGTTATATTAATTGATATTGGAAACGAAAATAGCAATGGCAGCTCCGACGGATTTACTTGGATTTGTAATTATACTGATAGGTTCTTAGTTCTTACTTTCCTTTAGTCTCAGTCTAGTTTCAAAAAAATTATTTAATCCTTTTTCAATTACAAGTCTGCAAAAGTCGTGGGTGTTTTAAAATTTTTTAATTTTCCACTTGTTTTATAGTTTTTCGATTAATATATTAATGTAATTTAAATTATATTATTATTAAAAATGAAAATTAATCTTCAAACTAGCCATTAGCTCCTCTAGCAGCGTTTGAAGGCATCATCCCTTCCAAGTCATAAAGAGACGTTTATTGTGGCGCCCCCTGCTGTTCAATCACAAGAACAATTATCTACGAACCATTGCCAATGACTCACTAATATTCTATACAAAACTGTATCCAAATCGGTTCAGTCGTTTTTGTAATAATTGAGAACATTCGTTTGCACTGTAAATGTTTTTTATGGCACCCCCTGGTGATCGATGTTCGTAACAACTATCTAAGAACCATCGCCAATGAATACCAAACATTATACAGAAAACTGCATCTAAATCGGTCAAGCCATTTTTTAAATAAATGATGTGCACAAACAAACAAACAAACAAACAAAAATATTTTTGCATTATTGGTTTTTGTGAACAATTTAACATACAAACAAACATAAAATATTTTTAATAGAGTAATGTACAAACGGTCCCTCACCCTTAACTCATATACCCGTACTCCGTTCCGTCGTGGGTAAAAAATGACTCGTGTTAAATTTTTTTCAAAGAAACAGATATTTAAGTCAGTGAAAAAATCTATGTAACGAAAGCGTGAAAAACGTAAGTCCATTGAAATAATTTTCCACTGATACAATTCGCCATTACCAGTTGTAGTACTCGGAGTAGGTATTTACACCGTTCAATTAATTCTAATTACCGGCGTTGATGCGTGCCTATAAATTCGAATATCAGAGTAACGATTATGGATCCTCAACCAAATGTATCCTCAGGGCGTAATGTCCGCGCAAAGTATGATAAATCGTTCCCTGTTAGTTTCGTCCGATTTGATACCCTTTTGGCGTTTGTGCACTGCATCCGACTTACATACTTACTTTGCTTCTTCTACTCTTGATCGCAACTTAAGGTTCCCATGGTCTCAGAGTTAACCATCGCCGCCATCTACAGTTCCCAGCCAATGCTTGTTGCCGCCAGGAACAGCAGCAACTTCTTGGCTTAGAGAAGTTTAGCATCATTAGTGTCCAAAATGAATTTCCCCAGAAGGTTGCTACGCCTGTGCATCAGTGCTGGGCAGGAACAGATCATGTGCATCGGCATTTCCGCTGCCTACATACCTACTTACAAAACAAGGTATGTCTCGTGCTCGGGTGCACGACTTACTTGCATCTAAGTACTTCAATATTGACAGATGACATATCTTTACAGAGCCAACAGACAACGCTAAGTATTTGACCGCTTAGTATATTAATCGAACGAGTTACATCCCTCTCTTATGGATCATCCTTGCTAATTAAGGGATCAAGTAGATATGACACTATTAGTATACAAACAAACTTTGCTGCTGTGTGTGTTTGCTCTTTCCTCCTTCACGTCACAAATATTTAATCATTTTCCGAGATTAAGGATACAAATAGATTACACTGTAGAAGTGTTCCACAGATGCCGTTGATATAATTATCGTGTAAAAAAACCAACAGTAGACACTTACTTGTTTTCGATGAGTGTTCTATAAATGCAGCTTTTGATGTCACACGCTCGGACTATAAGCGGTCCCCATTATCACCTTCCCGGAGGGAAATTTCCCTATTTTCTCCAAAATGCGCAAAATACTCTGGATTAACACATAATATTATTTAGGATGTTTTTCCGGACAAGGATCCCAGAATTATGCATGGTTCTCGCGGGATTCGTTTTCACGCGGGCGGAGCCGCGGGCATAGTTGGTTATTTATATAACGGAACGACGACTACATTGAATGCATATTGGATCCAAAGCACTCCAAAGTTACACAGGAAAATAGCGTATTCACTCAAATTCGCAATATTTGAATTCCATCCGGGCTTTCTTCGTCGTAATACGAATCGACTGGAGTGCACAAGGATTCTGGTTTGGATAAGCCTTTTGGTTCGAACTGATGATGAGTCTGTCGTTACAAAACAGAGTGTAAACGTTAGAGTGTAGTTTATTTTCACTAGAATTAAAGGTACTATGCTAGTTCATTGAACATAGTTTCAATCCAGCAGTTTAAATCAATATCAATATGAGTAAAATACCCTCTTGCATCGGGATTTAAATTCCTTTACTATTGAACCTAAAGTTACGCTATGGCGTTATTCAATGCGGAGCTTTTGATGTGTATCATACGTTATTCTACCAACACGAAATAAAATCACGTCAAATATACTCCTCACCTTGCCGTCTTATTGACAATTAGCGTGGGATTATTTTTCTGTCGTCACTTTGTGTGATTTATTTTGTGACAGGAATTCCTATATTAATATTTCGAACTTATTATTAATATTTTTGTAATATAATTTAGGTATGATTAGGTTTATGGTGTAGGAGGAATAGGTATGATTTATATAATGGTGTGCTTTAGGTACTGTAAACATAATCATCGGTCATTCATAGGAAAATAGGGATAAGAGCTTGGGCATTATGAACTAATTTGATGTTACATATTATGCAAAAACAGTCTTTCAATATGTTAATAAAGCTAAAGCCTTTAAAGTGGGATTTTTGTCGTGATAACCTGTTATAAATCGATAAACACCGATGCACGAATAAACATAACTCATTGTCACGATCTATCAAATTCAAAAGTAGTGTAATACCCCCATTTCGATTCGAACCTCGAGGTTTTCCCATGCAAGCCATGCGGGGAAAACTCGAAAACGAATAATTTTATCACAGTCATAGTATTACTTTTAGTATTACCATTCAGATCTTATTCTCACAACACGCATTCAAGTCGTCGGCTACTGTGCCTTTCTAACCGAAACACAGTAATACTACTAATTGCGTAGCAATTACTGCTTATCGGCAGAACATCAGACAATGCGGTATTTCCTATCCGGACGGACTCTGCAAGAACCAACTACCTACTAAATTAATCATAGATATATTTAATAGACCCATTAATTGTAGAAATAATAGGCTGTACCTACCTATAGTACAGAATTTCATTACAATACCTACCTAATAGATAGATACTTACTTGTGTTAAAAAAAAATTTTCCGAATTCCAATAAGGTGAAACTGGATAATTGGATAAAATAGAATAAATGGTAAAGAGTGAGTACTTTTTCTTGTTATCGAGAAAAATCTATCTCTAAAACGTCACGTATTGGAAATCTAGGGAATCGGAACTGTTCACCTCTAATCCCTAAGCAAAGTTAGTAACATTTATCATCTAGTTTACGTAAGGTCTTGGATTACCTGGTAGATTGTCTGATAAATTAAAACCGTCAGTGTAAACCAATACTACAAAACGAATTAAAAAAAGAACTGTTTACTATCACACCTCTATATCCCTGCTTAAAGACAAGAGGATAAAAATATCAATGTTTTTAAAGCTTTTATTATTATTGTTTAACGTTAACAATAGCCAATTAAGCTCCCTAATTGTGTGGTATGATCAATTCATGTCTATTATAAATTTAATTATTATTGTATGTATTGTCATAAAAACTGAGCTCTTTCAACTATCATAGTTGAAGATGGAGGTAACCAATTCTCAATGAAATTTGATCTAAATTTGAAGCAAAGATAAGAAGAATTTAGAATATCTAAATGAATACTAAAATGTAACCACGAAAAGTGAAGCTTAAATTCGACATACTCCAATGGAGCACCCCTAAAATAAACGAATCTAATTAAAATCTGCTGGGTAGTATTTTTAAAACATAATATTGTTACGTTCTATCTTATTACATTTTCGGTATTTCAAATATTTAATATTGTGCTAAATACGAGCCCAGTCACTCTTTGTACATAATCACTGCTCACAATAACTTTTCTCGAAACCCTGTCGGAGTGATAAAGGTCTCTACCCGTAATGAATAATAAAATAATTATTCACAGATATCTACGAAAAGCTACACTGAATCCTGAAGACTAGAAAAATATACTAATAAATAGAAAGGCTATACTGTCACCGCAAAATATGAGAAGCCTTCGTAACCACCCCGCCCTCGCCATTATTGGATTTTTTTTTCTATAACAAGATCAGAAATAAACTAATTAATGATACAACCAGACGAAATATAATTTTATCTCGTTTGAGATTGGTTTTTAAAACTATTTAAAAGCTACGGAATTAAATTAATATTTGTCTTTTTACACAGCGCATGACATATATTGTCATCATAGCGGCGGTATACCTACTATTTCAACAAAACGTAAAAATGATTCATTGTAACTATATATAATTTACTCAGGCGCAAAGAAGAATTTTCTTTGTAACGGTGAAAGATTTATTGGGCAAAAAACAACATAAAAAATACGGGCGCCAAAGTCTATACGATTTCAAAATCATATTAAATGACACAAGTATGAGCATAAATATATAGGAAAGTATATTTTTGTGTACAAAAAAGGTATACCCGTAAAAAACGTATTTTTTCATTCTTTTTTATGTAGCTTTGACAAAGAATTTCATAAAGTTGACAACGTTTGATCAATTAAAATTTAATTTCATAGCGAAATTCCATGCCCATACCGACCTACCAACAATTTATTTTTACGACCCCTTGATCGTAGGGAATAGAGGATTTATGCGAAAGTTGCACCAACTAAAACCTGTCAGTTGACCCGAAGGAGTCGTAGTTAAATGGCAAAAACTACAAAGGACGCACTTGCGTATTCATCGCGCTTCTGCTAAATTTCGATCCGCCAGATCTTGTCGCCATTGTCAGCAGCCTGGGAGGTGTCAACTCCGACTGAGGCACCTTGATAAGGCACGTCACTTTCTCAGCCTGTCAGTGGATTAGGGCGAGGGTATGTCAAAGCCCCGTTACATCCGTCACCAGAAGGCCGGTATATTCATTTACTCTTAGAGGAATGAGACGAGGAAGGATAATGTTTTTCGCTCTACGGCAACCCTACGTCTCTTGCAAGAGGAATGCATCGCTAAAATATCCCTCTCGAAAGGTGTTCCCGACCACTTGGATAATTTTTAAAAGGTTGTCTTTCTCGAACACGAAGGCACGTCACCTAATTACCGCCATGCCAAGTTATTCGCCGTTCGGCTCACAATATAGGGTGTTGGGACAATGATAACCAATGCACAAGGAGAAATCTAAGAAGTTATGATCAAAAGCACATAAATTGATACTATTCTATAAATACTGTACATATAATAGAATTAATTGAATAGTCAGGTATTGCCACTATAGAAAATACATAATGATTTTGAATACGTATTTATAGAATGTAGCAACAAAATATTGCTTTATATACAAATATAATTTCGTGGTTCGTAAATTCGAAAATAAGGTTTCGGAGTAAGATAAATGAGACCCTTAAAAGTTTACTTCTCTTATACAGTACTTAAAGCAAGTACAAGGGTCTTGAAACAAGCTCTCACACATGTAGGTATGCGATGTGTATCAAATACGATGCGGGCCCAATTATGCTGGAACGGTGATCGTATTACGCTCTAGCTTTCAAGCCTTACCCAGAATTACGCGAAGTTTCGAAATAATTGGAGCGCGGTGCCGCGGTAGGTATTTATTTTATAACTGTCGCGATAAATTTTATCATGGGCTCAGTAAAGACTCAAAATATTTACAGACGATCGCTCACTATAACAAAAATCATTTGAACTGATAATGCAAAATACCTAACTCATCTTTTTGCAGTGAAAACGTCTTTCGCTGCATTGAACGATTTTTGCTAGGAGGAAAAATCCAACAAACTCGAATTTTGAGATCCCACGAACTCACACGAAACTTTTTTCTTCTACGTTTCTGATACGAACTGCAGCTAAGACACCCTTCCAGCACAATATTCCAGCCTCCGTGTTCCCAGCAGAGTACAATATGAGTGCCTTCAAGAGAATAGTGAATAGAGGTATTTTTTGGGCAAGTACCCTCCACCTCATCATTGCTTTTCCATCAGGCATGATTGCCGTCAACCGCATACCTATCTATATTAAAAAATGCAAACATTAAAGAATACAAAGAAATCCTTCCAGCGGATTCATAATAGCTGTTGTATGCCAAATTACAGTGCAGTAAGTAGTAGTTTGAGCTTTACGTATAAACATCAGTCAGTGAGGCAGTCGTCATTTTTTTACATATTTATTTTCGTCGTCGTCGTCGTTTCAGCCGATGGACGTCCACTGCTGGCCATACGCCTCCTGAAATGACCGCCAAACACCACGATCTAACGCCGCCAGGCGCCAGCGACTATTTATTTCATAAGTATGCTTTATAATATATTATGAATGTATTTAATTTTACTGACTGACTGATCTTTATATAAGTAAATAATGTATGTATTTTAATGAGAATATAATTGGCATCAATCAGTTTCGAATTTGTGCTCGTATATATCGTTAATTTCGCTCGTCGATATTGGCTTCATAGGAATTTCTCACGCCCCGGCGTATTTGTACATGGCCGTGTGTTTTATGATCCTTGACGCGGCGAATCCAAATGGGACTCTTTATTTATTGCGGGCTTTCACTCACAACTTTGTTATAAGCGCTTCGGGACTTTAAAATGTCGTTACAATTCTGAAGTTATTTGTAGAAACTTTCACATAGGGCCCACTATACATTCAACGTTGGTTTAAGTGTCTCCAATAAAAGCGAAAGAGATAATATTACGTACGTAACTCGCTATTGTAATGCATATTGGTTTATTGATTTCTCATGTTTCAAAACCAGAATAAAAACATTCTTGGCAAATACTTTTTTAAGAACTATGGAGCACTTTGACCTCTCACCAAAAAGAAAAGGTTGTCTGGAACAGATTGCCTATGGCAATAAGACCGCCTTTTGCGTATTATTTCTTGTTTGTTATGTTTCCTTTTCTTGTAATGTGCAATAAAATATTAATTAATTCATTCATTCATTCTATTTTTCTAATCCGCAATTTAATTTTATGTACTAAAAGTTACTTTCTCTTCGATGCATACAACTTGTTTACTAGCCCATTACTGTGGGTTTTTACTAAAAAATAACAATGATAATGGTTGGAGTAAATAGGGAAGCCGTACATAGTCTATAAAAATAATGTTTGGATTTAGTTCAGCCGTTAGGTTTAGACTGGTGTCGAATTCCATAATTCCATGGTCATTTTCTTTTTATAATGTATATATATGAGACAATAATATATGAGACAACGCAAATGTAAAGCAGGTAGATAGCTGCTTTACATTTGCGTTGTCTCATATAAAAAGGCTACATTTTATTAAAAAAATACTTCACTACTAATTTTCTGTTAAACTTGAAAGAAGCGCAACGAGCATACGTTAGTTACCGTCTAGTATTCGTAAGTATCTGCTGCTTTAGTTTGTTTAAAAGTTAACACTTAGGTTAAGCGCACATTGCCACAAAGTTCGCAGCAGTGAGAGCTGCTAATCACTTAATTGCATGCAGGGGCGATTCAGTCGACCAGCGGCGGCAGGTACGGGCGATAGGCAATTCGAGGAAATCTGCTTGCCTACACATATAACAATTTAGCAGGCGACTAACTTAATCGCCCCTGTTACAGGCTCTGAATTTTATGAAACAACCAATTCACCGCGACTTCATCGATATTTCTGTTACAAATGAAGTATAATAATTTCGTTATTGCCACAATAAAATTATTAGACGATTGAATGATCTTCCAACGCACAGCTCAAACCACATACTTAGTATTAGTTCTTTGATCAGTGGATCAGTGGATCCAGATGGTTTATCTGGATGGTTCGGGCTAGGTAAAAAAGCAATTTTTTAAATAGATTAATGTCTATAATAGATAAATGCCGTGGGCGTGACCGCCCACAATCCGCTAGTTTGTTTTATTTAGCCACAGAACACCTGATATTGGTCTGATATAAATCAAAACCAATAGGTGCCTGTATTATTCAAGCGGTACTTTCCAAATACTGTGATGATTCGTTTTATTGATACTACTGTCCAAACAGCTATACTTCATAAGTTTACATTTTGAGAATATTATAACTGCCAGAAACGTCCAGCTGCCTGGAGAATATAATTTCATGGCAGCTGAATTCTTCCAAGTAACATTTATTGTCAAAGGCCTTCATGCTGACTGTAGTCGAATGCCATTTTCAGCTTTTATTATAGTTATATTATTCCTCTTTTCTTTCAATTCTTACTGCAATGTACAATCATATTTAGCTAGATGCATATGAATCTACAAACTCTGTAACAACATCATATTTTAGCCTGAGAGATTTATCTCAAAGTTTCTTGTGAGATATCTTCCACACTGTGTTTCTAAAGAACTGAATCAACAGGGAAAATATGTGTGAATAACTTTGAATGCAAATTGTTGAATAAATTCCATTTTGGGTAACGTAGGACCTGCGGGTAAAATTCGTCAGATTTGCAGATGATTTTCTTGTTCAATTCTTAAAAGATCGTACGATAACGTTGTTACTTCTTATCTAAAATAATGTTTTATTCGTATGATCGATACTGAGCAAAAGTAGATTAAAATCTAAGAGGAATGTCAGAAAGTTATTAGTGGGCACAAAACTCCCAGAATAAGAAGAGTTTATCGATTATACAGTTATCGGTATTACCAACGAGTACCAAATACGGGTTAGACTGCATAGAGAGATAAAAGAGTTCTGAAGAACTCTTTTAAATACTTCCTCGCTATGATTTCCTCCACCACTGCGCAAATGATACTTTAGTGTGATAAACGTGTCTAGTTTATTATAAAACATAATAACAGAATATTATTTATTGTGGAATATAATACAAACAATTTAAATAAAACTCTGGACAAAAAAATAGGCAACGCAAATATGATTCATAAAATAATATTACCATATTTCAAGAGAACAAATACAAAATAATTAATTAATTAATTGTGTCAGGTCCAAAAGGCCAACACTGAAAATACAGTTCTTATGTCGAGTGCTAGCTGAGAGCGAATAAAATTTTCACTTTGTTTGGAAGAGTAAATGTATGAAAAATGTTAATTAAAAACTGAATTAATATCAATAAAGAAGCTTTTGCCGGAGGCTATACTTAGGTGGTCCCCATTTTAACCCGTTAAGGATGGAATTTTAAAAATTTGGTGTGAAAAACTTTTCGATTCCTTCAGTGGTTTAAGCTGTACCACAGAATACCAGAGGACCTGACTGAGCGTTCATTGACTTCCTATATTTTTACCACCACAAATATTTTGACGACCGAATGGGGTAGCGGTAGCGAACCTGCCGTCTGCGTCGGAGGTCGTGGGTTTTGAGCAAAATCACCTCAAAAGAGGGGTTTTAAGGGATCATCTTACAAAGATTGTTTTAGTCAGGATAAAAGTACGCAAGATAGCTGACAGTTATCGCCTTACGGATCTACTCCAGTAACTTTAGCTGGATGTATGTTACCCTGGGGTATATCTGAAACTTCCCTTCTCTGCTCAGAAAATCCTCATTTAAGTTTCTCAAGCAACACGATACTATACACGTATTCAAGTTTAATGAGCAACAGTTAACATTTGCTAAAAGGATTACTTGTCTTATAATATTAAGTACCTGACCGGGCAAACATTGTTTTGCCATTCCAGGGTATGAAAAATACTCTTTCTTCGGATGAGGGGATTTTGATAGTAATCAATCACGGCGAGTAATTTTTGGTGTATGATCTCTTTCCACCACTTTCTGTCCGCAGCCATGATAACTGCATGCTTAGTAGGAAGTGACAGCGTCAGTTTTCTTAATTTGATCTGACCACCGGGTTGGAGATCTACCTCGTGGTCTTTTGCCCTCTACGTTGCAAAACAGAATCAGCCTCTCAATACTTTTATCGCCAGCCCTGCCTTTTGGCAAATTATAAATTGAAGTGAAACCGAAACCGTAAACTTGTGAAAATTGGGTTACCTTTGTGCGCTGATTTTTTGAATCTTTCTTGCAATCTTACAAGATAGTTTATATTCTCACGGTGTTTACCTACAATCTCACGGTGACAGACATAAGATATTGAAAATTTGCATGTAGTTATAACTAGTAGGGCGCGTGCTGTCTTCCCCCTTATTTGCCTTCCAACTTTTAGTCTCTTCAATATTCGCCATACATTTTCTATGGAAAAAATAAATTCCGCCATTTTGAATTTTTTTTCGGTCCATCGAATAGACCTTTGGGTCCTGATCACTTCTTGTCAAGAAACCGTTCTTCCATCTTTTATACTCTTCGAGATATTGGCGAATTCGTTTGGCGGCCATTTTGAAATTTTTTTTCAGCTCACTGGCATTTGGATGACGTTTCAAAGGACATTTGGTCGAGCACCCCCTACCTATCTTCAATACCCTGGTGGTGCTCTTCACCCGTCTTCGAAACCCTCAATCATCAGCTCTCTCCATATTTTTGTTCTAAATGAATTTTTCCCCTTTATACGAAACGATCAGTAAAAAAAAAAATTTTCATACAAAATTGTTAAGAAGAGGTGATCAATCAGTGGCCAATCAGCACGAGTAGCTAAATATATATTAATTTTTGTAAGAAATGCAATTTCCAAAATGGCATTTAGGTATATTTTTGACACCTAAATAATATAAATACTGTGCAGTTACAAAAACTATATGATAAGGAAACTATATTAATAAATATTGCTACAATATTTTGTACACTAATTATAAATTCAAATTTTTTCAGTTCACGCTTCGGTCGGTGGATATTTTTCATAACCTGTCTGTCCGCCCTACCAATTAAATCAGGTATCCAGTGCATGTAACTTCGTTATTTTCAACATGCTGCAGTTAAATTGTACACGTTTTATATTTTAGGAGCAAAGGTCACGTTTTTGAAACCAAGTTTCTTTTCGGAGGAAATCACGCAGGGAGTAAGGCGAAAGAAAATGGATTTTTTGTGTAACGAAAATCCCGTCATGAGGAAAATCTAAGAAAATCTTTAATGAAAGTTTCTCTTACTAGTCAACAGAATGGACACGCATGCAATCACGTACAGAGATTATAAATTCGTAAGTGCGAGCTAACTGTGTGTACAAGAAAATCTGTGTACCTTTTTTGGCTTTTTCTAGACAGTATGAAAATCTCAATCTTATAATAATTCAAAGTATGAAAAAGATTGAGCAGGATAATACTATATCCGTCCTATGAATTATAGGCCTTTATAGGCCTAGTTATAATAGATTTATTAATATCTTAGCCTTTACCTAACGGCAGTTTTTAATCGAAAGAATATACAGGTTCTTTCTACTTTTTTTCAATAATAAATTTATAAAGTCAAAGTATTTATTCTCTCACATAAGCTCGCTCAACTTAAATACACACATAAAAAGTCAGACTCTACTACCAACAGAAAGCAGTTCTTGGTTTTGCATAACAAAAAAACCACGATTTGAGCTGAAACTACAGATAAGTATAAAGTTATATAATATGAAATGTAGTTATGTGGAGAATAAACATGTGCGTTAATTAAAAGTTCATGAGTTTTGTTGAATAATATTTATACTGGAAGTTGATTCAGAACATCGACATTGTGAATTTACTCGTATTGTGGGTAGTTATAATGAAAATTATATGAATGCATACCATGGTTTATTGACTTTATTGATTTCCAATTCATTAAACTTTATGCAAGATTAAGCACTAGTAGATAATATTATTTTATTTCTATAAAAACTAACAATAGTTTTTGTTTTATTGGAATAGCTAATAACTGTTAAAAAAAATATGTTATTACTCCAACTGCTCCAAAATCTTCATTTTAGGGTTCCGAACCTTTAAAGAAAAAACGGAGCCCCTATAAGATCCTTTATTTAAATTTTATATTGGCTACTACAATGGATGCATTTTTTTGTTTGTGTCGGTGGTAATAAGTTCAAAAAATGCTCAGATTTTATTGTTCTTTTTTCGACAGTTTGCCCAATAAATTAAAAACTAAATATAAAATCTATTAAATAAAAAATCTATTCTTAAATATATTTTTTCAGTTTTATCAGTTTTAGCATGTTTTCCCCAATATTCTTGGATGTAAAATGATACGTTAGAATTTATCAGACACTGGAGGAAAGGAATATAAACTATTTTAATGTATTAGTTATAATAAATTTTAGTAGGTAATACTTACCTCTTGTGAAGCTCGTGGGGGTGCCGAGAGGGTGTAGTAGGTAGTTTATAAATTAATGTTATTCAAGTAACTTGTAAACTACAGTTTAGTTGTACCTACTAAACTCAGTTAATAATCATTAAGCTTTATTACATTTATCTATTGCTCTGTAAATCGTATTTTTATACCAAGCTTATACCTACCTATCTATAGCTGTAAATTTCAGGATCTCACAAATCCCGTGGCATTTTTTCTGGATAAAATGGAGCCTATGTGTTTATCCAGAGTTTCAACCTTCATTCCAAATTTCGACCAAATGAGTTCAGTAGTTGCGGCGTGAAAAGGTATTAAACATATACACACTTACATACAACACATTTATAATATAAAGTTCTATGCCTTTGTTATAAGAGTGTAAAATATTTATAACCTTATTTCGAAAGGCATGTCAGGCCGCCATATTTAACTATAAAGTTTCGGTTAAAGTCAAGTCAAGCAACCGAACCTTAGTCGGTCGTGTCGGTACTCAAACCCCGGACTCTATCTGTTCTTTCGATAAAAATTAAGTATGTAGTTGCCTACTATATTTTAATGAGTAATTACGTTGATCAAATACATAATAATATTTTTTTACGAACCATTAATTTAAACGTCAAAATTTACGATTGAATAATATTCAGATAAAAATTTCTTTATGAACCTTTAAATGCTATCATGAGCAATAAAAACAATAGGTAGGATCAGACAAATTGAGCAATAAATAGGGAGGATTTGCACATTGTTTTAAATTACCTACCTCCCTACCTACAACAAACTTTGGTTGTCCAGTGAGAGTGTCGCTAGTGGTCCTACGTTAGTGTTCTTGTTAGAGTTCTAGCATTGCTTTAGTTCTAGCTTTGGCCACTAGACAGTTTAGGCTTTTGACACTAGCATCTTAAAATGGAATAGCGCTGTGGAATACTTTTACTCTGTTTTGTCTTTCTCTGTTATCTATTATTTGCCATTCGAAAGAGAAAGAAGATAGATTCGGAAGAAAGAGTTATATTTAAAAATTTCTCCTCTATTCCACGTTTATTATTGTAAGCGGGATCATATTCAACTTAGTTTCTAATTAATTCGTGATAAAGCTTATTAGGTGAAATCTGCCCTTAAAAATGTTTACCGCCACTTCATTTATAAAATATTACCTCCTCAAGTTCCATCCATGATGCTGTTGCATATATTTTATAGCATCGGAGATTAATTAGTCTACATAACGTGGGGTTAATCTTAACACAGATCAGAAAATAAGTTTCTGGATATCCGATCCTTGTGATAACAAAATGTGCAGAGAGGGGGGCTGGCCAAGCAATCTCCACGAGTGCCCGAGTGCTACGGTGCCCCTCTGTAGCGCACGGGCCGGTGCTCCCTGGTAACGTCGGTTAATAACCGACTAATAGCTTGGCCCGGTGGATAGGTGACGTTTCCTCGCGTGTCCCTCTGAGCCCCAGCAGAGGGCACAGTGTCGAAACGTCTACACCTACCCCGGAGGAGGAAGAAAACCTCAATAAAAAATTACAGGTGGGGGCGGAAACGCCCACAAGTCCCTTCGTGGCAGTACGAGGAAGACAACCTCGTAAAATATTTCAGAGGAAAATTTTCATAAAACTTTTATTCATTTTTTTAATAAAAAATACGCTACAGGTCCTTACTCTACTAATAATGTCCAAGTACTTACCCAAGATCCGATTATTAAGGAATGGAAGGATAAATATTGAGAGTCAATTCTGTAATAGAATTTAATAAAGATATTAAATTTTGTTCAGTGGATCGAAAAATATAATTATATCTAACAACGTTACCCAACGTTAACAACGGTAGCTAGTTTGTATTAGCCAAAGTTTATTCAATTTTGCACCCAGAGAGCTTACTTATCGTGTCATTGTATTACAGATTTATAGGTTAAGACTAGCCCGCGACTTCCTATGCCCCTTCGCACACGGCTAGTAAGCGTAAGCGTATCGTAATGATGCTACGCATAACGCCTCCTACGATTCGCTGCAACACCGCTTCGTCTGCAGATAAGTTTAAACATGTTCGTGCTCGTACTGCTCTCATCGTACGCGCTGGTTACGCTACGCTTACGCTTACAAGCCGTGTGCGAAGGGTCTAGCACCTTCGCACACGGCTCGTTAGCGTAAGCGAATAAAGAAACTCACATGCATACATGAACCCCAAAAACATTACACTCCGTTTTTGGGGCAGTCGTGTAATAAAAAAGTATTAACGGAATGGGCTCAGGATACCTTATTATTTTGGCTTGATGGTATTTTGTCCTTATTATCTACATCAAAATTGACTGAAGCCTCACCCTAACGTCGTCAAGGTATTTAGGTACCAATTACGTAGGATGGCTGTAACAACCAATTATGAGTACCTACTTAGTTATTGAAACCCACTTCTCCACTTAGTAAGTTTCCATATTTACGGTAGCATCCGTACCTACTCATAAATTTTCTTGTTATTTGTTAGGTACTTAACCATTATATGTTTAATCTTTATCGTCACATACCTATTAGCAAGGAAGTTCACAAGAGGTTAAGAGTAGGTAAGTTTAGGACTTTATACTACTTTCTACTACTCGTATCTATGTAACTAAGTTATTAGATACTATTTTATCATATTCGTTGAGATATTAAATTTAATTGTTATATTCATACTAAAGATGATTCTTTACTTAGTAGGTACTTAAAACAACGTTCCAGACAAAGTATTTAAAACCGCATATATAATTACGCAGACATCTTCAAAAATTTTCAAAAAGAAGATCTCAATGGTTTTTGAAATTGCTCCTTTGTCTAGCTTTTCCACTTAGCTCCCCTGCAAACATACCTGCCTACCAACCGTCTTGAACTATTCTATTTAAAACTCATCAACTAAATGGAATTTGGGATTTTTTGAATTCTTAAATGACAAAGAACCCTAGGAGTAAGACTATCAGCCTCCATATGCACACAAAATGCCATAATTATTTTATATTTTATTCGAAAACCTAGTGCAGAGTTTCTTGCACACACTTCTCGATGCAAAACTGCTTTTCGAACATGGTGGTAGTGTCTAAAGTGCCTCTAACTAAGAATAAACATTTCGATTTGATTTTTTTATTTGTTCTAAAATTAATACGTCGGAGACTTTTCAAAATTGAGGCCTTGAAGTTGCAATTTTATAACAGGTACCATACGCTAATCCGGTTCAGAGCTTTCGGAAGTTACTAGTAGTTCGGAGTTCAGCTGAATCACACCTAGTTAAACGACCACCGCGGTTGTGCAGTTTGCGGATGAGTTCAAAACCGATGACTAAGCTTGCGTTTGCAGAAAGACAACATGTCATTGAACCTTGATTCGAACATGTTGCAATTTCAGAATAGCTACACTCTGAAGGCCCGTATGTTAAACTGAGCCTATTGAATCTCTGGATATGGGTACATAGGCCTCCCCTCTCATAAAAAAACGCGGAATTAAAAGGTTGGAACTTGTTCATCATAAGATGGTTTTTATTTTTGTCCTCTTTGCTCTTACCAATACGTTGTTGAGTGCGATAGGCAGCATTAGGTACGAGAGAAAATGATTGTAATTACTTGTACCTACTTTATTAATAAAAAAAAAATAAGCCAGTTTAAATTTGAATGTAATAGTCTTTATAGCTTCTAACCTGCAACCTGTTTAGCCCGTTAACTAACCAAAATGTATATGGCTTTCAGTTTCAAGTTAGTATACACATTGGCTGATGGCTCGGACAGTAGAGTCACAGGTAAAATCACAGTCTTGATAATCAAGCCAACAGCAAAATAATACAACGCCTTACTCTTTCATGTTTAATTGAAACATCGAACTGGCATTACTTATTAAACTATTCTTATTTTAAAGAACATTCCAAAGGAAGAAGTATGAACCTAAACTACCATGGAAGCTTTTTTGTTGAGTCGTCGTTGAACTCTCAATAATTACCTTGCACTAGGTACTAATATTATTAAAAAAAATATAAGTTTGTAAGTTTAGAGACCCCTTAAATCCCATCCACTTCTAACAAGTACTCTATCCTAATCAAACAAACGGTTCCCACAGGTCACATATGAACTCACGGGTAACGGGTAACTATATTAAAAATGAACTGCATCTGCACTAAAACCTTAAAATAAAATATTTGTTTAAAAACACATATAATGTTGCCATGTCCGACATTAATGTGAACACAATACAAGTACGTAATTTACGTATCCTAGTCACCAGTCCCCAGAGGTTTGGCAAAGTTCTCGTTTCGTAGCCGCAAAAGCATGGCAAAATGTTGCCAAGTTTGGACCCACCCTTTATCAACAATACATATAGGGTATCTATATATGTATTGTTGCTAAAAGGGTGGGTTCTACCCAATAATTATTGTTCATTTTATAAACACATATTTCTACTTTTGCTATTTCTTTGATTATAAATTCCAAAACAGGCTTATTTATTTTATGAATAATCGTTACTGATTTATCGATTGCAAAGTTTTACCACTAACATTGCTGAGGGTCTGTTCCTGAGCCCAACTTTAAGGATGACTAATTTCATGGACAAAAGACATGTTTCTTGTACCTACTTTATGTTATCTACAATGTTTCCTATATACATTTAAGTTCCCCTTCAATGTTAATACTACTACTAGGTCTCTCTCTACTACTGCTACTACTGTAGCTGCTTGATTGCTGTATCGCTGACGACTTGTAACGACGGCATAATTGCACAGCGCATCGTGAGCAGGAATTAACGTAATTGAGGCGTGAAACCAATCCCGTTTGAGCGAAACAAATGGATTGCAGTATCGACTAACGAGGTATCGCGTGCACTGTATGTAGTCAGAATACTCTGCCATAATGGTTACTGTTTACATTCATACCATTCATACCATTTTACGTCATAGTGGCTTAAAATGAAACGGTAAATTAACTCTGCACTCTTTCTTTTAGTCATTTAAAAGTTACTTACTGTCGTTAAAGTATCCCGTTGCCATAAACATGCATTCCACTTCTTTATTTGGATAGGCAGGTAAGTATCACCATTTGTTACACTGATTGAAGGTATTGATTAATGTCATAATAGCTTCTTTCTTGTTATTAAAAAGTTGCAAAGTGTCCTGATTAAATGGTCGTTGCACTGCTTTCTTTGGATTAAGGTATAAGTATTGTAGATAGGAGATAAAGTGCAAAAAACTAAATAAATTAATTAGCACGTTCAATTGCAAACACTGGGTGCAGTCCAGTTTGGTTTAGAAAACAGTCAAAATAGAAATGTTCACAAAAAACAATAAACACGTAATTCTCAAAAAAAAAAAACAAGAAAGCATTTTAACTTCAGTCAACAACAATCTTTTATTTCATTAAATTGGCTCGATAATTTGCAGCGGAACGAGGAAACTTAATCGAAGCGTTAAACCAATAACGATTCGGTGAAATAAAACGGTTCTCTGTAGCGTAACATCAATATTGTAATATTAAGTTCCAGTGAACTACGAATGAGTTTTGTTTTTCAGCTGCTCCAACTTCAGTACTGTCTTTTGATGATGCTCTCATCGCTATTGTTCGTTGTTCAAGTGGCAGGAATCAGACGTTGACGTTCACTATTGGGCTAGACTTATAACAACATCTCTGTAACATCATCATTTTTTGACGTGACAACGTCTTATAAATCGATAGAGCCGGCTGCACGCACAAAAAACATGACTCATTTGCCGTTACCTCGCTCTGAGGCGTTCCATGTAAGGCTTGAAGTGCAAGCGAGAGTTGTCACGTTCAACTATCGTCAGTAAACCGACTTTACAGACAACCAATTTTTTTTTATTCTATACAAGTTACTACTTGACTGCGATCTCACCTGATGGTAAGTGATGATGCAGCCTAAGATGAGATCGTACTAACTTGGAAGGGGTAAGTAAATTTACCCCAACGAATTGTACACAGCATCGCACCGGAACGCTAAATCGCTTGGCGGTGCGTTTTTGCTGGTATGGTGGTAACCAGCCACGGCCGAAGCCTCCCACCAGACTAGACCTGAGCCAATTTCGAAATTATAAAATTCCAAAGTGGCCCATGGCGGGAATCGAACCCGTGACCTCCCACTCGAATCCGAGTGCGCCGCCACTACGCTAGAGAGGTCTTCAAAAACAACCAACAACCTATACTTTAATGTCCTATTTTCCTATTCTATAAGTTACTTGTCGCAGTAGAACTTTCTTACGGGCTGGTCCGCTACGGAATATTACCCAACACGCTGGCCAAATGTGCATCGGCCGACTTCACGCAGTTTCAAAGTCATTTCTCTAAGTCTTCTCTGCCTGGAATACACTTCCAGGCAGTGTCTTTACTGCCACTTACAGGCATTTTCTAGGCAAGCGCGTTCCAGCTTAGACTGTATAATCACCATCCATCAGGTGTGATCACAGTCAAGCGCTAGCCTATATAGTATAAAAAAACACCTTTTTTTGGGGCATAGTTAAGTAACAAATATGCAATGGTTTTTATTTGCTCCTAATTTTAACCATTGGTTGACTTAACTGTGTCTGAAAAAACCAGCTCTTAGGCAGGCAGGTTTACTCGCAAAATTTTTCTTCAACCACAATTATTATTAAAGGACTAGCAAACGCCCGCGGCTTCGCTCACGTTGAACTTCTGCTGTACTCCCTCAGGCATTTAATTTCCAACATTCCTGTATTTTTCCATCCTTCCTTTCAAATTCCGTTTCTATGCTTGCTGCCATAGTCAGATATTGATTTTCAATGCAATCGGCCAAATAACAAAAAAAAATCAAAATGGCGGCCACTTTTTTAAATTTTGACCACAAACTCCTTCTCCATACTTGTAGCGATACTCATATATCGATTTTCAAAGCAATCGGCCCACTAACAAAAAAAAATCAAAATGGCGGCCACTTTAATAATTTTTACCACAAATTCCTTCTCCATACTTGTCGCGATCCTCACATGTCGATTTTCAAAGCAATCGGCCCAATAACAAAAAAAAATCAAAATGGCGGCCACTTTTTAAATTTTGACCACAAATTCCTTCTCCATACTTGTCGCGATACTCACATATCGATTTTCAAAGCAATCGGCACAGTAACAAAAAAATTCAAAATGGCGGCCACTTTTTAAATTTTTACCAAAAATTCCTTCTCCATACTTGTCGCGATACTCACATATCGATTTTCAAAGCAATCGGCACAGTAACAAAAAAATTCAAAATGGCGGCCACATTTTTAATTTTTACCACAAATTCCTTCTCCATACTTGTCGCGATACTCACATATCGATTTTCAAAGCAATCGGCACAGTAAAGAAAAAATTAAAAATGGCGGCCACTTTTTATAATTTTGACTACAAATTCCTTCTCTATACTTGTAGCGATACTCATATATCGATTTTCAAAGCAATCGGCCCACTAACAAAAAATAATCAAAATGGCGGCCACTTTTATAATTTTTACCACAAATTCCTTCTCCATACTTGTCGCGATCCTCACATGTCGATTTTCAAAGCAATCGGCACAGTAACAAAAAAAAATCAAAATGGCGACCACTTTTTAAAATTTTGACTACAAATTCCTTCTCTATACTTGTTGCGATACTCACATATCGATTTTCAAAGCAATCGGCCCAATAACAAAAAAAATGAAAATGGCGGCCACTTTTTTAAATTTTGACCACAAACTCCTTATCTGTACTTGTTGCGATACTCACTATATCGGTTTTCAAAGCAATCGGCACAGTAACAAAAAAATTCAAAATGGCGGCCACTTTTTTAATTTTTACCAAAAATTCTTTCTCCATACTTGTCGCGATACTCACATATCGATTTTCAAAGCAATCGGCACAGTAACAAAAAAATTCAAAATGGCGGCCACTTTTTTAATTTTTACCACAAATTCCTTCTCCATACTTGTCGCGATACTCACATATCGATTTTCAAAGCAATCGGCCCAATAACAAAAAAAATCAAAATGGCGGCCACTTTCATAATTTTTACCACATATTCCTTCTCCATACTTGTCGCAATACTCACATATCGATTTTCAAAGCAATCGGCACAGTAACAAAAAAATTCAAAATGGCGGCCACTTTTTAAAATTTTGGCTACAAATTCCTTCTCTATACTTGTTGCGATACTCACATATCGATTTTCAAAGCAATCGGCCCAATAACAAAAAAATTCAAAATGGCGGCCACTTTTTTAAATTTTTACCACAAATTCCTTCTCCATACTTGTCGCGATACTCACATATCGATTTTCAAAGCAATCGGCCCAATAACAAAAAAGTTCAAAATGGCGGCCACTTTTTAAACTTTGTCCAGAAATTCCTACTTATCCCCAGCAGATTACGAATTCATCACCTAATATCAACCTAGGTACCAAATTTCAGATCTCTACGACATTTGATTTCGCTGGAATCTCTGGTAAAACGCAAAAAATACACTTTTGTATGGGAAAATTCATTAAATGTAAGATTTTTATCCCTTAAACATGGAATTCCTGGAATCCCCGTCTTAGTACGAATACATGACCTAATATCTACCTAGGTATCAAATTTCAAATCTCTACGACTTTAAGTTTTACGGGAATTCCTGGAACAACGAAAAAAAATACAATTTTGTATGGAGAAATCCCTTTAATGTACTATTTCTACCCCTTAAACATGGAATTTCTGGAATCCCCGTCTTAGTACGAATTCATGACCTAATATCTACCTGGATACCAAATTTCAGATCTCTACGATTTTCAGTTTTTCTGGAATGCCTGGAACAACGAAAAAAATTACAATTTTGTATGGAGAAATCCCTTTAATGTACTATTTCTACCCCTTAAACATGGAATTTCTGGAATCCCCGTCTTAGTACGAATTCATGACCTAATATCTTCCTAGGTACCAAATTTGAGATCTCTGCGACTTTTAGTTTTTCGGGAATTCCTGGAACAACGAAAAAAATTGCAATTTTGTATGGAGAAATCCCTTTAATGTACTATTTCTACCCCTTAAACGTGTAATTTCTGGAATCCCCGTCTTAGTACGAATTCATGACCTAATATCTACCTGGATACCAAATTTCAGATCTCTACGATTTTTAGTTTTTCTGGAATGCCTGGAACAACGAAAAAAATTACAATTTTGTATGGAGAAATCCCTTTAATGTACTATTTCTACCCCTTAAACATGGAATTTCTGGAATCCCCGTCTTAGTACGAATTCATGACCTAATATCTACCTAGGTACCAAGTTCCAGGTCTCTACGACTTTTAGTTTTTCGGGAATTCCTGGAACAACGAAAAAATTTTACTTTTGTATGGGAAATACCCTTAAATGTATGATTTTTACCCCTTAAACATGGAATTTCTGGAATCCCCGTCTTAGTACGAATTCATGACCTAATATCTACCTAAGTACCAAATTTCAGATCTCTAGGACCTATAGTTTTGGCGGAATCCGTGGAACAACCAAAATGCCTCATTCTTTTATATAATATATAGATATAGATATAGATATAGATTAAGTTTTTTTAACACTACTAATCAGTTCTTGACAGTCATCTCACCTGATGATAAATGATGATCCAGCTGAAGATGTTATTTATCGTACTAGCTTGGGAGGAGTAAATAACCCCTAACGGTCTCTACAAAGCATCGCGCCGAATCGCTAAATCGCATGGCGGTACGTCTTTGCTGGTAGGATGATAACTAGCCACGGCCAAAGCCTCCTACCCGACTAAACCTTAGTCAAATTAGAAATCAAAACATTCTAAAGTGACCCGTGGCGGGAATTGAACCCGCGACCTCCCTCAAATATGAGCACGTGCTACTGTACGGCGATATTTAGGTACCTCTAACACACATAAATATATCTCGGAAAAGTGCCTATTAAGTATTTGAATCTGGGATTATGAATGTGAGACCATTAACGAAGTTTTAACTTTAAACTTTTGTCAACAGAAATATAATTTGCAATGGAACGTGAAAATGCAATCGAACCGTAAAACCAATCACGTTTCGGTAAAATTAACCGATTCTGTTTGCTGTGGATAATAATGATTTATAATCAACTTAATTTTCAGTCTGTTAATATAGTGATTATGTGCTTCATAAGATCAAAGACGCAGCGAGCAACGAAGGAAGCCAAGATATCCGATGCTTACACTCCAGTCCAAAATATATCCACTAATGAATGAATGAATGAATGAATGATGATCCACAAAAGAACCAAGATAAAGTTTTTTGTTGCGGAACTTTAGTGAATGTGCTCAGGAAAGGGACTCCATAATCTTTCGCCATTTTCACCTTTCTACCATAGAACGACAAGACGCCGAGAACAGTGGAGATATGGTAGACATCCGAACTCTCACGAAACGTTTATTTTCTACGTTTCTGACACAAACCGCTAAGGTCCACTTGCGCGAAACAGCGGGTTAAACATTTACATTTTTAACCCTAGAGTCAACGTCTCTCATTGGACAATTTTTACAACTTCACTCTGGGTTTGCATGTTAACTCTGAGTTAACACACTAACCCAGGCAGACGCAAGTGGACCTAAGTGAAACGCCATTATCTGGTACTACTGCGATGTTTCTACTAAACGAATTATCACAAGCCTATTCAGTCATTTCGCTATAGAACGAACAAAATCTGGAGGATTCAAAAATCGATGCGAACGATAATAAGAATAAAATCTGACTATATTGACTCCACACTCGTGCATCCTGACGATAACAGTAATCAAACTGTGAAACCAATCATCTCGCTGAAATAAATCAGTTTTCTGAACCGAGGTACTCTGCGAATACGTTCCCATGATATGATTTTAGGGTTCCATTCCAAAATGGTAAAAATGGAACCTTTAAGCCGGGGATACACATGCCCGTAGCTTGCACACTAGCATACCAGCTCCTTGCAAGTGCCAGCTACAGTCATGTGTATTCACTAACTGGCATGCCTGTAACTGGAAGCTAGCTACAAAGTAGCTGGCACAACATTTGATTTCCTTGCATGCCCGTTGAGGGAGGGGTCGCGGGGGGCTGCTAACCTGGCACGTGTGAACAGCCGCGACAGCTACGGGCATGCCAGTAGCCGACTCGTTGTGGCCGTAGGTATCATTCTTTGTTATTTTGTCCCCAATTCTTCCTAACAATTCATCAAATTTCTCTGGGAGCATTCTCAAATGGTTTCTGTAACCATCATGATCTTCTTGACGCATTTCTTTAAGCAGACAACTACTTGCTCCAAAATCTTCCCTTCTACTAATCCAATCTCTTACCCAAACCCGTCTTCGTTTTTTCTTTTTATCTCTTATTAATTTAGCTACACATTCAATTGCTAATAATAACACAATTTTGTTATCCATGTTGTAGGTACGAAATACTCTCACGAACTGTCCTGTGTATACGCGATGGTAATAAATTGGCATGCAAGGGCACAGTATGCATGCCAGTGTTACTTGCAAATGTATCCGCAGTGTGCCAGTTACTCGTACATGCCAGTAACTTTCATACCAGCTACTTTCCCGATTTACTGGCATGTGTATCCCCGGCTTTATGGTGAGACGTTCTCCGTCCGTCCGTCCGTCCGTCAGTCACACTCGATTATAAACCGGGGCGTTGAAATTTCAAAATGAAATGAAAATATTGATATGGATATCATAAGAAGGGCGTTACTTGTATATTCTAAAACAGATTTTTATTTACTTGATAGTTTTTCAGTTATTGGGCAAACTGTCAAAAATATATATGCCCTTATTACCGAAGTTTATCGTTAAAAAATCAGAAATAATTATGGTCAATAGGAATAAACGTATATTTTACAGCAAAAATAAAATCAATTCTCTAACTAGTATACTTTTTTGTTAATAACAATAAAGCGCCAAAAAAAGTTAGGTTTGCGGTTCGCCAACAAAAGTACCTGTGTAAATTATACTCGTAAATTCATGAACAAAAGTGATTCTTTTAACGTTTTACTTCTTTTATAATATGGAACCATCGGTGCGTGAGTCCGACTTGGCCGTTTTTTAATTCGGAATAAAACCAAAGTGACTTCGTGAAATGTGACATTTACAATACTCCAATTTAAGTAACAACTTTTTTCCCTTACCCAGTAAAACCTACAAGAAATTTAATATAGCGTAACGGTTATACGCGAATACTTCAGCCTGTAGTTATTATTTTGGGATTTGGGTTATACTTTTAGAGTTCTACTGTTTTGTAGGTTTACGTTTCGAAAGCCTTTCCGCGAAGGAAATTTCGCTTGTAGCAACTATACGTAAGACTAAAACCGAGACCTAAAGTGTATCTTATATCGACTGCATTAATAATTCAGTATTTTTATCCATTTTTTTATTGCTTTATTGTTAAGGTTAGAAATAATGGCATCCATTGAAAACAAAATTCTTATCCAACAAGTAAATCGAATGAGCATGAATGTTTTCCAGTGTCGGGGTGTTTTTCAATATTAATATAATATTTAAGTATATTAATATGTATATATATTTATCAGTTATCTATTACCCATAACACAAGCTATCGCTAACTTTGGGGCTAGATTGCGATGTGTGTAATGTCCGGAAAAAATAAGGGTATAAAAAATAGATTACGACCTATTCTCCTATCTAATGTAGACAAAAAATTTCATAAGATTCGGCGAGCGGTTCGGAGGAATTCGGTAACTTACACTGTGACAGGAGAATTACGTATATATATGGATTTAAATTATAATCATTTACATATACCTCCTATAATGCTCACATAACGCGTATATTTATGGAACACACATTTTTTCTCCCTCTTTAAGGTTATGTTGGGAACACAAAGACGTCTCGGCGAGGGTCGAACTATGATAGGGATGTTCCCACCCCCTAATAAGCTATAGATCATAATTCATAACTTACGACAAGCGAATATTATTGTACAGTGAAGTAGAAAAATTATAGTATGAAAAATACTGTGCAAAAAGTAAATTAAAATTTAGAAAGGTTTTCATAATTAATTAATTACGCTGCGGAGCGCGCCCGTTTGCTGGCTGTGGGAGAGTGGGCATCCGGCCTTTGGCTTCAAGCCATTCCTTCGTCTAGCGTTGGTACCTTGTTAGACGACACCACATTCCGCATTGCCACCTGCCTTCGCTTAGGCGCTCCTTGTGTTTCTCCGCATCGGTGTAAAGTCGATAAGCTTGGACACCACGGTCTTTCTTGCAGTAGGAGTGCCGGCCGTATACCGCGCCACGCTAGCATCAATGGCATCATCCGTCGCGCTCTTGCCACCGCCGGAGTGCCAGCCGTTTTAAAACCAAATGGCTTGGCGCGCGACGATGGAAAGAGACCGGACGGCATGTCATTGATGCCATGGAAGATGGGTAGGCCTTTGGTGTGGGACGCAACTTGTGTGGACACCCTTGCGCCTTCTCATCTTCCTAGCACGATGGGTTGTGCGGGCGCCGCTGCTGCATCAGCGGAGACTCTCAAGCGGCGCAAATACAGTAATCTCGTTGGAGATTACGTATTTGAACCGTTTGGAGTCGAGACGCTGGGTCCGTGGGGTCCAAGTACGCGCTTCTTTTTCAAAGAAATTTCAAAGCGCTTAATCGACGCCTCTCGTGACCAGAGGGCTGGCCTATTTTTAGGTCAGAGGATAAGCATTTCCATCCAACGTGGCAATGCCGCCAGCCTTCTGGGCACTTTTCCAGTTGACACCGATTCGGAGGAATACTTTGACGCTTAAAATTCCTTCTTAATTCTTTTCTAGAATTAGTTTATATATATTAGTTAAGATTTTATTTTAAGTTTTATACATATATAATGTTACCGATATTATTAAAAATATTTTAAAGAGTAAAAAAAAAATTAATTAATAATACCTAATGTTTCCCGAACGATTTTGGCTAAAGCACGAAATATTATAGGCTAAAGTGGCTACTCTCCACCAAGATTAAGCAAGGTAAGCGGCGAGATAATCGATATTAGGTAAGTATAGTGCACACTGTATAATATGTGTGGTATGCAAACACATGTTCACTCTATATTTCCTCACAACCTTAGTCCGATGGGACAGCTCAACCTGACGGACAAAACTCAACCCGATCGGATAAAGATCAGACGCATGATCGTGGGCTTATCATGCTCTCTTAGGACATGGGGGTTTCCAAACTCCGGTTATGATATTCTTTCACAGAAAATTAAATACTATCATATTGTACTGTCTTGATCCTGACCTGGAGAACGAACCTAGAACCTCGTGATCTGTGGTCAAGTATGGTCTCCACTAGACCAACGATTCAGTTATGTTAAACCTAATCTTCTTTATCTAATATATAAAATTTTCGTTTCATAGTGTTTGTAACCAAACGGCTCGACGCAGATTCTTATGATTTCTTCTATAGGTCTGAGAATAGATCGTAAGCTATTTTTCATACCCCTAATTATGTGTAATTTAAACGGACAAGTCGATCCAGAATATCTACATCGTCTATAAAATTTTTGTAACGAAGTCTTTGATTTTTATTTTCTGCTAATGGAGAGTACATAATATGTCAGAGACTCCTACGTATTTTCTCGTTTTGCAGATTCAAATCCCGCAAATGCTCTAACAATAATCGCAGAGCAGTACGCGTCGGAATATTATGTGGGCGAGGCAGAGAGCACAATCTAGAAATAATAATAACATCATGTGTTTCTATTTCCTGTGTCACGTACTTACAACAGGCAATATATTTTTCCAGAATGCATGTTGAATTGCTCTTTCCACCCGCATGAAATGCTGGAGACCTTTGTATTGAACTAGGACGCATGTATGCTGGAAAAAATATGCTGGGAGAGAAACAATTCCTCACTAGATGTTACATTACCTAATATTAACTGAATTTTTTGTAGTACTTTTTACACCGTAGATAGATAGTGTTTTCAATCATACTAATATGTGTGTGTAAGTGTGTATGTTTGTAACTCCTTCACGTTGAAACTACCGAACTGATTCGGCTGAGAATACTCTGAATAACACATAACGTACTTTTAATCCTTAAAATATGCATGGTTACCACGGAATTTGTGAAAACCCGGTCGGAACCGCTGGTATAATACAAACTTGAAATTTTGTGAGAATGGCTGGATGTTTCTGTTTTCTCTCTTCCCGAAAAAACTAGTACGTATCGATCAATGGATTTGGATGAAACTTTGCAGTTATAGAGCTTATAGCTAAAGCGTCAGATAAACATATAGAAACCTATATGTATATTAAAGTGAAATTAAGGTATGATATAAAGTAATCATTTCATGTTGGTTTATTTATGTGTAGGTTGACGACCGAGTGGTGTAGTGGTAGCGAACCTGCCGTCTGCGCCGGAGGTCGTGGGTTCGATTCCCACTACTGATAAATGTTTGTGTGATGAGCATGAATGTTTTCCAGTGTCTGGGTGTTTTTCAATATATTATATTTATGTATATTAGTATGTATTTATATTTATCAGTTATCTAGTACCCATAACACAAGCTATCGCTTACTTTGGGGCTAGATTGCGATGTGTAAAATGTCCCGTAATATATATATTTATTTATTTTGAAAAGATTTCGTAAATTCTAACGTAACAGAAAAATTAATAATAATATAACATTTTTCATTGTGACCGTACTTTATGTTAAACAACTCAGCGTATCGCTCGTCTCGGTGAATGAATCCCAATCAATGTTTATGGTTATCACCGACCCTCGGACATTTCGGACGGTACACCATAGACACTGCTTGCACTGTCGTAAAAAATAATCACGAAGAGAACTAATATCCTACGTATAACGGCTAGTTCAAACAAAGGCGTTTGGGTCATCTGTGGGGTCTTGGGTCAACTGTGGGGTCAACGCATCAACGGGCTCTTTTCAATGTTTCACTATCGCTTGGAACAATGTTTTAAACTCTGATAACAAAACTCAGGATATAGGCATCCAAACAATTTACGTAAACCTTTTTCGTACAAGCAAACAGTATCTGTCAAAATTCTATATGAGGATGCTGAGCGAACTACCGCGTGGCTTTATACTGTGGGTGGCAAAAGAAGCATATTTGACACCGAAAAACTGGCGACATTTTTTCGCGCTTTCCGCCCTGTCCAGTGTATAAGTCTATTGGTTCAAAATACTTTTAGCCAAAAAAAAACAAAAAATTTTCACACTTAAACTTTTACTTTTGTTTACAAGAAACTGTAAATTCATAAATAATAATTAATCTGTCAGTTTCTTTGCTTCCTCTACGGATCACCTCCCTTTGTTCACATCAAAAGAGACCTCTCTGGCGCAGTGGCGGCGCGCTCGGATTCGAGTGGGAGCTCGCGGGTTCGATTCCCGCCACGGGCCACTTTGGAATTTTATAATTTCTAAATTGGCTTAGGTCTGGACTAGCCACTCTACCCGCAAAGACGCCAAGCGATTTAGCGTTCCGGGGCGATGCTTGTAAAAACCGTTGCGGTAAATTAACATACGCTTCCAAGTTAGTACGATAACATCTTAGGCTGCATCATCACTTATCATCAGGTGAGATCGCAGTCAAGTACTAACTTGTATAGAGTAAAAAAAAAGTTAGCGTTGATACCTTGGTGAACATTTTAGAAGTAAATAAGTATATAAAAAGGTAAGTATTGTTGCATCATCAAGTTAACTTGAAAAATAAAACTTTTACGAATCGGCATAAAACAGAAAGCTTTTTGGGATTAGCTAAGTACTGAAATTTTAACGATGCTGTTTAGTGGAAAAGCGAAGTTCATATGCGGATTCAAACAGCAAAAACACTAAGCTGTCCATCACATCTATAGACGTGTTTTATTTCTACAAACGCTATCACTTCAAAAATTGAGAAACCATCAGTGACAATCGCTATTGATAAGTCATACGATCAACCTATATTTGACGGATAATGTAATTTCCGTACATTTCTCAAATTTTGTAACGAAAGCGATTATAGAAATAGAATCTATAAAGTAACATGCCATAGCATAACACGTCGTGCTAGGCAGCTTCGATCAGACGAGTTTGTGGTTGGGATTGTGCGGCCTGTTAGGAACTGTTTCTACTGTTTATGTGAGGAGTTTTTGTAAAAAGTGGGCACGAAAATTTTATAAATTAGAGAAGAGATACGCGTATATTATATAAACAAAAGTTAAACTCAATAAAAACTCTAGTTGCCTACGTTAGTAATTTTATATATTTGGTGACCGGGGTACTATGTCTCTTGGAACTTGGAAGGAAACAATGTCCTCTCGTAAGCTTGTTGGTTGAAATCCGCCCACCGAATATTTGCTCTGGAATTTTTGTATTGGACACTATAACGATTTATTTTCTAATATATTATGCAATACAATATGTACATTGTACTCGTAAGGACAGAAAGACGGTAAGGTTTGAGAAAGGTATGACATTTATTGTGAAAATTTTGTATGAGATAATATCACACTTTTATGTCTGGTTAATATTTGCCCTTTTCAAGCAATATTAATAAGTAGGTTTTATATTTTAATGCCCCTAATTATCTTCACAATACGATCAAATCAAATCAAATTACTTATTCTTAGAACCAATGATTTCTCGAAGTGGACTCACTTCTAGATTGGGTTATTTTTGCCAAACCTACATGCATGCAAAGTTTCATGCTTTCTTCCGGATGGAACTGAATTTCCTAAGGCCTAAATTACGTACACTTATGAAACTCGTCAAAATGAAAAACGTCAAACTCTATACCGCCACGTCCGGAAATCATGAATATTACACTGAGAAGAACGGGCAAGAAACTCGGTACTTGTTTTTTTAAAAATAACAATTGTAAATTAATTATAATAATTAATTACAATTATTTATTAAAATACAGATTATAATAGCATACAAGATGCTAATATAATCTGTATTTTTATAAGAGCAGACAGAATATACACGTACGAGTAGTACGAGTCTCTGTCAGGTTCATTTATTTTCACTTCTTAAGGAACCTATGTACCAAATGGAGTCTGTAGTTTTTTTGTGACTGACATATCAACGCACAGCCTAAGAAAGGACATTTCAAAGATCATGCCCTAAAGGGGTGAAACGGGGGTCCAAATTTTGTATGGAAAATACTTATTCACGCCGCAACTACTGAACCGATTTGGCTGAAATTTGAAATAGAGATAGATTATATCTTGGATTAACACATAAGCTACTTTTTATCCGAAAAAATACATGGTTTCTGTGGGATTTTTGAAAAACCGAAATAACATGGGCGTCTGTTAGTGTAAAAGTATAACATCTTATCAAGAAACTTCCAGGCAGTGTTTTGTAGATAATTTAATTAGGAATATTTCAGCCTTTGACAGTTCTTTCCTAGCTCTAACCGTTTTCGTGGTAATTTTAATAAACATTAAAAAACCACAATTTCTGATAAAAAAAATGGATGGAAGGGGGCGAGAACCAATGATTTCTCGAAGTGGACTCACTTCTAGATTGGGTTATTTTTGCCAAACCTACATGCATGCAAAGTTTCATGCTTTTTTCCGGATGGAACTGAATTTCCTAAGGAGCTAAAAAATAACTAACTATAACTAACTAACTATAGCCTAAAAAGAAACTTTGTTTAAAAAAACAATATTTTTTTCACTTAGGTACGTCTAACTTACAGCCATTTAAAGTCAAAACTCGGTCACCATTATCGGAAAGCAGTACCTAGAAGGACGATCAAGAAACTTTGCAAGACGAGGTCACCAAAAATGGCGTTCGGTGGTGTAGCTGTAGCAACTTCCATAATAGATATCTGAAAATCCATGCGGCCGAATTCAGGTGGGGAAGCTTGACTATTTAATAACATTTTCAGTTAACATCCAGACAGGTGTGTTATCGAAATTCTTGTTAAACTTAAGCAATAAACGGCACCTGCGGCTAACGTTTAAGCAAAGATGGAATTTCGTCTGATTTAACAAGATGGATGTTAGCTTCAGGCCATAAAGTTCGAGAGAAATTGTGGCTGCGGTGCTGACTGATGAAGATTATCTCATTGATGTTACCTACAGTTGTCGTCGATAGTTGTTTCCCGTGACTTCACTCGCATTGTATTTGAGTACAGAAATCCTTTGTGGGTTTGAGTATACGCTTTTATAACATGACCCTAAAGGCAGTTTTGGACTTACCTTTACAAAGGTCCAAAAATGCTACCAAAAAACATATTATAAGTTTTTTTGCGTGACAAAAATCGTGTCACAAACAAATCTTCGAATTTCTAGTATTTCTAGTAAGAAATCTTTCTAGTCAGCAAGACGATTGCATAATCACGTATAGATATTTAGTATGAAGACCTCGTTAGCGCGAGCTAACTGAAGCCAGCACCATCTATCGAGCGATGGATGGAATCGCACATGAAAATATAAAATTAAAGTTAATTTTAGGTTCTACCCAATGATGAAGTACGCTAGTTTATGGTTCTACAGAGTGTTTGACTACAGGAGATTAATCACTTTTTAACTGACTTTCAAACCTACGGTAAGTACCTCGTATACCCGCAATTAGGATCATACAGTTTGAATCACTTAGGTATAGGTATCACGACCGCTACCCGCGTTCGTTTATTAACACTTGATGCAATTAGGATCCCACTGTTTGGATCACCTAGGTATAGGTATCACGACCGTTACCAATTCGTCTATTATCAGATGAGCGCGGGTCGCGGTTGTATGAAGTAGGAGGGGAAGTCATCGGCAAAGTTTCTGCGCATGGGTAGGTAGTACAGTGATAAAACAAATTTATTATGACCCAGCTTGCACTAATTTATTTCATGTTAACGTGTATGTAACGGAATTCAAAGGCTTTTGAATAAAGCGTTTTGAATAATTAAACCGCGTTATCGGACGCAATAAACTAATGTTAACCTATGCCTGTTGAACTAAACATCAAATTCAACGTGTGAATGCGAAAAACCTGAGTAAACCGTTGTTGACAATGTGGATTTAAATACCTCCAATGAATAGAAGTTACATTCCATTAAATCCATTTCCGTGTAATTACATAGAGTAGTGTGGTAGAGAGTGGGTAGTTGGAGCCCGGAAACTGGGATGGGTTGTTGCGAATAGTTACTGATATCGATCTACTAGCGGTATAGGTTTTAGAGTACAAAGTTTGTGTTGTGACTATTAATAGAGCTTTGCTTTTCCATTTCAAAGTTAGTAGGTACTTACCTACTTACATAACTGCAAACATGATGTTTTCAACGTATGCATTTAATTTTTGATTCACAGAATAATAAATTTAGACCGTACCTACTACACAAATCTTTACGTTCTAATGTAGATGATCCAGAAGCTCCAATATTACCCTACTACTATTACTATAACAGTAGGGTGATATTAGGGACGAAAAACGAGCAGAAATCACATTTTTTATTTGAGAGCCCCGTTTCGTATTTTTTTTTTTTTGTATTTGTTGTAATAACTGCAACAGAAATACATCAGTATTCCAAAATCATGTTGTTCTATGATATCAAAATTTCAAGTTTCAAGTGACGAACGGACGGCGAAGTCTCAGTAATAGGGCCCCGTTTTTACCCTTTGGGTATGGAACCGTAATAGCTGCGTTTACACACACTAATGTAAATTACTTGCAGACGATGTCAACTTTAAGGATTTACACACTTTATTATTTACGTTTACGTCCGCTCTTTCCACAGTATTTTTATAAATCGTTCGGAAACTCTTGACTTTTCTGGTAAATATAGTATCTATTAGATAATAATCAAGTTAATACAGTACAAACTCAATGATAATAATACAATAATTTTACTTATCCATCTTTTTGCTTGTTTTAAAGATAAACTATCGTTTCCTGTGTCAAAGTTATAGGGGCCCATTATCTAACCCCCACAATATCCTCAGGGGCAGGGATAAGATATATAAAAATTCTTGCCTTAATAAAATAAACATTGTTCTTAAAACGTTGAACTATGTTGCATTGCATTATTTCATAAATCTATTATTCTTATCGTTCTTCAAATAAGTAAAAAGTTTATGATATTTGTTACTTAGAAGTTAGTGGGTCGAGGCCATAGCTCGAGTCAAGCATAGGATAATTCACCCAGCTCTGTATATATATATTTTTTATACTATATAGGCTAGCGCTTGAAAGTGATGATGCAGTCTAAGGTGGAACGCGCTTGCCTAGAAGATGCCTATTCACTCTTGATTTGAAGGTGCCCGGATTGTAAGTGGCAGGAAAGACACTGCCCGGGATGGTGTTTCAGGCCTTTTGCAGTGCGTATCAAGAACGAGGAATCAAACCGCTTCGTTTGTCTTTGGTGCGTCGACTATATGTATGGGTGGAAGTCAAAATACATTTAACGTGAAAATTATATATCTGTTTCACGTTAAATGTATTATCATTTTCACCCTCATCCGTCAAAAATTGATTCTAATCGGTCTAATGTAGGTAACCTTACACTGACAGGGTAAAAAGGTCAGATAGCCAGTTATGTGTAAAAAGATAACGAAGATTTATATGGGTAAACGTTTCAATAGTCAATTTACAAAAAAGCTTACTGCAGGAATAGAAAATGAACAACAATAAATAATAACATAATATAATTTATGAAAGATAGAGTGATTTTATTTACCTATCCATCTTACGATATTTCCAAGTTACTTTACCCTATAGATACATAATATTATATTTACTTCTTTTGAGGTTCAATGCAGCGGTCTCACCACCAATTATTTTATTAGAATTTTCGCGATTTGTAAGCTAAAAACACACTGTAAGCTTATGACAGTGAAATTGCGGGAATAGCAGTATTACTTCACACGTTTATACAAAAATGCCTGTTCATTTAGGAAATTAGTCCGATAAATAATCGACTATTTTATGAGTTTCTCACGTCTAACTAGGTACTCGAAATGTTTTTTTTAATGGACACATTTAAAAGCAACTATTTTGAAATAACTATGCGAAGATGATACTGCCTTAGCCGCTTTTTATCTGGCATAAGCCTATACTCTATCTTATTAGCTCACAAATTTTATAAATCGCGAGAATCAAGTATAAAATTTTAATTTGGCAGGGAGGCCAAATGACTTTTAGTTCAACTTATATACGGTATTAGTAACGTATTATAAAATTAAAATGGTAAAGGAAGGAAAGGAAATAAAAAATACAACGACATCAATAAGTACAACGTTTTATTTATTTTTTCATATTTACATCATATTGTTACATCATTCTTCTTGATCTATTCAACAGGATTTTTCGGTTAAAATACGTAATAGCAAATAAAATAAAGCTACTTAACAATGTTTTCCAATACAAAATTTAAGAAAAGTATTTATAATAATTTTAAATTATTCAGGGAATGGTTTGTTCATTGTATATCTGGATATATCATCACTTATTTTCATCTAAATGAAAACCAGGTAATCTGTCGGATTTAATCTTAATTTGAATCTCATTATTAAGTAATAAGGTCAAAATAGTACAGGAACCCATAATAATCGATTTAGTAACTAACATTTTAAAATCTTCATTACAAAATTTTATTAATTTTGTTAATCCACCAAAGTGGGATTGTCTTTTAAGGGCATTTAATTTAACATGACATTCATAATAAACTAGGTAAGAACAAGCATGCAGTAAAAGATGTACCAGTACATTACTCCGATATTGTATTCCACATTACTTATTAACATAGTGATAGAAGTCTGAGCGATACTCGAATAACACAGCAAAAAAATATTTTCAGATAAACGCGTGTATTCCATTTCATGAAATACATAAATTCGGGTTGGCACAACTACAAAGTATCAACAATCCAATATAGTGAAGAACTTTTCAGTCGCAAAGACAACAGGATCCTTAGTTTGTTATATGGTACAACTTCACAATCTTAATATTATCTAAAAACTACTGACTGACCATCATATTGTAATTTTGGCTGTCAATATCATTAAGGAAAGCAACAAAAGAAGAAATACGAAAAAATGTACTATTTTTGAGTAACAAACTCCGAAAATAAGTAATAAAAGCGTCAGTCAATAATAAATAAGTCTTAACTCAAAGCAAGCTAGCAATTTGCGTACCGTTTTGATACACTTATTGTGGTGATTCACTCCACTTCACCGCAGACTTCACGTAGACGTGACGTAGTAGGCTTGAGGAAAAGAGGGGGAGGGCAGGAGAAGTGGGTTCACGTGAGACGCGAATGCCTCAAGGTCTTAGGGTCAATTTACACCGCAGTGGAATCGAATGAAAGCAACTTTTTTATATAGTATTTTTATAAAGTTTATGTCAACTGTTTAAGACGCAAAATAAAAAGGAGCTAAAATAAGTCGCACTTCTTCCGGGGAATTCACGCACATTCTCAAGAATTTTTTTTTGTATGTTATACAATTGACATAAAGTTCTTTTTACTATGTAAGTCGCTTCTATTCCATTCCGCCGTGGTGTAAATTGACCCTTCATAAACATTTCATTTCACGAAACGCAGCCGACGCCTTACCTGAATCGCTAGGCAGCTCAAAGAATATATTAAAAACGATGGACTGTATTCGGGGGCTCTGAACTGTTTTGTCTCGCAGGAGAGTATTAAGATGTCAACTCTTGCTCGTGGTAAAGGTAATGAGAAGAAATATAATAACATACATAGCTGCCGTATATGGAAAATAATATAACTGTACATATTTACACAAAACATATGAATATTATATTTAAGACAATATTAGTAAATTGTTCTTGTCGACATTAATAGCCTAACCGAACCAGCTGGATTTAATCATGATGATAATCAGGAGACCGCCCTTAGCTATAATTACGATCATCATAGAAACCTGTCGATTGTTCATTCCATACTATTTATGTGGATTCTCTAAAAGGAAGACAAAATCATGACCAACAGCCGCAGCTAAATCTGCGGAATCAGGCACCTTCAGAAGTAGTATGCCTCTCTAATAGAGTTAACTTATTTGCCCAGTTTGGCTTTAAAACCCTTGGACCATGGAATCATCAATACAAAAGTCATTTCAACTTCTAACCAAGCAAAACCTTCTATTGCCAGATGAAAAATGAGGCATATTTCATTTGGTTATTGAAGGTGTTGCAAATTTTTTGTGTCAACGAATCAGTCAAGCTGTGGCAAATTATGAGTCTCTTTGGGCTGTGTGTCCATATGTCAGTCAGTCACCAATGAGTCAGTCAGTTTCTTCTTTGATTTATTTAGATTACCTATGTTAGATACTGCTATGTCAGCTGATAGTTTTGTCACATTTTAGAACCTCTGGATAGTCCATATAGGTAATTTAACTAGTCTTAATTAGATATGCTGCCAAAAATAAAAAAAAATAGTATTGTAATGCTTCGCGCGTAATCACTTTATGATGGTCAGGTAGTAAGTGCCTATCTAGTGCTTATCTAATCAATTTACCTAACTATATAATAAGCTAGAACTAGCATAAGCCCTAAGAATCCCGTCGCAGCGCTCTCTCTAATGTTCGTCCCACCTGAAAATAAAACAGAGGTTTAGTTCTAAGTAAATTCTATTTTCTTCATTAAAGTATTGCTTGAAATACCTACGAGGTCGTAATTATATTATACTTATTGCTACTAAATTGTGTACAGTACAAAAATTAATTTAAAATATCAATTTTGTAGTAATAGCTTCAAACCCCCCGGTTATAGTTGCTAATCGGGGATCTGGAGTTCCATTCCGCCGCACCTTTGAAGTTTTGGAGTAATATGCGTTTTAAGGTGTCATGTACACCTAAATAATATTATCAATTTCTCAACGGTAAACGAAAACATCGCGTGGAAACCTGAATGCGTGACATTATAATTATTGTCTGGCACAGTTTAAAGAAGTAGGATCTTTTAACACTGTGCTTAAGGTGTGTGAAGATAGCCAACCCGCATTGACCAAACCCATGGTGATGGTGGATCTGTGGTCAAACCCATGGGGCCCTGTAGCGAGCTATGCTACTGAGATTAGAAGTTTCATTAAAATGAACATTCTCAGAAATATTAAGTACCCACTTGTATAATAATTAATCTAAACTATTAGCTAAAGTAGTGACGTTCAGTAATCTACGATTTCACATTGTTAAGTCAATATCTGCTGAGAATATCCCGGTGTGTCGGCACGAAACGTGCACCGAAGAAAGTGTTGGAAGAATTGTGTGTAGTGTGTCATGTGGGCGATGTTCCTGCATATTGTACCATACAGAATATTTTCAAGTAGCGGATTAGGTATAGCAAAACCAATTAATCTGTCCTGCTATTTTATTTATTCTAAATTCATGCTGATAGTATAAATAAATCTCTTACTTTAAATATGAAAAATGACTGTACAATTTAAATTAAAAATCTTTCATTTCTCTATCCACTGGCACAGGCAATTACTTATTGTTCTGGAGGCAATTAATTATTGGTATTATTGTTTTACCTACTCATGGAATAATACCTTACTGCTTATCTAAAGTTCCAGCAATCATATGTCGGAACAGAAAATATTATTGTATGATTGATATTACGAGAAATGTTTATTGTATGATTTAGATTTTGTATGACCGTTTCTCTTTAATTCTTTAATAAGCGTTTCCCCGCAACTTTATTTGTGTTGTTTTCAGAACTATGCTAAATATCGCAATGGAACATATTAATAAAGCAAGCAGCTAGTAATTTTATCATATCTAATCTATTTTTACACGACTGCCCAAAAAAAGGAGTGTAATGTTTTAAGGGTATGTGAGTTTCTTTATTCCACCATAACTTCTGAGCGGCTGAAGAGATTTGGACATGTGGGGTATCGTTAAAATCCTTACATCCTTCCGGGTAACATAGGCTATATTGATTTGGGAAAAAACTTTTACCACATGGCAATCGTGTTTTTAATTATTTAATTATTCACTTGTTTACCTTTTAACTAATGGACACAATCTGCATCTTGATCAACAAAGTATCGTCGTCTACTGGTCTCGTCTCGTCTGTATAAGCCAAGTGGCAAAATACATATCTAGCAACGAAATAGGTATACATCTTGTATTTCGTTGCTAGATATGTATTTCACCGGAAGATTGTAAACACTGTTAGATTATAATACAATCTATCTCGCGAGATTGTAAACTGTCGCAAGATTGAGAACTGTAACGCTGCTTACAATTTAATCTATCTATCTACTATCGATAGCGTAAGAGGATCAGACGCTCATCCAATCAGTGCGAGAATTGCGAATTGTTGGTTGAACTTAGGCAGGCATTATGATCAGCGGAGTTCAGCTGTGTACTTCTGCAGGCTGACGTGTTGACGATAATCTTCTTTTTGAGTCACCTCAAACACAAATTGCTGCAACCGTTCTTTAAGTTCCTCCGCACACGGCTCGTAAGCGTAGGCGTAGAGGAAGCGTATCCTTATGAGGCTACGCATAACAATATGAGCCCTTTCGCACACGGCTTGTAAGCGTAGCGTAATCCTTGTGCAGCTCCTCATTTGCGCATGTTGTCGGGCACGCAGGTCACCCGGTCATGAAGGCATTTCGGATGGCCGCAGGGGCACTCCGTATTAAAAGGCCCTTCGCACACGGCTCGTCATCGTTTGCTTTGGACTTTCCGATCACTGATCTAAGGCGACTGAGCGCTTTCCAGATAGGCCAGCTGAGGTTATATCCTTCGGCTGGCTTGTTCTTTATGATGATAAGGGGTGATTGCTGTGACCTCCACAGAGTAAGACGTATAGTTTTAGCGGGCTGGTTGAGTAGCTGCACTGAATGTTGGAAGCTTTTCCTGGAGCGCAACCTGGGCACGGAATAACTAACTGTACAGAAGGTTGACTTCGCAAAATGCTTTGAAGAAATAGCGCTGACACAAAAAAGTGCAATTCCGTTCGCAAAAGCGCCTGGATCCGCTTCTGCTATGCACCTTAAGTTGTGGGCTCATTCTATCACTTTCTAAATTTATCTGTTACTAAGGTTGCTTACTAAGCGGGCGCACGCAGCGCGTGAAATAGACCGTACAAGAACTAACGCGTGCAACCTAGCCGGCGCGCGGCGGCTGTGTGATATCAGAACGTCGTGACGGCTACTTGTAGTTTCTTCGAACACGTGATAAGTGAACATGGCGTACTCGGACGAAACGCTTTTCTTCTACGTTTCTGATTCGAACCGCTAAGGTGTGGAACACCCTTCCAGCTTCCGTGTTCCCAGCCAAATACAATCTGGGTGCCTTCAAGAGAAGAGTGAATAGGCATTTTCCAGGCAAGCGCGCTCCATCCTAGACCTCATCATTTCTGTACATCGGACTTGATTGTAGTCAAGCGCAAGCCTATCAATTATAAAAAAAAAAAAAAAAAAATGGCCTGATGTGTATGTATGTCGATGATGGGTATGTTAGTAATACTCACTGTTATCTGAGACCCGATGTATCGGGAACACGATGGCCTCGCGCGTCTCCGGCAGCGGCGGCGCGGTGGGTCGGATGACCCGCTCCTCGTCAGCGACCTGCTCATGGCTCCGGAAGTAGATCGAGTAGATGTACGCGGAGCAACGGATCTGTGCATGGAGAAAAAAGTTAATAATTAAAAAAAATAAAAAACATGACTACCCTGTGGTAAAACGACTTTATCAAAAAAAATATAGTCTATGTTACTCGTAAGGATTCTAACGATACCCCATAATCATGTCCCAATCTCTTCAGTAGTTCAAAAGTTATGATGGAATTAAGAAACTCACATACATACATACATGAACCCTAAAAACATTACACTCCTTTTTTGGCAGTCGTGTAAAAAAAGACGTGAGCGTCACGGAACACTCGGTAGAAAGAAAGTTTGGGATAACACCTAAAATAGAACTCCATTTGAATAATGGCAGCAGGCGTTATTTCGCGGAAATCCATATTTAGCAGGACAGATACTGTTTGTTTTGCTTTAATCCGCTACTTGAAAAGAATCTTTATGGTCCAATATGAAGGAACACCGGCATCGGGACGAAACGTCATAATAATTTTGAGTTAAAATAATTAAAAAAACAGGTTAGAACTCATCTTGAATAGTTCTTCTCAGTTACATACAAGCTTGAGAGATGGGAATCACTCAGCATTTCGAGCTATATCGATATTGAGAGATAGCTATAATTTGACTGTCTACACCGTCTAATATTAAGAGTATAAACAGGGAAAATTAACTTATTTTTGTTAGATTTATTAATAATAGACAGTATTAATTAACTGCTCAACGAAATTAGAACCATCAAGACGCAAGAAACAGGCCTATTTTTTCGCAGAAGTACAGCTATAATAATTTTATGTACGAACCTTAAACAAGACTTCGCAGCCTGAACTCGAGTCAAAGCAATTTTAGTCGTGACTGTACAAAATAATAAACATTTCTCAGCTCTTTCTGGAATAACTTAGCTGTCTTGTGAATGGTGCGGTTGACAAGCTCTTTGTTTTGTGTGGATCTTCCCTTGAGTCTATTTACACTGACACTGATGCTGCTATACGGAGGTTATTTTTGCTTTGGTTTAAAAAAAGTAAGACAGCCTTCCGCTATGCGTCTGTTGATCTGTTTGCGTGTAATGACTGTTTAGTATTAGCATGTTTCAGCTGCGTACACTCTAATAGACGAGAAATGAAGCAACGGCCTTTCACATTCATTTTTCAATGCAGACCTGGCTTAGAAATTAAAAAAAAATATATCATTGTCTCTGCGTACAATTTATAAATAAATTATAACTCAAGTATGCAAAAAAGTGATTAGAATTGACCATTTTTAGGGTTCCGCAACCAAAGGGTAAAAGGGGACCCTATAGGACCCTATCATCCACAGTTTAATTAAGATAGTACCTATAGTAGGATCTTTTAATACTGTGCCATTACTAAGACTTCGCCGTCCGTCCGTCCGTCTGTCACTAGGCTATCTGTCATCAATTAAAGTAAAACAAATATTTAAGGGGGGGTCTCACATACTTACCACAAACGTGATTTTTACTGTTCCGTACCACGTGTTGTTACCTTAACCAACATACATTAAACCTCTAAAAACAAAGTTAAATTTATGGTTTGTTAATAAAGTGATACTTGAGGTTTTTATTAGTATTTATTTTGTAGTACCTATGGTACTTGGACTACGCAACCCTCGGTACGCGAATCTGACTCGCACTTGACAGTTTTTTAATTTTCCTACACTTCAACGTTCTTAGGAGTTTACTTATTATTTATTAATTTATTATTTTATTTGTACACCACAAAACATAATACTACTTTATCTAAGGAGTAAAATGTGATTAGTATGAAAGGTGGCCTTATCGCTACGTAGAGTTTATTTCCATTAAACGCTAAAAGCGCTGCAGCGTGGCGTCTCACCTTCGGTACAAAACACATGCCTTTGACACCGTTATAAAATTTGTCGCAATCAAAAATCAATTGCAATGCAGACGACGAAAATAAAAGCATTGCTGTAGCGACTTTATGGACTCTTACACGACATAATAACTCACGTAATTCGAATACAAATCATGGCGTTTCATTTCGTACGCTTTATTCATTTCCGTGATAACAAATCGAGGTCGTTAGGGAAAATAATATTATTGTTACAGCAGATTTACTTTATGGACTTGATTACGATCTTTGTTTTTTTTTCGTAGGCGTGTACCTACAAGTAATATTGCTTCTCTTATCTTAATATATTTCCTTGCATGTATAATTGTGTACCTACAATCCATAAGGGTAATTTGCAAAATTGCAGAGGAACGAATATGATAGAATTTTGTGCTCGTTTTTTAATTTCGTGGGTAGAGGTGTATAGTTTACTTTAATACTGTTGTAAATAGTATAGAACCCGTGCGCGGGCCCGACTCGCAACTACACGATTTTAGCGTTTCGTACCTCAAGAGAATAAAAAACGGAACCCTTATAAGACCACTTTTTCTAAAAGGGATTAATGTATATTTTACGGGAAACATAAAACAAACTCTGTATATCTATTTTACTTTATAGTAGGAAATGATGTATTCAACAATAGTTTCATGAGAGTTGAAGTCGGATTTTTATATACAGTTACAGGATACATAGAGTTTTATTATTATTATTCTTGCCATTTAATTTATTTATTGAACCCCAAACAGAACGCGAGCGTAGGTGATATAATTACGTTGCCGCGCTCCGACTCTTTTGCATAAATCTATCCCTTTACGAAAGCTTTCGTCAATTATACATTCATGAATGAATCGATATATGTTTACGGATACGCGTTTGGTACATAATTAGTTCTTTTTACCGTATCTTCTCTTTTTTTGCTTTTATCTAAGAGATATGTACTAGGGGATAAGCGCTTCTTTTATTAGGATGTATCTACATTTTCTATTAGTAAAACGTGGGCAACTTCGAGTGGGTGTTTGATCAAAGCTAGAAAGCTCCAGATTCAATTATTTTCAAACGTTTTTTGCAACGTAGTGTGTACTCAACATTATTAACATTTACTACACTACACTACGTTAACATTACAAAAATATTGTCATTCATTGTATCAATGTCGTCAATCTAATTCGGGCACACGTGTTTCTAATGTTTCAATCCGATCAGATCAAAATATCTTTATTTCATACAGACTCTCATAAAACGACAATATGATATTTGTCACATAAATGGTGATAGCTACAAGTCGACCTAAAACTAAGTTTACGATGGTTCAAACTAAATATCAATTGCATTTTCGTAAATCTGTAGTTATGAATTCTTCATTATGTTCCCGAAGGTAGGTAAGGTCCACACTCTAACTACCAGAGTCTTTAGTCATATGTCTTACCTGTCTACGATTGTCATACAAAGCTGTGGATCGCTCATTCCATGAATATGTGGATTGGGAATGGAATTTGCGAGTGACATATTTGATCGACAAATAGATCGCAAGACTTTGCAGTTCGCCATGACAATAGGTAGGGGAACGGAAGGTAAAACGGACCCTGTAGGTAAAACGGACCGGGCTAATAACTTCCTAACTGTTAACGCCATCTAAAATCAACTTGCGTCAACTTGACAGGGGCCTCTCACTCGGAGTAGGTCATTATCCCTGGAGCGGCCATGCAGCAGCACACGTTTTTATCAAGGTAAGTTAATTTTTGACTATTTTGATGTAAAAATAGCTAATTTTGATCAGCTTTCAGTATTATTACGTTAAAGCTATCAGTAATTTTATGTTATTGTTTGAGATATTGTTAATTTTACTTTGTTTTAACGATAAAAAAGGCTGAGTTCTGCTCAGTCTTAACCTCAAAATAATTTATTGTTTACATGTCTACCGAAAAGGCAAAACGGACCGGGCAAAACGGACCATGTGGTCCATTTTACCTTCAATATAGTTTTTTTGTACAAATATATTTGATATTTAAACAGGTATTTTTTTCAGATGATTAACAATTATAAAAGAAAGTCGGACCGACAATCTTGACAATCAATCTACATGAAAAATGCCATTGAAAAAGTAGTCACACGCAAAATCGGGCTTAACAAAGTGATGATGAACAACAGCCATCGAGTACATCCTTTTTATTGCTCCAAAGGATATAATGATCATCCCTAAAACTTCAAAACGGACTAGACCTAATATAAAGCGAGGAAAGACTACTAAAAGGCACATGAAATGAAAGAAAATGCAAAGATGGTAAAACAAAATCTTTTTAGTGAAAAAAAAGGGGAAAGGGAAACAAACAAACACGCAAAAAGGGAAAGGAAAAAAGAAATCTACAAAGAAGAACATTCAAAAGAAAAGAAAGGACTCATCTAGCGAGGATGAAGAAGACGTACGATGTTTCTATTATTCTCATTTATTTTCTGAATCGACAGAAGGCTGGGTTCAGTACCCCGCCTGTTCTTTATGGGCACACTGTTCTCGTGCCCGTGTCGAAGACGATGAGGAAGATGTTAGATTTGTTTGCGAAAGGTGTGACGATGAATAAATAGTAGACATATTTTTTTGTTCCTATGTTGCCCTAGGTCCATTTTGACTTCATGCCTGGTTCGTTTTACCTTCAAGTGTAGGCAAAACGGACCAAACCGAGGGTTTTGGAAATCATCCAATATCTTCTGTATCTGTGATTTGAATTCAAGTGATCCTTAATAATAAGTTTGATTAATAAATGTTCAATTATATAATAACTAAGAAAGAAGAATAAAGCTATTATTTTTTGTGTGACATTGATTTTTCCTTAAGTGGTCCGTATTACCTTCGCTTCCCCTACATTCTATCAATTTCGTTCCATAATGCACGATTTACAGGTTTAAATATGACTAATATGGCTAAGGTTGCTGGTTGGCTATTAGTCAAACCCCTATTACAGTGAGAAGAGATTACCTAATAACTACATTAAACCAACATTTGCAGCACCAACAACAAACACGAGCCAAGTTTACGGTTTAAATAAAGAAAACAAAGCGCTTTTGTACAAGAAAATAGAAACAACAGTAGCAGTTTAAATAAAGCTTTAGCGAGCTTAATGCCCTATAAAACCATTTCTCGGAGTGCAAACATCATAAAGGCATTAAACACTAGCTCACCTTTATTTTTCCTCTGATAAAGTGGTGTTTTTGCACTACGAACTGTATAGTGGCGTACGCCGTCCAAAGGCTGCCGTTCTCGCCGCCTCCGACTCGATGCCACACGTGCTGGGAAAGTGCCTATCGACGATAAAAATGCGATTTAGTGCACGCGTGAAACTGTATAGTCGATAAACTCTTATAATATCAATATGTTATTGAAAACGTTAACAGCTTTCCGACGTTATCACCCCGACCAGATTCCAATTTATAATGGCACAAATAAAAATATATTCGTATTCCTTTTATTATACTTGTAATAACTTTTTAACTCAATCCTTCTCAAAGCAAAGTTCGCATTAAAAAGGTCTCCGCCTATAGCAGAATAAAATTGAGTGCGATAAATAAAAAACCCAAAAAGAAACCTGTAATAACTACTCGTAGAACTATTAGTTTGTGAATTATGACTTAAAATACAATCTCCTTACTAAATAATTATACAAAAATATACAATCTCCTTACTAAATAATTATACAAAAATATACAATCTCCTTACTAAAGAATAATACAAAAAGCATATTCTGACGAATTGAGAACCTCCACCTTCTTCGAAGTCGGATAAAATTGTTGAAAAAAGAGGCTGAAATCATTTCGATTATATATCGTAGAAAGAACAGACTGAAGACACGAGCAAGGCGTTCTTGTAGTGTTTAATGACATGCTGGTCCATGACAGACGCAGCACCAGTTTCATTGCAATGTGCTTCAAGTTCCTAAGACTTCAGTTAAAGTTTCGTTATAATCATTTCATAATATATCCTAAGAATCAGTAGGAAATCAACCGAGCTTTGTATCAACTGAACTGAATTGGTGGTGATACTATCTATAACTATAAAAGGCTTTGTCCTGAGTGACTGACTGACAGACAAGCTACAGCCCAAACGGCTGAACGTAGTGACTTGAAATTTTCAGGGAAGATTCTTTGTGAACCCAAACCGCTCGCTAAGAAAGGATTTTTTGAAATTCTACCTCTAAGGGGGTTAAATAAGGGATTTAGGTTTGTATGAAAGTCCTTCATTTTTCAAGTTAGATTCATGAAAATTGGTATTTAAACTTCTGAATAAAAATAAGAGAATGGGTGTCCGAGGGATTTTGGAAATTTTACCCCTAACTCTCTAAAAAGGGGGTTGAAACTAGAAAACGCTTAGTCCCGGCTGGCTGGCTTTTGGACAAGCTACTGCCCAAACGGTTGAACGTAGAAACATGAAATTTTCAAGGAATATTCTTTTAACACCCTAGATGTGTACTAAGAAAGGATTTTTTGAAATTCTACCGCTAAGGGTGTTAAATAAGGAATTTTATTTTACATATGTGGAAATCCGTCAAATTTCAAGTTAATTAAAAACGGTAACTAGGCTTTTGGATAAAAATAACAAAGTTCCTCGATTTTTCAATTCTACCCCTACTAACGAGACTACCTACGGGGGTGAAACGGGGGTCCAAATATATTACGAAGAAATGCTCCTTCATGCCACAGTTACTGATCGGAACTGGCTGAAATTTGAACAAGAGTTAAATTATATTCTGGATTAATAAATAGACTACTTTTTATCCCACAAAAATTTATAGTTCCCGCGAAATTTGTAAAAAATAGAAACACGCGCGGGGGAAATACTCCTTCACGTCACAATTTCTGAATCAATTTGTCTGAAATTTGGGATAGAGGTAGATTATATCCCGGTTTAAAACATAGGCTACTTGTTATCCCGAAAAAATCCATGATTTCCGCGGGATGTGTGAAAAACCAAAATTCTTGCGGGAGAAAAACTCCCTTACGCCGCAACTACTGAAACGATTAGGCTATTATTTGAATAAGAGGTACATTCTATAATGATCTAACACTTAGGTTACTTTTTATCTCGGAAAATTATACGGTTTTTGCGGTATATTTGAAAACTCGATTTCCACGCCAGATTAAAATCGTTCACGCCGTAATTACTGAACCGACTTGACTGAAGTTTAGATAGGATATAGATTATATCCTGGATTAATGAATAGGCTACTTTTCATCCCGAAAAAATCAATGGTTTCCACGAGATGTGTGAAAAACCAAAATTCACGCGGGAGAAAAACTCTTTTATGCCGTAACTACTGAAGCGATTTGACAAAAATTTGGATCAGAGGTAAATTATGTAATGATTTAAAACTAAGGCTAATTTTCACCTTGGAAAAATCCATGATTTAACGGGATTTTTGAAAAATCGATTTCCACGCAGGAGAAAAATCCTTTACGCTGCGATTACTGAACCGACTTGGTTGAAATTTGGAATGGAGATAGATTACAACGTGCATTAATACATAGGCTACTTTTATCCCGGAAATATCCATAGATTCTGAGAAATATGTGAAAAACCGTAATTTTCGCGGTAGAAATACCTTTATGCTGTAACTACAGAAACGATTTAGTTGAAATATGGAGAGAAGATAGACGATATCCTGGATTATCATACAGCTTATCTTTTATTCTGGAAAATCCGTGTTTACCGCAAAATTTGTGTAAAAACTCAGTTCACGCGAGGGAACTACTACTCCTCTACGCCATAACTACTGAACCGATTTGGCTAGAAATTTAAGTGGTGAAAGATTGTTACTTGGATTAATACAAAGGCTACTTTTTGTCCCGGAAATGATTGGCTGAAATTTGGAATGGAGATAGACGATATCCTAAAATTACCACATAAGCTACTTTCTAGAAAGTAAGTATAAAGGTTAAGGTTGATAAGGAAATTTAGGTTTTTGAAAAATCTGAATCTCTGGGTTTGTGAAAAATCTAAATTAACGCGGGCGAAGCTGCGCGCAAAAGCTAGTATTTAATATAGAATAAATAGCACTGTGCTTAGAATGACACAATATGCTAATCTGCCATTTGAGGAACAATCATACGAATAGATCGTGAACGGGTCTCAATAATAAGAATAGTTGGCGGTTGGAAGAGCTAAAACGGGACACGAAACGAACCCAAGATAGAGTAAGCCCAAATGACGTTCTCTATACGTGTAACCTAGAGACAGTAAGTCATAATAATTTGCGAACATAATTCCACTCATAACAATAGCCTTCGTGGAGGATAATGTAACGATCTTATCGTCGGTGACGGAAAGATTCTTTCTTCTTTCCAGCGGCCAGGTAGATAGATAGATAAACACTTTATTGCACACCACAGAATAAAAATACAAAAAAAAAGGTGAAATAATGAAAACACAAACTAAGGAGTACAACTTGGCGGCCTTATCGCTCCATAGCGATTTCTTCCAGGCAACCAATGGCATGTAGGAATATTTTACATTGGATACGAGGTAGGTGGTGCTAGAATAAATAAATAAAATAAACTACTTACAATAAATTACTTATACAAAATATAATAACGATAAAACTACGACAAAAATATTAAATATACTTGTACATAACTATAATAGATACATAATAAATTTAAATAATACATAAACAATAAAAATAATCCTCAAAATCAAAAGAAAGAGTAGATATTATAAATATTTAAATAACATATTTATAAGTGACAGTAATTATTCATCAGCACCCAGGCAACTGAGACATAAAGTGGTCTTTAACTAGTCTTTTAAACTGTCCTATAGTCTGGCCTCCCTGATATCGAGAGGTAGGACATTCCATAGTTCCAGGTACCTACATCGCTTAGCGTGACTTTACGTAGTTCAAAGCTTAAGCATACAGGGAAAAGATCACCTCAATCTCATTAACTCCAGTCTATACGAGTACCTATGTGACGTAATTGGTAGTAGCACCAACAACATTACTAACTCGGTTTAAAAAACGGCATCTGAGATCCTCAGCGATCTCATTTTACACATTTGATCGGATTTTAATCCCTTGAAAAAATTTAAAACCAGCTTAATTAAGAAATATTTTTTTGACGTTTTAAAAACTAAACCCTCTTGAATTAATTACGCATGTGTAAGTTACAAACAACTACAAATACATAATATTTTTGTTTTTTAGGACTATTCTTTTCAGAGGTCTGATTGCCTAAGAAAAACTTGTTCATTGTTATCGTAATCGTTAGCAAATTCTGCCCCCCCGATTGGCTGACGTAAATGAGGGAACCAATCAGCGGGCAGAATTTGTAAACGATAACGATGAATACGTTTTTCTTCCACAATCCAGCCAGGGACAGGTTGATACCAAGCGAAATTATCCAGGTGCAAAAATCCATTTATATTTTAAAGTAAACTAACTGCAACACACGAACTGCAAGCTCACGGAAAGTAAGAAAAAGGTCATTAAGCAACTCGGACAGGCAGTTTCCTTGTAGTCTACATAAAGTTTTTAATGATGGTTTCGACAGTGTTCAAAATAAATTTAATGAAATACAACTTTTTATCCCAAAGCGTGTATACTGCATGAAACGCAAACTACTGTTCTAATGAGGAACATTAACGGCGTACAAGCCGTATTTAAGCGATTTTGATTGAAGTTTTATATAAAAACTATAAAGACAATTACTTTCGAATTTAAACGTCATGTATTTTGTGTCTTTAATCTAAAATCGCTTAAAAGCAGAAACACGATTGGATAAAATTTTCTCGATAGAAAGTTCTCCCAAAAGTTGCTTCAAAATCTCCGTTTTTCTAGTTTTTATCGGACACTACATTGAATGTACTTAATTGTAATTTTTGTTTTAAAGTGTCGGTAATAATAATCAAAAACGCTTAGAAACAGATATTTAATAACTGGCTTAGTTTTTGAGTAATTAGGTAAAAGGTCGCTTTTCTGTTATATTCTTCCGCGACGCTGCATAACGCACCTACCTACGTATCCGTGAGAGTGAGAAAGACAAAAATAAATTCAATAAATCCCGTTAAATACGTAAATTTTCATTTACACAAATAGTATATTATACAACAAAACTAGAGTACAAGAGACAAAAAATACAAAAAACAAGTTGTATAATAAAAGTAGTAGGAAAGTGCTTAGTAGATATATAAGCGGATCGTCTTGCTGTAAGTTAAAATATATATTTTTGACCTAAAAACGTCCTCGAGTATTTTAATTTTACTAAACTAAATTACTTAAAAAATAAAAAGTAAGAGCCTAGACTAAGGTGTACTGAATCTAATAAGACTAAATTTAAAAACGTTTTCACCCGATTATTCCGATAGGTATTTCAAGATATTACCGATATTTCAAGAACAAAATGTAGGCCTAGCTCTGGACTTGTAACTGTCGCTATATGCGCATAGATATTATTTTTGAAAATACTTACCTACTCACGTCGCACTTCGTCACTAGACGATACTCTTAACATAACATTCTTTATTTTGCACTTACCGGTTCACTGTTGATGAAAAATGAAAGGTTTGCTGGCGGCAATGAATCGTAGCTTATACATTCAGCTTTTAACTTCATTCCGGGTTTGTAGCGCCTTTTCAACCCGATCAAGTCTGGATCATTTTTGGGCAGATCTGTAAACAAACATATCGTGAGAGCTATGTAAGCATTAAGAGCGTTCATGCAGCGCGGTGTGCCTCGCGTTTCGCTCCATACAAAAAAGGAATTCGTTTGCTTTGACGCAATTTTGCGTCGATTATGGTATTACAAAAAAATGTATAGTAAAATAAATATACAACTTATTAAAATAGTAAATAACCAGTGACATTGAATATTAATTGAATTAAATTACTATAATTCAGAAATAACAAAATATCTTGGATTTTATCCTAAAACAATACGTTTAATTTATCGAAAAATGCTAAAAATGACACTTTTCGGTTTATGGTTTTTGAATGAAAGTCTAGGAAAATCGTGTTTTTTTTGAGACACTTTTTAGTAAATGTTATTAATTTTCTAAATATGTCATTGTTATAAGTTTGTGTTAAGAAACATGGCAAATATCTTGCATCTGCGTAGAGCGTCGACCGCTATTTTTAACCGACTTCAAAAAAAGGAGGAGGTTCTCAATTCGACGCGTATGTTTTTTTTTTTTTTTATGTTTGTTACCTCATAACTTTTGACTGGGCGAATCGATTTTGATGATTCTTTTTTTATTAGAAAGCTGACGCTTCCCATGTGGTCCCATTCTAATTTTATCCAGTTCTGATAATGGTATCCATGAGAAAACCATAAAGTATTAAATTTTCATTAAGTACTTGCGCGACAATAGATGAATAACTCTATAACACGCCAACCGATTTCAATGATTATTGCTTTATTTGGAAGAATGTACTTCAAGGGTGGTTTGGTGAAAACTTGATTAGGTTCTGATGATGGGATATATGACAAAATAACGGAACTCTTCAATTCTTAGGAGCAAATTAACGATATTCAGCTGAATGTTTTATAGGCTATCCAGATATTTCCCTACCATAACGTCGTCATGGTCAAGTGGTCAAGTAACTGCCGTAACCAAATATGATGATGATCAATGGAACGGGCCTCCTTAACGGCTTACAGTAAGGATGCGACCTGTGGCAGAAATTCTAACTAGGTATCTGTAATCAAATTTCAATGCGCTTACGTTCGTTGTTGCATTGCAACATGAGTGTAACATGCGTGACGTCACTAAATGCTAATCCGTTATATGTTTAATCAATAATTACATGTGACCTTCATTGCCGGAAGACAGATTTCGAAGTCTAGTTATGATCTTTCGTCATGTGGTCTATTTAATAATTTGTTGGCGTCCAAATCTGATAAGACTATGCCTTCCAAACTTTTAACGCTACTAAGGGCAACATATATTTGGCCCTTAGTAAAGTTTTTTGCCAAGGTCGATTACAGCCCTCTCAACGGTGGTGCCTTGTAGTTTATGGACTGTAACCGCCCAGCTTAATATTAGAGGCAGCATTCGGCGCTCCACATCTCCGTAGCCGCTTAATGCCTGAATTGTAAGTAGTACTAGATGGAGGTATGGGTATGCAACCATCACTATCTTTTAGCTTATGCCCAATAGATTCATCATCAAATTTGACATTCACGGCTTCTGGTAGCTCTCCATCCTCTAATTGATCTCTCCTCAAAGCTGGCCATTTGATTTTTTTTATTATATCCATAACATCCATTCACTAGTCGTTCTGAAATAACGATGTTGCGTCTTAACATCACGCGGGATTCGACGCCAATTTTTATCAATGGCAGAAAACCACCACAGCTATTGACGGCTTTGGGAATTACGTTCTCTGGTGGTGTTCTACTATATGTCGCTACTTTACGAGACTCATCCACAGCGTTGATTTGGTGGAGCAGCCCCTTTAGTAGGTCTACCCATATTGAAAAAATAGTGAACTTCAGACCACTTAAAATAAAAATAAAAAATTAACAAAAAATATTTATCTACAACTTTAAAATCAACTTACTATTCCTACTCATCAATATGTAGGTGCGATTTATACCAGTTACCACGTAAGAAGGTAGAGTTTGTCCCTGACTTTGTGCGTTTCAATAAAACGGCCCTGTCTCACATGAGCAGCAGTAGGTCTACCCATATTAAAAAAAAATAGTGAACTTCAGACCACTAAAAATCAAAAAATAAAATAAAAGTTTAACAAAAATAAAAACCGACTTCAAATAAAAAACGGAAAAATCTTTCCAAAAAACCAACTTCAAATGCCACTACAAAGAATGAAATAATTTTTAATGTACACCAATTCGAAGTCGGGCAATGTTTCGTTCAATCACTAATTGTTCTTCGTATTGTCGATAATTGTCTTCGCACATCAAGTTGTATATTACGAAGGACTATTAGTGATTGAACGAAACATTGCCCGACTTCGAATTGGTGTACATTAAAAATTATTTCATTCTTTGTAGTGGCATTTGAAGTTGGTTTTTTGGAAAGATTTTTCCGTTTTTTATTTGAAGTCGGTTTTTATTTTTGTTAAACTTTTATTTTATAGCAAACGGCCTATACAAAAACTGTTCTAGTGAGAAAGTTATACACATATTTTAAAATATTTTTGAGCCAAGTTCTAGATTATGAAATGCCAAATAATATGAATTCAATTATCTAATCTATAATTGAACACATAACTATTTTATGTTCCTTCGGAAATCGTAAATTTTTACTCAAGCATAATACTAACGCGTGAACCGTCTTAATTACCCTTCAGGACCTGCAACCCAGTGGCTTTCAAAAACGAAAGACACAGCTCATTTTGACATATCCTTCTAAACCATTGAAAGTTCATTAAAAATTATTGTTTTTGTTTTACTCACTACAGCAATGTATAACGAACGTGCAAATGTCAAAATTACGAGTGCAGTAAAAGAGCCGATATCCATTTTAAAAAATCTCAAAAAAAATTGAATCATTTCTGAGCAACAGCCTCTCTATGATTTATGTATTTGAGAAAATATGGATAAAAATTGCTAAGAAAATAATATATCTTGGTTGTCAATAGATAAAGAGTTTTTTTTATTCAAAAGCCCTCTGAATACGATCTAAACTGCTTATCATGTCACTGGTTATTCATACAAATTTATGGCATCCTTGACTAATTAAATTTGATTTAAGCTCTTAGTACAAAGCCAGACTGTGCCTAATACAATAATTGAATTGAATACCTAAAGGTGCAATTTCAATTCATTCATTGAATTGTGATAATCTATGGAACGAGTATATTTGGTAGTTCCAACTTTGAATCAATGGCTTCTCAATTCTCACGATATAATCTCTATGTAATTTTTTTACTCATACGAATTCTAATATATAAAATTCTCGTGCCCATTTTTAGGGTTCCGTAGTTGTTACCAAACTCCTCCAAAACGTCTCGACTAATTGACATGAAGTTTTTAGTCCACATTCGGTAGGTCTGAGAGTAGGTCGTTAGGTATTTTTTTTATATCTCTAATGGCAAAACAACGTTTGCCGGGTAAGCTAGTTTTTTTTATAATGGTTTCATATAAATTATACGATCCAACTAATAATTCTGAAGTTATATCGCTTTAATTCTACTGGGTAAAGTGATTTCAGGGCACTCAAAGCACTAATAAACAATTACGTATGTATAAATAAAGCCTCATATTATTAAAACTACAAAGGAAATTTCATAAAAGCACTTAACATAAATACTAGCATTCAAGATAAGCGGCTAATCTGTTTTAGTCGCTAATGAAATTCCTAGCAGTAATTTTTCGGCCATTATCGCAAGGTCCGATCGCCCCGGTTTACTAGCACGATTTACAAGGCATAATTTCTTTTGTCGCGGCAAACGCGACACTTCCAACGCTGACGGAGATTTAAAGGCCTAAACCGCCGAAAATGTCAGCTTTTTGTCCATGAAGAGGGATATAAATCCTTCTAAAAATATATGTATTTTCTTTCTGTGGTGGACGCTAGTAGCCTATGCCTATTAGTTCTGAGAGTTAGTGTCTTTTAAAGGCCACTGTTATGGCAATGGTCAGAAATGACTGATGACTTTAGCCCGATTTCCGCCAAAGCAGTCTCCGCTTTGGCGGAAACCGGGAGATGCGCTACGATTCTGTCTGGTTATTTCCACCAATGCGGTGAGCCATGGTCATTGACCAATGTGCGTAACGGAAATGCCAGCTGTTCATAACGTCAATCGAATGATATTATGGCCAGCACCGCCGCCCGACCGCTCGACTATAGACATCTCCGCTCTACCGCACAGCTAGCTCATTCGCGACAAAAAATTTTACAGGAAAATGTATCCTCTGCTTTCTGCTCATCCCATTTCCACTGAATATAAGTGGAGAGGAGATGTGGAAATAACGAAATTTGATTGGTAATTCAAAACACATATCCTTTTCTTTGCTTTGGTGGGAACCGGCTCTTACCTTAGGGTCAATTTACATCGCCGCAGAATGGAATGGGATGGAAGCGTCAATTTTGCCTCATGACGCGAGAATTCGCTGAAATGCTCGAGTATTCTTTCGTGAACACTTGCCACCGCGCTGTGACCGACCCAACCAAATCCCAGTACGCGCCACTTCTCGCGGATTCCACTCGACAGTAGCTAGAGGAATTCTTAAGAATGCGCGAGGATTCCCCGGAAGACGCGTGACCTTTTTTTTTTGCTCATACTTTATTTGTATGTTATGCAATTGACATACAGTTCATTATGCTATGTGCAATTTCGTTGCAAAAAGTGGCTTCTATTCCATTCCGCGGCGTTATAAATTGACATAATGACTGGTGACTATGAGTAATGACTTAATGACTTACCCACAACATACATGGCGCCGTGCACTTGCGCTGTGAGGAAGGAAGGCGCGTCGGCCGACACCTCGCACGTGTAACGTCCATGCGCGCGCCGTGTCACGTCCTTCAGCGTAAGCTGTTGAGCGTCGCTAGCGTCGCGCTGCGGAAACAGAACCTCATTATAATATAAATACCCTCAATAGGCACTTCTGCAATAGAGTTGGTGTTTTTAATTGTAATTTAAGGCTTTAAGAAGGCCGAATGACAGTTTACAGGGGGACGGAGTAGCCGCGTTCACACTGATTTTAATTTACTTCAATTTCGGGGAAATTATTACTTTACACGATTGTTAGAAGGCCTAAATATGAAACTGTCAGTGAAAGTTGTTGTAATTATAATGTACTTTTTTTTGTGCAAGAATTAATTAAAAAGTTTGTGCCGTTTTACAGACAATTTACAAAATATGACAAAATTAGAGGCTTTTTGGGATTTTTTTTCTGAAACAGGGTTTGAGAAAATTCATTTTCTTGTCAATACTGATTGTTCATAAAACCCTAAATTTCCATTACATATTTTTTCTGTAAGGATTTGATGATCAGTTCTTTAAACAATTTGACTTAAACATCGTAAAAAAGAGCCCGTTTGCCAGCTCTTAAAGCCTTAATAAACGGCTTCTTTGCTAACACAAATCCGTGTTACACAAACCCGTGTTGATTTTGTGATTTTTTAAAAGTTTCTTTTCGAAAGGTTTCGCTCGGATTTTGTGGATGCCGAAATTCCCGTCACGAAAAAAATTCATCAAAAGGTAGAGGAAATTGTAACGAACGAACTGATTAATCTTATTCCCTTAATGACTTTTTATCTCGGCCCGGCACTAAAATCTTTAATTATCTTTCAATGTAATTACGTTCTGTCTATAGATGGCTAGTGAAGTGGAAGTATAGCTCTAGCGCAGCGTGATCAAATTACGACTGATTCTATAGTATAAACTTCAATAAAGTAAGCCTGAGTGGTTAGTATTAGTCCAAGATCCCAGGGCCGCCAGACGTTACGTATTTTCTGACGAACAAAATGTGCACGATTGAGTAGTGTTAGTATGTACTAAGAGCGCATGCATACTTACTAGCCTGCTTAGTGGGCCAATTTTCAGGTATCAGGTAATCAAGGTACATACAAACATTACTTACCTCACGTAAATTCTCCAAGCTGATTTTCACGTATATTTTAGGCAATACCCTCAAAAATAAGTCGCCAATACTCCCAGACACTTTCCCTCGGCCGTATTGCTTTGCAGACGCTTTAAAGCTCACAAAATAATTACTTAACTTCAGCGCGAGGGCATTATCCACGCTCCTACCCACAGAGATATTAAAATTAAGTTTAGGGGATGATTGGGCTCTTGGATCGGTCTGTCTTCTTGTAAAAGGTTTTAAAATAGTTGTCTGGTAGACATATATAAAAATGGAGCATGAGAATTTACGTGAAGTTAAGTAATTATTTTGTGAGCTTTAAAGCGTCTGCAAAGCAATACGGCCGACGGAAAGCGTCTGGGAGTATTGGCGACTTATTTTTGAGGGTATTGCCTAAAATATACGTGAAAATCAGCTTGGAGAATTTACGTGAGGTAAGTAATGTTTTTATGTACCTTGATTACCTGATACCTGATTTGGTACCTTGATTCAGAAATTGGCCCACTAAGCAGGCTAGTAAGTATGCATGCGCTCTTAGTACATACTAGCACTACTCAATCGTGCACATTTTGTTCGTCAGAAAATACGTAACGTCTGGCGGCCCTGGGATCTTACTCTAATAGGTTTTATACAAATTTCGAGTCGACTCGCATCGCACAATCCATCCACTAGTTGTCAATAGATGGCGCTGGCTGTAAGCAAGAGGCAAGCCTCAGCCCTCAAGACCACGCCGCGCTGCTGCTGTAAATGAATAGAGGAATTCGATTCGTTTGTGCGATGCAAGTCGACTCGAAAGTCGTACTAAAACCTATACTAACCCTACTGATGGAGAGGCTTTACACGCGCAGCCTTCCCGGCGGATTACGTAAGTTACGCTGGTCATTAATAAACCTGTCCCGCTCAACCTGAAGCCTAGAAAAGAAAGCCTTCCTTCACATAATTTATTATACTTTCTGTACTCCTACCTATAGCAGCTGTTTTAATACTGTCAGGCTTCGCTTAAACACGTGCGGGCTATGGTGTAATTTTTAACCCATACATTTATAATAGGTCGTCGCTCGCGTTCTGACTAGATAGAGCCCTACCTAACAACGACAGCTGCGTTGTTAGGTACGCCGTGAGTGCGGCGGCAACATTTTCTTGTACTGTGAGTGTGTCAATTGTATGGTGTGCGGATGCTAGTGTGCGTGAAAAATTGTGTAGCGACGGATCGGGTTTGGCGATTCGGGCAAAGTATTTTTGCCGCACTTTTAACAAGTGCATCGAAATTAAAGACTCTTATAAAGCAAGTTTATGAAAGATTTTATATCACCAAAATTATAAGCTTATTTAATAAATCGGATTTGTCCGCGCCATCACCCGCGTATCTCCCGAGGGAGTTTTGGATATTCCGTTCTCGTTCCCACTTTCCCAACCTTTGTACCTATTAACTTTCATATTTATTCCTTTTCACTGTATTTACTTAATTATAACTCAATATATAAAATTCTCGTGTCACAATGTTTGTGACCAAACTCGTCTGAAACGGCTCGACCGATTTTTATGATTTTTTTTGTCTGAATTCGGTAGATCTGAGAAAAGTTGATAAGCTATTTTTCATACAAATGAATGCCAAATCAACGTTTGCTCGATCAGCTAGTTATAATAATGGAAATTAAAAAAAACAATATTTAAAAAAAGATGATCAATGAAAATGCGTTGTTGGACTTTTATTAAATTCTGCCACAAAATAGTTTATGTTTTTAATGTAGGTATATAGGAAGCAAGAGTTTATTAGTATAAGTAATTACTAGTAAAACGTATGTTGGAAAGTAAATTGATTGAATATCCCAGCATTATTTTATATATATTTTTTTTAAATAATTTTCGATTCCTATAATAATAATTTGTCATTCCTTTAAAAAATATTAAAAAATCGTTTCGACAAAATGAAGAGGTTAACAGATATAATTCCAAACGTTCAATTTATTCATTCAATTTGCCATTATTTGAACTCGTACTATGGCTTTAAGTCAATGCTTCTTTTGGTTAAGCAAACTATTTCACGCAAAATAGAATTCATAGAAAAGTCTTCTAAATTCATATTGAATCAAAAAGATTTTCAAGGGTTGTACAATGTACAATTTCCATTGAATCGAAATCAAATTGAATTAATTCTTTCGAAGAGTGGCGTAAACACCTAACTCAATAGTTATAGCTTCGGATTTCTCTTTGTACTAAACAAGCATTTGAGCGATAAATTATTCATTCTTCATCAAAAAGGGGATACTAATGGAATTATAAATTTTAATGCGTGAATTAAAAACTTTGTACCCCTTTTTATTCCATTCCATGCACAGTGGAGTTAGAGATACGACATTGTGAAATTCAAAGATAAAATAATATAAGAACGTTATGTAAGTAGTTACTTAAATTAGTAGGTAATATCAAATAATTGAAGTAGGTTAAAAGGCATTTTGCAACGTATCCTTTAATCCTGAAAAAAAAAAGAATCCCGCGGATTCTACAGGAATGTCCTTTGAGATTCAAAAGTAGGTGGCAAGTTCTTTAGTAGAACTATTATACATATTCATTTATTTTAATAGTAATATTGCGCGTTTAAAAAATAAATGTAAAAATTAAGTAGGGTTTGCCCGCGACTACGCTTGCGTGGAATTAAGTAGGGTTAGCAACCTTACAGTTGTTAGCGTAAAGCTATAGCTAAGTGTAAAGTGGTGAGGGATGGTCTCCTCATTAAAAAATATTTTTTTACGAGGAGACTACTCTACTTACTAACCTACTGACGCGGTGAACTTTGTACCGCCGCTAAAGTAATAATTATACCGAAATCCGTTCTCGAGAAATAAAAGCCATTTTAGACAAAATGTATGAGAAAGTGAATTTTCTTCACAATTTTTGTTTACTCAAGTATTGAATTTCTTCAAGTCATTTATCCGGATCGGAGAAATATGCAACAAAAATTATTCCCATGGCTCTTCAGTTATAAAAAATAATGTTTTAAATGTTGTATATATAGGTATCAAAATATTACCAAGATGAGCTATGCCCTTGAACCATCGACTGGTAAAACCCGTAAACCCAATATGCGTTACTCATAACAAAAAAGTGAGAATCGACAAGTAAGAATATAGCAATAAGGATATAACTGTAACTCTCTCATTCGAATATACAAAGAGCCTTTTATAACTGCGTCGTAAATAACGTCAAGAATAACAATGTTTGTATTTATGTTCACACTATAAAAACTTATCTTGTAAACTAACAAACCTTGCAAGAAATTTATTGTACCTACCAGTGCAGCATAAAGCATAAGATGCAAATCTGACTTGTCTACACTTTACGTTGTGAGTCTTCAGTGTTTTGTGAAGGTTTTCTTCAGTGGAGGGTGAAATGATATTGTAGTAAATTAAGAACTCTGACAAGTATAAATTGTTGAGTTTCGTGTAAAGGTTTACAACCATTTCTTCAGTTATGTTTTTAGGACTGTATAAAAGTAAAGGTGTATAAATTATTCTTAGTTATCTTTTGAAAAATATTCATAGACTTTTAGGGTCTCGAAACCAGAATAATAGAGGTAAATCTAGATACAAATTAAATAACCCAGAAATACTCCAACTAATTCATGAATATTAGCTTTCTACATACACGTAGGTACTTATTACTCACACTCTGTATATACTCGTATAATGCGTAATAAACAGATAATATTATGACAGATAATATTATTGCCTATCACGATTCCCACAGCCAAATCGATCGAGTAGTTGCTACAGTTTTTGTACAGGGAAAACTGAACGTATAAAATTTAACATTTCTAATCACTAAAATAAAAATATTTCAAACATATAGTACGAAGTAAGTCACAAACATGCGCGATACTATCTAGTGAAAACTGTAAGTAGGTTAAAAGGTGCCAACGTGGGTATTGACGGGTCCGCAGTGCGACCTTTACTTTGCACCAAATATTGCTTACGTCACCGCAAAAAACGATACGACAACATCTATACTCTTATGAAATTATTTTATTAAATGCAAATTGCTGGAGACGACAGTGCTAACAATTTATCAGTGAACTGGCGATAAGTGAAACTAAACGGCAGTGCGGCTAAAATACTAAAGACGCGGGCGGCTCGTCGGCCGTCACTACTCATACCTACAAACTGCTAAAAACTCTACAAACTGCTATGGAATTTGGAGAAAGACATTATCAACGTGGTATCAAGTTTTCCCACGTTCAATACCAAAATATTCTAGTCAAAATGCCACCACCCAACCGCTGGTATAAAGGTATTTATGTTTCCAATCCGGAATGTAATTTAATGTAGAAAAAGATACAAGTAGTGTAGTCTTTTCGATGCACATTTCCTGTCATAGAGATGTTATTGTCAAAGAAGTATATCTTGTTCATTTGCCCATTACTTTTCAATTTAGTTTGAAAAAAAAATAAGTTTAGGAATTAATTTGGAGACCGGAGTCAATCAAAAAGAACGTACTTGATTGAGCCTAGTAACGGATTCCAAACATCCACGGGCAACGTCCGATGACATCAAAACGACGCTATAACGACATATTATTATTTAGTTCGCAGATAAAGTGGAATTATAATGAAGGTTAGGTTAGTTCTACACTTACGAAAGGGTGAAGCTAAAATTCTGTTACAACTGTGTCCCTACAACTATTTAGACCACTTTAGGCATTTGATAGAACGTGGCGGCATCTCAGAATACATAATAGTACCCCACTCCACAAAATCATCTAAGTGAATAGCGACTCTAGTTAAAGCAAAACAAAGTGCATTTCAGGTCACAACACCGCTTATTACCTAAAGTTATGTTAACCAACACCTTGCATCTCTTTATATCGCGTTACTCTATCCCTTCCAACACAAGTGACTACTTGTAATTCATCAATTAGTTGCAGTTCTAATCCTTGAGAAATTACGAGTACTTAATTAATAATAAAAAATTGGTTGTCTTTAAAGTCGGTTTACGGACAATAGATTTACGTGATAACGTCATAATTGGCATCTCTATCGTTTGCTTTATCGTGCCTCTCTCGCTTGCACGCACAGGCTCAGGTGGAACGTTACGTGGAACGTTACTAATTTTCATGTGCGTTGCTGGTGTTCATCAATTTATATAACGTTATCACGTCAAAAATGTCGTTACTAAAGTTTTTGACGTTAAATGACGTTATGTTGGTCTTACTGCATACGACCCAAACGACCCAAAATCATAGACTAGATAAAGTGATAAATAGTAACTGCCCAAATAAATTACGACAAAAAAAATCATGTATTTAAAGTGTGACCTAAGCTTAATCGGGAAAATGTTTAAATGTTCAATTTAAAAGTTACCTAAAGACAATACGAATTACAATCATATTAACTTAATTACACTTAATAAACATAATATATTATTATGTTAGAAGGCTCGCGTTAATTGCTTGATAATGAAAATTAATTCATATGAATTATGTTACGAGGGATGGTTAGAAAGTAAAAGTATTATTAAGCTTGTTGTTGTAATTATTAACTTTTAATTAATGTACAAAGTTATGAGGTATCCGGCTACCTAATTATGTTACCCAAGTATTAAGCAACGAACTGAATATGGAGTTGGAAATTGAGAATTTAGTACGGCTTGAGGAAAAGGCCAAGTATCCTACATCAGAACTAGAGTGCTAAGGAGCCATCTATCAAAAGCTATAAGCTAGAACGCTACAACTTTTAAAGGAGAACAATTCTGTTATACATAATTTTTGCGTAAGTAACTTTAACCATTTACGCAGCGCACGCAACGGAAGTTCTTCAAAAACCACTATTTTCCCCGTTCTAGCTACATATTTGTTCTTGATGCTCCGCTTCTATTGGTAGTAAGTATCATGTTGTTATGATAGCCTGCTTCGATAAATTGACTATCCAACACAAAAAGGATTTTTTTATTAGGTGTAGTTCCTGAGATAAGCGCGTTCAAATAAACAAACAAACTTTTCAGCTCTAAATATTAGTAAAGAAGATATTGCTGATATACAGGGCTATATAACATAAAAATAACATATCGCTCTCGGCTTGTAGTTGTTAACATTACATAATACAAACAACTTTAATGTTCTACGACTTTTTTTGACTCGATATTCTGAGAAATATCAAATATTCAATATTTAACGGGACACCCTAATTGTAACTACTCTGTATCGTAACATCGGCAACGGCGGCAGCGCGCGAACTCGCGGCGCGGGACCGCGGCGATTGGTTTCACAGTGTAATGTCACTTTACAAAAATAGCAATATTTATAATTTTTTTTGTATGAAATAAATTAATACTGAATTTTGGAAGGTTTTAGATCAAAAGTGGTTACTTATAAAGTAAATAACTACAAGCCGAGAGCGATTTGGTATTTTTATATGACCCTGTAGATAAAATAATAGACTTACATCGACTTCTATTCCTGAGATTGGAAAGATTTTGACCGGCGGCACGTCCCTCGGCGAGTACCTGTAGAACTCGCGGTCGCCGCGGTACCATTTGACCTGGTAGAGGTCCTCGTTTTCCAGGTCATACATACACCGGAGCACCACGGGCTTGCCGCGCTCCGCCGCCTCGGGGATCACCATGTACACGTTGCGTAAGCCCCACGACCCTGGTGACAGAAATTATTAAGGGTCAATTTATACCGCCACGATTTTTTTTCTCTCTATACAAGTTAGTACCTACTTGACTGCGATCTCGCCTGATGGTAAGTCATGATGCAGCCTAAGATGTTATCGTACTAACTTGAAAGGGTAAGTAATGCAAGCATCGCACCGGAACGCTAAATCGATTGGCAATGCGTCTTTGCTGGTAGGGTGGTAACTAGCCACGGCCGAAACCTCCCACCAGACCAGACCTGAGCCAATGGATTGGAAAATGGAATGGAAGGAAATAAATTGTAGATACCATAATGAACTTTACGTCAATTGTATAACATACAAATTAAATAAGAGCAAAAAATGGTCGCGCGTCTTTCGGGAAATCCTCGCGCATTCTCGAGAATTGACCTTAAGGCGCTGTGATCAGTCAACTTTGGCAAATTTCGTTCATATAGCATCGTTTTATGTAAAATCTACAGATCTTATTACTGTTAAAAAAATATGTGGATACAATTGAAAGTATTTCTGACATGGTGGCTGATGCCGAAACACGATTTCGCAAACTTCACTCGATAGAAAAAAATGCCAAAGTTGCCTCGGCAAATACATAAATCTACATTTTTCTCAGAAATGGTTACATGAATTTTTGTGAAATTAAATTAGGTTATGTGTTTTATTAGAACAGATATAATGGCCATTTTAGATTTTTTATATTACGTCTGCATTGTCATTAATTTCACATTTTCTTGTTTTTTTGAACAAAAACTGCGGTGCGACATCCTCGTCTCTCGTATTAAATTAGACAGTGACCGCGAATCCACTGTTCCCCGCGCCTATTTACAAGTAACAAACATTAAGTAGACGTTTAACTTATCTATTTCATACCTAAGTCATCTCTATTATCTCCCCGACTAACCTATACCTAAGTATAATTACAGATCCAAGAAGATTAAGATAAAACATATTTTTTGGCATTCAAAATGTCATAACCCACTTTACGTAATTTATTAAAAAATATTTTAGGCTGCGAATACAAAGAGAATTATTTAAAATATCATACTAACGCACTTAATACTACGGGCTAAACTAGTGACAAGATATTAAATATTGTCAGAAAGCACAATTTGGAACAATGACGGAACGCCGAGGTGAGATCAATGAATCTGAAGATCTTTGACATTTTCACATTGGCCTTTACGATAAATATCAAATTACAATTAGTACTTGCATTAAACTTTGTCATAATAATTTAGAACTTCAGATTTAGGCATCATATAATTTGTACCAGAAATTAGAACTTTCGTAATAGAGGCATAATAAGACACAAACAAGTAGCTACGTTTTCATGGAAACTTTCATAAAAAAACACTAACATTTAATTAAATTTTTATAATATAATAAAATTTGTAAAAAAAATTGTCCATACAATATTCGATTTGAACTTTGGCCGCGACCTAGCCGTAGCCTGCCATGTTTATTGATTTCTTAAACATTGTTACAGTACGGTGTTTATATTCCAGTATGTTTTCAAACTTAAATATGAATATTAATGTTCATCCTCACGAACAAAATGGTGAAAAAGTGCATTGTAACGTAAATGTGAGAACTGAATAAATCATTTATGTATTCAAAAGATATTTTTGTGAAGAAATACAATAACGTGCAGTATTTTACCGTTAAAGTCCTGCAGCAGAGGTAGGTTATTTTAACTCCAATTCAGGTTCCCAATATGCTATCATTTGCCCTACAGTAAGGCTAATCATGGATAGATTAAGATATATTGGACACCGCTATAAATGAAACATTAAGGCCCAATGGGGCCTGGGTTAGTGAGTTAACTCGCTAACCTAGAGTGAAGTTGTCAAAATTGATTAAGAGACGTTGACTCTAGGGTTAAAATGTAAATGCTAACCCGCCGTTTCGCGCAAGTAAACCGAAGAGGATATATTGAATTTATCTTTATCTTCACTCTCACGAATACTTGCTGTGCGACGTGCAGCGTTGCGGAAGAATATAAAAGAAAAACTACATTTTACCTAAGAAACTGTGCCAGTTATAGTCAGTTATCAAAAATCCGCTCTGAACCGTTTTTGGATATTTTTATTACCGACATATGAAAACATAAATTGCAATTTAGGAGTCTCCGACAAAAATTTGAATAATGAAGATTTTGGAGCAACTTTTGGGATAAATTTCTATCGAGAAAATTTTATGCCATTGTGTTTCTGCTTCACAGCGAATTGAGATTAAAGACCCAAAATACGTGACGTTTTAATCTGAAGTTAATTGCCTTTATATTTTTCAAACTGCAGGTCACTAAAAATCGCTTAAAACTTTAAATATCAATCTTAAAAATTGTATGATCTTTACCGGTTTTTTATTACTTACTGTTCTATACTAGTGTTTAGTAGTTTACATTTTTTATTAGTTTTTATTAGTTGAATGATACCTGTCCAAAAACAATTTATATGAAGAAGCTTGTTGCTTATTTATCGCATAATACAAAAATAATACGATATTGTTAAATTATGAGAACGTTGAGAAGATAAAATTTCTCTCAAGAGAATTGTCGGGCAACAGGTGGAAATTATATTACAAAATTCCACACCAAAAGGAGGCATTATTTTCTGATAAAAACTAAATTTATTTTTCATTAAGATAAGTGGAGGCAAGGTACCACATCAATCAAGAATTGTATATTAAAATGTTGGATCGTAGCGATAAATCATGCTGCATTTTATGCGATATTATGTCGACCCCTTATTCGATATTATTTTATTTCTATAGAATTTGTAAAGATGACCCCAGTACCAGTATCAAGCTGGAACCTTTAGAACACCGTAGAGACTCTGAAGAGCTGTTTGAAGTGATTTCTCTTTCCACTTTCTCCGTGAATACACCCCGGCGTAGAAACAAGTTCCATGCATTCCACCTGGCTGGCAATCCACGACCACCTGGTATGCCAGATCTTTCTTTCAACGCTCATGCAAACTATGGAACCTACTACCAGTTACAGTGTTCCCTCATAACTGTAACATGGGGTTATTCAAGGGGCGGATAAACAAATTTCTTAAGAGCCGGCAATAAATTTGCAGTTCCTCTGGTGCTGCAAAAGTCCATGGACGGCGGTGATCGCTTACCATCAGGTGACCCACCCGCTTGTTTGCTTTCGTTGACTATAAAAAGGTATCTTCCTAAAAGTAGATAAGCTTTCTTCCCTAAAACAACAAAAAAAACCTGGATGTTTCTTACTTCAAATCGCATTACGACTGTTGAACAATAGTACAACTAAGAACATAAATTGTAATGAATCATTTTCGAGCTTGTGATAAGAATTATTTTAACCATTATAGCGTAAATTATCTACGAAACATAAAATAAAAAGCCAAAATAAACATTTCTATTTCCGACCCTTGACGTTTCAGTTACGCAACAAACCTATTCAAGACCCCCGCCCCGACATAACTCGATTCTCTCCCTCCGCATTTGAGAAAGTTACTGCGACTATCGGCAATATCAAAGCAGATCCAAATAGGAAATAAGCAGTCGCTACAAACGCAAATAGGGTTGTGCAATGTACAGTCAATGTCTTCCATTATTTCGAGTATACCCCTCCACATGGTACGGTACGAATCGACGGTAAGTTTGGTCGCCCTATTAGGTCACTTGAATTTTGCGAGAAAGGTACCATAGAAAAATAACAATGTCGTATAAAACTACATCTAGATAAACCCGCTTGACTACATCATAAAAGAAACTACTGACACAAACAAGCTATGTGAAAGAAGGGTCAGGCTGAACCATATTGTTTTAATAAGTGCGTGTAGACTTAAGGAGTACCACTATTATTGTTACTACTAGGATTTTTTTTTAATATATCAGGGCATTACACACATCGGAATCTATGAGCGATAGCTTGTGTTATATGTAGATGATAGAGATAGCTAATATATACACATAAAATTTTAAATACATACATAGAATATATTATAGTAAAACACCCAACCTCTGGAAAAAAATTATGCACACAAACATTTACCAGTAGTGAGAATCGAATCCACGACCTCCGACGCAGACAACAGGTTCGCTTCCCCTACGGTATTCGGTCGTCAAAAATTGTTAAGTATTGCTCAATATTTTGTTTATTACTTAGTGTGACGAGCAACACTGAGGGCTAAAAATCGAGGAATGCTCACCAATTGGATCATAGACCATAGAAACTCTAATTAAAAAAAAATGGTTGTCTGTAAAGTCGGTTTACGGACGATAAATTTACGTGATAACGTCATAATTGGCCTCTCTATCGTTTGTTTTATCGTGCCTCTCTATCGCTTGTTGCGCGCTCTCGCTTGCACGCAGAGGCTCAGGTGGAACGTTACGCGGAACGTTACTATTTTTCATGTGCGTTGCTGCTGTTCATCAATTTATTAAACGTTATCACGTCGAAAAAATATTGTAATACTGGCCTCCGATAGAATCCATTGATAGCAATAAATTCGTACTAAGATTACAACAAAACCAGAACCGAGATTTTCAGGAATGTACGACTGGAGAGAGAGAGAGAGAGAAAGAGTACTTTATTATTTATGTAAGTGTCTGTTTTATTGGTTTTACGTAAAACATTAAAATGGAAGTTGGCTACCCTAAGCCATGAATCTGTATTTGCTAACCCCTAAAGTTCATCGACCTTGTACGACATAAATAACAGTTAAATCATTTGAATTCTCTCTTATACATAATCGAACTTTAAATAAAGTATATTTAATTAATGTTATTGTGTCTAGTATTCTATGTGTTATTTTTGCATAATCCAATAATACTGATCTATTGGCACTTGGCAAAATACAAAACAAAAAAATATTAAGTTTCAAGATGTGTTTGCCAATTGCCAAGCTACAGTTATATTGCCAATTGAAGTATAGGTACTATAAGTACCTACAAGTATTAATTGCTGCTAAAGTACAAAACATTCAAGTCAAATTCTTATTTAGTTCTTTCTCCTATAGGTAGGTATGTGTGAGCACCAAGTGTAAGAGATGTTTAAGTACCTACCTATAAGTTAGTAAAAGTAATATATGAACTAAACATTCTGCACTTATCAACAAATCGTTGGACACTAATTACACTAATTATACTCTTGATTTAGCATTAAAAACACTATGCATAGAAAATAATGTAGTTAATTAAGAATAAATAGTTACACTATTTTTCTGACGTGTTACTATATTTTACGAGGAAAAATATAAATTAAATAATGTTGCTTCAGCTGTAGATGATACTACAGTGTACCAAGAGAAGGCTTCAAAGAAAGTAAGTGGCTCGTTACATTTAAAACATAAAGTAAGTTGAGAACTCACATGTTCTGTGAAGTTTTTAATGTTATTATACATCATGATGGCATGGATGGATGATATAAAACATTGTGACTTCGTTATCTTCCTACATTAAAATTTAGTAGAAGGTAATGATGGATTAAAGTCCCCCTTGGATGAAGTAGAATGAAATGCTTCATAAAAATAATTGAAAAAGTATGTTTTTGGATATTTTTTTATTATACACACAAACTCTTTGAGTTTAAGAGGATGGCAAGATATATACTGATATTAGTGTTTTGGCTTATTTTGAACATTAAATAATAAAAAAGAAACTTTTAGAACTACCAAAACAGAGTTTGGAAATTGATGGTGAAATACTCCTGACGGTATAGGCGTCTAAACTATAAAGACAATTACTTTAAAATTTAAACGTTGCCTATTATGGGCCTTTAATCTAAAATCGCTGTGAAGCAGAAACCATGACTGGATGACATTTTCTCGATAGACACTTCACCTAAAAGTTGCTCCAAAATCTCCATTTTTATCCAATGGATCTTGTTGTAATTTTTATGATAATGTACGATTAGAACGGATTTTTGATAACTGGCTTAGTTTTTTTAGTAATTAGGTAATACGTTGTTTGTCTGTTCTATGCTTCCGCAACGCTGCATGTTACGTATTCGTAACAGTGAGAAGGTGAAAAATAAATTCTCTCCGGTTGTGTCAAACTGACGTCTCATCGGATTAAGAGTAAGTGAATAGAGAGAGAGAGAGTGCACCAGTGTACTTTAATATCTCCCGCATACCTGACTAAATTTCCGTGGCTATTGGCCACCGTGGCCGAAATCTGTCTGAAGAGCATTATAATTGTTTACGGACTCTAAATAATCCTAGTTACCTGATAGCTAAAATCAATTGGGCTTGAAGTCAGTCGGTAGGCAAATGAAAGAGCTTTTCACAGAGTACGAAGCTATCTGTACGTGATCAAATTAGAAAATTACAGATACTCTAAGCTGCATCCGGTCTAGTGTTGCTTTTCAGGACAATCTTGACAAAAACATAGAGTTGTGAGTTTTCTTTAGTGCACTTTTTTATTGAATTGGAAAATAACGCTACTTTTAAAATTGTTCTACGGAAACATCTGTCGTACTGTTTTATGAACATTCAAAGCAAAAATAAAAAGCGTAATAAGATCCTTTTTACTTTCTATACTTATTATATTCTTCAAGTTCATTACTTGCTTTATTATAATTGGTCCAATTGTAGATACAACCTTAATGTGCCTTTGTGACCTGACATTACTGAGAACGATGGAATATTAGAGGCCGAGTGACAGTTCAGAGGGACGGAGCAGTCGCGTTCACACTGATACTTTAACTAACTTAAATTTCGGGGAAATTATTACTTTACATGATTGTTAGAAGGCCTAAAAATAAAACTCTCAATCAAAGTTATCTCAATATATTTTTTTGGTGTGTAAGAATTCATTAAAAAGCTTGTGCCGTTTTGCAGACAATTTTGAAAGTATGACAAAATGATGTCAATGAAAGATGCTTTTTGGGATTTATTTTTGAAAGAGGATTTGAGAAAAATCATTTTCTTTTCAATAACGATTGTTCATTAAACCCTTATTTTCCCTTACATATTTTTTCTGTAAGGATTCGATGATCAGTTATTTAAACAATTTGACGCCAACATCAAAAAAGAGCCAGTTTGCCATCTCATCAAGCCTTAAACTTTATCCGACAACAATGCAGAATTTATTTATTCTACTTATTGACAGATAAAATGCTTGACACACCCCCACCGATGGTGGAGGGGCTATATGGTGATTGCCTTCACTAATAATCAGCCAAGTTCGAGTCAGACTCGCGCATGCAGGGTTCCGTACCATTTTCTATATAACGTAGCGAGATGATGATGCAGAAGCTAGAACTCTCAATAATAACCTACTATTACTATACTACACAAGTAGTACAATATTGAGAGTTCTGGATCATCGACAAAAGACGAGTAAAAAATCTTGTTTGTTGTATGGAAGCCCCCTTTAATTCCTTATTGTATTATATTTTTTAGCATTTGTTGTTATAGTGGCAACGGAAATACATCATTAAGGAAAATTTCACACACACAGAAAAATACAGATATCAGCAATCTTTTACGGACAACCTTAGGTAATAGGATTAGTGGAATGAGCGCGGAATGGTACAATTGTGCAATATAAAAATAAAAACAAGAGTAAGTAATTATACTAAAATATGAACGTTATATAAGATAAGATGTATACTATTATTTCCTCAACTTGTTCTTTAAAAAACCGTGCTTCTTGCCACGATTTCATGGAAAATAAGAAAAATTGAATGTTTGAAGATAATATTAATTACAAAAAAACTACAGATATTAAGATGGAGAACCAATTTTAAATAAATATATTTACCGGACCAAAGAAAAATTTACGTTAGTGGCAAATAAACAAACAGACCTACTTAAAATTGATCTTTGGATTTTTTTTTAATTTCAATGTACGGAATCCTAATAAATTTGTGGGAACAGCTAGTAATAAGGTTAAATCCCCAAAGAGCGATGAAATACTAAAATATGGAAAACCCCTTCCCATATAAACACACGAGACGCAAAGAGAAAATAAACAATGCGTTCGCAAATATTTTCTGTGTCAATAAAACCGCGGCTTTAAATCACTGAAAGGGTACGAGAAAAGAAAATATCTCGAAAGTTAAATGTGAAATGTGTATGGAAGTTACATAACCATGTTTCGTCCTCCATCACCACAGACGAGGATATATTCCATTCTGTTAAAAATGTAAAATAAAAATACTAGTATAATATGGGGAGAATATCATTGACAACAACGTTGCGACGCTTGGGTACTCATTTGGGTAGGCCAGCTGAATTTTTTTGGGTAGGCCTTTGGATTTTTTGTATTTTCTTTTTTGTTTTAATTCAACCATCACATCACACTAATCACGAAATTGAAAGTTATATCTGTGTAATCAAACTTTCAGTTTCGTGATTTCAATCAATGTTTTTAGACCTAAACTACTAAACGACGCTTAAACTACTAAAACAATTTAGGTGAATTTTAAGATGGAGAAAGATCATATCATGGATTATCTTTTCATCCCAAAGAAATCCGCGAATAACCGAAATTCAAGCAGGCAAAGCCGCGGAAAAACCAAATCCACAGCAAAGCAACTTTTCTCCTTACTATATACGTATACAGTATAACATTAAGAGGTTTTAAAATTATATACAAGTATCTCATTAAAGGGAAAACTTTTCAAATAAAACTTTCAGCTTGATGTTGACGACATCATTTCGTTTGCGCCGCCTTCAACGTGGTTAGTGAAAAGTTTCGTCGCTCCACATGAAAAAGTTTGTACATACGGGAACCGTCTCATATTTGGGCTCGCGGGAGTTCAAACCTTGACTATTTAGTTAGGGAGGTAAACATGCACTGTTTATTACAGTTTGCATGACTACAAAATTAATTAGCAGTCTCGTTTTATTATTTGCTTTGGTAATTTCAACTTTTCTGTTTTGTTCATGTTATATTAATTTAAACTCCATTTAACTCAAAAATAATATTAAAAACACCGAAGGTCTTCTTGATATTTTCATCAAAATGTAAATATAATCAACAAGACGCCAAATTCTATAAAACTGAAAAAATTGGTCAAGTGCGAGTTGGGCTCGCACACTTAGGGTTCCATATCATCAGTCAAAGTGCATGCTTTCGCGATCCTTTGGTGCCCCATCTGGGACGCAGGCGGCTCCGCTGGGTTTTAGTGGGTATTCTGACTCAGTCAGCGAGTCCCACATACCCGGCCGGAGACTGCGCGGTTTTGACCCGCTCAGTCTACGGACGGGATGCGTAAACGCATTTCCCAGCGACAAAAAAAAAAAAGGGTTCCATATCATCAAGACCAACCTCACACAAGTCACACCTCAAATAATAAAAACGAGCAAAAAATCACGTTAGCTGTATTGGAGCCCACATTAAATATTTTTTTTATCTTAATTTAACTATTTATTTTAGCTTTTATCTTAGCCTCGTTTTTACCCTTTGGGTACGGAACCCTAAAAATCACCAAATAGTCAAAAATTTCTTAACAATAATAAACAGCGTTGAAACGGCTATGTAGGGGTAGAATTTAAAAGCTTCCTACTTTTTTTGTTAGAAGTCGGTTGCAACTTCATTCACTGAATCATTATTGATCAGCCAAAACCTTGGAAAGCTTGGAAACCGTTTGAGTAGTTATTGCTTCTTCCAAGAATACAAAATAAGAAAAAAGTTTGTGATATTCTCATGGGAAGCAGTAGGGTAGGTCAAAAAGTGTTAATAAAATCAAATGAAAAGTCACAATGACTTCTATGTAACATAAAAAGTCGTTGAAAAGTCATAAATCGTTTCTGTTATAAAAATTCTATTTTTCATAAACCCTTCAACGATTAGTTTAAACGATTAAAACGATTTAGTAAGATGAATTAGTAAAACGATTAGTAAAAGGCCAACGCTTTTCAGGGATCCGTATAACTTTCGCATACAATCCAAAGTCGTTGGTACTTTATTTCCTAACCAGAATTACCACAACGACGCCATCTTTGTTTTATCTATATATATAAAAGAATGAGGCATTTTGGTGATTTTGGTTGTTCCAAGGATTCCGCCAAAACTATAGGTCGTAGAGATCTGAAATTTGGTACCTAGGTAGATATTAGGTCATGAATTCGTACTAAGACGGGGATTCCAGAAATTCAAATTTTAAGGGGTAAAAACCGTTGGTTTTTTGGATTTCCCCATACAAAAGTGAAATTTTTTTCGTTGTTCCAGGAATTCCCGAAAAGCTACAAGTCGTAGGGATCTGAAATTTGGTACCTAGGTAGATATTAGGTCATGAATTCGTACTAAGACGGGAATTCCAGAAATTCAAATTTTAAGGGGTAAAAACCGTTGGTTTTTTGGATTTCCCCATACAAAAGTGAATTTTTTTTCGTTGTTCCAGGAATTCCCGAAAAGCTACAAGTCGTAGGGATCTGAAATTTGGTACCTAGGTAGATATTAGGTCATGAATTCGTACTAAGACGGGGATTCCAGAAATTCAAATTTTAAGGGGTAAAAACCGTTGGTTTTTTGGATTTCCCCATACAAAAGTGAAATTTTTTTCGTTGTTCCAGGAATTCCCGAAAAGCTACAAGTCGTAGAGATCTGAAATTTGGTACCTAGGTTGATATAAGGTCATGAATTCGTACTAAGACGGGGATTCCAGAAATTCAAATTTTAAGGGGTAAAAACCGTTGGTGTTTTGGATTTCCCCATACAAAAGTGAAATTTTTTTCGTTGTTCCAGGAATTCCCGAAAAGCCACAAGTCGTAGGGATCTGAAATTTGGTAAATAGGTAGATATTAGGTCATGAATTCGTACTAAGACGGGGATTCCAGAAATTCAAATTTTAAGGGGTAAAAACCGTTGGTTTTATGGATTTCCCCATACAAAAGGGAATTTTTTTTCGTTGTTCCAGGAATTCCAGAAAAGCTACAAGTCGCAGAGATCTGAAATTTAGTACCTAGGTTGGTGTTATATCATGAATTCGTATTCAGAAATGGATTTTCGAGATCCAAATTTTGAGGAGGAAAAGGTTTGAACTTTTTGACCGCCATTTTGAACTTTTTTGTTACTGGGCCGATTGCTTTGAAAATCGACTTTTGACTATGGCAGCAAGCATAGAGAAGGAATTTGTTGCCAAAATTAAAAAAGTGACCGCCATTTTGAACTTTTTTGTTAATGGGTCGATTGCTTTGAAAATCGATATTTGACTATGGCAGCAAGCATAGAGAAGGAATTTGTGGCCAAAATTTAAAAAAGTGGCCGCCATTTTGAACTTTTTTGTAAATGGGTCGATTGCCTTGAAAAACGATATTTGACTATGGCAGCAAGCATAGAGAAGGAATTTGTGGTCAAAATTTTAAAAAGTGGCCGCCATTTTGAACTTTTTTGTTACTGGGCCGATTGCTTTGGAAATCGATATCTGACTATGGCAGTAAGCATAGAGGAGGAATTTGTGGTCAAAATTTAAAAAAGTGGCCGCCATTTTGAACTTTTTTGTTACTGGACCGATTGCTTTAAAAATCGATATTTGACTATGGCAGCAAGCATAGAGAAGGAATTTGTGGTCAAATTTAAAAAAGTGGCCGCCATTTTGAACTTTTTTGTTACTGGACCGATTGCTTTGAAAATCGATATTTGACTATGGCAGCTGGCATAGAGAAGGAATTTGTGATCAAAATTTAAAAAAAGTGGCCGCCATTTTGAAATTTTTTGTTACTGGACCGATTGCTTTGAAAATCGATATTTGACTATGACAGTAAGCATAGAAAAGGAATTTGTGGTCAAAATTTAAAAAAGTGGCCGCCATTTTGAACTTTTTTGTTACTGGACCGATTGCTTTGAAAATCGATATTTGACTATAGCAGCTAGCTTAGAGAAGGAATTTGTGGTCAAAATTTAAAAAAAGTGGCCGCCATTTTGAACTTTTTTGTTACTGGACCGATTGCTTTGAAAATCGATATTTGACTATAACAGTAAGCATAGAAAAGGAATTTGTGGTCAAAATTTAAAAAAGTGGCCGCCATTTTGAACTTTTTTGTTGCTGGACCGATTGCTTTGAAAATCGATATTTGACTATAGCAGCTAGCTTAGAGAAGGAATTTGTGGTCAAAATTTAAAAAAGTGGCCGCCATTTTGAACTTTTTTGTTACTGGACCGATTGCTTTGAAAATCGATATTTGACTATGGCAGCAAGCATAGAGAAGGAATTTGTGGTCAAATTTAAAAAAGTGGCCGCCATTTTGAACTTTTTTGTTACTGGACCGATTGCTTTGGAAATCGATATTTGACTATGGCAGCTGGCATAGAGAAGGAATTTGTGATCAAAATTTAAAAAAAGTGGCCGCCATTTTGAAATTTTTTGTTACTGGACCGATTGCTTTGAAAATCGATATTTGACTATGACAGTAAGCATAGAAAAGGAATTTGTGGTCAAAATTTAAAAAAGTGGCCGCCATTTTGAACTTTTTTGTTACTGGACCGATTGCTTTGAAAATCGATATTTGACTAAAGCAGCTAGCTTAGAGAAGGAATTTGTGGTCAAAATTTAAAAAGTGGCCGCCATTTTGAACTTTTTTGTTACTGGACCGATTGCTTCGAAAATCGATATTTGACTATGGCAGCAAGCATAGAGAAGGAATTTGTGGTCAAAATTTTAAAAAAGTGGCCGCCATTTTGATTTTTTTTGTCAGTGGGCCGATTGCTTTGAATATCGACGTCTGACTATGGCAGCAAGCATAGAGAAGGAATTTGTGGTCAGAATTAAAAAGTGGCCGCCATTTTGAATTTTTTGGCAGTGAGCCGATCGCTTTGAAAATCGACGTCTGACTATGGCAGCGAGCATTGAGAAGGAATTCGTGGTCAGAATTAAAAAAAAGTGGCCGCCATTTTGAATTTTATTGTCAGTGGGCCGATTGCTTTGAAAATCGACGTCTGACTATGGCAGCAAGCATAGAGAAGGAATTTGTGGTCAGAATTAAAAAGTGGCCGCCATTTTGAATTTTTTTGTCAGTGGGCCGATCGCTTTGAAAATCGACGTCTGACTATGGCAGCGAGCATAGAGAAGGAATTCGTGGTCAGAATTAAAAAAGTGGCCGCCATTTTGAACTTTTTTGTTACTGGGCCGATTGCTTTAAAAATCGATATTTGACTATGGCAGCAAGCATAGAGAAGGAATTTGTGGTCAGAATTAAAAAAGTGGCCGCCATTATGAACTTTTTTGTTACTGGGCCGATTGCTTTAAAAATCGACGTCTGACTATGGCAGCAAGCATAGAGAAGGAATTTGTGGTCAAAATTAAAAAATGATGAACTTTTTGGCCGCCATTTTGAACTTTTCTGTGAGTGGGCCGATTGCTTTGAAAATTGATATCTGACTATCGCAGCAAGCATAGAGAAGGAATTTGTGGTCAAAAAAAAATTATGAACTTTTTGGCTGCAATTTTGAACTTTTTTGTTACTGGGCCGATTGCTTTGAAAAACGATATCTGACTATGGCACCAAGCATAGAGAAGGAATATGTGGTGAAAATTTAAAAATTTTGACCTTTTTGGCCGCCATTTTGAACTTTTTTGTTACTGGGCCGATTGCTTTGAAAATCGATATCTGACTATCGCAGCAAGCGTAGAGAAAGAATTTGCGGTCAAGATAAAAAAATGATGAGATTTTTGGCTGCCATTTTGAACTTTTTTGTTACTGGGCCGATTGCTTTGAAAATCGTCGTCTGACTATAACCAGCAAGCATTAGGAAATATTTAGTGGTCAAAATTAAATTAAATGACGGTTAATACAAGAATTTTGGAAACTTAACGCCTGAGGGAGTAAAGCAGAAGATCAACGTGAGCGAAGCCGCGGGCGTTTGCTAGTATTTATATATTTTTTATACTTTTCAGTTCTCTCAAGACGCCCTTAGCACTCGGTTTGTTTCCGGTCGGAAATAAACTGGATAGGAAGACGCTACACGTCATGAGAATGTGTACCCTATAGCTTATTAGAACGGGATATTAGAATGGATGTTAACGGCGTACAAGCCGTATTTAAGTGATTTTGAATGCAGTTTTAGGTAAAAACTATAATGACAATTACTTTCAAATGTAAACGTCATGTATTTCGGGTCTTTAATCTAAAATCGCTTAGAAGCAGAAACACGATTGGATAAAATTTTCTCGATAGAAAGTTCTCCCAAAAGTTGCTCCAAAATCTCAGTTTTCCTGTTTTTTATCGGAAACTACAATGGATGTAATTTAAATTTTTGTTTTAATGTGTCGGTAATAACAATATCCAAAAACGCTTAGAAACTGATTTTTGATAACTGGCTTAGTTTTTGAGTAATTAGAAAAAAGGTGGTTTTTCTGTTATATTCTTCCGCGACGCTGCATGTCGCACCTACCAACGTATCCGTGAGAGTGAAAAAGACAAAAATAAATTCAATAAATCCCCTTAAACATTTAAATTTAAATAAAGACACAAAAGTAATAAGGTATTTCTCGATACTTTAGTTTACGAACTTTTAATATATTATGTCTCAAACAGTTTTGGGTCACATTTCATTGTATTTTTCTCCACAAATAATTAGTAGGTACCTTTATCACTCTGTTGCCTTTCTTTACAAGTGAAGTAGATTACCAAAGTCAGAGAAGCGGAAGGTTAAAGAAGTCTGGGTCTACAAAGAAAGCAATTAGAACTTTCTACAAAGAAGGTAACGTGCGTATACTTTGGCATTAATCTGCTGTTACTGTTTTAAAGACAATAGTGTTACTTTGATGACAGAAATCTCTTTAAATACTAATAATATCATTATTTCATATTGTATTTAAGACAATACAATAGACTATTTCAATATAAAAGCATTTTTTTATTATCAGTTATCCAGTACCAAGAATATTGATAGATTTAATTTCTGCGCTGAACATCTACAATGATTCGTAGCAACCTTTATGTACCAATGCTATTAACCGCATGGAAAAATCTTTTTTTACTGTATACAAGTAAGTACTTGACTGCGATCTCACCTGATGATAAGTGATTGATGCAGCCTAAGATGTTATCTAGGAAGGGTAAGTAAATTTACCCCAACGGTTTCTACAAGCATCGCACCGGAACGCTAAATCGCTTGGCGGTGCGTCTTTGCTGGTAGGGTGGTAACTAGCCACGGCCGAAGCGTCCCACCAGACCAGACCTGAGCCAATTTAAAAATTATAAAATTTTAAATTGGCCCGCGGCGGGAATCGAACTCGAATACGAGCGTGCCGCCACTGCGCCAGGGAGGTCGTTGTCAGCTTTACGTGTTCCGTAAGTACCTACTGGTAAGATAAAGATAATAGAAACTTTGTAGACAATTTGTACTAAATAAAAAGTGCTAAAAATTGAATTTTTCGGTGCTATAGCGTGCTAACTCTATCGTAAACGCTCTAAACTTTGTATGTCTACTACGTACCTACTAAAATTTGTCCAAACTCGCATGCCAAACTCCTATTTCTCTTGTTATATCATAAGTGCCAAAGAAGAAAAAAACTAAATGGTTGCGGTTAAATATTATGGGGTACACATTGACTTACTATCTAAGGACAGCGGGTGTAATACAAAATTCACGAAAAAAGTGTCCCGAGAAAACCTATATATATAAACTAGTAGGGTGCGTGGGGCGCGGGCCACATCTGGCCCGCGTGCTGTCTTCCCGCCTATAAAAAATCCCTTTAAAATTCCCCATACATTTTCTATGAAAAAAATAAATTCCGCCATTTTGAATTTTTTTTCTGTCCATCGAATAGACCTTCGAGTCCTGGTCACTTCTTGTCAAGAAACAGTTCTTCCATCTTTTATACTTTTCGAGATATCGACGAAATCCGTATGGCGGCCATTTTAAATCCGCCATTTTGAAATTTTTTTCAGCTCACTGCCAATTGGATGACGTTTTAAATGACATTTGGTCGAGCACCCCCCACCTATCTTAAATACCTTGGCTGTGCTCTTCACTCGTCTCCGAAATCCTCAATCATCAGCTCTCTCCGTATTTTTCCTCCGAATGAATTTTTTTCTTTTATACGACACCATCCTTGAAAAAATTTTTTTTCATACAAAATTGTTCAGGAGAGGTGATCAATCAGTCAGTCAGTCAGTGAATCAGCACGAGTAGCTATATATATATTAGGTCCTTACATATGAAATTGGCGTTTTGTCGTACTGGCCACTTTGATCTCAAATATCTCTTCTTTGGTTAGAAATTCCAATTTCAAATTTATACAGCTATTTACTCATGCTTTTGTGTTTTGAAAATCGTAATTCATTTGTTTTTATCTCTTTTGGTTTTTTTTTTGCGCCACTCTGTTTACAAAATGGAAATCTTGAAATATCGCGTTATTTACGAGTACGAGTTCCATCGTGGCACCAAGGCTGCAGAAACGGCTCGAAGGATTAATGATGTGTACGGCGAGGGTGTCGCAAAAGAAAACACATGCGTTTTTGGTTCCAGCGTTTTCGTTCTGGAAATTTCGACCTGCAGAACAAGCCCCGTGGACGACCGGAGACCAAAGTTGACAACGAAGAATTGAAGGTTATTGTGGAAGCGGATCCATCGCAAACCACGTCGGAGCTAGCTGCAGGCTGCGGTGTTAGTGATAAAACTGTTTTAGTTCACTTGAAGCAAATTGGGAAGGTGAAAAAGCTTGAAAGGTGGGTACCTCATGAATTGAGTGCAGCAAACCGACAAACGCGCGTAGACTGCTGTGTTACATTACTCAACCGGCACAGTAATGAAGGGATTTTAAATCGAATCATTACCTGTGATGAAAAATGGATCCTGTATGATAATCGGAAACGCTCGTCGCAATGGTTGAACCCTGGCGAACCAGCCAAATCCTGCCCCAAACGAAAATTGACTCAAAAAAAATTACTTGTGAGCGTTTGGTGGACTAGCGCCGGCGTCGTTCACTACAGCTTTCTTAAATCTGGCCAGACGATTACGGCGGATATCTTTTGTCAGCAACTGCAATCCATGATGGAAAAGCTAGCTGCTAAACAACCAAGGCTGGTCAATCGTTCTAGGCCACTGCTGCTTCAGGACAACGCTAGACCACACACTGCACAACAGACGGCTACCAAATTAGAGGAGCTTCAATTGGAATGCCTAAGACATCCACCTTACTCCCCGGATATGGCTCCAACAGATTACCATTTTTTTCGAAATTTGGATAACTTCTTACAAGGGAAAAAATTTAACTCCGATGAGGCAGTCCAAAGCGCTTTCAAAGATTTTATTGATTCCCGTCCGAATGGCTTTTTTAGTAAAGGGATCAATGAACTACCTATAAGGTGGCAAAAGTGCATAGATAGCAATGGTACATACTTTGATTAAATATATATATTATATTTTAAAAAAATCGACTTTATGTTCCTCCCATACAAAACGCCAATTTCATATGTAAGGACCTAATATTAACGATGGTATGTGTATTTTTATAAACAAACTAAAGCATTGTAATTTATGTCTTTAACCATTACTAAACAGCATAATTTTACTTGCAACTAGCTATAGTGCGATTCTCTCCCTTTTCGCATTTTATCTCTCTTTCGGTTCGGACACTTTTTAGCGCTGACCCGTCATCCTTAGTATTATATATCTATGGGGGTACATTTGGAAACTTATACCTGTACACATGATAACATTCTATCGTCCCATAGCCCTCGTCGTATTTTATTTACATATTATTATTGGTACGGAATTCTAGGTAGTCCTAACTCTCTCTTGGCCAGTTATTTACTTCTAAACAGATAAGAATTCTCTGTATCACAAAGACAAGAAATCCCTGTACTCACAAAGACAAGATATTATCCCAACAGCACAATTGAAAAAGATATTGCGAATATCGGCAAAATCTCTCAAGTCGTCAAAATAAGAAAATAGGGACACAAAATATATTACGGAAGGGGATAAAATGTTCCGGCAATTTCGCAGCCCCTGAAGTTCAATGACCGCGAGATTTAGTTTTCTATTGTTTGAAGCAATACTGAAGCAATTGATTGAACTAACGCTTTTACTTGACTGAAACCCAGGAATATTTATCCGACATTCATAATAATTATGTGCCAATAAGTAGCCTGTCTCGTTAGCGAATTTTTTTTTAAATATTTTTATATTTTCATATTTCATAAATTATTGTGTTTTGCTGTAATTGAATCAATTTTAAATAAGTAACTCTTTATCGGCTTAGACCTGAAACCTGTCTATAGCCCAATGGAATGAAATTCAAAAAAATTGATGAGAATGATATGTTCTATCCCTAAAGTGAACACGTGACTTACCGAAGACAATTTCATTCTCATATAGTTTTTGAATTTCATTCCATTTTAACGAATTGTTTTTCTCAAATGAGACATATCACACAGCCTAAATCTTTATATAAACCGACATCATCATCATATTATCATCGACAGTCGGTTTCCTTGAATGTATTTGAATGCCAGTAGAAAAACTTTCAGTACCCTTGGATTATTTTATGCCTAAAAGCTTGAATGAAGGCATGAGGCGAGAGCAAAAGTTGTAATAATATTATGTATTTATCTGAATAATGTTGTATACTGTAGTAATTAATCATAAATTATTAATAAATAATTAATGCTTAAATTTCTTTGAAACTTTACCACTTACTTTGTGGCTTGTGCCGAACTTTTCAAATGATCGTAAAAGTTTTGATGTTGAGGGCAAAATATTTAGTTCTCTTATGACGACTTGAACTTTTGCATTCAGAAAACTTTGACTGCAAACTGGAATACATTTTATATGTTCAACTGAAATTTCAACATCATCATCATTTCAACGCTTTTTACTCGCTACTCAGGCCATAATATGCAGTTTGGCAGGTTTCTTATACCTTTATGAACATTATGAAATATTCTCTGGTATGGTCTGTATTTCTTCACCGTTTTGAATGTAATATTTTATTGCCAACAGAAATATAAATTACGCTTTAGATATTTTAATCCACGAAGACGCCACAATGTTAAGATCGCTAATGTTTCATTCGATTCCTATGAAGTCTGACAGAGTGGGGCGCGTCATCGTGGATTGATATATCTATACACTGTAACATAGCTGCAAAGTGACATAACTCGAAGCCGCAAAATATCCCCCTAAAACCCCATCTCCATTTATCACTTTCAGCAATTTTAATTCGGGCCAATGCGCCAACATTTTTTACACTCTACGAGTTAGTACTTGACTGCGAACTCACCTGATGGTAAGTGGTGATGCAGCCGAAAATGTTATCGTACTAACCTGAAAGGGTAAGTAATACATAGGTACCTACAGCATCGCATTGGAACGCTAAATCGCTTGGCAGTGCGTCTTTCAGGTATCCAACTGCGGCCGAGGCCTCCCAGAAGGTCGAAACAGAAACTATAAAATTCCAAAGTGGCCTGTGGGGAAATCCAGGAAATCCAGAAAAAAAATCTTCATTTATTCAAAAAAAAATTAGATTGAAAAAACAACATTATTTAGGCTTAAGGAAAATTACAAAACATTAATTTTCGTTCCACAGGGCATAATTATAACAATGTAAATCGTTTTAATGAGATATCTTTATCCCGTAAAAATCCACAGATCCCGCAGGATTTTGAGTAAAGCCAAATTTACTATCGTAATCTTTAATTAATATTTTACTAGCTGTACAGATTTATTAATACAGATTTATTAAAAACCGAGACCCACGCGAGCGAAGCCGTGCGCAAAATCTAGTATAGATCTAAATAATGTGTTTGTTTACGTTACCTTGTAAATTAACCAGGAAAAGTATCCCCAAACTGTTCCATATCCAAGCACAAACCATAATTCCAATCCTCGAAATGCACAGTTTTTATTAATCAAACTCAGAACTCACGAAAGTTAGACAGTCAAAGGCAAACTTGAAACATGTTTAATAAATTGGTAGGCAGAATATAATTTCGCGCGTCTACAATATTTCGTAGAGTGAGCTACGCGAAGTTATTTCGTAGCCGCTTTAGTCGCGGGGTGTTGAAACAAGCGTTCCTCTGGCGGCTACGGGGAGACTGATTCAAACAGGATGCGCGCGACGCGATGCTAATGCTTCCACCACACCATGGGCGAATTACTAAAGCATTAGATGTTTGGGAGAAGAAAATTCGGCTGAACTTTATGTAAACTCTTGCCAGTGCAGAGCGCGTTAGAACCTAATTTTAAGACGATAAATATTTATCTCCATCACCTCAATAAAAATTTTAGCTCAAACAAAATAGAGCGTTCCAAAGTGTTTCAAGTTACTACTGATTAGATACATATTTTTGATTTTGAATCTAGACTTTGCGATGTTTTGAAATGTGTGAATATTTGAGTAGGCCTTGTCTTTTGTACACATCCTAAAATGTTAAAATGGCTTCATCCATTGATTTGTTAATCATGTATGAGGCCAGATTGTAAATCAATGCAATGTTTAGTATTTAACGGCCCATTATCCCGGTTTTTAGCGACTACGCCACTTTTCAAACCAATTCAAAGTCATGAAAAAATAGTTTTTTTTCACTGTTAAAAATACATATTAAAGATACATGCCTTATCTTTTTAATGTACTCATGAAAACACGATAAGTTAAACTTGCCTCGATCATAAAAATTTTTGAAAACAGGTTGTTTTTGTTCATTTTTCTAATGGCATTTCCAAAGCTTTAGACTAAATTTCATAAAAATTACACGTAAAGTATGCTCATTGTATTACCTATTTATTGTAAAGACAGATTTTAAATAAAAAAATTGCTGCAAAATTTCGCCTAACAGAAGTCATAAAATTATCTAACGCATCGAATAATCGATGTACTTCAGTGGCTCACGAGCCTCTATACGAGAAGGACTTGCGCAAGCTTTCACGACTCACGCTCCTTTCGCGCCAAAATTATTTATTTTTTAATTATTTGTAAATAAATTCTCTTGCTACAGTTAGTGATAAAATTATAATAGTTTTAGTTAACCTGTTTTTTTAGTGTTTCTTTGTTTGTAATTTTTATTTAAAATGGGAAATAAAAGTGCCGGAAAAAAGAAAATATCTGACAGGAAGCGAAGGAGAAATAAAAAAAATATATGGTAAGTGTTTCTTGAGTGTTTCAAAATACCCAGTCCTCAAAAGCTCCGAAGAAAATCTGATACGAACTAAGAAAATTAGGTAGGTAGAGTCAATTCCACCACGTGCAAATACCATCACGCGTAACCACAGTTTATACCTATATACAGTCGGTAAAGGAGACGAGATTTTTTTTGTTCGGCTATACTGAGTTTCTCATGAATACATGATATAATAATATTATCCTCTCGACTTTATTTTGGCCATGGCGGTCAATAGAAGTTTACCAACTGCGCGGGAGATATTTCTGAACTTCCAACCCCTAGATTGGTTCATACTAAATATAAATACCTCACCTACCTACTAATTAGTTTTTAGAAAAATACAAATAGTAGATAGTAGTGACCATAAGACCAACGAGACTGTTACCGATTTTTTACTATCAAAATAATAATTATTTATTTTTATTTCAGTTCAAATATCCCTCGTAAAGGAAATCGTTTTGCATCGAAAAAAAGAGACGACACACCGCTTGAAAAAGATGACATGTGAGTAGTTTCCATACAAATTATATTTTGGTTGATACGAAATTGAGACAGTAGCGGACTAAGGGCGATAGGGGCGGACTTCACACCGGTGACCAGACCCTTGGTGTAGAGTTCCCCAAGAACCTTATATACCTAATCTATACCTAATATATCGAACCTATAATAATTATATTTTCAAGGCTTATAAAATTTACATTATATTGTGCTCGTAATTATTCACTAAAAATAAAATATTTTTGCTAGCTTCACTCGCATTTCTTTGAAATACTAAATTCAATTGGCTTAATTTTTTTTTAAGTGGGGCCTCCAGTAACTCACCCTATAATCAAATTATATTCAAGTTTACCACCTCACCTTAATATTATTTCACCTTTATATTATTTCAAACAGTGAAACTGTAGATGCAGTTAGAGTTTAAGGTGGTTTAAGAGTTATCATCAGCTAATAGCCTTTAGTCAATATTTTTTTTTCATTTGGTAACAAATACCTACTCTGTGAATTTTATCAAACCTAGAAACGTACCTTAAATCTTTTTGTTGTGTGATGTCTTCAATATACTATTTTTATCTTTTCTTTTACTTGTACTTAGTGGCCGAAAATTTCGTTCAAAACAAAGTCATAAAGGTCCTTTCTCAGAATCATCATATTGTTTCGAACTTTTGTTTTATGACGGAAATATAATTTTAAATACAAATTGCTTTTAGGTCATAAATGTTTGTTAGAATATTCTTATCTCAAAACAATTTTGTGTAAATTCCGTGAGAATAATGCATAAGTCACTCACAGTAAAAAAAAAACACTGTTTAAGAATGCTCATTCGCTTTTGAAACAGAGTTTTATTTGTGTGTTGAATATTTTTAGTAATTATCACTGCCACACAAATATTTTTATTCATAATATAACCCGAGTTGTTAATTTTTCTAATAATAGATAATACATATTTATTTTGTATTGGTGTACGGGTATTATAGTATGTTATAGGAACGATTGTAATTTTATACTTTGAAATGTTCGTTTATTTCTTAGAAAAAGTCGTGTTTTTGGTTTCAGTTAGTTTTGTCGGTTGTCGGTTTATTCATTGTAAAAGTATAGGAGAGCAATTTTGTCTTTCAGGAACTCAGAAGTAACAGAAACTGCAAGCTTCAGTAGAGATGGAGCTGGCAATTGTGATTCTTCTTTTATTACAATGAATCCTGTTGACTTGCAAATAACAGCTGAGACTAATAAGTAAGTTTACTATAAAATAGAATTCTTTACAGATTTTTATGTCCCACTGCTAGGCTGGTTTAGTACACCACGCTAGACAAGTTTAGTTGGCAGGCTTCACACACCCTTGGGAACTTTGTGGTGAATTCATGCATGCAGGTTCCCCCACGATGTTTTCCTCCATTCAAAATTCAAAATGTTTATTCTTTCACATAGGCCTAACTACAGGCACTTATGAAATGACAGACTCTACCGCAACGTTTGGAAAGCAGTTTTGCACCTGAGAAGAACGTGCTGAAATAAAAATATTGAAATGTTAATAACAAAAACTGTTTTAGGACATCAAGCCAAGACGACGAACAAATAAGTCTACTCGCTTCACCTGGACCTTCAGGACTCGTTCAAAATCCTCAAAATGAACAGTAAGTATCCAGAATTATAGTGAACTGAAAAAAATATTTAAATGCGAAAGGGTGTGTATGTGTTTGTTTAAATGATAATAGACAATGATCGGCATAGACAGAGCAATTTCGCATGGTATTATAATGTTGTGGATATGCCTAATCATAAATTTGTTACTAAATTATTTCAAACTGGCCTCTGCCCGCGGCTTCGCTCGCATGAAATTTGGGTTTCACATATCCCGAGGGATACGTGGATTTCCCGTTACCGCTACCTTTACAAACCTTTACACCTATTTTTAAGTAAGTTCGCTATAGCAGTCTTTATTATATATTCAACATCGGTGTTTTCGAAATCCCGCGGGCACTTTGAATTTTTCCGGGATAAAATGCCTATGTGTTAAAACGGGTTATAAGCTATCCATGTTCCAAATTTCACGCAAATCTGTTCAGAAGTAGCAGCGGGACGAGTAACAAACATCCAAACTCACAAACTTTCGCATTTATAATATTAATAATAGTTTTATAATATATTATACCCTGGATTAAAACATAATGGTACCAATTTTGTTGCACAAAATCTCTAAACTAAACTAATTTGACATGTCTAAAATTGGTGCCATCCTTTTCCATGGCTAGCATTTTGAAAAGGATAGCATTACTTTTATACGCGTCAAATTAATTAAGTTTAGAGATTTTGTACAACAGAACTTGCACCATTATCATACATTATATCCCAAAAAACTGTGGTCCCTTCGAGATAAGCGAAATCCCTTTTTCACGTAGGTGAAGCTGCGGACAAAAGCTAGATGTTAATACCTTTCCTTTAGTCAAATAAGAGCTGATTTTTCAATAAGCAGATAACAGCTAACGTGAGGGATAATTATGGCGTTTTGACAGGTTTTGTAAGGCACATACCTATATATTTCAAATTTTGTTCTTAGATAGTTTATTTGACTAAAAATCAGCTCTTAAAGTATAAATTTACTTTATATTTTAATGTTACTTTATTTTGTTTCAGTGATCAGGATGACTTTAGATTAAACATTGAAGCAGACTGCGAGAAAGATGATTTTCAACCCATTTCAGGACGAAGAATCGTCGATATTAATTTTCTTTTGCGAGAATTACAAGAAAAAGCTCGTCATAATGCTTTATTCGACTGTAAAACCAGTAACTTCCAGTTGATTGGCGAAAAAAGATTGGGTTTAATTTCTGTTTATAAATTTCAATGCGATATGTGTTATCAAACGTGTCTAATCCATTCCGAAGATATCAAAAATAAGCAACGTGTAAATATAAACATAGCGGCAACTACAGGAATAATAGCTTCTAGTATTGGATTTTCACAATTTGAAGAACTGTTCTCTGCTATTGATATTCCGATATTTTCTCCAAAGTATTATTCCAAATTGCAAAATGAAGTTTACGACCAATGGGAAAAAACTGCAAGCGAATCTATGGAGGCTGCTGCCAAAAAGGAAAGAGACATTGCAATTTCAGAAGGTCGAATCAAAAATGGTTACCCTGTGATTGATGTTTACGTTGATGGAACTTGGTGTGCTAGGTCTTACGGTTCAAATTACAAAGCTTCTTCTGGCACTGCAGCAATAATTGGAAGGAGAACTAAAGAAGTCCTTTATATTGGAGTAAAAAATAAATACTGTATGCAGTGTGCCAGAGCAAAAAACAAGAACATTTCACCGAATGAACATGTTTGCTTTAAAAACTTTGTTGGCTCTTCAAGTTCTATGGAAACTGAAATTATTTTAGAAGGATTCAAGGCTTCTATTTCTATGTACGGTCTCATTTACAACAGAATGATTGGAGATGGTGATGCGTCGACATATGTAAGGATACTCAATGCCAAACCATATGAAAATCAAAATGTGACCGTTGAAAAAATTGAGTGTCGCAATCACATATTACGCAACTTTTGTAAAAAACTACGCGGACTGGCAGCAGAAACAAAGTATGCCTTGAGACATCGTAAAACACTTACCAACATAAGAATAATGATAATGAGAAAAGCTATCGTGAAATGTATAAAATATCACAAAACATCTGAGAACCCTAAAAACGTTGCCATATCGGTTCTGCACAACGATATTGTAAACTCAATGCTGCACTCTTATGGTGATCACAGAATGTGTCAAAACTACTACTGTGAAAAGAAAGATGCGGAGAGTGGCAAAGAAGATTTAAAAAAAATACAAAACTCTTCATTTGCGTTTAGAGTTAATGCAATTGTTTCTAGCGTGGCAGCGAAATCGCGAAGCTTAGTCGAAGATGTTGACACTAATACTGTTGAGTGTTTTAATAGCGTTATAGCTAAGTTTATAGGAGGAAAAAGAATAAATTTTGCCCAAAAACGAGGTTACCAAGGTAGATGCTCAGCGGCAGTAGTCTCATTTAATACAGAATCTGCAATTTCAACAGTACAAGCAGCATTCACAGGAAAAAATCCCGGCGGGAGAATAGAAGAATTGGAAAGAAAGAGATCCCTTAAAAGGAAGCATTTAGCTGAACATCCAATAAAGAAAAAAAGAGCATTTAAAGAAACAAACAAAAAACAGCATGATTATGGCTCTGCAAGTTCTGCGCCAGATTTGCCACCTGAAGAATTTCAAATGGCACAAGAAGAATTCATGAAAAATTTAAAAATGCTTACGGCGGACAGAAAAGCAATAGAACGAGCCACTATATTACAGAGAGAAAGTAGTGAGTGGTTGGAGATACGACGAAAACTCATTACATCTTCAAATTTCGGCCCTATATGTAAAAGAAAAATTTCTACTAATCCTGCTAATTTAGTAAAAAATATATTATATAAAAAAAATTTAGCCCATGTGGCTAGTATCGCTCATGGTATTGAAAATGAAAAACAGGCGCTGCTTCAATTACAGCGTCAGGAAAATATAGAAATTTTACCCTGTGGTTTATTTATTGACCCCATACACCCATTTATTGGGGCCACTCCCGATGGATTAATTGGTGAAGACATGATAGTCGAAATAAAGTGCCCTATCACTGCCGTTAAACGTGGAATGAATAAGGCCATCGAAGAAAATAAAATTCAAATATTAAAATATAACAAAATTACAAAGACATGTACTGTAAATAAAAAGAGCAAATGGTTCTACCAAATCCAAGGACAACTCCATGTAACAGGGCGAAAAGTGTGTCTGCTTGGAATCTGAGCAGGCGAAAATGAGCCTTTATATACAGAGTACATCGATAAAGATGATACTTTCTGGTTTAAGAACATGGAGCCAAAGATATTACAATTTTATTTAAAATACCTACTGCCTGAAATTATAGATAGTAGATATGAACGCGGCATGCCTATACGAGACCAGGAAGATATAGAAAACGTGCAGCCTAAAAAACGTTCTCCTAGTACACCCTCTGTTTTGCAACCAGATTTGCAGCAACCAGGTCCAAGCTCACGCGTGATTTTTTACGATGAATTTTGATTGTTTTTGTAATATATAAGTATGTAATCGCTTTTCAGTGGTTTAACCAAATAAAAATTTGTTCATAAATGTGTGATTTTATTGTAATAAACTTAATTAAAATTTTCTTAGCACAAATTAAAAAAAAACGAAGACTATATTAGCATAGTTAGTTAGTTTAGTTATAGTATTGTTGCATACAAAAAAGTGTCGGGTCATAAGTAAATTAGTGAATCAGTCACAAAAGAGATTTTCACCAATGTATTTACAATACAGCAACCCCCAATGAGATTGCCGCCCCGGGCTCCCAATGGACTTAGTCCGTCACTGACCACTGTATACACGATATTGACAGCTAATAAATTTAAAAATGCTTGATGCAAAAAATCTGTCAGTTAGTCTATCGGCTTTAAATTATAAAGAGATTATAAAGATCTATAGAAATTGTTTTGGAAATTCTCCTTTTAGTAATTATTCATTTTTATTCCCTTTTAGTATTTATTTAATAAAATAGGGGATGACAATTAAAATGGGAAAGTTTTAATACTGTTACTGTTATTTTGAAAATTGGAATGTAAGATGGCTGAAATTTGCAATATAGATACGAGTAGATTATACCCTGAATTTAATTTTATATAGCCTACTTTTCATCTCAAAAGTACAAAGATTTTCCTCGGGATTTTTGAAAAAACTTTTTCCAAACGAACGAAGTCGTAGACAACAGCTAATATACATATATAATATAATACTAGCTGTCACGCCAAATTTCGTTCCGCCTTAGCATTTGTTTCATATAGGTACTCACCGTTTAAACCTTTCTTAGACTATGACTAGTATTTAAAAAACAAAATCAGCTAAATCGGTCCAGCCGTTCTTGAGTTTTAGCGAGACAAACAAACAGCAATAACTGATTATAACTGATTTATATATAATTAATTATGATTTTAACTGATTTAATAACAAAAAATCAAAATATAGGTAAAAACGCAACTTCCAACATAATATATTTCGTGAAGCGAATTATAATGTAAATAGTCCCAACTGTAATAGTTCATACAGTGACGCATATATTTATGATATAGGGTCACGGAGTTCATTTGAACTGCGCGACTCACGGCAACGATCGCTAGGTATCGTAGCGCGGTTCTGAGTGAGCGACAAATGCCTAAAGTGCTGGGATATAGTCGCCTTTTTTTCCGAAGAGTTTTTTTTTCTGGAAATTACGAAAGAACGTTAATTAAACTTTGCACATTGATCCGTTGCAATGTAACGTAAATATTGAAAGACAAACTAACACACGACCGCAATTATATCGATTAATTATATTATTCATTAATATACCTAAGTGGCAATTAATAGACGATAAGATTATCTCATATTAGTTTACCCGGTACCAGCACTTATCTCAAACAGTTCACTGGTGTTGTAAATATCACACGTGTTTAGCTCTTTATACTCGCTTCTCCATACAAAAGTATTACATCTATTTTTCTATTATTTGCAGTAGTAAATCTAAAACTAAGCTTCATGCATCTCTACGGAGATTTTTCAAGTCTTTCTACTTTGAAAACAATTAATATAATTTTACTTAAATAAAATTTATTGTTTAGGGTATAACATTAATTTAGATAATGGAGATATAAATCGATATCTGGCTTAGTTTTAGATCTATAGAATTTAGATACATAGTTTTGGACTGCAAATAATAGGAAAATTGGCGGAATTGCGTTTGTGGAGAGGCGAGTAAGAAGAGCATCCTTAATCCGAGATAACCCTATGGTTGCGCTGTGGTCTGAGGTTTGAGTCCCTGGCACGCAACTCGCATTTAATAAGAAAATCAAAATAACCTCAAAATAAGAAGGCGTAGTTCATATTCAAACATACAAAGAATTAAGTTTAGTTTTTCAATGTGTTAGCCAAGCATAAAACTAAACGAGGCGACCCGGGGGATTACTTCGTCACTAAAAACCACGGATAGATATACGCATGATAATTACCTATTTATATTGAACTATCGATACAAGCAACTAAATATTTCACGAAACAAAAGCTGACATTATCAATAAGTCGCGTTTTAATATTTATAGTAGTGACCGCAAGCTGTGTTTAAACAGCCGCTTACCGCTTGACTTAAGAATCGGATTACAATTTTAAATCCATTCGTTTAGTCATTATAGTACTTAGAGATATATTTTTTTCTAATTCTGGCAGCACGCAGTCTTTTTGTTAATGAGAAATCTGTTTGAAAAGGAAAACAAATTAAAGAGAATAGAATGTCTTTATTAGCAGAGAGTCTCTGTTTGATAAAGAAAAAAAGAGCCTCGATTTGCTATTTGCGTTGTATAAAGTTACTAGGATTATATAATGTCTTGAATGGTCACACAAACCTGTCGAAGGCTCAAATGGAACGAAATAAAAAAAAATAACAGCTATGTCCGATAAGTCACGTGAACAATTTATTGATCGGATAAATTCTCACACATTTAAGAAAAATCTCCATTTGAGCAATCAACAGGTGTAGATTTTTCTATCCTCGATGACGCGCCACACTCTGTCAAACTCCATAAGAATCGAACAAAACATAAGCGATGATGACAGAGTGGGGCGAGTTTTTGGTGGATTGTAATATCGATGTCTGTGACGATCACAGATAACCCCCAGAACTGTTATTTGAAAATCTTTTAAAGGTCCAGACTATGTAGGTACCTAGTAGGTAATTTAGTATTCACTAAATATCGGTTTCGATATCCTCCAGGTGCACAAGAAGTGCTATAAAAGAAAATGAAGCAAATAACGCTCCCGTCTATTGCCTCTTCCAAGGTGTACAGTGAAATAACAGGAAATGAAATAGCAAAAAAAATCAGCAAAGTTGGCCAAATAATATGGCAAAAGAACTTTTTGTATTTGTCCGGCTGGAGTTCACTATTTTATTAGGGTTCCGTATGCCAAAAAAGGAACCCTTTGTAGAACCCTTGGTTGAAAGAAAACCATTCTTTCTTTCTTTCACATTTTTTTCAGAAACTTGTTGAGGATTTTTTCCAATTAATCTCAAATACTTATGTGATAACATAGTCTTTAATTTACCATTATCACAGAATACAATAGTACCTAACCATTATGGCACTCTGAAGTAAATGTAAGTGGTCCATATTTTACATGGATATTAAATACCAGGTATCAGAAAGTTGCCTCCTGCAACCTGTGATAGCAGTTTAAAATTTCACGGAATAATCAAAATCAAATAATGAAAGAAGATAAATGTCTTATATGCCTAAAAATAATCGTGAAACAGAGGTGGAGTAGTTATAGTCGGTTCTTAATTTTGACACTTGATGGAAAAAGACAAGACATATTTATTATAACTATATTCCACGTTTAATTGTTACAGTTTTTATAGTTCGTTGTTTTTTTTTATTATAATGATGTACTTTGATGTTTTAAATATCCGAAAGTGATGTTCATGATACCTTTACCGATAAAGTTGATACAACTAAGTTTAATGATTGATTACAGAGATAGGAGGTTTCGTACGTAAACTCGTACAAGGGATCTGTCTTCCTCAAGCGGTCAATGATCGATGTGGGGCTCACAACACGTTGATGACTGTTTTGCTTTAAAGTACACAGTTTATCTTCCTTTAGCACTGTATACAAACCACTTTGCTTTGGTTTGGTCAATTTGCAATTACTTGAAATAGCTCGCCCATGAAACTCTTCTTCTTGTAGCTATTTTTACATTTTCCAATTACTGAATCTAAAGCAGGTGAGTTGTAGTTCAGTACTTCAGTAGTTGAAAACGCAAATACTGCTTGCGGTAACTCAATTCCGTTATGGCTGCTAATTCTGAGTCAACTTAGAAAATGACGAGTATTTAAACCAAAACTGACCTTAGTTGAGAACCGAAATTGAGATTTCCTGCTTCTATACCACAACCTGCAAACTCGATCAGGGAGATCCGAAAAAGGTGGAAGAACTAATATACTGATAAAATATAATTTATTATCTACATGATTAGGTCTTCCGTTATGAAGGCAATAATTTCGTGCTGCTCGCGGGAAACGACGCAAATCTATTTATAATCCCATCTTATTCCATAAAACCTTCGAGACGATGCGGCGTAATCATTCTGTCGAAATGTACTCGTACTGCTCGTACCTAATGGTCTCGCCACACAGCCGGCGGGACAGGTGCGGCACATAGGCTTAAGAGCAGATCCTGTGACGGCACACTTACAGAGTCTGTTGAGATTTGAGGTCGAAAAAAACACGAATTTTCTCTGATTCGGAATGCAGCGAATTCCGACTCGCACTAAGCAGATTTTCGGGTGGCTGTGACCACACCTTTTTTGAGGTTTGGATCCGCCCCAGCATAGACTTGACGTGACTGGAACCATTGAAAAAAATGAAAAATCTTTATTTTCACATAGGCCCAATTAATAGCCTCTTATGAAAAGTCAAAACTCCACCGCCAGGTTCGGAAAGCAGGTGTGCACCGAGAAGAACTGGCAAGAAACTCGGCACTTGCGCTTTTCAAAAAAATGTCATTATATACAATTTCTAAATAATATCAAAAATTATTACATAATTTTTAAGATATCTCGTGAGGAGATGGAAATATATCCCTATCATTCCAAGAATTCTTGTAATTGAAAAATTCTTCAATAGTATAGTAACCCCGATTTATTAGATGTTTTTTTGACAGTGACTTTAAACCTGTGTAAAGGTAAGTCCAAATGTCCAAGTCCATTGTAATCAATAGCAACAGTTCGCTTATTGCAGCAAGCCTGCCAGGAAACAGGCGCCGTCCTGGCACCGAGTCTTTTTTTTTTACTCTACACAAGTTAGCACTTGACTGCGATCTCATCTCATACACTATGTTTGCTACAGGTATATTTTATATGGAAGACATCACACAGCACCGCTCCGCTCTGCGGGACGTGACGCTCACGCCTCGCCGGCTGTGTGTCGAGACCATTACTTTGTCGCGAGGCGACGAGCGGATTCCATCAAGATTATCCGATCCTGTAGCTTCTCCGCATGGCCGTGACATACGAAAGGATTACGTTGACTGATTCGATAGTAAATTGATCGTTTCGCTAACGAAGGAAAGCTGCCAAAGCTGAGAATCCGTCATAGTAATCCAGTGCGTATACATAGAAATACAGTCACCTCACTAGTACATTACGCCGTCATTATTCTCTGCTTTAAAATTTTCACTATTAGATGTACAAGAAATTCACTCAAAGGTAATAATTAAAACCTCAAACCCTAGAGACAAAGCTGCAATGTATGTTGGAAAGTTTTGTCTATACTGTGATCACCACGTCAATAATAATAACCAAGACTGGTTAAAGTGCACTTCGAGATACGGGAGTTGAAACACAGCCAACTTCCCAAGACATGATTTTCTGAAAAATAAATACTAAGTGTTTAGTCAAGCGCCGAACCTAGTATTCTAATAAGCAATCGTACCTTCTTATTATTAAACCAACAAGGCACTTTTGTACCAACTTGAGGTAAAATTTAAAAGTAATGAGTAGGACACAGAAGAGCGGTCTCGAAATACGAATAATGAATACCGTGGGTTTTAATATCGCTCATTTGAATATTCGATCTACTCGAAAAATTTTATGAATTCCTTATAAGTAATGAAAGTTGCTTTGAATTTTTAAACCTAATTAGTAAATAAGGTCGAAAAATTCAAAGCAGCTTTTCTAAACACTTTTTACTGGCATTAGGTTAACATAAAAAGGAGAAGTTTTGGTGTCACAAAACGCGAACGAAATTCTCGGGAAAATTTATTAAATTCCTCGTTGCTTCCACACTCGCTAAACAAGAGAGACAAGAAGTTTTATTTTTTAAAATGTGGACTGTTTACAAAATATACCACAGATTATAACTAATTTGTGAGGTACTTTGGCACGACGATTTTGGTTATTGTTGATACCATTATTGATTATTTATTTACTACATATCTCTATTTAACCTACTACCTACAGAATATCACAATTAAATTACAGATTTAAAGAACGGTAAAATTGCGAAAATTAGTTTTCTTGCAGAACATTAAAACGTGTATTTTGTTCGGGTGTATAAAGGGTTATATGCATAGATATTATCATCTTCACCTTTTGTCACATTTTTAGGTTCACCTTTGCCTTTCCAAACTCTATACATAATTTTGTTTTTATATTTTTGTTTTTATCAATAGAAGAAAGAACTCAAAACTTTTAAGCTCACGATTCACTTAAAAACTTTCGATGCAGCAAAATATTAACCAAAAGCAAACAAATTGACACTAGCCATTTATGTCAGTGTTGTTACAAAATAAATCTTCATGTTCAGTTTTGGCTAAGGTAAGTTATCCGGTCATGTTAAACTTTTATCAAGCAACGTTAACTCAAAGCTATTTTGAGAAAAAAAAGAGATCTTTTTTTAATAGCAATTCGACAGCTTATGTCAGATACACAGTAATCTTTCTGTTCCATTTTCACTACGAATAAATCCGCTCAAAGGCAGCTACTACCAACTAAATAAGGAGCAATTTCATTGAAAATTGCCTCAAAATAAATGACCGCGTATGAATTCTACCCAATTCAAAGGTAAATACTGATATTTATATACATATACCCTTTATTCGCTAAAGCGTTAAATAGGTTAAAGTCATGCCGAATGGAAGATAAAATATAATTATGCTAAAATATGACTATGATAATAAAATTAAAACGTTATTTCTGACAAATATGTGCGCTTATGACTTGCGTAAAATATTATTTAGATCGTCCGTCCTGCGGGGCTAGACAAAGTCACAAGCGTTTAGCGTTAACGCTTGTCGACAAAAATGTATGGACAAAACAAATGACTGTAGAAACACCACGATAATAATTACTAAACACGCTGTGTTTGAATAATTAACTACGCTAACTTGAACGCTCGCTGGCGTTCTCGCGGACCTTGTAGATAACTTTAGCGTACTTGACAATTGACAGCCGACAGTATCAAACACGGCGTGTTTAGTAATTATTATCGTGGTTTTTCTACAGTCATTTGTTTTGTCCATACATTTTTGTCGACTAGCGTTAACGCCAAACGCTTGTGACTTTGTCTAGCCCCGCAGGACCGTGAATTTGGGAGGCGGATAAATGAGCCGTCATTTTATAAATTAATGACAGCAGGAGTCATTTTGGCAGCTCGTCGCGACGATAGTACGCTCTACTCCATTAGAGAATTACCATAGTATTTTCATTTTAATAGAGCTGCTTATGCAGATTGCTCGGTCGCTCTTTATGAATAAAACGTTAAGTATTTGCAATAAAATGGGTTCTCTTTACTTTTATATAGGTAGGAGTATATATATTGTGCAAAGCATAATGACCATGGATGTATGAAAGCCCGTACCAAGCGGATTAAAATCCAAACTTTATTTTTTATAAGTAGACTACGGCTCGACATTAACTACTACAATTAACATTTTTTTAATTAACATCCGGATTCCAAAGTTATAGGCAAATAAACAAGTTGTACTTTTCAATAAAATCTGTACGGCAGGAAACGTGGTGATTACTGTTTTTCTTAAGTGCCCTTAAGGGCCACAAGCTAGGAGATGCTCTCATACATTTTTCACTTGAATTAATCTTGAAAAATATACATTTGTTGTTAAATTTATTGATATTTACGATTTACTTAGGACTTTTTATACCCGCAGTTTAAATATCAGGCGAATATTTACTTTAGTTAAAGAATAATACGGCATTTAAAAAACGCCAAATTTACACATGTGTGCGTATCTAAGTACATACCTTCACCTTGTGTTACTAGCGACATCTATTATAACTACCTAAAACAACTACGTGTCTGACATATTATTTTTGAAGTTGGACAACGCCATCATGATAGATGGCGTTGTATAGATACATGATAAAAATACTTCGCTGGCGCGGCTGTTTACATCCGAATTACATGGTAGGTACCTACTCGAATTTGTTGAGTTCATAAAAATTCTATTTTTCGCAATTATTTAACTAATCCAACGAAGTAGGCTTATGGAATTCACTTTGCGAAAATAAGAGTAGGTAGGTACCTACTAAAATCTTCACAGTTTAATATTTTATGTAAAACTAGATGACCCGGCAAACGTTGTTTTGCCATATAATTCTTGACGTGACAACGTCTTATAAATCGATAGAGCCGGCTGCACGCACAAAAAAACATGACTCATCCGGCGTTACTGGCGTTACCTCGCTCGCGTTACCTCGCTCTGAGGCGTTCCATGTAAGGCTTGAAGTGCAAGCGAGAGTTGTCACGTTCAACTATCGTCAGTAAACCGACTTTACAGACAACCAATTTTTTTTTTCTCACTTATAACAATCGGTCCAGCCGTTTCGGAGGAGTTTGGTAATAAAGAAAAGCGAGAAAATTTTATATATTAGAAGAAAAAGATGTTTAAGTACTTATGTATAAACCTGTGAAGATGATATTGTTTTTTGACGTGACAACGTCTTATAAATCGAAAGAGCCGGTTGCACGCACGAAAAAACATGACTCATCCGGCGTTACCGGCGTTACCTCGCTCATGCGGCGTTACCTCGCGAGCGCGGAACGAGCGACAAAGAAGACGTTGTCACGTTCAACTATCGTCAGTAAACCGACTTTACAGGCAACCAATTTTTTCGCAAAATGGATGCCATGAGCCTAATTCATTGTACCTACTAGTTAAATATTTGCGAAAACAAAATAAAATTTGAATTTCGCGGGCCGACCTCCGTTTTTTTTACACACTACAAGTAAGTACGTGACTGTGATCTCATCTTATGGTAAGTGACGATGCAGCTGCAGATGTTATCGTACTACCTTGGAAGAGGTAAGCAACCCCTAGCGGTTTCTACACAGCACACACCGGAACGGTAAATCGCTTGGCGGTGCGTCTTTGCTGGTAGGGTGGTGACTAGCCACGGCCGAAGCCTCCCACCAGACCAGACCTGAGCCAAATAAGAAATTATAAAATTGAAAATTCCAAAGTGGCCCGTGGTGGGAATCGAACCCGCGACCTCCCATTCAATCCAGGCGCGCGTCACTGCGCTATAGTAGTGTTATTATCTCGCTGCAGACTCGGTCATAAATCATTCGAGTGTTTCGCTTTTGTTGTTCTTTGTTGAGTTGTGCATTACTGCAGAACAGCAAAAGCGAAACACTCGAATGATTTATGACCGAGTCTGCAGCGAGATAATAACATTACTATAGGAGGTCGTTGTGGCTATGAGTGTCGTTTCGGAGAGTGTAGGAGTTCGGGACCAGCAATAGGCTAATAGATAATTGCGAGACTTGCGAGACTCTTGCTGCAAGACCAAGACCAAGACCAAGACTCGGAGTGCAAGACCAAGACCAAGACCAAGACCACATATACTAGCGCAAGACCAAGACCAAGACTGGCTGAGTCTCGTCTTGTTCTTGCATTTGGGCAACACTTATATTTACCGCGGCAGTCTCCGAGTGCCACAGGTCTTTCTTTTTACTGATATTTTTATACCTAATCATTTTTCATTTTGTGCTAATAAAACAGTCGGGAAGGAGTTTGGCGAGCATATAAAAAGATGGAGTCGAGCATTATATCATTATATAATATTGACACCTCGGGGTAGAAAGGTCGTATAAACCATTTTACCGAAAATGAGTTATGAATGCAGTTTTATTCAAAATTTCCCGCTCTATCGATTTGTCTTTGTGACGCTTTCAAATTCGCAAAATAACGGGTTATACGACCCAGATGACTTCAAAGTTTGAACACTAAGAACCAAAAAAACTATTATTGCTATAACTATTTGGAGTAATACCATATTAATTTAGAAGTTCAGGGTGTAAAAGACAGTAGATTTGAGCCAAGTATGGTGTAATACCTAAGTAACAAAATGCGCTTGGTTGTAAAAACCAATGATAATTACAATTTAGTTTTTACACCCTGAACTCAAATTGATCAACTGACGATAAAGTATCTACACCCATTCGGAATACATTCGTGAAGTGCAAATTGGCTTTTGCATCCCTAAACAAATAACTTGAAACGAAATTACGTTCGAAAAAATACATTTTAAGAAGATGTAGGTACATCGTCGGCGACTCGTCATACTAATTTTTTACGTTATTATAAAATAATATACTTTTTTTTACAATAATAACGGGCCTCCCATTCCATTTTTTATCAACGTCATAGATTAGAGTAATGCAGATAATAATTAAAGAATTTAGTTTTAATTTTTGTTTTCTCAAGAGGTCAAGTGGTGTGGTTCAATGAGAACAGATAGTGAATTGACGCCGGTGACAATAGATGTTAAGAAGACGCGCCCCATTCATTCAAAATCGCTTATGTTTTATTCGATTCGCATGGAGTTTGACAGAGTGGGGCGCGTCATTGTAGATTGAAATATCTATACATGGTTTATACACCTTTTGCTTTCAATTGATTTTTTGTTTTGATGATATTAAGGGCTTATACGACGTAGTTTACTATTTCTCAAGGCTTCTACTTCCAAATCACTTTCTTCCTTTTTTATAATATTCAGATGAATAAATTCAAATAATTTAGTTGGAATCTACGGGGACCGTCACTAGAATCCTTCCAATCTCTTTCCCAGCACACTGACTCCTATTAGTAAAGGTTATTTTACATTAACCAACATAATAAAAAGGCAACCAACGTTGACCAACATTAACAACGTAATATAATCGTAAGAAAAAACAATTAATACAAAAATGTTTCGGAAACAACTTGAAGATAAAGGTGAAAGGTACAAAAACAGAGAAGAAGACTCAGAACTATAAAGAACTATGGGACAAAATCCTTGTGAGCCGAACAAAGGGGTCTTACAAAATTTAATAACAATCTATTTACAATTTCTACTGGATAAATACTGCCTTGTAAATTGTACTCAGAAATTTTTACTGTACAGTTAGTCGCATTTTAAAGAATGCAAGGCCAAAAATGACTCAAGGATAGGCAATATCCCTGCCAAATATTCTTCCGATGATAAAGAATACGTAAAGATGTTGATTGAAAAGCTACCTGCGCATTTCCTCAGGAACTCAAAAACGTTATATTTGTGTAGAATTTAAGAAACTTAAGAACCAGAAACAGTGTGAGAGTAATGAAAAATGACTCAAGGATAGGCAATGTCCCTGCCAAATATTCTTCCGATGATAAAGAATACGTAAAGATGTTGATTGAAAAGCTACCTGCGCACTTCCTCGGGAACTCAAAAACGTTATCATTTGTGTAGAATTTAAGAAACTTAAGAACCAGAAACAGTGTAAGAGTAATGGTAATGATGATCAGATGTAACGTGTTCGAGAATCGGTTTTTACATGATATTATTCAACAATGAATAGAATATCAGTTTTCCTAAGCCAAGGAAAGATATATTTCTTTTGTGTACAATGAGAATATGAATGAAATGAAACAGAAAACTAACATACTTATTTAGTTTCTAGTAACAATTCATCAGCTGATAACATATTGTTATCAGCTGATGAATTGTTACTAGAAACATCCCATCGACTCTCCAACAAACAAGACAGACAAACTCCCATCGACGTAGAGTTTTGTATTTGACAACAAGAAACAATTTACGAGAAAGGATTTCCCGAATTTTCTTCGTCTCGGGATTTTCGTCCCCAGCGATGTACCGTCCGAAAACACACTTTCATTTCAGAAAAATCCAACATATCAGGATTGTAAAGTTTTTAAAAACAAGTACAAATTAAGTATTCTGTATGTGAAGAGGTACTAGAAGAAACAATCAATCTTTATGAAGAATCTATAAAAAGGAAAAAGGGAAAAGGATGAGTACGAATTCACGATAACTGATAAATTCACAAAAATGGAAATAGCGAGCATTTGGTAAATTTTATTACTAAAGTTGAATGACCATCAGTTCCCTATTTCAACTGCAAAATACAATGATTTGATACGTTTATGTGATGAATAAATCATACTTAAACCATATCAAGATGAATTTTTGAATTTACCCTAATAAACGAAGACGATGAAGATGACCGAGGTGAAAATTAATATAGAAATAAAGTGCTGTCAAAGTTTTATATTTTTGTTAATTTCCAACATAAGAAGATGATGCTCTGATCAGCGTTAATGATAATAATTACTGATTAACGTTGTGTTTTACGTCTTCTTAAGTATTTTGTACTTTTTTTACTTTGGGCAAACGAAGAGATCCATAGCTACCCGTGTGCTAAATATAAAAACGGTTAGGAATAATGAACCTCAGAAGTCATCGATCGCGGAGAATCTTCTGCAACCAGGTACTACACTGGATTGAGCCCCATGGTTTTATCCACAGACCGTCACTTTATACCTAGGCTGGTTCTAGCTTCTAGAAATTCAAAAACACTGGAATTTCAATCGTGAAGACGGGTTTAAATTAGCCAATACGTGGAATACGATTGTAGAACTGTACAAACCGAAGCAAAGTCGCAATAAAGCAAGGGTGAAAAATGACGTTGTTAGTGTGTGTTTGCGTGACAACTCGCGAAATGAAGTCAAAAAGATCTAGGAGGAGGGTAGACCGATACGGTCTATGCAATTAGAACGAAATATTGGCAAAATATTATGTATTTACAAATAATCGTGGTATGTACTCGTAAAAATCGTTAAATTATGTCTTCAAACCACGAGGAAAGCCTTAAATCACTTTGTACTTTGCTTTAAGTAAATTGATAATGTAAAAAAATACTTAAATAGTAATTTTGATTTATTAACTGGTTAAAAATTGTAATAAGTTCATATGTAGGTACCTGTAGGTACTTAGGTTAAATGGATTTTATCACTCAAGTTTATATTAAGTTATGTAAATTAAAGTAAAGTTATCATAGTTACGACTCTCAACGTCCAGAAGGTACCTATTGATTTTACGACTCTCTCTATTTTATGTTAATGGTTTTTTAGCACAATAACAACGACTTATATCTAGTTACAACTCATTACAATGTCACAACTGAAATAATTAGGGGGTGTATGAACCAAGTTTCAAAAAATTATTGGTCGTAAATCCAAGCTAACTTCTAAACTAAGAGATTGAGAATAAAATAAGGTTATCCATTGCAAAAAACATATAGAATTAATAAAATATCGCTTAATAGGGTCAATATACCTATAAAAACAAAAAAGTTATTTGCCAAAAAGTTTTAAAAATTTTCTTTTTTGCTCGTCCTGAAAAGTAGGGTTTTGGTTTTTACGACCTTTCTACCCCGAGGTAGCAATATTATATACTAGCAGATACCCGCGGCTTCGCCCGCGTAAATTTTAGTTTTCCCTATTCTCACGGGAACCATCGATTTTCCGGAATAAAAAGTAACCTTTGTGTTAATTTATAGCGAAATCTATCTCCATTTTAACTTTCAGTCAAAAATTTCAATAGTTGCAGCGTGAATGAGTATTTCTCCCGCTGGAATAGTGAAAAACAAATATTCACGCGGGAGAAATAACCATTGATTTTAATCCAGAATATAATCTATCTCTATTCCAAATCAGTTCAGTAATATTACGGCATGAAGGCATATTATCTATCACTATTATTATGGAAACCATGAAATTTTCCGGGATGAAAATTTAGCCTATGTATTAATCCAGGATAAAATCTATCTCCTTTCCGAATTTCAGTCATATCAGTTCAGTAAGTGCAGCGTCAAGTAGTATTTTTCGCGCGTGAATATCAATTTTTCAGTTTTCCCGCGAAAACCATGGATTTTTCCGGGTAAGTAGAAAGTAGCCTTTTTATTAACCCAGGATATCATCTATCTCCATTCCAAATTTCAGCCAAATCGGTCTTGTACTTGCAGCGTGAAGATTTTTTTCCGCGTGAATTTCAGTTTTTAACTAATCCCACGGGAACCATGGATTTTCCCGGGATGAAAAGTAGCTTATGTGCTAATCCAAGATGCAATTTATCTCAATTCCAAATTTGAGCCAAATCGGTTCAGTAGTTTTGGCGTGAAGGAGTAGGTATTGAAGCATGGTAAAATACGAACTTTGGAGCCCCGTTTCACCCCTTTAGGGGGGAATTTTGAAAAATCCTTTCTTAGTGCACCCCTAGACCTCATAAGGAACCTGTGTGCCAAATTTGAAGTCTCTAGACCCAGCGGTTTGGGCTGTGCGTTGATATGTCAGTGAATGAGTGAATGAGTCAGTCAGTATCTTCTTTTATATATTTAGATTATGAGCCGAGTAAAGAAAGTAGCAAAATATGTGAGGTACAATATCAAGTATCTACCTAAAGAGGACCTAGTTAGATTATGGCACAGATAATATAATACTATACTAGATTATGGTAATATTTATGTGCTAAAATTGAACTACCGCACCACGTTATACGCGCACACGCGCGTTTTCTATTTTCAACTCTATTGCGTACGGGTAATGTTGTGTATTAGACTAAATATTTTTTGTACATATTGTAATACAGATTTTCGACTTTCGAGTGACGGTTAAAATTTATTGCCTATCCCGAGTCTGATGATAAACGTCGTAACTGTTATGTGTTTAGCAATCAAAATTAAGCCTTACCTACTTCACTTTAAGGTTTATAATAACCCGAAGTTTTTGCTAGTATAAACCTTTTTCTAAAAGAAATCCGTGTTGTGGGTAAATGCAACCATTTTTACGTTGATTTTTAGGGTTCCGTAGCCGAATGGCAAAAAACGGAACCCTTATAAATTCGTCATGTCTGTCTGTCCGTCTGTCCGTCTGTCCGTCCGTATGTCACAGCCACTTTTTTCCGAAACTATAAGAGCTATACTATTGAAACTTGGTAAGTAGATGTATTCTGTGAACCGCATTAAGGTTTTCACACAAATTTTTAAAAAAGTAATAAATTTTGGGGGTACTGTAATACTGTAATAATACTTAGAACTGAAACTCAAAAAATTTTTTTCCATCAAACCCATATGTGTGGGGTATCTATGGATAGGTCTTCAAAAATGATACTAAGGTTTCTTATATCATTTTTTTCTAAAATGAATAGCTTGCGCGAGAGACACTTCCAAAGTGGTAAAATGTGTGTCCCCCCCCCCCCTGTAACTTCTAAAATAAGAGTACAGTACGCGCGGCGAGAGTTTGGCTTTGACCTTCGGGTGGAGGGGATAACTGCGCATGGGTACCCATATTCTGATTGGTTGATACCCAATTTCTGATTTCTCTGATTGGTTGATACCCAATTTCTGATTTCTGCGCAATAACGGTCAAAGCCAAACTTTCGCCGCGCGTACTGTATGATAAAACTAAAAAAAATATATGATGTACATTACCATGCAAACTTCCACCGAAAATTGGTTTGAACGAGATCTAATGAGTAGTTTTTTGATATTTACAATAAAACCTCTAAAAACAAAGTTAGTTTTGCGGTTCGATAAGAAAAGTGGTTTTTATGGTTTTATTCCTCCGGTTGAAGTACGGAACCCTCAGTGCGCGAGTCCGACTCGCACTTGACAGGTTTTTTTTTCTTCAGCGGGTGTCAGATTGCTTGCGGGATAAATATATATATATGTATATATAAGTATACAATACTATATATACTTAATATACATAAACTAGCTGACCCGGCAAACGTTGAATTGCCATTAGGAATATAAAAAAAACATAACATCCTGCTCTCAGACCTACCGATCATACACTGCAAACTTCATAACAACCGGTCGAGCCGTTTCGGAGGAGTTTGGTAACAAAATTGGCGAGAGAATTTTAAATATTAGAGAATATAATATTATACATATAATACCTATACTGAAAAACACCCAGACACCGGAAAATATTCCTCCTTATCACACAAACCTTTACCAATAGTGGGAATCGAGCCCACGACCGACTTACGTCGCAACGGCAGGTTCGCTACCGCTACGCGATTCGGTCGTCAAAATAATAGATATCAATATTATAGTATAAGTAGATAGGTATAAACATTTCAATCCACGACGACGCGCCCCACTCCGACAAACTTCATAGGAATCGAATGAAACATTAGCTATTTTCACAAAATGGGGCGCGTCTTCGTGGAGTAAAATGTCTATAGGTAGGTAATTACTTGTTAGATACTTAGTAACAAGGTAGTAGGTGCATAGAGTTACAGTAGTACTGTAATGATTTACCTACTCTATGAGCTCCTTGGTTCGATCCCTGGGTCGGGCAATAACTAGTTTTTTTTTTGTTTTTTATCAAGAAAATTTTAGTACCAGCTCGGAGTTGATTGATCTCTCTCCGAAAATCTGATATTGTGGACTATAAATGATATCTCTGAGTATTGATATACGCCATCTATGTCCTTTTTTACGCTAACAATTGGTAGAAAACGTAAGAACCACAGATCCTGGATTGAAACCATAGCGTCTATGTGTGGGTGCTCGTCGTGTCCCTACGCTGATAGAGATGACAGATTTTTATATTTGAACTAGATAACGAAATGGTTACGTTTTAGTTTAAAATAATGATGTGATAAAATAAAAGGCAACGTTGTACTTCCGCAAAACACATATTATTAAAAATAGTTCATTACGATTGGAGTAAATGATTAAAAACTGTAACTATCTTAAATAGCGCCATCTAGCGGCAATCCTTCCTCGGATAAACCGTTGCATTCACGTTAACCAAAAAAAAAATTGGATCGGAATGGTGATGTTTTTCCCAAAAAATGATTCCCTTATCTTCTACATTTTGGATTTTCCCCAGTTAAAAAAAACACTGTAGAATCCATAGGGTATAGATATTATGTGTCTGTTCCCAAAAGGGCGATACGTTGAGACAAAAGCTTGCCAGAACGACATTGAATGAAAAAAAAGTGGCCACTATCCAAAATCCAGTTGACCGAGCAATACGGAAAAATAACTTCGCTACTGCAGAACGCTCATACGACGTGCATTGCCAGTCGGGCGTTAGCTTAAAATACGTAGCACGTCCAAATATAAAATCTCAGCATGGGAACAGTACTTCTTTCCATTTTCCTACTACAAAAAGTTACGAAAATCCTTTTACGTTTTCATATTAGGTACAGTGGTGGTAGGCGACGAAATCGACATTCTATTATACATTATTTTTCAAGATCAACCGTATCAATGTCTAATATATAAAATTCTCGTGCCAATTTTTGTTACTAAACTCTTCCGAAACAGCACGATCTGAAAGTAGGGAGGTCGTAAGCTGTTTTTTTTTAATATACCCCTAATGGCAAAACAACGTTTGCCGGGTCAGATACTTAAATTTATAAATGTATGGCGATGCTATTTCCGTTCAATAAGTTGATCACGTAGGTAATGTGATTTTTTTAATGATGATTATGATTTTAATTTTAGTTAAGTAAAAAACACAATGCTTTTGCGTGGCTTTTGCCAATAGTTGAACTTGATGACACTTAAGAATCCGTTCAACACCTTACCTAACATCTTTAAGCTTAAAAAATACGCATTTAATTTCAGTAACACAAACAGAAAGACTATCGAAGATTAAACAGGAAACTAAAATAATTACTAAAACAACGGCTTCAACTCACTCTCATTTGGTCAGGATCGCCCGACCAGTTTCGGACCCATCAGGGGTCCTTCTTCAGGGGCATAGTGCACGCGCGGGACGCCCGAGCTATGCTGAGCTCGGGCGATCCTGACCAAATGAGAGTGAGTTGAAGCCGTTGTTTTAGTAATTATTATGTCTACTCACGGAAGTCTTAATTCTAATATAGGAAACTAAAATCTTCCTTATTCGTAGTCAAATAAAAACACAAATCATCATATAGCATTTTACGCTAACATAGTTGGGCAGAACAGATATATATGTCTTCCAACTAATGTTCCCATGCTCGCATCGCAGACTCCCGAAATGAGAAATACGCTGATGCATTCCCCGAAACCGCGGATGCGAAATTTTTGAATAACTACTTCAAAACTACTCTATAACGCTTCTTACTCTATATAAATACATACAAATCAATCCTGTTCATTTTACGTAAAATTTGGGTAGGCTAATGACCAAACGTAACCTCAGACAAGTCTGTATGCAAAGTGAAGGCAAATCACAAAATCACAAATGATAACTGAGTCTTAGTACTCCGACGTCTCGCCACAATCAAAGTTATCCTAAAGAGTTGCGAATTTTCAATGCTGCAGGGCCATTTCAGCCGAGACAAAGTCATCAAACGAAATTAGTTTTGAGCGAACAAAGAAATTCTGGTTTCCAGAAACGTGTGTGGTACTTAAACTCGTAGAGCGAAAATTATATAAAAATAATATCCATTGAAATCCTAGTGCCTCGTCAAATATAAGTAAACGTAATACTACATTTTGCTCTCTACTTTCATTATTTTATTGAAAGATCAAACTGACAATGCATATTAACAGTAGAATATTTTAAAGGAAGTAATAATTAATTATTTATCGTTGTCGCAAGAGGCGTTGGTTTTCCTTGCAATATCTCATAGCCAATGACTTCGCGGTCTCAAACCACTATAGATAGTTAACGCAATATACTATCGCTACCCGCAGTATATTATTGATGGAGAGATGCGGTGATGGAGAGCGCAATTGGGGATATTTTCCCCCTTTATTGTGCAGCAGCAGGGAGATATTGCGTTTACGAGGTAAGTATTGCGTTAAAGCGTCAGTAGCATCTTTAGTGGAAAAGCAGCTCATAGTCATGGCAGAGTGGTTAAGTATACTGTTACAAATATGTTAATCATTTCTATTATATTCGTCCTACAAGCGCAAGGACCCGCCAAATCGACTCCAGCTATCATTAATTCACACAATGATATTTCGTTCATTCGCCTCTACTCCCGAATTCACGATCCGTAAAGCCGATTCGTATATCATTTTATGCTTCATCATTAGTGAGCCAATTTGTTATACCCAATAATAATATTATAAGTGCGATACTTTTGGTATATTTTCATCTCGATTCCAATATCAGGGTTCGTAAAAGATACAATTATGCTAAAAATGGATGGAGTTCTACATTTTAAGTTACTCCCCGTAACTAGATTGTAAGGCGAAACCGAATCAAAATTCGAATCGGATATCAAACAACTAGTACTAGCCTCCCAGATATCCTTATCGAAGAGGACTATGGTTTACAAGGAAATGCAGTCGTAAGAGACACGTCATATAGTTACAGACAATAGTGTCTGTAACTATATGATCAATATAGATCTTTTACCCCTCATTTGCACCTTGTTATCGTATCTGTGAAACCAATATTATAAAGGCAAAAGTTTGTAAGACTCGACCGATTGTTATGAAACTTTCTGTGCATGTTCGGTAGGTCTGGGAGTAGGTCGTAAGCTATTTTTTTTTATATCTCTAATGGCAAAACAACGTTTGCTGGATCAGCTAGTTTTTCTATAAAAATCTGTAGCTATAAGGATTTATTTAAAATTGCTTGGGAATGAGAGTGTTAAGACCGTTCATGCAAAATGAAGCTGGAATATGAGACGACCCTCGGGACGACGGGTTTGGCTAAATACCGATATCATAGCGAGCGAAGCCGTGGACAAATCCTATGTATTCCTTGTAATTTAAAATTAGTAATCCTTCTAATTTAATTATTTAATTAAGTAGGTACAATACCGAAATACACTCGCCTTTACAAAGATTCCCTGATGAAGCTTATCTCGATCGCGCCAAGCAAATATTACGGCTTTGTTGTATTTTCAATTTTCATTATTTCAAACGTTAATGATAATAAAGATATTTACTTAAAGGTACTTTTAGGTAAATCTATTTGTGGCACAAAGCTACAAAAGGGAAATGGAAAGAATACGCCCGAGAATTCTATACCTTTTACTTTTAGATGTCGAATCCAGATGAAGTTAGATCGTACTCAAGATATCAAATTCCTTAATGTCGATAAAATCGTACGTGATGAAACGTCTTAGAAGTGGGTAGAATGGCGTACCATGGGCGTTCTACGGTTTTTTCTTATTTCAAACTAGTTGACCCGATATAATGGGTTTCATCCTACTATTATTTTTTTTGTTTTAAAAATTATCGACCCTGGTCTAATAGTTGTTGACATGCTATCTTTAAACCAGAGTTACTCAGCCATACAAAAAATATCTAAATCGATCAAGTAATTTTAAAGTTATAGCAAGACACATGGCAATTGATTTTATTGTACAGAGATTGTTTTTAAGGTTTCTCTAATAATTATTTTTTCCATACCAAATATTGTAAACATTTTTTTTCTTTGTACCTATCGATAGCAAGGAATTCCCGTGGGATCTCTTGAAACACGAAAAAGCCACGAACAATATACCTGTAAAAGAATTCCCTTTCCGCATCCGCAGACGTTAAATGAAAGACAAAAATTATCACGGAAAAGAGATTGGAACGCTGGCCAATTTTAAAACAAAGCTTAAAGTATGAAATAATACAACGCCTATTCCAGAACAATTTGTATAAAAGTCACATAAAACTAAGTAAATATAGAGGCAAGACTGCATTGAATTTTCACTGCGAAATTGGCAAGAGGATGAGTGCAAAAATTAATCTTACAGAGAGATACAAAACACACGAAAAAAAGGCGGACCGTATCTCGCTTAGAAAATATTCAAGCACTGCAACGTCGCGGTAGTGTATTAGTGAATTTAAGTAGTCCAACGTCTTTAAAAATATTTTTTATATTCGAGTTAAATATATAACAAGCGATTAAATTATTTTTGTACCTACTAAACGCGATTTTTCTTTTACGAGCATTTAATGAAACATACATACAGTGTATCTGGTAGTTAGTCACCGTAACCGAAATCAAATTTTTACTACACGCGAGCCGATCGCTCATTTATAGCAGAACCTTTTTTTACGGCAATTAATTTTTAGATCAATTTCTGCATATACAACACACAATGATGTACAAAAGCACGCGAATTTCACAGAAACTCGTTATCTATGTCGCAGTTATCGCATGACACCGAAAATTGAAATTCGTCACGATTGGATAAACTTTTCTCGTTAGAAAGTTCTCCCAAAAATTTCTCCGAATTCTCCATTTTCTATTTTTTATCGAAGAGTACAATTAATGTAATTATAATTTTTGTTTTAATGTGTCGGTAGTAATAACATCCAAAAACGCTCAGAAAAGGTTTTTGATTACTGGCATCGCTTTTTAGTAGTTACGTGAAACGTCGTTTTTCTGTTATATTCCCATCCCCATCTCACAACCCGGGTTTCTTTAAAGAATGATTTGAATAGGCATCTTCGAGGTAAGCGCTCCGTCTTCGACCACATCGTCACTTTCCATCAGGTGAGATTGTGGTCAAGCGTAAGCCTATATTGAATATAATAAAATCTGAAGCAACGCTGCCTGTCGCACCCACCAACCTATTTGTAAAACTGAGAAGGACAAAAATTAAATCAGTGTAGGTATCACCATAAGATAGCTCTTTTTTATAGTAACAACTTATGTGGATGATCCGTCCGCGTTTTATCTTGGTGCGTGCGCAGATAGTAGTCGGCTGCAAAGGCAGTGTTGGCTGCGGGCGACGACCTATTCATCCAGAGCAAACAATACCGAACAAAATACCGTTAAAACTGAAGCACTTGCAGCGCTTACTTCGAAACGTTCGAGCGCGCACTTCGTTGAATTAAACTGAAGAACTATTTCTGTTGTAAGCGAATTCCTCATATTAAAAAAGCTTGTCTTACTCACTTCAATATTAATCAGTGGAAACTTAATAGTAAGAGTTCCGAGGATCTTGCTACAGTACTACAAATCTACTGTAGTTTAATCTTGGCAAACGTGGCAAAGTGTCACCAAACTTACCGCTAACTTATTATTTAACTAACCGCTAACGTTTGATTTTTAATTATTACTATACAATTCCTGCCAAGAATACTGGCAGGATTTTTGCACTAAGCATCTAAATTGGTTTATGAAAATGAGCTAGCCTTCTTGTCACTAGATGAGGCTTTTAATTTAACAGTGCTCAAATTGATCTCGAAGGAGTTCTCTGGCACCATAAGTCATGACCCCTGGGGCTTGTTCCACCAACACTTAAAGTAATATTATTGTAATATTGTTTTAAAATTTCCATACTGACATTGTATGGAAATGTCAAAACAATATTACAATAATATTACTCGCGTTGGTGGTAGGCCCCCTGGTCTCTCTAATAAACAGGCATAAGCTGTGGCTACCATATAATATTATACGGTACAATTGATGGCAGGACACGTATTGTGAGGAGGCTCTCACTCTGGAGCCCAGACCACCAGGTGCCAGCGATGGATTCAGTTTTTTAAATATTTTGAAACATTATTAAAAATACTACGTCTTGATTGTAAAAAAATAAACAAAATATTAAGGGGATTTATTGAATTTTTTTTTTGTCTTTCTCACTCTCGCGGAGATTAGGTAGGTACGACATGCAGCGTCGCGGAAGAATATAACAGAAAAACGACCTTTTTACCTAATTACTCAAAAACTAAGCTGGTTATCAAAAATCTGTTTCTTAGGGTTTTTATATATTATTATTACCGACACTTTAAAAAAAATTACAATTACATTCAATGTAGTGTCCGATAAAAACTAGAAAAACTGAGATTTTGGAGCAACTTTTGGGAGAACTTTCTATCGAGAAAATTTTATCCAATCGTGTTTCTGCTTCTTAGCGATTTTAGATTAAAGAACCAAAATACATGACGTGTAAATTTGAAAGTAATTGTCTTTATAGTTTTTGGATAAAACTTCATTCAAAATCGCTTAAATACGGCTTCTACACCGTTAACCTATAATATTGTCTTTTAGTGATTGAGCATCCGAAAAGAGCTGTAAAAAAAGCGCTTTATGAGCTAAAAGATGCAGTCGTCATTCAGGGGCGACGGCGCCGTCCTGTCGCGTCGCGTCGCGGTGCGGCGTGGGTTCTCTCGCTCGTCTGGATGATCTCAATTCGACACTGCACCCCTGTTACGCTCATACATTACCCGACTGCAAAGGGAGAGTAGATCGGCAAAAGAAAATGACATATTTGCCGTAGCAAGTAGCAAATATGGCGTAAGTAGACTGACACACAGTATATCTTCAATGTACAGAATTCGACTCTTTTCAGTTTTATTATAAGTAAGTTATTGACGAAAAAATACCGTTGCCCTTATCCCCAAGTTTACCAATCAAAAAATCTAGAATAATAACGTTTTACTTTTTTTAGGTATAGTATGGAACCCTCTGTGCCCGAGTTTGACTCGCTTGGCCAGTTGGTAAATATTATTTTAACAAATCTATCTACAAAAAGCAGTTTTCTATCTAATATATACCTAGGTATATTTTTAGTTTTTATTTTAGATAAGTATGTAGTTTTTAATTTAGATATAGTTTAATTTTATACCTAGTTTTAATTTTTAATTTAAGCTTATTTTTTAATCATTATGTAATGCTATTGTATTTTTAATTTAATAAATCAGATCATTACCTAGGTCTGATCCAATGAGAGCCTAGGTATACGAGTAAGAAGTTATGATTTATCAATTTTATAGAAAGTTGGGTTTTGGCTTCTTCAAGCAAATGCGTTTTCAAGTGTACATACATAATATATAGGTATTTGCCTATTTCGTTGGCGCAATAGTTTAATCAATATGAGGTGAAGAGTCATCAGATTTGTGCAGAGCATTTCATACAGCGTTTTCATTTTAATTAATAATTAAAATAAAGGATCGTTTGAATGACTTTTCGAGATGGTGATAAGTGATAACTGAAAGAGAATACCCGGCTGAGTCTTTTGCAGACTCTTAGTAGCTTTAAAAGCCTCGAAGAAGCATTTGTTTTGTTTTAGTGTTTTTTTAGAAACAGACACCGAAGAGAAAACGAAGCAGCTTTTAAGTCTACAAACATTTGTCACCATTATCTCATAATAATTTATAGTGCAAAATATACATTTTTTAGAAATTGAAAATTATAAAATTGTGGAAATAAAAAGCAAAAATATAGAAATGAAATGTTTTATTATACCCCACTGTATCTAATAATTCAATTACTTGTCCATTTCCTAGTTCAATAACTACGAACGATATATTATGTATTCGTAAAAATAAAATGGAAAGAGATAAATTGACGCAATATTTTCCACGCTATAATATTACAAAGAGGTATAAAGTCACTTACAGAAACCCGTATCGCCGTCCCATACTTCGGAACTTTGCTATACTCGTATGTATTTAAAGTTCTTGACTTGTTTTATTTTAGTTCTTCAAGGCGGACATCTTAGTTTCCACCATTGCAATGAATAGCCAAAGTTTGCGTTGAAAGCAAGTGATCAGAGTAAGTGACGTCGTACTATGACCGGGCAAACGTTGTTTTGCCTTATATGGGTATGAATAATAAATAGCTTACGACCTATTCCCAAACAATAAAAGATTTCATAAAATTTCGTTTCGGAGGAGTTTGGTTACAAACGCTGTGACACGAGAATTTATATTACTAGCTGACCCGGCAAACGTTGTTTTGTCATTAGAGATATTTAAAAAAAATAGCTTACGACCGACTCTCAGGCCTACCAAACACACAGAAAATTTCGTAACAATCGGTCGAGCCGTTCCGGAAGAGTTTGGTAACAAACACGAGCCGTGAGACTTTTATATATTAGAAAAAATGGAAATAAAAGATAATTATGTCAGTGATTTTATCAATATCTATTGAGAGTAGATTCTTAGAGGCATTTTTATAAGAAAATAAATAAATAATGGGATCATGTTTTGTGTACAATAGGCAGGCATTTCAAAATGAACATACTATGTATATTAATTGGTACTGCGACAAATGCATTCGGCATAAGTTACTTTTTTATTTGGCGATAAAATAAGTAGGTACTATTAGATATTATGCCCGCGGCTCCAGTCACGCAGGAATAGGAACAAGAATGCCTAAACCAACCTACTTTAAAGGAAACAATGTTAAGTATATAGACATGGATAAGTAGGCTTAGATGTGTTAATCCAGGGTAGGTATAAGCTGTCAGCCAGACCAGTTTTGTAGTTACAACGTATTTGAATAATTAACATCCCAATACACACTTTTACATTTATCATATACAAATTGAATTACGAAACTTAAAATCTCGAAAATTATTAATTAATAATTTTCGAGAATGCGCTAGCATTCCCCGGAACACGCAGGACCTTATTGGCTCCTATTTAGTTTGTATCTAATACTATTGACATAAATTTTCATTATGCTATGTATGAAAAAGTCGTTTCCATTCCATTCCGCAGCGGTGTAAATTGGCCCTAAAGGTAATCGTCATTACATTATCGTCTTAATAGGTAGGTAACAATAATAGTATGATATGTCTAAAGAGAAAGCAAGTTCAAGCAATTCTACTTATAGTTTCAGTCACGAGGGGCCACATCTGTTTGAATTTGCTTTACTATGAAGTTTGTTAGTTCTCCCCTATTGTATTGTCAGATGTAAGGAAAAGTAGTAGTTTAAGAGCATTCAGGCCATATAGGTAGGTACTGAATATGATTCCTAAGCTACTTAGTAATTGGACCATACTCAGTATATGGCCCAATTACTAGAGGAGGCTTAGGAACAAGAAGCTTAGTGTCAAACATGTCGAATCCCGTACTCCCACCAACGTGGTCCGTCGTAGCAAGCGACGTGGATGCAAGTCCCACAATATTACCCCCCAATGTAAGGGTTATTTCATTAAATATTTAAAATACAGGTACAAGGCGGATTCGCATGAAGGGCTCCGTATCACTATCTATAAAAACGATAAGAAAATCATTTTCGTTGTATGGGAGCCTCCTCGACATCACAAATACATCATCATGTGTTAACTGTCTTAATTGATAGTTTTGTACCGTGGTCGCTTCAGGGAATACTGTCTGGTGACAGACGGACAGATGGAGAGCAAAGGCTATGGTTCGGCTTTTAGTCTTTAGGTACGGAGTCCTATAAATGGGTCAAACATGTAGATTGTAGAAAAATCATTTTTTCTCTTCAGATTTTTTAGAATAGATGAATCTGAATGAACTGGGTTTTTCCGCAAGGATTCTAGTTTTTATAAATCCTTTGGGGACCCGGGAATATGTGTTTAGTCAGAGTACATATAATTACTTGTATTCTCAGGTCAATCGCTGTACTTGTATAAAATTACAAATAATAAGATGTATAAAAGGAACAGAAACATGAGTAATGGAGACCTTAACAATTGTCATTTTCCGCAGAAATATTGCATTCACTTCCGCCCTTTCCATGTCAGTAATCTAAATTCTAATCCCTTCAAACAAAGGACATAAAGCGAGGGTAAACTGAATCGTTTTATTTTATAGCTGATATAAATCTCATAGCCCTTATTAAATTATTATGATTGCTTATATGAATTATACGAGTAATCCGGCGAGCGATGAAGAGAGTCATAGCCTTTACCTGATAAAATCAGAATCACCTTTTCCGTAGAACTGCTGCGCGACCAAATCGTGGGCTTCAAATCATTTGACTTCAATTTTTTTATAACTTTATTATGAAGTAGGATAAAAATACACACTACACTGAAAAAAAAATTAAATCGATCAAATAACAAAAATGTTATAAACATTTAAATATTTCTGATTGCACAGAGATAGCGACATTAAATTATGACGTCACACCTCACGAATGCCATAATATAGTCCGGTCAATTGAGACATTCGAAGTTACCTAAATTCCCACCAAGCTGAAAATCGGTAAGATTGTTTAAATGTAACTTGAATAAAGAAAACCAAAAATTATTTCTTCATTTCTTCATTTATTCGGTTACAATGTCCATTATTTGTAAGATGTCAACATAGTTATAAGTTACATGTCAATAATTTATAAATACAAACAACGGAACCCTGTAAGGGCGCTGTAACCAGAGAGGCGGACCTATTGTGGCGAATATATTAGTTAGCTAGTTCCATTTTTGGTTCAAAAATTCGTTAATATGATAAAACGCATTTTTTTGCAGGAATTCTTTTAAATTGTTTATGAATTTATTTGTATTTTGCTCTGCTTTTAATTTTTCTGGGAGCCCATTATAGACTTTAGTACACATGGGGTTTGGACCGGTACTGTGAATAGTTAAATTTGATTTAGGCTGAACTAAATTATATTTTCGCTCACGTCGTAATTTATCTGATCGTGGCATATTTCCGTTACAAGATTTCTTGCCAATCTGACTTAGTTGCAGTACAGAAAAAAGTTTCGACCTGTTATAAGAAGCTTTTGCCCGGGTGTTAAATCCTTAGATAATGATTTAATTTATACTTTATCGTTGGTTAAATCTAAAGACGGTGTTTAACAATAAATTAAAGATATAGAAAACTAATAATCTACATACAGATGATTTATTATTAGGTGTGTATGTAATTAGCAGAATTTTCCAAAGTTTTCCTTGTATACATGGTAGGTATTTGTGTTTACGTAACTTGTAATCGGAGATCTACCTAGAGGCGATCGTCTCTAGATATTGCTATTTGAACATGTGCCGCTTGAAGGCAAAAATAAGAAATGAGGGAGCTGTAATTGTAGACCCGTTTACGTTACTAGATTTTGTGTTAAATGTGTGATATTACAGTCATTCAAGTATACAGGGTGTCCCACGGCGATGACACATGGAGGAGAACTACTTTAAATATTGTACATAGAGAAAAAATATTCCCTATGATGAAGCTTTTCGATCGGTTTGATAAAACTGCTCGTAGCTTTTTTCTTGGATAGCGTGTTCGACTCCCGGTTCAACCAGATTTTTTTTTAAATCCTATAAATGCAGTTAAAATTGTTTTCAAAATTGAAATGAAGTCTTCTTTCGGTGAAATGCTCTATCTTCAATATTTAAGGTACTTCCCTTCCATGTGGCATTGCCGTGTGACGCCCTGTATATTAGTACATAGATAATTGAGATAGTTTTTCAATGGTCAAAACCTGAAATGCGGTTATACCACAGTATATGTAGTAGTATCTCACCTCGTTGATTAGGTAAGTACTAATAGAAAGAAAGAAAGTATTTATTTCGTAGTATGCCACACACCACACAACGTACACACTTATGTACTAGAACGATTCCTGAAGCTTCCCCCACCTAGACAATTGAAACCAATAATATTACCCAAGGGACGGAAGCACCAGACAGCGCTTGTCGTGTGTATACATGTACCCAGAAATAGGCCTCAACTCAGCATGGTGCTGAGCAATAGCTAATAAGTATTTTCTCAGAAACCTTTGTATCTAAGTGTTGAGGTTAGAAAGTCCAGTTAATCCTATTATCAGTATAAATATGAAATCGATTTTCATATTTATAATAATAATGTTTGCATGTTTATAACTCAATGAAGCCGCAACTACCTACTGCCGATTTGGCTGAAATTTAGATAGAGATAAATTAACCCTAGATTGACATATAGATTTTTTTCTCCGGAAAATCGATGGTTATAATTGGATTTGTCAAAAACCCAAATGTATGATAGTAATCTATAGCTATTAGTAGATTTTATAGAAAACTTCCATGGAAGTTGATAAATTTTGGGAAAAGGAACGAAAAAGAGAAATCCAGGATTTCCTATGGAATTTTGAAAAACCTAAATTAGAGTCGCGAAAGCAAAGCCTTGTAGTTCATAAGACCTAAATATATAATCTTCTGTTATTTTAGACCAGTTTTCCAGCCAATTTGATGGCGTACCCATTTCATCTAATTACAGTATCGTTGAAAGTAATTTTACTGAAATCGTACAAAAACCTTCATCACGACCCCTTAGGCTCACACACAAAAACATGGTATACCTTACAAAAGCTTCTAGTTACTATTACATACGCATCTTAACAACATGATATTATCCAAAAATATTTAGCTCATGAATTTTCTGTTATTATAATATTTACAATAATAATAAAATAGATACAATTAGTGCCCCTTTCACAACAGAGTTCTAATAAATGAATAGGTTAATTGAAAAAAATAAAGGTGATTGTCAGCTCCGATACGCAACTGGAGTTTGCTCCTATAATTAATCGATTTGAAATAGTCACTTGATAAGAATTGATTTTCATATACTTATCTACATAGAAATCCCGCGAGCGATGACCTATTTATAAATTTATGCTTATCTATTCTATATGCCGCGGTACTAATTTATGAAAAAGACAATAAATCAAACTTAAAAAAAAATTGATATATGCATGTTATAACCTTAAACCATTCCAAACCAGTCATTATCAACTATCGTTTCTTCAAGCAAGATTGCAGCAAAAAGTTCGGTGATTGCATAATTAAGTATCTATGCTTACTATAAGTATACCTAATATTTTCAGTTATTGTCCGCAAAGAACCGCAGGCGTCAATAGGTAGGACAACATACTAACCCAATGATTGAGTTATAAATCACAAATCAAAAAAGGTCAGAAAAAATGCTAGCTTGTCGTCCGACGGCCACCTAGTCTCTAATATAATTACCGAGGACACACAGTCATATTTTGCTCCACAACTTCAAATTGGACATGGCGTCCATCCATCCTCAGCGCCATGGGAAATAAAGAGTGACTATTTTTTGACGCCGAGCATCTGTATATTTCCCCTACGAATAGTTATCCATTATTTCCACCGGCAGGTGTACCTAAATAAAAATGTATCCAAGTCACGGAGAATTCAAAAATACGAATATTTTTCCCCAAACAGCACAGCGACCACAGAGCAAGGAATAACTTTATACAGGATTATATAAAAAATACCAAAACGCTCTCGGCCTGTAGTTGTTTACATTAACACTAACAACTTTGGTTCTGCGACTTTTCAAAATTCAGTATTAATTTATATCATACAAAAAAATGTTATTTCTGTAAAGGGACATTACACTGTTGCGGTTTCGCGCCGCGAGCTCGCGCACCGGCCGCCGCGCCGATGTTACATTACAGAGTAGGAACGAGTAGAGTATCTCTGTAAAATATTGAGTATTGGATATTTCTCAAAATATCAAGTGAAAAGAAAAGTCGTAAAACAAAAGTTGTTAGTTTTAATGTAAAGAAATACAGGCCGAGAGCGTTTTGGTATTTTTTATATAACCCTGTATAGAGACACTCATGTCAAACACCAACTCAAAATATATTTATTTCGCATAGGCCTAACGTGCAGGTTCTTGTAAAATTGTCACATATATATGGTGCTAACTTTACTATAAGTCCACTTAAAGCTAAGTCACATATACATTTGTATAGGTATAGTGTATCACTATTTATATACCTCTTATGTAGCATATATTTTTTCATATTTTCTAAAGGGACTCAAGAAGATACAGGTCATCGCCATCTTTAAAAAAAACGAGAGATGTTACTAGAATTCAGATGCGATATTACAATAATGATTTACAAATAATTTCAATAAATTCGATATAGTCCAGTACATTTGGACGATAAGAATATTGTGCAGGTAATTTCATAACTAAATAAAGATTTTAAGTTATTTATGATGCGTAATTGTCAGAATAAACGGATTAATTTGTTGCTATTTTAAACTTGATTTTTATTTAATGAACCATGTTTCAATAGATCAGAGACTATTTATAGACATGCAGACGATTTTCCACGCAGACTAAGGAATCGAAATCAACGAGGAGAGATCGAGAGTATATTGTATGAAATACCAATGAAGCGCTATTGGTATCATGTGAACGGGAAATTTGGAATGCAGTACAATAAACGCAACACAACACAACATTGTACTGAAGTCAAAATGAACAAAAACCAATAGCACCCAGGTCCAAAATTACGAGGGAACAAGTCGGAACATTTATCTATGAAAGAAAACCATTCCAATTATATTGTATCTCTAATTAACGTGTATAGAAAACGCATTTTGTCAAGATGTTTCTACACAATGCGTTTTCTAAGAAAAATGTCTTGCTTTGACAACCCGACATTGCTCATATTATTTGCGCCATGATTCTTACTTAGCGAATTTGGGCCAAGCGGTATTATTATTAAAAATTCTGGCGAGACTTTTTAATGAATTACCTTGATATCTTATTGTTTTTAGGATCTAGCAGATTCCATATCTACATACTCGTAGAAAAGAAATAAACTGTTGTTATTAAGTCGTGATAAATTTATGAGAAAAATTAAATTCTCTTGAGTTAACATAATTAATAGCTGCATAAGTAATAACTCGGACAAGAAACTTAAATCAAAAAGAGTTTTTAGGGGGCTAACACTTATAGGATCATACTTTGTTGTCTGTCCGCCTCTTCTGACCATTTTCACAAGAAGCTTGAAGTTGATAATTACATTAATTTATCAATTACGACAAAAAAGGTTTAGCAAATTAGACAATTTTGGTCTCATTAGATTCTACGTGTCTACGGTCTAGGCTCGTTCTACGTGTTCTTTAATATTTTAGTTCACTAAAATTAAAAAAAAACACTCGAGCAAAGTTTTAGATCAAAAATATGGATATTTAGACTCCAATAACTTTTAACATAAGCAATATTTCATAAAAACTAAAACGTATGATCATAGTACTTTAATGTATTTGCAACATTTCTAAAAATTATGGAAATTTACGGGTAGGAAAACGTTATCGCTTTAAGTATGAAAGCTTACAGCTAGACTATACTCTTAAAAGGAATAAAAAATTTAAGCCTCTCAGTCAAAGCAATCAAAAGTTTCAGCCATTATGTCATTAATTTTGTAGCTCGCAAATTGACCCATCAAAACATAATATTTAAGTTACCTCCCGTCGACCTAGAGTCATAAAATATGGTATAAAATTACAAATTTTAAAAACCCCCGACACAAAAAATAAAATATAAAAAGTAACAAATAATATTTTAAACCTATTATAATAATTATTATCGTCACAATATATTATTAAGAACGTTCAGATATTTTTTAATTCAAGCGTCGTCGCATCGTCGGGGGACATATGGACACGTTAAACTTATGACACCCCTTTTGCGTCTCTCTAACGGTCCCCCGACGATGCGACGACGCTTGAATTCAAAAATATCTGAACGTTCTTAATAATATATTGTGACGATAATAATTATTATAATAGGTTTAAAATATTATTTGTTACTTTTTATATTTTATTTTTTGTGTCGGGGGTTTTTAAAATTTGTAATTTTACTTTTATTTTGTCCTTTTTAAAGTAGGTAATAAGGTATTAAATATAGGGAAGGTATTAATAGTGATAAGTAAGTAACTTAGTTAGTTACTGGATATAATATTAGTTTTCATTTAGTAGATTAAGTTTTACCTTCCTACTCGTAAGTTTAGGTTAAATATTAGGTAGGTATTTGTTTTTCGTATTAGTTTAAGCAATTTAGGTATGCCTATGGCAACGATAGGACATATGGAAGGTAGTCAGATCCCCTCATCAACTATTAAAGAGCTGATGATCATCAAACGGCAAATCAGGACATGCTTACCTTACCATATACTTTCAATATCATTGAAGTAACACAATACCAAATTTCGAATCGATAGGATATATGGAAGGTAGTCAGATCCCCTCATCAACTATAAAGAGCTGATCTTCTTCAAACGGCTGATCAGGTCATGATTACCTTACCATATACTTTCAATATCATTGAAATAACACGGTACCAAGTTTCGAAACGATAGGACATATGGAAGGTAGTCAGATCCCCTCATCAACTATTAAAGAGCTGATCTTCTTCAAACGGCTGATCAGGTCATGATTATCTTACCATACGCTTTTAATACCATTGAAATAACACGGTACCAAGTTTCGAAACGATAGGACATATGGAAGGTAGTCAGATCCTCTCATCAACTATTAAAGAGCTGATCTTCTTCAAACGGCTGATCAGGTCATGATTAGCTTACCATACGCTTTTAATACCATTGAAATAACACGGTACCAAGTTTCGAAACGATAGGACATATGGAAGGTAGTCAGATCCCCTCATCAACTATTAAAGAGCTGATGATCTTCAAACGGCAAATCAGGTCATGGTTACCTTACCATATACTTTCAATGTCATTGAAGCTACACGGTACCAAATTTGGAATCGATCGGACATAAAGAAGTTAGTCAGATCCCCTCATCAACTAGAAAATAGCTGATAATCTTCAAACAGCTGAACAGATTTTCATGAAACATGGCTAAGAACACTCGGGTTAAAATTATCTATGACACAAAATAAACTTCATGAAAATCGGTCCATCCGTTTAGGCGCTAGGCTACCACAGACAGATACACAGACACACAGATACACAGATACACAGATACACAGACACGTTAAACTTATAACACCCCTTTTGCGTCGGGGGTTAAAAAGCAAACTCTTTGAACTAGATAATTTTTAGTAATGCCACGCAAAAAAGTTATTTTTTTGTTTATCAAGAATGTAAGCTTCGACCCCTTTTCAGATCCATTTGTGAGATATTTTTTTAAGGTGGATTGGGTATATTTATGTTTTAAATATGTATATTAATATGATTTACACAAATTAGGCACGTAAACTAATATTTCTATTAAAAAAATTGCCCCTGGTGTCAAACCATGTATGGAAATACTATCAAAAAATCTATGGAGGAAATAACACGAGACACAATAACTGTTAGACTCCATAACAAATTAAAAATAACCATTGTTTATTTATTTGTGAAATCTTTACTATGCCGCCGTACTTTTCGTCGCCGTTTATAACTGTCTAAGTTTTATACGTAGAAACTAATTATTTCTTTTTACTTCATTATTGTCTTTAAATTTCAATATTGTAGTTTCACTTATATTTGCAATATCCAGGATATAATATGAGAATATTACACCGCATAACAATATTGGCATGCGTGATATTGCGGCGTTGCATACGTTCCATAAAAATTTAATTACCTTGTAATGTCAGCAGAAATATTAATATCTGCATCGCGCCACGTGCTTTGACATCTGCCATTGCAGCGCTGGAGTGGTTTTAATCTGCCCACACTCGTGTTTTATGCCGAATAATTACACACCACATAATATTAACTTTTACTCGTTTTTATTTTTAATATCCACAGACACTAAAAAGCTTTATGTTGTGAGTTATGACGCAACGCTACGAAATAAATTATTCTATTTCGTAGCACTTGTATCGTAGCAAACCCGTAGCTCACACTACGGCGTAGCGAACGGCTACGGAGCGGAGAGCTAAAATACGACTGACGATGTAGGCTACGTTCTACTTAAAAGTCACTAAGGCCGGCCGTACACTACAGCTGCATACTAGGGTAAGCAGGCAATTAATTTATTCATTAACCTGGCTTTTGCCATATTTTGTGAAGACTGTGAACTCTTAGTTTCTTAAAAATTTCTCCGTAACTGTGTATTAATACAGTTGTTAGATCCAATTCAGTTGATAACATCTCTAAACTTAATCTAAAAATAATGCATGGCATTTTTGGATCTTTCTTACAAGAAAATAAATAGAAAATAATATTAAATCAGTGACACTCGATCCTTAAACAGAATCGCCTCATCTGCCGATAAATTGTACATAATATCGTCAAATACATGAATCTCTTCACGCACGTTTTACTGTAAGTATATCGCAAAAATTGAATCATTACAATAAAAATACCTGTGTCATAAATTAGCCTCTAAACTGTGATGTGATAATTACGTAAACAGGAAAGAAATATCTTACCTTGATTCTCAAAAAGATTGCAAAAAAGCAGCGTATGATGGTACTAGTTCGTTAGTCACAAGTCACACCTCCTTTATATGGAAAGGTAGACAAATAGTGTACCTTGTTACATTTACGCAGAATGTTTTTCCCATGTGTGCGGCCTCCCTAAAAGTCATCCTAAATGGGAGCTAATGCAAACTTTTAAGTAAAAGAGTTTTCATTTAAAATACGACCAAAGTTTTTACTTTGGTATAATAAACTAAATATTTTCTATGTTTAAGGAAGACGTGGTAAAAGAGCAGAGGTATTTGTTTTTAAACAACATTTATCAAGGTATTAATGCCCCATGAAGTGGTCCTGTTTCATAGAATGGAGGGGCATGGAGCTTAGATCTTCCACACTAATCCAATAAGGGATCACGAGCTGATAAATAATTAAAGCTTCAACATCTAAACACTGAAAGAACTTAAATACATTGCGGTGTTAAAAAACGTTCTATTCCGGTTTGCAAATATTCACAACTGCTTCCTGCCCGCGACAACTTATTCATAAGTTTTATTTGTTCCGAAATAGTGCATTTCAATATAAGTGCGGAAAGTTTGTCATTTCTTTACGAGTCCCGGTTTGTTTACCCAAGCCTAAGGCGTGGGTTAAGGGACGAGTAGAAGTGACAATGCCGCACGTGCATTGAACGACGCTTTCTAATACATTTGCGAAAAAAAATATTGGTTTTTCTTGTTTGCATGCTCCGTGTTTGCGTGCCGTGCTCCGGCGGCGCGTTTTAGTGCGCCCGCTCCAGTGCCGCGCAGGAGGAAAACAAAAAGTACCAGTGCGGAAAAGAGTAACTTTCCGCACGCAAAACACACATGGAGATGTCTATTTTTCTAGAATTAAAAAAATATTTTTGACTTATGCAAAACTATTTTACACAAGTTCCACTGTTTTTCGATTGTTTCGTAATAATGGGCATACAAAAAATCCCAACGGATTTATGTTCCGGTTTATGAGAACACAACCTATACAATGTATACTGAAAAGTAATAGATGTCCCCATTAGATTATGGATTACTTGAAGGTAGGCAACACTAAAAAGCGAGGGTTCTAAAAAAGGTATATTGGGTTAAAGGACAAACTTATAACTTTGTAACTAGAATGCAAGTAGGATGCATATTGTTTATGTGTTTCTCCTCACTGTTACGGAGACATTGTTGGGTGCAGGCTGCAGCATTGCATAAGAATATATCACTGAATAACGACGTTTTATTTAATTGCTGAAAACAAAAAATACAGAAAATCCGTGGTGATTTCCCATAAATTTAAAACAATTGATATTATGCAGCAACTTTTGGGAAAACTTTCTGTCGAAATTTTTTTTCAATCGTGTTTCTGCCTCTGAACGAACTTAGAATAAAGGCCCAAAATACATGACGTTTTAACTGTCTTTATAGTTGACCGGCCGGTCACTAAAAATCGCTTAGCCCTTAAGGGCTCTATTTTGCTTTTTGATGTGCAGAATCCTATGAACTAATATTTTATTCACAAATTGCTAATGCTCAAACTAATATTTTATTCATAAAGAAAAACTACTTTCGTCGGAGTGGCTCCTCTAATGAATATAAGAAGTATGAATAATGCTACTAACAGTTGGTCCTTAGTTATCAATACATGAGTGGATTCATAAGAAGCTAGCAATATCCTTGATTAGTAACTCAACAAGAGGTCCTGATTGCGTTGTACCGGAGTTAACTAAAAATCTCTCTCCTCCGCCTATGAATATTTACGACTACTGGGTAGAAAATAATACTAAAATAATGATGTCCGCCAGATCAGTTCGGCCGGTCAATGTCTGACGAGATTTCCCTTATTATAATATAGCTTTCCCATATGAAAGTGAAAGTGTGCGCGCATACGCAAGGGCACTCTCTACTCCGCCTCTCTCACAATCCGATGAGATGACAGCTTTGACACGACCGGAGAGAGATCAAGCGTGCAGCTGACGGCTTAGCGTGCTCTTCGAATTCTCTGATTTCCCGATAGAAAACCTACATTCTACATTTTACTGACCTAGGGATTAAACCCTCAACTAGACCAACGAGGTAGTGTAAAAGAATGAGAAGAGAGGAATGAGTTATAAAAGTATGAAAAGAATGAGAAATGAGTAGAGCCTTAGTGGTTATAACTACGGTATTGGTTTTGGTGGTCTGGGATTCGGGCCCCAGACTCGTTTCCTAGTTTTTGAGTGGGTACATGTTGCGTTTGTGACATAGAGATACGACGGTGACGGAAAACATCATGATTTATAAGGAACCTTGTACATATGAAAGTCCATAATTTGCTCCTAGGGTTCCATACCAAAATGTTTAAATTGAACCCTTACATACAGATTTCGTCTCATCTGTACTAACTTATCAAACGTCGATTCAATTTGAAACGTCTCATTATAAATGAGTGACGTTACATAAATGAAAGTGAACGTAGTCTTACTACAACTTAATTGACTTGAACAAACAAACTAGAAACAAACTTGAATGAATTTAGATAGAAGCTCTTTGACACAATCAAGTAGTATGGTTCTATCGCACAAGACAAGTTTTGTTTATTAAAGTAATATGGAAATGGTTTAAACTCAATAAAAGTAACATCTAATGTAATTAATACTCATATCAGATCAAATTAATATTATGACTAGGTACCCAAAAAGAAATGTATTGATTTTTATAAGCGGGAAGATTTTGAATGGTTGCGTATAAGTAAAGACCTAGTTGTTCAGGATTAATTCATAATCATAACAATTTATTATAAATAAAAAAGAGAATCCTTTGATATTCATTAACGTAAGTAGGCCATCCGTAATCCGTTTCTCTTGTTCATTTCCCTTGCTATTATGTACAGGATGGACCGTTTTATCAGATAAAAGGGTAAGGAATCGATGAAGGTCGGAGATAGTCCTGCCCCACTTTCACTCGCATCTCAACGAGCTTGCTACATCATGTGCCCCTATTCACCTACTGACAAGCACCTTTCACGCGACTACCTGAATACATGATATTTTGAGCGCAAAACGTAAAGTAAGAAATATTTCCTCACTCTGATAGAGTACCCTTATCAGTCCAGGCCATACTCAAAAGAAACAGGTTATGATTTGGCACAGTTTGTTTGTTCATCTATTCTATGTGTGGGCGTAATCATGGACTAGTCACAGAGAACATGTGCTTATTGGATTAAACTGTTCGCTAACCCGTATACGTAAGTCGTAACATACTAGTAGCAATGACAAAGCTCATAAGAGACGACTTGCTCTGTAAATTTTAAATTAGCAACACGTTAACACGTCTTGTCATCTCATGGATGATGACTGTTGATAAATGCACGCCGAAGGGTCGCGAAACAGGACGATGCTAGCCACACGAAGCTCTTGGAATTCTCGCAGATATTTTGTCCATCAAGCGGAGGTTCTGTCAACACTGCATTTATACCAATTACCAGTTCGTGGTCGCATTTCCAGCACCTTTTGGTCTTCAACGTCAATTGTTCAGACGAGCTTTATAGACTGTTTATTGCTACATGGTCTGTCCATCTAGTGGAGATTCTGCCAACACTGCACTTCCGGTACGTAATCGCTATTCCAGCACTTTTTGGTCTTCAACGTCAACTGGTCACACGAGCTGTATGGGCTGTTTATTGCCATGTGGTCTGTTCATCTGGTGGAGATTCTGCCAACACTGCACTTTCCGGTGCGTAATCGCTATTCCAGCACCTTTTGGTCTTCGACATCAATTGGTCACGCGAGCTTTATAGGCTATTTATTGCCATGAGTGGTCTGCCCAGCTGGTGGAAATTCTTCCAACCTTGCACTTTCCGGTGCGATATCTTCTCCAGCACCTTTTGGTCTTCAAAATTTATTGGTCTCACATAGGTTTGAGCGCTGCTAATTGCCACTTTAATTTCGCAACGCTTTTTATACTAGTTACTCTGGTTCTTCTACGAATCTCTTCAATTCTAATCTGACCGCAACATACTCCGAGCATTGGCTATATGTCATCATAAAAGTATGAACTATCTATATGAATGTAAATCGCAGCACTTTTATAAACTCATAGGTGTGAAATACAGAGTTCCGGAACGTTATCCCGCCGAGGCAGTCGAACAATGCCGAGAGGAATTTCATTAAATTCTACGCTCACTTATTGATATGGAGGCCAGACGTTCTGGGCCGGGTCGCACTTTATTAAGACATCATATAAATGTTGGGTGGGATGTAGGGGTACGTGACAATACGCCATATTGCATTGCTAGACATTAATCGAAGAGACCGGGAGTCGGGACCAAAACAGAAAACGGTGCGTGTAATGAAATGTTTGCAATGAAAATTTAAAACCGGAGAGAAGTTCTCTCTTATATTTTCTAAGAACAACAAAACTAAAAGTTATATGAATATTTTATAGTCGAGTCTCTATGTAAAAACAAGCACATTATATTCTATTACATTTTTCCGTAGCAAATTGATATAAGCACTTACATAGGAATAATAAAAATGTGGGGAATATATTTTATTAAAAATTATTGATTTGGGCTATGTAGATACTTTTTTTCTTAAATATTTTTTCCCATGTTAGTGTTGACTAAAATACGTAGTGATCGAAATGAATGCTCAATCACATAGGCATTTTAAATATAACTAACATAGTGGAGTCGCAGTCATTTTTGCTATAAATCCAGATAAAATCTATTCATGCTATGGAACCAATCAAAAATATCCCAAAATTGATTCATAAACTTTTATAAATTGGTGCAAGTACCTAAATATAAGTACCTAGTTACTATAAAAGTAATAGGTTTATCGAGTTCCTATAAATAATAATCATTGAATACGTATTGACGTGATAACGTTTAATAAATTGATGAACACCAGCAACGCACATGAAAAATAGTAACGTTCCACCTGAGCCTGTGCGTGCAAGCGAGAGCGCGCAACAAGCGACAGAGAGGCACGATACAACAAACGATAGAGAGGCCAATTATGACGTTGTCACGTAAATCTATCGTCCGTAAACCGACTTTACAGACAACCTATATTTTTTTACACTGTAGAAATTAGTACTACTTTATTGCGATCTCATCTGATGGTAAGTGATGATGCAGTCAAAGATGTTTATCGTACTGGATCGTTATGGAAGGGATAAGTAAACTCTCCCCTAACGATTTCTACACAGCGTCGTGCCGGAACGCTATATGGCGTCGTAGAGTGCGTTTCTGCTGGTAGGGTTTTATAACTAGCTACGGCCGATGCCTCCTACTAGCGTTGGGCATTTAAACGAAAGCGTAAATTTTAAGTCGTTTTTTTAAATAAACACAACAACGCGTTACTTAGAAAAAGTCCACTTATTATTCGATTGCTTTTTTAAATTGATTGATTTTTATTTGCTACGAATCTGATCTTTTTTAATGAGCAGTAAGGTTGGTTTTATTTTGCAACATTTTCAACCAAACAACGAAATTTAACTTACTTTAATTAATAACAGCTTAAATTCTAAAGGAGTGAGTACGAATCTGATCTTTATTGATGAGCAGTAAGGTTGGATTCATTTTGCAAGATTATTAAACGAAATAACGAAAATGTCACTTTAATTAATAACAGCTTCAATTCTAAAGGAGTGAGTACGAATCTGATCTTTATTGATGAGTAGTAAGGTTGGATTCATTTTGCAAGATTATTAAATGAAATAACGAAAATGTCTTTACGTTTTTTAACTTGTTAATTTCTTTCCGTTGACAGTTGCGTTTTTTCCGCGTTGGCGAAAACATTGCCTAAACTGTTAAATTATTAGGTTGAGCAATCAACGAAAAACTAAAAATAAGCAAATAAGCAAATAAGCAGTAATTAAAAGTGACTTTTGAAAAACAGTAAAATGAAAAAGTCTGCTTATTGTTTTAAGCCGTTTTGCCCACCTCTACCTCCTACCAGTCCTGCGGGGCTAGACAAAGTCACAGTCGCTAGTCGATAAAAATGTATGGGAAAAAACAAATGACTGTAGAAAAACCACGATAATAATTACTAAACACGCTGTGTTTGATACTGTCGGCTGTCAATTGTCAAGCGAAGTACGCTAAAGTTATCTACAAGGTCCGCGAGAACGCCAGGGAGCGTTCAAGTTGTCGTAGTTAATTATCAAAAACAGGTCTGCGGGGCTAGACAAAGTCACAGTCGTTTAGCGTTCACGACAGTAGATAAAAATGTATGGACAAACCACGTGACGAATGAAAACAAATGAAACCAGAATCTACTTTATGCTTAGCGTTGTGTCTTTCAAAACATGGAAAGTACAACCAATGTTACAAGTAACTTGGAAACAATAATCACCAAATAATTAATACAAAGTGACTCGTCAATAGTCAAAGAGACTTTAATGATGTTATTGGCCGATCCATAGTAATTGAACAATTACGTATGTAAACACCTATTATATCTATGATATGAAATATAAAACACAATTGTACTCCAAACTATGTAAGTCTAACTATATTTTAATGAAACATAATGACAACATAAAAATATAAGTAAGTCATTACCACAATAATTAAACAACAATAATTATATATTATACAAATTAATACTTAGCTTTTACACTGCCCCAACAGCTCTGTCCGGCACTACGGTCGGAATAGAAAAAGTCCCCAGATTGCCGATTTGGCGGCTTTTATACTATTAAGCAAACAAGTGGGAGATCCCCTCCTTTTGTTCAACCACCGAGCACCGACACTAGTCAAATTGCCAACATTCTCATCCACCAACAGAGAATGATACTAATTATCATTCTCTGACAATACAATTCACCCACAATCACATGATTATTAATGTTACTTTTGTAATTGAATATTAAATGACTCAAAGAACAGAAATACACAGACTTATAGAGGTAGAATGATACTGGTAATAAACAATTGGTACAATGACCTCCCCAACTTCTATAAACGTAATGTAACTACCATTAAGTTGTATTTTAATTTATATTACACTAACTGTTAATGTTATTTTTCATGTATTTAAATATTAAATTAATAACATAATTAAATCATGTAACTGTTACAAACAATCAGTATATTGACTTTCTTAACTTTTATAAAGTCAATTACAATGATATTTATAATATAGTTATTTGTTATCAGTGACATAATTATTACTATTATTTGTTAAATATAAACACAGTACAAATATAAGGAATAAGTGAACTAGAAAGATGATTATATAATTGAATTATTAGTAAACAAACACACAATGATTAATGTTACTCTTGAAACATAAACACAGTAAACCACACAGGATTGCTGAACTACAATTCATGATTGTTACAAACAATTTGTTTAGTAACTTTCTTAATTTTAATTAACATATTTGCAAGGGAACATACACACTTCCGGATTCTTTCCTTTTATGCAAATAATCCTCTATATTTTCGACAAGAAGTCACATTTTAACCAATAATATATCACGGCCAGACTGACCTATACTTCGCTCTCGAAGTATCAAAATAATTTCGCGTCCTATTTTTTCGCGAACCGTCGAGACTTATCTTTTCACGATGCCAATAATTTCGCGTACTATTTTTTCGCGAACTGTCGAGACTAATTTTTTCACGACACCAATTATTTTGCAAACTGTCGAGACTAATCTTTTCACGACACCAATTATTTTGCAAACTGTCGAGACTTATCTTTTCACGACACCAATTATTTTGCGAACTGTCGAGACTAATCTTTTCACGACACCAATTATTTCGCAAACTGTCGAGACTAAACTTTTCACGACACCAATTATTTTATTTCAGACCTCCGGCCTTAAATACAAGCACCTATCACCCGCTGCATGATGCATTTCGGTGAAGTATCAGGGCGGGGTCAGCAGCGTAATCAATTTTTTTTTTGTGACTCCTGATCATTCATACCAGCACCGAAGTACAGAACTCTATTATGTATGGCAAACCCATCATCTATAACACTTCCATCAAACTCATCCATCATCATTATCAAATCTATATTATGTGTATGTTCCTTGCTCAAAAAAAAAAAGAAATCTTCAGAATATTTAGCTTAATTATACATTAATCAACATTACAATGATCAAATAAAGTAATATATCACGGTCGATCCGTCAACGATATTATATTCCCTGCTCCACTAAGCCAAAAAAAAAAATCCACTCCAGACAGCTCCAGATCATAATGCCAATTTTTTTTTTTTACTAGTCAACAGTAAATGTCAAAGTTACAGTTAGAATCCATACCAACCAGTGAAAATTACACACCATTCATTAGTGGTAAACACAACGTAATTCAATCACTGGAGGTATTTCGATTACCGTCAAATTATGCCAAAGTTAACAGTAACAGTCATTTTAAATAGCAATTTTAAACAACACATTGTGATCAAATATTGTTTTATAAATATTGTCACTGCCACACAATCTTTGAATTTTATTCCGTAATGTTGATTATTGTAATATATAATACCACGTTACATTTTTTTTCGTTCCTTTATACAATATATTTCAAAATAAATGTTCATCAAAAGAATATGTTTGTTATTATGACCAATGAACATAAATTTTTATAGATTAATATCCTCGTCCTAAATAATAAATCAAAGCATCCCAAAGACAACACTAGTCTGTACAAAATTTTATTGTTTGTCCAGATAGTTGTTGTATATCTTATTTCCCAAATTTAGTCCAAACCAAAAATATATTATGATGCTATTAAACAGTACTGTTTTTGATTTGTTTTAGACTTCACAGTCTAAAACATTTCAAACCAGCATCAAAATAACAGCAATCGCTCGGCCAGTCTGACAAACAATTTTAAATCGCAAAAGTTTCTTTTCAAATTTTAAGAACCAATACTTTCCTAATCTTAATATTGATACGTTGGACTATTTAAATACTTCACAAATAAGGATAAAATTGAATAATTTCAATGAAATATATTATACCTATATTATATTTATTTTTTGTATGTTGGAAGTCAGAACAAGATTTACTAGTAAAGTCAGTCTTATGTCAATGGTAAAGGACAATAATATGTTAGAGGTCAAACTGCTACAGAAAGTGCACCATACATCCGACCTTTTATTTTGCGTAACCCAGTAATTTTTTAATGAAGAAATAAATTAAAATTTTGCTTTGTATTTTCCAATTAGTGGTACCATTATTTCAATGATTTGGTAAGAAGTTATTTTATTTTAAAGAACATAATATTATGAAACTTTAACGGCGTAGGAGCCGCATTTAAGCGATTTTGAATGAAGTTTTATTTAAAAATTATAAAGACAATTATTTCAAATTAAAACATGTATTTTGGGTCTTAAATCTAAAATCACTTAAAAGCAGAAACACGATTAGATAAAATTTTCTCGATAGAAAGTTCTCCCAAAAGTTGCTCCAAAATCTCAGTTTTTCTAATTTTTATTGGAATCTACAATGTAATTGTAATTTTTGTTTTAATGTGTCGGTTATAATAATATTCAAAAACGCTTCGAAACAGATTTTTGATAAATGGCTTAGTTCTTAGTTTTTAATTAGGTAAAAGGTCGTTTTTCTGTTATATCCTCTTAATGTTACCAATCAGCGTTTCTATGTCCCTCACAGCTATTTTTCATAAGGTATAAATAATAATACTGATAGATGCCTCATTATTTCTTTTCTAGCCGTAATAATTATAAAATCAAAACTTAGTGTTCAGTATAACATCTGTGGAACGGGATTATGCGGAATTATGAATACTTTTAAATAAGTAGTTTTTTTTTTGGTAGGATTTAAAGATTATTTTTTACCTAGGTTTGAAATTACTTTATTTTTTATGAACAACTGTCAAATTCAATTTGAAAGGCGTCGGGTCAAATGTCATAGCAGAAGTTCAAAAATTGAAAGAATTGAAAAGATGACAGAAAAATAAGTATCAAGTAGGGTTTCTGCCTCTTTTGCCTTATTAAAATATATATTTTAAAAATCAATCTACACTTATGACGAAAAAGAAATTATAACGCTAGCAGCTCTCATTTTCTACATTTATTTATTTTTACCCGACTTCAAAAAAGGAGGAGGTTCCCAATTCGTCAGAATCTTTTTTTTTTGTTCATCTCATAGAACAAAAGTAAATAGTTCTAACCCAAAGTGAATTTTTAATACTTTTCTTTCAAACATTACGAAGCAAGTAAGACGTTATATATGAACATTGTTATTTAGCAATAAAGGACAAATGTTGTGTACAATTATTGAAATTATTTTATCTGCCAAGTTCTAAAATTAATAAGACACTATTTTTTTTTTGCTTGTTAAAACAAAACAACTATGAATAAATATTTGTGGTTAGTTTTAAACCGTTATTCAAGTTTCTAAGTAATTATTAATTTCTTTTATTATATTTCAATTTGTTTTTTTAAATTGTTACCTTTTGTTGTCTAATAAAATTTGTTTCATTTATTTTAAATCAGACAAGTTAAATTCTGAGTTTGAACTAAATTTACTTTATCATAACAATGTGTAAATGTTCAGGATATTATAGGAATAAAATAGAAAACCGAACACAAACCACATACCAACAACAAGAGGATAAATAAAATAAGTAAAAAAAAAATGGTAGAGTTTGAAAAAGGAGTTTTGTCAACATAAGACGCCAATGGTCGTACATGTTTCTTTTTTTTTCGTCTACATCATCATTATCATTGTTACTATCAAAGTCTTATTTTAGCTATATTATAAAGGCGATTTTTATTGAACATATTAAGATAATTGTGGTTATAGCAAAAATATGTAATTTTGGTTGTAACCGTGTGGCATAATTAATAATAATACTGAAAATTAACAAAACTTCTATGTAGTTTGAAGTAGTAAGAGAGAAAAAAAAAACTCATTATTATGGTAATAATGGCTTGTTGGTAATTGGCTGTTATGTCCTCAAATCACATTGCGTTGTCACGAAGAAATATTTTACATATCACTTTTAACTTTTAATTCGTAAAGAAGTATACACACGGTTTTTTTTTTGTACACATAACGTTGTGGGTAAACGAAAATAGTCCCATGGTATGATAGCTGTCATTTACACATTTTTATCGCTATATTTTATAAGATTAGAAAATTACTATCACTTTAATTAATATACAACTACATTCTTTCAAGTCATAAATTATATTAAAAAAAATATAATTATCTACTTGCTTAAAGAAAAAGATTAAACTGATATCAACTGATACATTTTCGTAAATCGTACACCAAATGGTCGTTCAAAATTTGAGAAGTTTTGAAAGTTGACTTTTTTTTTTGTCAGAAATTTCTATCGCTGTATTATTATTACTATAATTTTTTTTTTTTTATTTACTGTGCAAAACTTGTGATACGTAACGCCACGGTTTTGAAAATAATATATAATTCGAGTTATTTGGTGTAACTTCAGTTCATTACTAAAGAAGTGAACACATAAATCGACAAGTAGTATTTTCTTTGCACAATTTATATCTAGTCCGAGATTAAAATTTTAATATTGTTGTTGTTTGGATAATGTAATGATGGATACTGAACACGGAAACCCTTGAGTATGGCATATTTCATATTATTATTTTTTTTAGAAAAATAAATTATTTGCGGTGGGCGTGTAGAAAAAAAGAGAATATAATATTACGTTTATTCTATATATTAAAACATACTACAGGTTTTTTTTAACCTAGTTATTTATGATTGGTTTGGAATAATATTTAAATAACAACGAATCCTTCTCACAAGAAACTTTCCTCCATTCCTTAATATGAAATATATATTTTTTGTTTTAAAGGATGCTTTGATAATGTTTTATAACGTTCACAATACAATTTTCTTAATAGGGTTTCAATATTCAGTCAATGTACAACTAGTACATACTATTTTTAAATTTAGTATAATTAAAAAAATATATACACACACCTATAGTAACAGTTCTAATAACTGACCTTAAAAAAAGGTATCCATCCACTTATCACAATTCCAACGATGAAATTTCGCGGCCACATGTTGGTTCCATTCGTCAATGCTCGTCATAATCCCCAAAAAGGTATTCTTCTGTACCAAGGTGGCAGTACCACATCCTTGGCTGTGAATGTGGTTCAGATTTGACACAACAGAATCCACGCTCACAGTTTCTGAAACATAAAATAATGTATTAGCAAAATTGGTTCCGATCCCACTTCTGATGACAAATTTTGGGTTAAGGGTGATGTCACCAGAAGTGTTTAAAATGAAACAGATTATTTACTTATTTAACTTTTTATTAAAATCATCAATTTATGTAATATTTTCCACATAAAGCTGATGTAATGAATCTACCGCCGTGTTCGGAATACAGGTTTGCACTGAGAAGAACCGGCAAGAAACTCAGCACTTTCAAAACATGGAAAGTACAACCAATGTTACAAGTAACTTGGAAACAATAATCACCAAATAATTAATACAAAGTGACTCGTCAATAGTCAAAGAGACTTTAATGATGTTATTGGCCGATCCATAGTAATTGAACAATTACGTATGTAAACACCTATTATATCTATGATATGAAATATAAAACACAATTGTACTCCAAACTATGTAAGTCTAACTATATTTTAATTAATTTATAATGACAACATAAAAATATAAGTAAGTCATTACCACAATAATTAAACAACAATAATTATATATTATACAAATTAATACTTAGCTTTTACACTGCCCCAACAGCTCTGTCCGGCACTACGGTCGGAATAGAAAAAGTCCCCAGATTGCCGATTTGGCGGCTTTTATACTATTAAGCAAACAAGTGGGAGATCCCCTCCTTTTGTTCAACCACCGAGCACCGACACTAGTCAAATTGTCAACATTCTCATCCACCAACAGAGAATGATACTAATTATCATTCTCTGACAATACAATTCACCCACAATCACATGATTATTAATGTTACTTTTGTAATTGAATATTAAATGACTCAAAGAACAGAAATACACAGACTTATAGAGGTAGAATGATACTGGTAATAAACAATTGGTACAATGACCTCCCCAACTTCTATAAACGTAATGTAACTACCATTAAGTTGTATTTTAATTTATATTACACTAACTGTTAATGTTATTTTTCATGTATTTAAATATTAAATTAATAACATAATTAAATCATGTAACTGTTACAAACAATCAGTATATTGACTTTCTTAACTTTTATAAAGTCAATTACAATGATATTTATAATATAGTTATTTGTTATCAGTGACATAATTATTACTATTATTTGTTAAATATAAACACAGTACAAATATAAGGAATAAGTGAACTAGAAAGATGATTATATAATTGAATTATTAGTAAACAAACACACAATGATTAATGTTACTCTTGAAACATAAACACAGTAAACCACACAGGATTGCTGAACTACAATTCATGATTGTTACAAACAATTTGTTTAGTAACTTTCTTAATTTTAATTAACATATTTGCAAGGGAACATACACACTTCCGGATTCTTTCCTTTTATGCAAATAATCCTCTATATTTTCGACAAGAAGTCACATTTTAACCAATAATATATCACGCGCTACAGCACCTAGGTGCATATTTCAATCCACGAAAACGCGCCCCACTCTTTCAAAATCGCTCATGTTTCACTCGATTTGTATGGAGTTTGACAGAGTGAGGCGCGTGATCGTGGATATCTATATAAAAATTATGGCACCCGGCGCGTGCCGGGGGGTACCCCGTCCACCCGCGAGCTACAGCATTGTATCTCTTTATTGTCCAATTAGGAGCTAGATTTAATCCGCGATAGCTCGACAGCAAACGGAGCAGCGTCATCTCTCGGCGCCCACTTATGCGTCACACAAATGCAGTGCAATTCCGGCGCGCCACTGTTTGCCGCCGGCGACGACCTTTTCAGCGAGAACAAACAATACTGAACAAACATCAAATGCGAGTATTTTCTTGCGCCAGACTGCAATGTGCAGGCTCGCTTCCGTATTCACTAGCAGCGCTGTAAGCGTAAAATTAAATGAATAACAAATGAGACTGAATCGAATATTGCTCCGTGCTCATTTTTAGTGTTCCGTATGCAAAGGCTCGGCAAACGCGACGGTGGTCGGACCCTTTTATATCTTTCGCTAATATTTAAAATTCTAGTGCCAATTTTTGATACCAAACTCCTTCGAAACGGCTCGTCCGATGGTTAACGGCGTATACAAGCCGTATTATGTGATTTTGAATGAAGTTTTATGTAAAAACTATAAAGACAATTACTTTCAAATTTAAACGTCATGTATTTTGGGCTTTAATCTAAAATCGCTTAGAAGCAGAAACACGATTGGATAAAAAATTCTAGATAGAAAGTTCTCCCAAAAGTTACTCCGAAATCTCAGTTTTCCTGTTTTTTATCGGAAACTGCAATGGATGTAATTGTAATTTTCGTTTTAATGTGTCGGTAATAACAATATCCAAAAACGCCTACAAACTGATTTTTGATAACTGACTTAGTTTTAAAGTAATTAAGTAAAAGGTCATTTTTCTGTTATATTCTGCCGCGACTCTGCATGTCGCACCTACCAACGTATCCGTGAGGGTGAAGAAAGACAAAAATAAATTCTATAAATCCCCTTAAGAAATTTTCTGTGTATGTTCGGTAGGTCTGAGAGTAGGTCGCAAGCTATTTTTATATCCCAATTATTTATGACAAAACAACGTTAGCTCAGCTAGTATAATTATATAATGTACTGATATCTCCGCTGTAGTTTTTCTGACTGTCTGTGAATGGGTTGTATAGTTATATAATAATACTAGCAAACGCCCGCGGCTTCGCTCACGTTGAACTTCTGCTTTACTCCCTCAGGCGTTTCCAAAATTCTTGTATTAACCATTGTTATGCCATTTAATTTAATTTTGATCACTAAATATTTCCTTATGCTTGCTGGTTATAGTTATATATTGATTTTGAAAAAATCGATCGTCACATAAAAGCTCAATATTGTGGCCATTTTTAGGGTTCCATAACCAAAGTGTAAAAAGGTACCCAAGCAATCGGCCAAGTAAAAAAAAGTTCAAAATGGCGGCCATTTTTTTATTTTGACCACAAATTCCTTCTTTATGCTTGCTGCGATAGTCAGACGTCGATTTTCAAAGCAATCGGCCCAGTAACAAAAAAGTTCAAAATGGCGGCCAAAAGTTCATCATTTTTTAATTTCAACTACAAATTCCTTCTCTATGCTTGCTGCCATAGTCAAATATCGATTTTCAAAGCAATCGGCCCAGTAACAAAAAAGTTCAAAATGGCGGCCATTTTTTTTAATTTTGACCACAAATTCCGTCTCTATGCTTGCTGCCATAGTCAAATATCGATTTTCAAAGCAATCGGCCCAGTAACAAAAAAGTTAAAAATGGCGGCCACTTTTTTAAATTTTGACCACAAATTCCTTCTCTATGCTTTTTGCCACAGTCAAATATTGATTTTCAAAGCAATCGGCCCAGTAACTAAAAAGTTCAAAATGGCGGCCATTTTTTTAAATATTGACCACAAATTCCTTCTCTATGCTTGCTGCCATAGTCAAATATCGATTTTCAAAGCAATCGGCCCAGTAACAAAAAAGTTCAAAATGGCGGCCTATTTTTTAAATTTTGACCACAAATTCCGTCTCTATGCTTGCTGCCATAGTCAAATATCGATTTTCAAAGCAATCGGCCCAGTAACAAAAAAGTTCAAAATGGCGGCCAAAAAATTCAAAAATTTTCCTCCTCAAAATTTGAATCTCGAAAATCCCTTTCTGAACACGAATTCATGATTTACCTAATACCAACCTAGGTACCAAATTTCAGATCTCTACGACTTTTAATTTCGCTGGAATCCCTGAAACAACGCAAAAATTACACTTTTGTATGGGAAAATCCCTTAAAAGTAGGATTTTTATCCCTTCCAATTTGAATTTCTGGAATCCCCGTCTTAGTACGAATTCATGACCTAATGTCAATGTAGGTACCAATTTTCAGATCTCTACGACTTGTAGTTTTTCGGGAATTCCTGGAACAACAAAAAAAAATACAATTTTGTATGGAGAAATCCCTTTAATGTACTATTTCTACCCCTTAAACATGGAATTTCTGGAATCCCCGTCTTAGTACGAATTCGTGACCTAATATCTACCTAGATACCAAATTTCAGATCTCTACGACTTTTAGTTTTTCTGGAATGCCTGGAACAACGAAAAAAATTACAATTTTGTATGGAGAAATCCATTTAATGTACTATTTCTACCCCTTAAACATGGAATTTCTGGAATCCCCGTCTTAGTACGAATTCATGACCTAATATCTTCCTAGGTACCAAATTTGAGATCTCTACGACTTTTAGTTTTTCGGGAATTCCTGGAACAATGAAAAAATTTTACTTTTGTATGGGAAATACCCTTATATGTATGATTTTTACCCCTTAAACATGGAATTTCTGGAATCCCCGTCTTAGTACGAATTCATGACCTAATATCTACCTAGATACCAAATTTCCGATCTCTACGACTTTTAGTTTTTCTGGAATGCCTGGAACAACCAAAAAAATTTTACTTTTGTATGGGAAATACCCTTAAATGTATGATTTTTACCCCTTAAACATGGAATTTCTGGAATCCCCGTCTTAGTACGAATTCATGACCTAATATCTACCTAAGTACCAAATTTCAGATCTCTAAGACCTATAGTTTTGGCGGAATCCGTGGAACAACCAAAATACCTCATTCTTTTATATATATAGATGTAGAAATAGGTAGGTACACGTAGATATCTAATTTTTTCTAGGACTTTTTTAATGCCACTCTATAAAAAAATACCTATGAGCATTCCTTGTAGGGCATACAAGAAATTTTAATTTGGTTTGGCCTACGTATACTGTACCTTCTATGACTGCGGGTGCCTTAGTTTGCGAGCCGACTCACACTTAAGGGGATTTATTAAATTTATTTTTGTCTCTCCCACTCTCATGGATACTCTGGTAGGTGCGGCATGCAGCGTCGCGGAAGAATATAACAGAAAAACGACCTTTTACCTAATTACTCAAAAACTAAGCCAGTTATCAAAAATCGGTTTCTACGCGTTTTGGGATATTATTATTACCGACACATTAAAACAAAAATTACAATTACATCCATTGTAGTTTCCGATAAAAAACAGGAGAACTGAGGTTTTGGAGCAACTTTTAAGCGATTTTAGATTATAGACCCAAAATACCCCCATGACGTTTAAATTTGAAAGTAATTATCTTTATAGTTTTTATGTAAAACTTCATTCAAAATCACTTAAATACGGCTTGTACGCCGTTAACCTCTTTCACTTAAGTGACTTAACTCATTGTTAAAGGTGGTTGAAGCTTTTTATGAGCCCTAGGTCTCATCTTGTTAAGTTAAATCAAATCTTGTATAGATACCAGAATTATCCACTTGGTAAGAGATATCAAAATTGTATTAAATGGCCTCTACGTGAGTTGGTATCTAAAGATTATGTGATTGAATACACAATAACAATGGGAAACCTTTAGAACGCCTAAGTCCAACCAAACTTAAAATTAAAACCAACTGTCACGATTCTACACCTCCACAAGAAATATAATTTCTAGGCTCCTTAAAATACAAAGCAAATATAAATAGCTATCAAAATAAAGTACAAATACCTAATGGACAATGAAACATCACGATAAATATTTGCTCGGCGAGATCAATTGTGCTTTAGGCTACTCCATTATTATTACAATTACGAGTAGGTACGTTACATTTACTCTAGCTATATATTGATCTGTGCTTTATAATAAAAATGGAAAACTCTTTCCAAAAAACCAACTTCAAATGCCACTACAAAGAATGAAATAATTTTTAATGTACACCAATTCGAAGTCGGGCAATGTTTTGTTCAATCATTAATAGTCCTTCTTATTATAAAACTTGATGTGCAAAGAAACGACAAAATTATCGACAATACGAAGGACTATTATTGAATGAACGAAACATTGCCCGACTTCGAATTGGTGTACATTAAAAATTATTTCATTCTTTGTAGTGGCATTTGAAGTTGGTTTTTTGGAAAGAGTTTTCCATTTTATTTTGTACTTTTTAGTGGAAAACAACGCAAGGCATTGGAAAAATTGCCCACATCGCTTGAAGTATGCTTCTGAAAACTGAAGAGTTCCCTCAATTTCTCCAAGATCCCATCATCAGACTTGATGACCTGACTTGATGAATACAGTCATTACTTGATGACTGCAAGGAAATGCAATAGTAACTATAAAAAATACCTCAATCGCTTCAAGTATACTAGCAAAATTTGAGGAGTTCCCTCGATTTTACCAAGATCCCATCATCAGATCCTGACCTAATGACCATAAAACTACCTCAAAAAAATTACTCTATCAAACATTACCCAAATCACTTCAGGTGTGCTTATAAAATTTGAAGAGTTCCCTCGATTTCTCCAGGATCCCATCATCAGATCCTGACTTGATGAATATGGGACCATCTGTGAACTATACCCTATCAAACAAAAAAAGAATTAACGAAATTGGTCCACGCATCTTCGAATAATCGGGGAACATACATAAAAAAAAATAAAAAAAAAAAAAAAAAAAGATTCCGACGAATTGAGAACCTCCTCCTTTTTTTTTGAAGTCGGTTAAAAATAGTAATAATTATTATTGTGAAGCTAATCACAGACGTTGTGCTAATTATACACCTTCGAATGCCTACATGGAGCTCTGTAACTGTAACCGAAATTATCGGATATCCGAGATAAAAATATATCCGTAACCGTATACATTTCAAAAGTTGCGGACATGTTTCGGATAGTTTCGTATAAAGTTTTCATTACATCGCTCGCGCGCCACGTGAGTTTCGCTGTTAGTTTGTTATTTCTAGTCATTCCAAATAATTACATACTATTTTTGTTTATATTTCACTTCAATCTAATATCCGTAACCTAAACTATCCGAAAGTAACGATTAATCTGAAATAATTAGACATCCGTAGTCGTATCCGAAACCGACATACTTTTATTTCTCCGGTCCGGAATACCATATTATCCACAGATTAGTAATGATATCGATAACATCGCTACATGAGATTATAATCGTTAAGAAGGCTTTGTGTATCACAACAATGCAAGATTTCAGAGTGTACTTTACGAGTGCAGAGTGCAGATGTATCCACTCTTGGAGTAAGTGAAGTTATAGAGGTAGGTAAGGTTTATTAGCTGTATCCTTTGAAAACTGTTCAGAGAAAGAGATACAGAGAAGAAATTTCATTGCTTGGAGGAAGTTTTGAAGTTATACAGAGCTATTCTGAAAAACAGGAAAATAAAAAATAAATAATTAAAAAATTAAAAAACACGACTGCCCTGTTTTAAAACGAACTAAAAAGTAAAAAACAAGTTATTTTAGTTCATCTGCATATTGACAAAGGGAAAAGTGGTCAAATTTCTCATTAATTAAAACAGATAAACATATTATGGCAGTCGGGGGACCGTTCTGAGGAACACCTTCTATTCTAAGAGGTCCCCCGACTGCCATAATATGTTTATCTGTTTTAATTAATGAGAAATTTGACCACTTTTCCCTCTGTCAATATGCAAATGAACTAAAATAACTTGTTTTTTACTTTTTAGTTCGTTTTAAAACAGGGCAGTCGTGTTTTTTAATTTTTTAATTATTTATTTTTATTTTATACTTTTTTAAAAATATATATATATATTCGGTTACTACTCTCTAATACCTTCATTTTGATACCCATATTGTGATAATTGAAGAAAACATTTTGATTTCCACTTTTGAAATTGGCGCCTCACGGTCGCCATAATAACTTTTTCCAAAAAAATATAGCCTATGTTACCCGGAATAATGTAAGGATTCTAACGATACCCCATTTGTCCAAATCGGTTCAGCCATTCAAAAGTTATGGTGGAATAAAGAAACTCACATACATACATACATACATACATGAACCCTAAAAACATTACACTCCTTTTTTTTGGGCAGTCGTGTAAAAAAATATATTTTCGGTATCTGTATCTGTAGCTGTATTCTTTGAAAACTGTACTGAGAAAGACATTCAGAGAAGAATTTTCATTGTTTGGAGGAATTTTCGGAGCCATGAAGAGAAACAGAAACAGAGAAATACAACAACAAGACTAGATTTAGGATAGAGTTTGTAACAAAACGATTCGGAAGAACATGAAAATATCAGATATTAGGAAAATGATTATAAAATTTAAATTTAAATAGGCTGTGGCATGTTTGTAGGTCGTAAGAGGAGAATGACGAAAAAAGTGAGTGAATTCAGTCAGATAACTTCAAACGTAAATTGGTTCCACGAAATAGAAAAAGGAAAAGATAGCGAGATGTTTCTACCCAGAATGTGGGACTTGACTGCAAATCGTTTCAACATAGGTACCTACTATCATGGATTGCAACATAGGTTCGTACTAACCACGGCTAAAAATGTGCTCCAGACTTAACCTGGGCCAATTCAAAATTATAAAATCCCAATTTAACCCAAGCCTGGACTCGAATCGGGACCTCTCGCGATCAGATCACCATATGGGATCGCCAGCTGCGCCAAGTAGATCTTGAAACGTAGATACCATACCGAGCAATTTCACTTTTATTGCATTCTCATACGGGAAAGCATTGCACCACTCTGCATTTTCGAGGCCACACGAGAGCCCCACAGTTTTAGACCCATATGCATGAAATTTTGCATTGCTTGAAATTGAAAACTGAATAATACAACGCATACGAGAACATCTTCACGGCTTTCGACGTCTGTGAGCCGGGTATAGAAGAACCTGTAGGTACAGTAGACAGTGCACATGTATGCATATTTTCGTTTGTTTTAGACGACGGACGTCCACAGCTGGACAAAGGCCTTCTGCAATGATTCCCAACCGACATTTCCTGCGCTACTTGTAGGTATCCACCTTCCCGCGGCTCTTAGTTCATCTGTTCGGGGATCTGCCAACACTGCGCTTTCCAGTGGGTCGCCATTCCAGCACTTCCCCAACGTCTGTCGGTACTTCGAGCTAAGTGCCTCGTATGTAGATATAATATATTATTATTATGCGAAGTATTAGCGAACGTTTCACTCTCTCGGCGTTTAATGTTCAAAATTCCTGTCTAAAAAGCCATTTTCTCTTTGCTTGCTGCACTAGTTGGATATCGATTCTGAAAAAATCCCGTAATAAAATAGTTCAAAATGGCTTTTTTGAATTTAACCACAAATTCCTTTATTTGTGATTTATGGTCAGATGTCGTCTTTTACATTAATTACTAGGTAGGTATATGAAGTATGAAGTAAGTGAATACGGTAACTGAGTGGTAGCTTCGATCCCTGCTCATCCCTACTCTAGCATAAGCTTTACGCTTATTTGTACAAGGAAGAGCAACATTAAAAATATAACATTTTTCATACTTACACCATTTTTCATTTTATAAACGTATCCGGTATTCAATATTTTTCTACAAAGGAAAAACGAAAAAGGAAGTTTAATTTAAACCTGCAAGCTGCATGTACCTGCTCAATATTATAATTTATATTCCATGAACAATGACCGAATTTGAAAAAAATTATATGATGAGGTAGATCTCTACTTAAATACAAAGTTTGAATTATCAAGAAAATTACTTATTAGTTTGAACCTTGAGAGCCTTGATATAACTCTCCACCTCTCATCATCACCTCACATATACTTACTGGCGAGTAGCTACATTGGAGCCACTCGCCCCCTGTTATATACATAAAATATCCTTTGTTTCCATCACGTGTCATAATATAGCACTGCACTGACAGAGTTATTTGGGTGCACTTTTTACAGCCAGGAAACGCGTAGTAATCTTACCTTTCGGTCGGGTGCACTCACATAATGCATATCGTATCGTATATGTACTCGTATTGTACACGAGTGCTTTCGCATTCCTCATATCTTACGTGAGTTTTTTTTCATTATTATTATTATATGCTACCTGGTAACCTCGTCAGCCTCGACGAGATTAGTATAGCTCTCGGTCAACTGAAGAACAGAAGGCGCCAGGTGATGACGGCATCACAGCAGAACTCCTGAAAGCAGGTGGCAAACCAGTGCTGGAAGTCTTTCAGCGAATGTTCAATTCCGTCATCCACGGGGGTACAACGCCAAAGGCATGGCACAGGAGCGTGGTGACCACCACGCTCCTGTGCCTTCAGGGTATTGTCACCTTTTCTTCAAAAAAGGTGACAATACCCTGTTGAAGAATTACAGGCCCATCTCGCTGCCGAGCCATATCTACAAGTTGTTCTCGAGAGTTATTACGAATCGTCTTGCTTGTAGGTTTGACGACTTCCAGCCTCCCGAACAAGCCGGGTTCCGAAAAGGCTATAGTACCATAGACCACATCTTCACGCTTCGGCAAGTTATACAAAAAACCGAGGAATATAACTTGCCACTATGCCTAGCGTTTGTGGACTATGAGAAAGCATTCGATTCGGTGGAGACGTGGGCCGTGTTGAGGTCGTTGCAGAGATGCCGGATTGACTACCTATCGATACATCGAAGTGTTGAAGTGCTTGTATGAAAGCGCCACCATGTCAGTCCGTATCCAAGATCAGACTACGACACCCATTCAATTGCAGCGAGGAGTGTGACAGGGAGATGTAATCTCCCCGAAGCTGTTTACCGCTGCATTGGAAGACGTCTTTATGCTTCTGAATTGGAACGGATATGGCATCAACGTCAATGGCGAGTACATCACTCACCTTCGGTTTGCCGATGATATCGTAGTCATAGCACAGACTCTGGAAGACCTCAACACGATGCTCAATGACCTCAGCAGAGTCTCCCAACAGATGGGCCTTAAAATGAACATGAGCAAGACGAAAATCATGTCCAACTCTCACGTTCCGCTCCACCCAGTAGTCGTTGAGAAATCTGCACTCGAAATTGTGGACGAATACATATACCTGGGACATGCGGTCCAGCTAGGTAGGTCCAATTTCGAGAAAGAGGTGAACCGCCGAATCCAGCTCGGTTGGGCAGCGTTCGGGAAGCTTCGCAATATCTTCTCGTCCAATATCCCTCAGTGCCTGAAGACTAAGGTCTTCGAACAGTGCGTGTTACCAGTGATTTCATATGGATCCGAGACTTGGTCTTTTACTATGGGCCTCATAAGAAGGCTCAGAGTCACTCAGCGAGCGATGGAGAGAGCTATGCTCGGAGTTTCTCTGCGTGATCAAATCAGTAATGAGGAGATCCGTAGACGAACCAGAGTCACCGACATAGCTCAACGTATCGCGAAGCTGAAGTGGCAATGGGCGGGGCACATAGCTCGTAGAACCGACGGACGTTGGGGACCCAAAGTGCTGGACTGGCGACCCCGCACGGGAAAGCGCAGTGTTGGCAGACCTCCGACCAGGTGGAGTGACGACATTAAAAGAGTCGCGGGAAGGCGCTGGATACAGATGGCGCAGGGCCGTGTGGTCTGGAAAGCATTGCAGGAGGCCTTTGTTCAGCAGTGGACGTCCGTCGGCTGAAACGAACGAACGAACCTGGTAACAAGGGCGGTAACCTCCGACACAAACTTTTGTAGGGAATTTCTACTGTTTAACAATTTTGTAAAAATTAAATATCGCTCTCATATAAGTAATTACAAATACATAATTCGAAAATTAACGTTTTCGAGTTTCAGTGATAAAATCACTATGACTATTACTAGGTATTTCTATCTATCTAATGTAGGTTACCGCAGGCTACTTACATTAGAATTACGAAAATAAAGTAAATGCCAAAAAAATGTCTTGATTATTTGGTTTTACGTATTTAATAAAATGTAGATAGAAAGGCAATATAGCTGCCGGCGTTTCTAGGAACCACATTTTTCAAAGTAGGTATTATCATAACACAAGGTCCGCAAATAAAAATGTATTTATCGTTTGGTCCACTTGTTTGTTTATTTATTTTGTTTAACATCGAGATCTACTCTATCCATCACACAAGCACATACAAATATTTATTTAAACTAGTTTATCTAGCAAATAGCACACGGATAGTCGTTTAATTAAATATTCTATGTTGCTATAAATTAATTCATATTATATAGTCTCGCTTGTGGGTTAGTATTATTTTGTTGTGCAACGGTGTGCAAAATAAATTACGCATATTTTATCATTATCTGAGTAATTAAATTCCTCCAGGCTGGGATCTAATGCCCCGTTGAAATTATTCCATTTCAGTAAATTTCATTATTTTGGTAGGTATTTAACGCAGGGTTTGGAATTTGGATCAATGAAATTGCTCTACAATACGTAATATAGGTATCTAATAGACAGAAAGCTGTAGGTATTTCGTTCTTTCCCGTACGTCCACATCTGGAAGTGGACAATGGCCTTCTGTAGACTTCTCAAAAGTCAAAGGTTTTGCGATCCCGAACCTCCCAAAGCTCTCTCTAAGGGCTTTTACTTCTTATACCTTGCCAATCACTGATAAGAAAACTCAGGATATGGGTAAGTACCTAAACCACTTTCGTATGAGCAAACAGTAGCGCCATCTGTCAAAATTCTATAGGTGGCTGCTGAGCGAACTACAGTGTGGCCTTAATGCTAGTCGAAAAACAAGCATTTTTGGCACCGATAAACTGGCGACATTTTTACGCTCCGTCCGCCCTGTCCAGCGTATATTTCTATTTTACCAATAATTGTCAATAAATGATAGGTAGGTAAGTACAAGACATGACACAGAATAAATATTATAATGTTTAATGATTATGAAAGTAGGTATTATACCTAGTTAGGTACGATTGAAGCAGGCAACCACATTGTGTTGAACGCGATTAGCGTTGCGGTTTCATTTAACATCGTCAAATGCATCTGCTGGGATTTAGTTAATTGCTTTTCTATTTTATAACCACTTTACCGCAACTAGCAAGTTTAGCTCGGTGGAATTTTATTTTCAAGAGAAAAATTAACAATGTTTTGTCTTCCTTTTAGTAGTTTTTTATGTACCTAAACCGAGTAAAGAACTTTTCGACCATTATTTTGTTTTGTTTCGTTCTATCGTTTTGTAATTAACAACCCTCCCTCACTCGGTTGTTAAAAAAATCAGACAGGACAGACGGCGCGAAAAAATGTCGCCAGTTTATCGGTGCCAATAATGTATATTTTGCCACCAACAGTAAGGGGACGCTATAGTTCGGACGATATTCAATAAACTCTATGATTCTAATTAAGTAGGTAGGTATAGAATTTTCATTTTGACAGATCGCGCTACTGTTGGCTTGATACCTCAGCTTGATACGAAAGAGGTTTACAATTTACACTTAAGTTTATCGTTCGGACACAGTAAGTCTGTGGACAACATATGGACAGGCCCCATCTACAAAATTAGCGTGACTAGTTTCAATCTGTCAAGTGGCTTAAAAATGGCGTCATTTACCTAGACTAGAAACTCAGTACATCAGCTTATGTTAACATAGCTTGGCGCTAATCGTAGCGCCGCATGTCATGCAAGCCGAGGCTATAATGAATGAATGGGACGTCTCCATAGTTTTGTTTTCTCCCGTCGTAGGTTCACTTCTTGATATTGAAAACATTATAAAGAGTAGGTACCTATATATGTTGAAAACAATCTCAAAAGCATTCACCAACCTACTCTTGAGCAAAACCTTGGACGAATAATCACAACTTCATCCAAGAGCAAAACGTTATACCTATTATTTTAGTCTATGGTTATGCATTGTGCTGCGTTGTACCTACGTTGGTGCGTCGAACAACCTTAGCGAATTTTAATTTTTAATCTGTGATTTGAATTTTGAAAGTTTATCTCCGTTAGTTTTTCTACTTTGTTTGATTTTGATTTTACGAACATAGACAACCACAGCTTTACGAACAACTGTGATTAACAATTTTTAATAACACAAAACAAGTGACATTAACGTACATTAATTGCAGCTTGCACTATAATCTCAGGGCAATAAATGACGACCGCGTGGTATTTATAACATCTTCAAACCTTCGACTTCCACGCAAGTTCTAATAATTTAAAAAATGAGCTACGAACCCGAAGAATATTACGAGATAACTTCACAGTTAGATGCCAGGGAGATACTACGGTATCTGAATAATTTAGGTATACGGAATATAAGCGGCGAAGTTTTAAAATACTTTATTACTGGTGCGATATTATAACTTTTGAATTTATATTTGGTCACATCATTTTAACATTAATTTCTTTAGTTAGGTATATCATTGTTGTAGTAATTTATCTTAATTACACATTTTTAACAATAATTATAACTTTCAGATCTAAAAAAACTTATAAAATATGATCTGCAGCACAGAGGTGATAACTTCAGTGCCAAAACACATGACTCTGAGATTGTGGGCCCAGAAAGGTTGCATAGTGCTAGCACATTCTCTTCTAGAACCCGATCTAAAGTACAAGATGCAGAAGTGAAGTGCAGTAGAGAGTGTGAGAGATCAAGAAAAAGGTTTAATGCGAGGCCCGTTCCCTCTGCACCAAATCTATTTCAACAAAAAACTGATGACAAACCCACACGGAGAGCTTGTTCCTGTGTCAGGATTGAGAAACAGCCTGAGATTCAAAAGGAAACTCCAAAATCAACTGTTAGCAGTAATTGTAAGTATCAAAGTCTATTTGAACACTAAAGTATAGTTATAGATGGCTAACAAACTAGTAGATGAGTAATCTAGGTTGCGCATTATCAATTCTCTTGGATCTCTGATTTATAATATGTACATAAGAATGATATTAACTGTGCTGAATGCTTATGTCTAATTATTACGATGGGTGTGGCAATTCTCTCGGTCTCGCAGAGTCTACATATATCTGCGGCCTTTAACAAAGGTAATAATAGTTTAACGTAAAGGGTATCTAACTCACGTGATACTGTGGAAAACCAGCTGGAGCTGTCTATCATCTTGTTGCATGAACCAATTTCACAAATGCCAGAAATCAGTACCAAACTTGAACTTTCGGTTCATTTTAATATGATTCTCAAAAATATTTGAACACATTTCAATACTTCAATTCTATTTTCAGTAATCAAAGTTCCCAAGCAGGTCGCCAAAAGAAAAAGTGACCCAGTATCTCTGTACCATTACTACACGTCCCTTTGGGCAAAATACAAGCCAAATGTGCCCGGAGAGAATGACTGGTCTGACTTGAGGTGGAATATTAGGCAGAAAATGGTGGGAAGTGTTGTGTCCCAGACCTCAACCAAGGTAATTAAGTCTTATTATTTTGAAAACTAATATTAGTTCAAAATCCTATTATTCTCAACATGAAAAAAAACGAAAGTTTGTATGTTTAGCTGATGTATGTATTAGTAATTCCAAATATATCATAATAGTCATAATACTTATTTACCACAAAGGTTGATGCAAGTTATCAGATGAGACTCAAAAAAATCTTCCTTGTCTACATTATAAAAACCGATTTGTGCATATTGAAAGTAGTATAATGTTTCTATTGTTTCAGGCTACAGAAGTTCAAGATAAACAAGCAAAAAAGAAGAAAATCCCTGCTACTGCCTGACAGATTAATAAGCTTTGTATAATTTAATTTACTAGCAAGAACATTAGTTGTTTTGAGCATACTTTTGCAAAAAATGACCTAATGATCTTTTTTACAGGCCACAAAGCTCCTTTCAAAATAAATCAAGTTTGACTTAGCCCACCAAGCTGTCCAAATGTGGGTGCACAAACCTGTTAACTTTAATTTAATGATTAATGTTAATAACATTTTATACATCATACATTGTTTGTGATATTTTAATAGGTACTATCAACAGATATAATTATCTAAGAAGTATTGGAAAAATAAAACAATTGTATATAACTACTATTTTATTTTCACATTATTAATAATAATTTATTAGTTTATACCTGACTAAGTTTAAATTTGGCTTGTTGCTGCACTGTACTTGAGTGCAAATGTACCAGTATTCTTTCTTCAATCTTCTCTGCAGCTGCCTGGGTAAGCACCAGGGTATCATGTTTCAGCATTGAGTAAACGTTAAGTCCATACACGGGCATTATATTTACATGTGGGAGTGTGTCCGTTGCTACTGTGATATTCCGAGGAGCATAATCAGAGCTGAAACAAAATTTAATTTACTTAGGGTCGATTTTTCAATTGCCAGATAATCGTTAACTAAGGAATAAATATGACGTTTTGACAGATTGTGTTTGGCACATGTTTCAAATTTATCAAATTTTATTTCTGCGATCTATCTGGCGATGAAACATCAGCCCTCATATTATGCAACGCATATAATGCAGCACATAATAAGCAGGACAGATTAATGTTTTGCCATAATCTGCTAATTGAAAAGACTCTGTTATCAATATAAACACGGTATTATTAAATATAACCCCATTCTGCACCAGTGGAAGTTTTAAAAAATCTTGACCGCAGCCAACCTTAAAAATACCTTATGCCTAAAAAATTATCATTTTGTCATATGGATATTGCTAAAAAAATCACGAATATAATACTTACTCATCAACGAGGAGTACTGAGGGACCCCAATTCCTTTTCTCAATAAGATCAATAAAATATTCTGAATCCTCCGTGGGCAGTTCTAAGTCTTTCACAACATGCAAGTCGTCTTGTGCGAATTTTGCTGACAATGTTGAAGTTAAACCATGAAGTCTCATATGGAAAGGCAACATGAAGAAGTGTGTTTTTCCAGAGCGAGGCCCGTGTACAATACCACCGCCACGCCAAAGCGGGGACCTGATTGAGCCATGTCTGGCGCGACCCAATCCTTTCTGAGGCCAGGGTTTTCTCCCTCCGCCCGATACTTCAGCTCGCGTCTTCGTGTGCGCCCAAGACACCCACCGATACTTCCTTTGCCATTCAACATTACGGTGAATAAGGTCTATGCGTGGAACAGTTGCAAATACCAGTGGGTGCAGTTCGAAAAGTCCAAGCTTCTTCTCCTCTACCGAATCTAAGTTCTCTATCCAAACTTCGCGCGGTTTTGTGTACTGCGGAGGGAACTTCCAATCCTTTTTGGTTACGCTCAAACCTTTGTTGGTATCACCAGCAATGACTGCGTTTGTAACAGAGGAACATAGTCGATTTTGTCTCACAGATGTGATGTTAAGATTTTTTAATACATTTATCAGGGTTGAAGTCATTTTTATTTTTAATATTATAATATTATTTATCCTGAGGACATTTGATTTAATGCATATTAAGTTTCCAAACAAAAAAATAACCTAAAAGTTTATAACAGCAGAAGCATACCACAGAACACAAACTCTTTAACGACAAAGAGTATATAATCTTTTCTTTTTGAGGAATTGGCTCCGCGCGTTGAGCGATTGAGCCATTGTCAAATTTTTGTTATTTTCTTTCTTTCTTTCTTTTTTTTTTTTTTTTTTTTTTTTTTTAATAATAAAACGAGGAAACTTGTTTATAAATTTAAACCAAAATTTTGAAATATACAACGGAATTTAGAAAAGGATCAGAAAGGATAGATAAAAATATAATGGAATACTTATTTAAGACTTATACTACATATTTACAACTTAATATCATTTAATAGAATGAATGAAGAAAACAGTTTATATACACAGGATATATCGGAGGACAAGAGGATGTCAACAGAAGTAGGAAGTGGTATATTACACTGAATAAGACCCTGGTAAAATGGATCCCGGTTATATTTTGGGCAAGATAAAAATATATGATTCAGGTCACCCACCTCACCACACTCGCACAAATCACTGTTCACAATACGAAATCTAGCCAGATGAACTGGAGAGCAAACGTGGCCCAGACGCATACGCGTCAAGATACACGTCACTCTTCTGCTCAACTTCAAACTTGAGAACCATGGCTTCGATGGAATAGAGCTTTGAATCCTAGCAAATTTTTTGCCTTTTGATTGGCTGGAAATCGACCAAGTCACTCTCCAAGATTCTTGAAGTGAATTCTTTGGCAATGTACACAAATCATGGGCATCATTGCAATAGTCTGCCATATCTCCGCATAAAATAGCCTCATTGGCAAGCTGATCAGCGCGTTCATTTCCCGAAATGCCGGAGTGACCTGGTACCCAGGAAAACACCACTGTATAGCCTTTTTCATTACATGTAACTAGTAGGTTTCTAATTTTAATAATAACATGGTTGATCTGACCAGACTTAGATTTGAATGGGAACCTAGATAAAGCTTGCAGAGCACTCATAGAGTCAGTAAATATAACGGATTTCTTAAGTTTAGCAAGAAGAATATATTCAACAGATTTAAACAGGCCAAGACATTCTCCAGTAAATACAGATGATTCAGGCGGAAGTTTTGTTTTCTGGACAATATTATACTGGAAATGGAAAACTCCCACTCCAACTATGCCATCTGATGAATGTTTCGAAGCATCACTATATATATAATGAAAATCCAAAAATTCATTTGCTTTTAATATGTTCACATACCGAGGAGCTTCCAATTGATTTCTTGGAATATCTGGATTGATCCTAACATCCGGAATGATTGTCAGTGCCTTATATTTAGAATTAAACGTTGGGTAACAATATGTACTATACATCGGCGCTTGTATGGAGCAAAATATTCGATAACTCTTGATAAGACGGGGCGGTGATTTATGGGACCAGTAAGAACAGGTGTCTATACATTCCGAAAGAAGATGAAGTTTATCACGAAGAGGATGATGAGAAAATTGCATAGCTTTGAATAGATACCTATCAGATAAATATTGACGTCTTAAACGTAAAGGTGGTTCAACGCACTCTATTTGCATAGCATTGATAGGGCTAGATTTCATAGCTCCAAGGATGATCCTTAAAGCTTTGGCTTGCACGCAATCTAATTTGCTAAGAGCAATGGCACTACAGGGCTCTATAATAAAAGTAGCATAATCTAGTAAGCTACGGATGAGAGCGTTATAAATAAGACGCAAACAAAAAGAGTGGGCACCCCACCAGACGCCGGTTAAACACCTCATCATATTTAAATTTTTTTCACATTTATTTACAATATATTCACAATGAGGTATTCCAGTAAGTTTTGAATCTAGAACTACTCCTAAAAATTTAACTTCAGACTTTACAGGTATAGGTTTATCCCTGTAAAGTACATTGAAATCCGGAATCCTTCTTCGTCTAGAGAATACAACCACAGTGCTTTTACTAATAGACAATTCTAGTCCATTTACATCTAACCAGTCATTTAGCTTATTAAGAGTATTAGATAAGCGGTTACTAGCATTTTCTATAGAATTGTCTAAGTTGTATATAAGCAGATCATCAGCATATTGCAGAATATTTATATCTGAGTTTAAGGATGTTTCTAAATCATAGGTATAAACGTTGTACAGTAATGGACTAAGGACTGACCCCTGGGGCAAGCCTCTCCATACTAGCCTTGATAGTTGAGTACCATTGTTTAGGTCTAATTTAATACATCTTTCAGAAAGCATATTGATGATAAACGTAATCAATAATTGTGGTACATGTAAATCATGTAATTTTTTATGTAATACTGAGATCAGCACATTATCATACGCTGAGCTAATATCAAGAAAAGCCGCAATAACCGACTTATTTTTTGAGAAAGCTAACCGAATGTCCAAAGTAAGAATACTTATATTGTCTATGGTGCTACGGCCCCTTCTGAATCCCAACTGATTAGCTGTCAAAATATTATTATTTTCAACGAAAAATTCTAACCTGTTTTTAACAAGATGCTCAGCTATTTTGGCAAGAACAGATGATAAGGCTATTGGACGAAAAGAAGAAACATCAGAAGCTGGTTTATTTGGTTTTAATATGGGAATTACGTCTTGGGCTTTCCAAGAAGAAGGTATATTTCCAGACAACATGATAGCATTTAAAATACTCAAGTAATAGTTCAAGGTAGAGTCACTGCAGTTTATCATGAAAGAGTATGTGATGCCGTCTTCGCCTGGTGATGAGTCTTTTACATAAGAGAGTACTCCTTTTAGTTCAGACAAAGAAAAAGGGGCATTAAATTATTCATATTATCTTGTCCTTATTAGTGGACATTATATTATTATATTGTATATATTAGTTTATAGTTTGATGATTATGTATTGAATATCTTTGTTTATTTGTTTAACCTAGTTTATGTATTAGTTTGTAGCTATTTGTATGTATATAGTTTATAAATCTACACCACCTGCAAAATCTAGTTCCTTTGTTTTCCTTTTCTCAAGGTTGCCTGGCAGAGATCGCTGCTAAGCGATAAGGCCGCCTTTTGTGCCTTAAATTAGTTTATTATGTATTTCTGTTTTGTACAATTTCTTGTGTGGTGCAAATAAAGTGTATTTATTATTATTATTATTATTAAGGTCTGTATAGCTACAGGCTATAGAGATGGGAATACAACACTGGGTATTTATGAAATTGGGAGCAGATGAAGGAGCCAACTTATCCATAAATTGGTCAGCTAGCTCAATAGGAAATGTACTTGATGAAGATGAACAGAAAGCTGATTTAAATCTTCTAATATTTTTCCAAACTATTGATGGGCATATATCTGGATTCAAGGACTCACAAAATCGTCTCCAACCCTCGAATTTTTTCTTTTTAAGTAGCTTGCGAGTGGAATGCGCTGTTTGGGTATAAATTTCAAAATTCTCTGTAGTCATCATGGAACAATACCTTTTCTCTGCCTCCTTCCGCTGCTTTATAGCTTTAGTGCACTCACTATCCCACCAGGGAGGAAATGGTATTTTACTAGATCTATTGCCTTTTAATGGAAATAAATCGTTAGCGGCATCAATCAAGACTTTAGTAAACTCATCGGCACATACTGTTTCATTACCACTGTTAGCAATAGGAAGGCTAGATAGTTTTTTTTCCACATAATGTTTAAATGTACTCCAGTCATCTGGCAATTTATGTTTTAATCTAGGTTTGTGTTGTAGGTTACGAGGAGGGCAGGATATCGGTAATGAAAGAAGAATTGGAATATGATCACTGCCAAAAGAATTATCAAGTACACTCCAGGATGTCAGAGATGCCAGACTTGGGGAGCAAAGGGACAAGTCAGGAGCACTAAGAATTTCAGTGGGACCAGTACGTCGAGTTGGAGTGCCGTTGTTCAATATACATACATTTTGATAGTCTAATATATCTGCCATCATTTCACCATAAGAAAGAAAAGAAAGAAAACAAGTTTATTTAGGACCATAACATACAAAAAAAATACAGAACATGCTAAAAAAAACCAACAACATTAAAGTAGTAAAAATAATAAAGAACCAAAACAAGTAATTGTGGATGTGGTCCCAAAATGGTATCCACTCAGCGTTTACTGAGCATGTGGCCTGTGGGAGGGCCCACATGCAAAGTGCTGGTCTTCCGTGGAGCCATAGTGAGTGTATGACGGTCGGTCGAAGTAGTTAGTGCATATATTGTTAGTATTATTGTATTAATGTGTGATATTAGAATAAAATTTTAAAGTATTTATGTTACATTAAGGAGTTAAAAAAAATATTTTACAAATTATAATAAGATATTAGAATAAAATTTAAAAGTGTTAATGTTATATATTAATTAAGAAAGAAATTAAAAATAAAATAATATGAGTATAAAACAGAACCTAAAAATCAGAGTCACCCGGTAGTACCCGCGGCACCCTTTTGCTGATGTAGTAACAATTTTTTTAAATTTAATTTGAACCAATGTTTAGTTTTACTAACATCACGCAAAGGTGGGGGTAAGTTATTCCAGCATTTCGTAGCAGCGTATTTAAAGCTGCCACGAAATGCTGCAGTAGAATGCCGCGGGGTCCTCAATACCCAGACTCTGTTTGAGCGGGTATTGGTCTCCTTGTGCCACTGAAACTTTTCAAAGAGATAGTCTGGTTCACTTGTTTTAAGAACTCCAAACAGCAGAGTAGCTAAATGTAGTCTCCTTCTGGCTTCCATCTTAAGGATATCACCATTATTTATGAAAGGTGTGATATGAGATCTAGGAGGGACGTTATAGCAATAGCGAATGCAAGCGTTTTGTATACGTTGTACTAACCGTTGAGTGCGAGCTAGCAAACGAGGTCCATACAGTGCATCTGCATAATTCAACCTGGACAATATTAACGTCTCGCAGACTTTGAGACGAGTCGCGGTGCTCAGGAAGTTACGTACGCGGTATAGAATTTTCAATTTATAAAAACAAGTTCTGGCTATCTGAGTAATGTGGTTCTCAAATCGGAGATCACTGTCAGTCAAAACGCCTTAGTTTCTAACTTCGTTGGTCCGCTCTAGTATCTCACCCCTAACACACACTGGCGGAGCACTGGAAAGAACTTTTTCGACATTCTTCCGAGTACCGAGATACATATACTTGGTCTTATTAGAATTTAAAAGAAGCTGGTTTGAATCAGCCCAGTCTGCGATTCTATTAAGGTCCTCGTTAACTAGCATTACAGCTTGTGCTATATTATTTGCATCAGACGATGTGTATATTTGCGTGTCATCCGCGTACAGATGGTAATTACAATTGTTAATACTCTTAGCAATATCTGCCGTATAGATAATGAATAGTAATGGCCCCAGTATAGAGCCTTGCGGAACACCACTGGTAACTGGTCTTGGGGTTGAATTAATGTTTTGACCATTAGAATCTCGTAACTGAACAAATTGTGTGCGATTACTAAGATAACTCGTAAACCATAGCAAAGCATTACTGTCTAGGCCATAAAAAGACAGCTTAGACAGTAAAAGTGTTATGTTAATGGTATCAAATGCACGTGAAAAATCTAGTAACACAAGCAAGCTAACCTCACCCTTGTCTTGTGATGCTAAGATGGTATCGAAAACATCAATAAGCGCAGTGGCTGTTCCGCGATGTTTCCGAAATCCTGACTGTCTAGCGGGTAGAATATTATGTTTCTCTGCGTACTTAGATAGCTGATCACAGGCGACCCTTTCCAAAATCTTAGAGAGGCAAGGTAAGATGCTTATGGGCCTTAGGTCTTTGAGCTCAGTTACGTTATTTTTTTTCGGAATTGGTCTGACTATAGCAGCTTTCCAATCTTGCGGAAAAACACCCGTTTCTATGGAACGATTTATAATGGCAGTAATTACGCTAAGAGTGGTAGGTAATGTTAATAATATCATGTCCAACGAGATTCCGTCCGTTCCAGTGGCATTAGACTTTAGTGCTTGAATAATTTTTGCTACTTCAGCTTCCGAAATGGGATGAAAATTAAACTTTGATTCACCAAAGTAGCTTTTTCTGTAATATGTAAGATCAGTATCTGTTAATTTCTTATTTATATTTATTTTCAAAAAATGATCATTAATGGCATTTGGATCTTTATGCATTTAATATATCCTCATCAAACGAATTACTTTGAGGAATGACGTATTTTTTTAAATTTTTCCAAAGTAATTTTGAATCGTTAATGTATTTATTGATATAATGGTTATGAAATGCTTCTTTCTCCCTATAGATTGCCGAGTTGACTACATGTTTGAGTTCTTTATAATATTTTTACATAACATAACATATTATAACCATAACAATTAGTGCTAACACTACCCCATGATCGATTTTGGCAGTTAAAGTCCCCAAGTACTAAAAATGGGCTAGGCAAGGTAGTAAGCAACTGACTAAATCCATTGTATAAGGAAGAAGAAGGATGAGGTATATACACAGAAATTATACAAATTTTATTTACTATTACAGCAATGGCATTAATACCATCACTGAGGGGAGGGAGTGAAATAATCTTATGTGAGAAGGCTTTATTAATGAGTATGGCCACTCCACCATACCCATCATGTCTATCACTTCTCACAGTAACGAAACCAGAGATCCTGAAGGAAAACTCTGGTTTTAACCATGTCTCAGAGAGACACATAGCCATGGGCTTATATTTATTTAATAAGTAAATAATGTCAGTTTTTTTGCTTATTGCACTTCTACAATTCCATTGAAGTATGTTGTGATCCATACTTAAAAAAATTGTTTAAAGCTGTCAATAATGATTCGGCGGCGTTGGACGGTGAAGAGCTATCGCTCGGAAATAGATTACTGGTATTTGAAAGTAATTTAATAAGTTCCAAAATTAATTGACCTATAGATTGTTGAGGTATTGTCGTATTTGATTTATGTTTTAGTACATTTCCATTAGGTGTTTGAGAATTATTATTATTGTATTCCTTTATAATTTCGTCATGTATGGTGCGGTCGTAACCTCCAGTTTGTTTTGGGGGTACACGGCGATGAATATACACTGTTTTTTTATGAGAATTTGTATTGGGCGAAGATGGTCTTGTTAGTGTAATATTTTTATTTTCGAACTGAGGCGACGAGGCTGCAACATCGGTATAAGGTTTTGAAGAAGGGGGATGGATTTTGGCTGCCTCTGCGTAAGATATACAGCTCTGGGCCATAGAAATTTTAATTTTTTGTTGTCTCAAGAACTCGGGACAAAGTTTGCTAGTGGCAAAGTGGCGACCAGTGCAATGAAGACAATAAGCATTTTCCAAGATAATGTTACAAGTGTCTGAGACATGTTCGTCCCCGCATTTAAAACAACGAGGCTTTGAACTGCACTGCAATTTAGTATGACCAAATTTGCAGCAGTTGTAGCACTGTATAGTTGGAAATATGTACAATTCAACAGGGAGCGCTGTATAGCACATGTAAACTCTTTTTGGTAATATTTGACCATCGAACGTCAATACAACCATGTTGGTATTAATAAATAAACTAGTACCATCATCTTTCGGTGTTTTTCTTTTAATACGCCTAACCTTTATAATTTTTCCACAACCCATAGGAACAGTAATGTTTTCCTGAATCTCGTCTTCAGACCAGTCTTGGGGTACACCCTTTACAATACCTACTCTTGTGACAATAAAACTAGGTATGAAAACCTTGTATGAAAGATTAGCAATTAGTGGGTTATCTGTGAACAAATTAGCATCTTCGTAGTTGGTAAATGCCATAGAAACTCTATTTCTGCCAATACGTTTTAAGCTACCATTAACTATATTATTGATATTATATTTTTTTAAATCTTTACCAAATTGAATAGGATGCAGCGTAACAGGATCATTCGGAGATGTGGTTATCCTTTGAATGTGAACAGTGAACGGCCCTGAATCTGTGCTTACATATTTCCTTACTAACTGCGGTTGTGAGGGACCTGCACCAGTGGGTTGTGTAGCGGAGACACTATTATTGAAAGGAGGGACATGAGTTTCAACAGGCACAGTTTTTTCGCCTTGAGCATTATTCACAACAGGGACCAACTTCTCGTCTGAATCGTCACATTGGCATTCATGAGTAATCTGTTTACCGTTCCTACTTCAACTTCTCTTTATTTTGCAAATTCGGCACCTTTTTTGTGGTTTGACTCTTTTCCGTTCTGAGAGAGGAATAAGACCATCCTCAGTGTCCATCGATGAGTCGTCAATAACTACATTATAAGCTACAGGACTAGGAGGGCCAGTGTCTGGCCCTGGACCCCCCAGTCCGGGGTTATCCGGGGGTGGGTCAACCCCCGGGCCCATAGTAGAAAACTATACGCTTACCAGATAAGTAGTACCTATATACACTATTTATATGAAATATCAATAAAAATATGTAAAAACTATTAACTAACTACTATTTTACACAAAAAAACCTCCACTGATCCACTTTATAAAACAATTAAAATCAATAAACCAAAAAACACGTCCACCAAATCAGAAGTTTCCCGCGCTTTTTTTCGAGTATATAATCACTACGTTTTATGTAACAAGCGAAGCATAAGCAGCTTCTGTGGATACGCTCTCAGATCTGTGGTTAATGCATAGACTACTAACACTAGGGATAGTGCTGGTGGCCGTTGTTTTTTTTTTTAATTTATTTTACGGCTCTGGATACCAGTCCTTTAACGTGGTGGCACCAGTTATGGACAGGGTTAAGCGCGGGGTAAACCACGTTGGGTTATATATTTTTTAATTTATTGAATCTTAGGGTTGCGAGTTGCAAATGATATTGTCAGATAATAAGAGCTTCTTATTAACTTCTAAAAACTAGAAATATATGCATGGGATTAGAAAAAGAAATATACTAAAAACGTTCAACAAAATATCTGCAAAATCCCTATAATGGACAGTCGAAATCCAGTAATGGACAACCAGTGATGGACGCATTTTGGAGGATATTATAATCCTTCTCGTATCAATCTATATCAAAGAAACAGGATACGACAGGTACTCTAGACATTAAACTTTCATAATCATATAATAATATTATAATACCTAATAGACAGGGCAAAAAAACAAAATGCTTAATGTTTTTTGACCCGTGTATTTGGTAAATCCTACAAATAAATTACAGTATTATCGTTAGTTTATACTTTATATTTAATCATAACAAATAAGAGCTCACAACTCTCAGGATAAACCTACATAACTAATTATGTTTATCAATTTAAAATCTTTTTTTTAATACTTAAACAAACAAAGATACGAAGAAGATGATTATTATGACTTTGACATTCAGTCTGTTCCAAAATGCTTTAAAAAACTATCTATTTAAAAAATCTTAAGTAAATTAAAATCTAAGTTACGTAGTTATAAAGATCAGGCAAATACTTTTCCATTTCAATTACTTTGTGAAAGCCTCTATTATTAAGTTTAACAGGAGGTTTAATTATTTCAATGACATCCCTAGTTGGATACCAAATTTTGTCTGGTCTTTCCGGCCATCTAAAAGTGTTTCCGGTAGATAATGTCAAGGTGCTAACTTCGTATCGTCCTCTATCCGTATTTTCGATCATCCCTGGGAAATATTCACCTTCATAATAATGACATAACATCCCTTTTCTAGATTTTTTATACTATTATTGGTCTTTAGTTTTGCCAGAGGCAATTCGCTGTCAGATTCGCTGTCTTTCGTTCTTTTTCTTTTATTTTGTAAGTTGTTTTCTGGTTTATTTTCAGAAACAATTTCCTCTATAGTCAAGTCTTCTGTATCCATTTGAACATTGTATACACTATCATCACTCTCATTGTATGGAATTTCCACATCTGTATCTTCAGAAGAGATGTCTTGCGCCTTTTTCTTTTTAATGCTAGTTTTTTTTGCTTTTTTCCTTTTCGATCTGTAGTTTCTCCAATTTATTTTCAAGTCTCTACTTAGCTCTCAATTCCTTTTCTTTTACAAGTTTTCTTTTTTCTTCCTCTTTATTCTGGTGGTATCTTTGCCAAGCTTGGCTTGTAACAGCAGAAGGCAATGGTGGTAGGTCCCATACTACATACTACTGGGCTTTTTTCGAAAACTTTATTATACAGTGTGATTCGAGGAACATTATATCTCTTCGCTGCAGAAAGCTCCTTGGGATAGCACAGCCGCAACAGCTCCGGCCATCTGTTCCGGTGTATAGTTCTTCTTGGGTGTCATCTTAACAAATAATATCCAGTTATGGACACCTAGTCATGTACAAATAAGACCCAATCATGGACACCCATTTATGGACTATGTCCATAACTGGAAGGAGTCGTCTGTGATAATTTTTGTAAAGATGTATAGTTGCAGGAAACTTCAAAGTTGCAACTTATATAAAAAAATTTAAATATACCTAAAATGATAAGAATCGACATATGTCCATGACTGGATTTTGATGTTATGAGTGATCCAGTAATGGACACCCCTCTCAAACTCAAAAATAATTATATTTCACTTTCAACGTCTTCACCAGTATGTTTTAAATTTCATAACTTACGGATATGATCATTTCAAGTTTATGTTTTAATCAGAAACAAGCACCCATAGATCAAAATATTCACTTACCTTCTTAGCGATTTGGTTAAGAAAACTTCTTCAATCCAAAAATATTGCACACGAAATATTGTTCACCTTGCCATTTTGAAACTAAATGGTCGAAACCAATGTTATTTGTCAATGTGGCAGACAAATGTCTATTCTTTATGATTTGAGTGTTTCCAATGGTAACATATTTTTATAGTTCTTATTATATGCTTAGAAAGGTAAAAGTGTCCATCACTGGTGCCTTGTCCATAACCGGTGCCATCACGGTACTTGTTTTTCGAATATACTACCAAGAACTAGTAAAAACTATCACAAAATATTCTGTGTGAATTAATGCTAATCCTTATCCTTATCCTTACTAATATTATAAATGGGAAAGTGAGTTTGTTTGTATGTTTGTTCCGCTTTCACGCCGTTACTACTGAACCGATTGCTTTGAAATTTTGCAGACGTAAAGTTAGAAGTCCGGATTAAATAATAGGGTACTTTTTATCCTGAGAAAATCCAAAGTTCCCGTGGGATATTCAAAAAACCTAAATTTTTACAGCAATCTATAGCTACATCTATAGGTAGATAGCTAAAGCAAACTTCTTTGAAAGTAGGTATAAGGTTGGAATATTGAATGGGAACGGGAAATTCATGTTTCCCTCAGGATGTTAAAAGCGAATTTGACACAGGCAGGGCGGTGGGCAAAAGCTAATGATACTACAGATCTGATATTACTACTACCTACTGATCACTACAGATGTGAAAATGGGCACCATATAGATTCTGAACTTAGCACTGTACGCTTTTAACAATGTGTGTTTTAGTTGAAAAATGGGATATGGGATTATTATGCTACAAATGTGAAAATGGGTAGATACCTATATAGATACTGAAATTAGAACTGTTTCGCTATTAACATTGCGTGTTTTAAGTTGAGCAATAGAATATGTAACATTAATAATGCTATAAACGTTAATATGGGTGCCTAGCATTAGTCCTGAACACAATTTAATTATGCTACTTTTCATCCCAGTTAATCCTTGGCTCCCACGGTATTTGTAAAAGCCCGAAATTCACGCAAGCGAAGCCGCGAGCAAAAGTTAGTATAATGCTATAAACGTGAAAATGGGTGCCTAATATTGGTTCTGAACTAATAACTGTTTCGCTATTATGTGTTTAAGATGAGCAATGGGATATGGGATAGTAATGCTATAAATGTCAAAATGGGTACCTACATAGGTTTGCAAATTGCAAGAGCTCCAGGTTAGGTTAGGTTAGGTTAGATTAGTATGCAGCGTTGCGGAAGAATATTACCGAAAAACGACATTTTACCTAATTTCTAAGGACCGATTTTTCAATCGCCAGATAGACTACCTGAGGAATGAATTTGAAAGGTTGCCATACAAAATCTGTCAAAACGTCATATTTATTCCTTAGTAAACGTTTATCTGGCGATTGAAACATCGGCCCTAAAAAACTAAACTAGGTATCAAAAATTCGTTCTGCGGTTTTTTGGATATTATTATCACCGACACATTAAAACAAAAATTACAATTACATCTATTATAGTTTTCGATAAAAATTAGAAAAATGTAGATGTTGGAGCAGTTTTTGGGAGAACAATCGTATTCCTGCTTCAGAGCGAATTTGTACTAAAGGCCCAAAATAAATTTGAAAGTATTTAAGTTAGTTTTTAAACTGCAGTTCACTGAAAACTAACGCTTACGCCGCTAACAATGTGTGTTTTAGTTGAGCCCTGTAGTTGAACCTATACTGATTAAGGACGGAAGCGGGAAGAGCAGTAAAACTACCAAGCCGATGTTTGTTTTAGTTGTTGTAGTAGTTGACTGTTTATCTATCGCGTATGCTACTTTTTATCCCAGAAAATCCTTGGCTCCCACGGTATTTGTAAAAACCCTGAAATTCACGCGGGCGAAGTCGCGGGTAAAAGCTAGTAAGCAATAAAATTATCTATGCTTTCTATAATCTTCAACCATAGACGTACATACCAAACCAATTGATTGTAATACCTACTAGACTGAGTCCGCCAAATTCAAATTTTATGTAAAAACCTCAGGTAAAAACCAACAACATGAGTATCTATCAAATTTAATAATCAGAGAATATAATGAGACTCTCATCACGAGGATAACTTGCATGATTTTGGGAACGTCAGCGTTCAGCTGATGGTAAGAGAAAATGCAGCTGAAGATGTTATCATTACTACTGTATAGATGAAGATGTTTTCATACTATGTAGGTAATCATTCTCCGTATTCTATGCTCTAACGGTAGCTAATACCACAGCAAATACAAAGCTTTGCACGGCGTACTCTCACTTTCCCAAGTCCCTTGGCCGTATTCATATTTTTCATCTCTTTATTATCAGGAATTTTCATTATTTCATATTAACAGGAATATTTTCTGTTCCAAGTCTTCAGGCTCAGCTCGAGCTACTAGTAAGAAAGAATTTGAGATTCCGCGGGAGAATTTATCGTCACATTTAAATAAATCTCGGGTAGGACTATTTCCTCGTATCTGCTACGAGAACAAAGACGAACTTTGTTTTAGACTTAGTTACTTAGGTATCTATGTGTGTATGTTAGTTACTCCATCATGCCACAATTGCAAAACTTAAAAGGCGAGTGCGATTATTTCCTTTCTATGATTCTTTCAGTTTTCTGAAAAACCAAAATCCACGCTGACGGAATCCCTCCCAAAAGCTAGTAGAGAAATAAAAAGAAGATACTTACAGGTAAGTACAAGTTTCCTACTAAGTACCTACCTACCTACCTAAACTTTTATTTTTATTGTTACAGAAGTTGGAACTCTCAGGTCTCACTTGACCGATTTTAAAAACAGACTTTATTTTATTCAAATGCACTCGTGACTCCATCAGTCCAACCTCAACTTGTCTAACGCGGTCGTGTCCAAATTTCCATATTGCCAACTAGCACTCCGCTCTGGCTAAATTCCTTCGAATAAGATAGATAGGTAAGTCCTAAGCAGGGACCTAGATTTGCTGAAATATTGTTCAAAAGCAAAGCTAGTTATTGTAGACAAACTTTAAATGCATTGAAGTAAGTAGAATGTGTGCATTCAAAACAAAGTCTTAAGTTTGTATTGAAAACCCTGTGCTTCTACAGAGATCCGCGTTCAAGCCCAGCAACCACCCAGCAACGGTGCGTGGTGGGTGTGTGTGATCCAAAGACACGGCTCTTTTTAGGGTTTCGTACCCAAATGGTAAAAACGGGACCCTATAAATTACTAAGACTTTGCCGTCCGTCCGTCTGTCACACTAGATTAGGTACCTATTATTCTAAAACATGATAGGTTAGCCGTTCATAAGGTATATCTACTGTCTGGTATTGACAGGTTACATACTGGAATTATAATAAAAGATAGCATGATAAATAATAAATAAATATATACGGGATATTTTACACATCGCAATCTAGCCCCAAAGTAAGCGATAGCTTGTGTTATGGGTACTAGATAACTGATATATATACATACATACTAATATACATAAATATAATATATTGAAAAACACCCAGACACTGGAATACATCCATGCTCATCACACAAACATTTACCAGTAGTGGGAATCGAACCCACGACCTCCGGCGCAGACGGCAGGTTCGCTACCACTACGCCATTCGGTCGTCAAATAAAAGTTTACAATATCTATTCGTAAATTCAATTATTATTTGCAAACGGTCTGACCAACGACGCAAGGCCTACTTAACGCCAGTAAAATGACAAACATTGGTGTTATAGGTACCTATATACTAAGTAGGTACGATTATAACCAGTCATGCTATCAATGTCGTTAATACGTATGTAGGTACCTACCTATATCAATAACACAGTTTCGCACTCGTAGTCGCGGCGTCTCGTCGCATTCTTTCCAGTAGCAGTAACATCCACACCTCCGCTTCGTTAGCTGCCGTTCTTACTTAAAATAATAAACCTATTTTAAAAAATGTCTGAGAACTACAAAAATAACACTTCCGTCGCCAATTTCGTGGAATATTTGCGTATACCCAGCGTTCAGCCGAATGTTAACTATGGTAAGTTGTTTTTACCTGACAATTATACTAAAATAAAAAATATAAATAAAACAAGCATCTGAGTTTCGATGACTTTCATAGCAACGAGTTCTCAGTTACAAATTGCTCTATATAATATCAATTATTTGTAATACAGCAACCATAATTCCGACAAACATGCATCTCTGCTATTTCATGGCACCGATTAAAACATTTAAATGTAGTAAAAAACCGGACATCCAATCGGCATAACAGTGCCGATAGGAAGGATGGTGTATGGCCGGCATTACTTTGTGAACGTGCCTCATTTAACTACGAGTACATGAAGATAAATCTCTTATTAATTTATCTCATTGATAAATATTGTAATAGGTACCTACTTAGTTCTGTATATTATCTAATATTTGTGGTAATAAATTGTTAACGTGTCGTAGCAGCTGCTATAGTCAAATAGTATAAAGTAACGTAATAAACAAACTCACATACATTTTACATACATAAACCCTAAAAACATTACACTCCTTTTTTGGGGAGTCGTGTAAAAAATATTGTAATGGCAAGTAGATTTCTACCTGTATGTATGTATGAACCCTAATAACATTACACTCCTTTTTTGGGCAGTCGTGTAATTAGGTAGACCGTACTTTTGTGGTGTCTTTCAAATCTCCACTTGTAGTTCTCAGGAGTCTACTGATGTCTCATTACCTATGTAACGTTAAAACAGAAACGAAGACATAATTCCTCCCTGTGGAACACCGGCGAACACGGATGAAAATCATCCAAAAGCTGTACCTACCTATAACCTAAGTACTTACCTTTGAATCTACACCATAAGATTATTGTTAATAAACGGTATTTTGATGTTCCTGTGCCCAATACCAATATCCATTAGGTATTTAGTAAACTCTTCTAAGGCCGAGTCAAATGTCTTTGAGAAATCTACAAAGCTGCAAGACAACAAATACCTACCGCTTTCCAAATCTGGTGACAGCTGCAGAAATGCAGTAAGCTCATCAAAATGACTACTTAACTAAGTAATTCTAAATCTTTGGTAGTGCGGCGATAGTAACAAGACGAGCCCCATGGCAAAACTTATTGCGTAGGACACGCAAGCGCTCAATAAAATTAAATTGGATAATGATCATTTCAATGGGTATATTTACCACCGACAAACAGAAGCACTGAATGTGCACGTCGGTATAGCCTGTTTGAAATGTTTGTTATAGGTAGGTATTTGCTCATTAATCAGTAGAGTAAGTAATTTTTTAACTATAGATTTGCCTATTTCCTAACCTCAAATCATACCCAAAACGATCGTCGAAAACGTAAATGCTCGTAAATGAAACGAATTCATTTACGAATTGTTTCAAATGATTTCTATGAATTCCTTCCAGTTAGGTATTATAAAAAACTAGAAAACCCGGCGAACTCCGTTTCGCCACCAGATGGCTTTCCCGCTAAAAAGATTTTCCCGCTTTTCTGTTGAAATTTTTCCCGAATTTTCTTTGCTATAAACTTCACGGAGCCCAAGACCTTTCCAACGAATGCAAAACCGTGGAAATCGGTTCGTGCGTTCTGGAATTATAGCGTCAGGAAGGAAAACCCGACTTATTTTTATATAGTAGAGATGGGTCATCCTGTATTGATAAATTATTACTTTTCACGTGACTTCAGTATTTGCGCACTTTCAGATGAATGCGTAAATTTCCTCAGAAGGCAAAGTGATGACCTGGGATTGCAGTTTAAAGTATACGAGGTGGTACCTCGGAAACCGATCGTCGTGTTGACGTGGCCTGGCCAGGAACCCTCGCTTCCGGCAATCTTACTCAATTCACATATGGATGTCGTGCCTGTATTCGAGGTTCGTAAGCGCCCTAGTTTCAATAGGCAATGGATGTTTTCAGCAACAGCTAGATATTATAAGTTTTTAGGTTTTATTTCCGACTTTTCATCCGGATCACTTGTGTTTAATGCTGTTTAAGCAACATTTCTTCCTGGAACTACTCTTGAACAGTCGAAAAGAAATCAATTGACAAAAAAAAACTATCAATATGTAGCTCATGCAGTAATTCATAAGTATTTTCTTTGGGGAATTTTTCATGGGTTTTCATTTTAAGTTTCAATCTAAAATTTGGTAACCTTGAAAAGCTGATTTAAATCTACGATTGTGACATTATTAGCTAAACGAAGTTAGAGTGCAGTACACTGATTAGAATAAATAGCTAATAATTGATCTACCTAGCTGTTTAGAATGTAATATCAAACGGCAGGCATCCCGCGCTACGTAGAGCCACTCATAAACCCTAAGCAAGCCAGGAAATTATTTTCAGAATAGTTGGACCTACCCACCATTTAGTGGGCATATCGACGAAGATGGTAAAATCTTCGCTCGCGGCTCGCAAGACATGAAATGTGTTGGCATCCAGTATCTCGAAGCTGTTCGTAAGTTAAAGAGTTCAGGGACTAAGTTGAAGAGGACTTTACACCTAAGTTTCGTTCCCGGTGAGTATAAATCTGGTATTCCAAAAATATAAAATTCCCTTGCTCACTAAATCATCATCGCCCTTCACAACCTCACAAAGAGGTTTTTTATAATGCAGGCAAGCGAAGCAGGACCTAGTCTTCCTGTAAATCATATACTTAAGACGCACGAGTTGATATTTTGCTATCCCATAATACTTAAGTATCTAATAACAGTGCTGGTAATGTTTGGCCTGAACAACAAAAGCTTTGAGATCAAAGCAACGAACAATAAAGGAAGGTAACTAATACTTAAGTAAGTACTTCTTAGTGGACTGAGGATTCCCGCTCAGAGCTCTGAACAAGGCGCTTTTGTTCCCTTTTTGCATCCTCGAATAACATTTTAAGTCGGATTAATTTTATTCTAAGTATTTTTGTACCAGATGAAGAAATCGGCGGTCACGATGGCATGAAAAAATTCGTTCACACCGACAATTTTAAAGCCCTCAACATTGGGTTTGCGCTGGATGAGGGTATGGCCAACCCGGGAGAAGAATTCATTATATTTAACGGAGAAAGGAGTATTTGGCGTAAGTTAATGATTCAACTTGCATTGAAATTGTTCTAGAGAAATACTTAATTAGGTACCCAAAAATCATGCTAAATGATATAGACTGTAACTAAATGAGCATTCCTTTGTTTGCACACTTATTGACAAACGAATATTAATCAAAGTGCTTAATTAACCATTATTGTTTATCAGAAATTCACGTTATATGCACTGGGAAACCCGGTCACGGATCTCTCCTTTTACCAAATACGGCCGGAGAAAAGGTGAGATTTTAAAAGAAGTCAGCTCCATATTCAATCAATTCCTCTATTCACGACCTAGTAGTATCACCAGCAGCCATTAGTATCACTTAGCTAAGTGAGTAGTACCTAGTAGTGGAGTGAGTCTAAAATGGTCTCTTAAGATTATTTTTAGATTAATTTATCGAACGAATGGAAATTCGCCAGGTCTTACCTTCAGTATGTCCCACTTTCTGTTTCAACTCAGAAATATTCTGTATGAACTATACAACTGAACTATCTAACTTTCAGCTTCGATACATCATCGATAAGTTTATGGACTTGAGGGAACAACAAAAGAAAATTCTCGAAAGCGATCCCAAGTTTACGATCGGGGATGTGACCACCATCAATTTGAATCAAGTATTTGTAAGTATTTGTTGTAGGTACCTACATACCTCACTATATAATTTGTAGTAATTGCGTGTATTGTGTTTCGTCTGAAATACATTTTATTGTATTATTTTTTCTTATTTTTGTGCTGCTAAGTGATGATTGAAGAATGAATAAATAAATATCAATAACTAGTAAGTTGAAAAATCTCTATAAGTACTTTGTAGTGCATGGTCCTAGAATGCTGATAAGTGTGCCATAAAAAACTCGAGAAGTAGCCACAAGTAAGCAATGCATGTTTTGAGGTTATAAGCCTCCGCTTTATATTCAGTCCGGGATTCGATACCCAGGCACACACAATCTCTGACTATTAAGAGTTCTAGGTTAAACTACCTACCTGTGCCTATTCAGTATTCGTATGCTACATAATATGGCAGTTGGCAACTAAAAAAACACTTGCGAGAAACTTCTCATTCTGAGATAAAAAATAACGCCCCAAAAGGTGTTGCTAGACGAAACGGACATTGCTCCAGCTTAAGAAATAAATACATTTTATATTTCAGGGTGGTATTCAATCAAACGTCATTCCCGAGAAGCTGACAGCTGTTTTTGATTGCCGTTTAGCTGTTACGGTAAACCATGAGCAATTTGAGAGCATGGTAGGTGAAGATTATTACCTAATTAATTTTGATTTTACTGTCTGACCAACTGATCTATGCACTGGTCGGCTCGGGCTGGATATCCCGGACCCAGTCCATACGTGGGCGATTCACGTAACGTTTTCACACACCGAGTGAAGTGAATCAAGAAATAAATTAAAAAACTTTTTACCTTGATATATTGTTAGTTTAATGATTAATATTTTACAGGAAGTTAAAATTATTAACCTACCTTTTAATATATTTTCTAATAGACCAAATTGCATTACTTAATAATTAAAAAATAAGCTTAATTTGTTCTAACATTTTTTTTAGTTTAATTTGTAGTTTTTATTTTAGATTAGTATGTAGTTTTTAATTTAGATATAGTTTAATTTTAAACCTAGTTTTAATTTTTAATTTAAAAAAAATACGCTGAAAAAATAACTTTGTCTTTTTTTTAGAGTGTAAAATTGAATGTACGTAGGTACTTCAACATAGGAAGTACAATGCCTCAAACTTATCGTGCAGCGTCAATTCTCGACCATGTTGCGTTTTGAACTACATTCAATATTATGCTCTATGTCAATAGATGTAAAGTTAATTTTTCAGTGTTCTCTAAAATGTTTTGGCTTCAATATCGTCTGTTTATATACCTAAATACCATGACCTTTTTAAACATTTCACTTCACGAAATGTAGCCGATGCGTTACGCGAATCACCTACCGGATAGCTGTTATGACGTAATGTCCAGAAAGGAAGAGACACGACGAGCAAACCCGCGGGCGTCCGCTAGTCTATACCTACTAATGCAACTTGCCTGACATGATACCTATCCGAACCTCACTTGTCTATTTCGCAGCGTTCTCAAGAATTGTTATGCCTACCTAATAGATAAATAATTGATTTCACTTTAGATTTATTTTCCTTTCAGGTTCAGAAATGGTGTAAAGAGGCTGGTGAAGGTGTAACCTTCGAGTTTGAACAGAAAAATCCTTGCGTTGAAGTCACTAAAACCGATAGCACAAACCCTTATTGGGTGGCTTTCAAGGCTGCAGCTGACGAATTGTAAGTATTTCCTTAGATATAGAACCTGAAAATTAGAAAATTCCAACCTGGGGGAAATTCATGTATCGTTTTCACACACTGAGTGATAAGAATCAAGAAATAAAAAAAATTAGCTTCGTTTATGGGTTGAAGTGTAAATGTAATGTATTTCTTCATATAAAATATAATTTCAACCTTATCGCGCAAAGTAAAATTAATTTTACGTTTGTCGACCATGTTGCGTTTCAAACTACATTCAATTTTACACCCTAAATCAATAGACGTAAAGTAATTTTTTGTTGTTTGCAAAAAAGTTTTGATTTCAAAATCGTCTGCTTAAAAATACGTACATGCAATGACCTTTTTATATATTTCACTTCACGAAATGTAGCCAGCGCGTTACGTGACTCACCTATCTGTCCCGCCGAACCTTGGACCTCCCGTCCAAAGAGGCGCTCCAACCACGTCAAACCTACTTTAAATGAACTTTCCAGGAACTTAAAACTGGAGTGCCGAATATTCCCCGGTGGCACTGACAGCAGATACGTCCGTCGCGTCGGCATCCCGGCCATCGGCTTCTCCCCTATGAACAACACGCCTGTGCTTCTGCACGACCACGACGAGTTCCTTCGCGCGGACGTCTTCTTGCGAGGCATCGACATTTACGAGAAGCTGATACCGGCTGTTGCTAACGTTTAGTTATAGGGGTTTGGGCAGCAAGATTGTCGTTGGCACCCTTAGTTTTAAGCACAACGGATTTACAAAAAAATGAACCGACTACAAAGTGATCATACATGAGGATTCCATATTTTATCTTATTTGAGGTATGGAACCCTAAAAAATGAACAAACAAATTAAGAGTGCCAACGACATGACCGCCTGTTTAAGTTAATAATAGTTAATAAATCATTTATTTCAGTTATACATCCATATTTTACAGGTATCTATAAATAAAATAAAATAAAATAAAATACAAAAAGGTATGCTAGGGCTATAAAAACTAAATTGAACTAGGACTATTTTTTGTTTGCGTCTCGGTGAACAGAGCGCCAGTGCTTTATTATATCACTGGACATACTCTCACCGATGACCTTAAGGATGACGTTTTTTGACTCCAGCAATCGCTTCCAAAAAGAAGCGATTCGACTGCGTCTGATCGCGAAGAAATCGGGGATCCTCGCCTCGGCGAACATGCCCGACGCGCTGCAGTACCTCGGCAACCTCATGAGGATGCGGTACGCATCATTATACTGCACCCTCATGGTGCTCATTGTGGAACGCATGAAATTCGTCCACAATTGGCCTGAGTAAAAACATTGGCAATATGCACGAAACAGGGTTAATTTTACTTCGTTACTGCACTTTGAAAATCTGCGTGCGAGCATGTTACACCGAACCGACAGTGCTCTCCTCTCTCTTTCGATATCAAGGTCATCCCTCAGGTCACCGGTGACAATATGTCCCAGATATTTGAACTGTTGCACCTCCCGAACCGCAGAACCATTCAAACAAACGCGTGGCACCTTCTCCGGACCCTTTCCTGATCTAAATACCATAAACTCCGACTTCGAGACGTTATATCTCAATTCGTGAGCGCCCGCGTAACGCTCGTAGATTGAGAGTAACTTACGCAGACCTCCAATCGATGGGCTGAGAAACACCATATCGTCCGCATAGCTGAGATTGTTTACACAAAGATCTCCTAGATGACAGCCGATCCTGGTGCCCCCCAACTCCTCGATCAGACCAATAATGTATACGTTGAAAAAGGTCCGGAGAGGTGAGTCCTCCCTGGCGAACCCCGCAGTCTAGCCTTTAACCGCTAGAGGTCGCGTCGCCCCACCTTACGCTGTTTATTTGGTTTCCGTACCAGTATTCCAACAGACTCGTTATCTCATCCGGGACCTGAGCCGCGTGCAATTTGCTCCAGAGAACTTCATAGTTCACTAGATAGAATGCACGGCTCAGGTCTAAAAAGCACGCATATACGGACGTGTCACGTTTCGTGTAATATTGTACAGTATGTTTGAGACTGAGGATATAGTCCGTAGACCAGGGCCGATAATTTTTAAAACATAAAAAAATAATAGTAGGATGAAACCCATTACAAAAGGAGGAGAATATTATAAAAATAAAAGGAAAAATAATTTACGGTCGATCCGAGTTCGGGAACAGGGGGGGAGGGGGGGTTAAAGTGTAAGAAATGGTTTTCCTTGATTTCCGGCAAAACTACAAGTCCTATGAAAAAAAGTTAAATGGCAAAGTTGTAGGTAATAAAAAGATCTACAACTTTTGTATTTACACTTTTTTTACATAACCTCAAAATTTATGTGAAAAATTCAAAAAACCAAGTTTTTGGTTTTTTATTTTTATCTTTTATAAAAAAAAATTATTTCACAAAATTTGGTGAAAATTTACCTTTTTATATCCCAAATACGCTGTAATTTATTTGACTAAAAATATTTATTTTTTTCACCTAATTTTGAATTAATATCGAAAAAGCACCTTCATTTTCAATCGAAAATTCACCCGTCAAAATATCAGCTTTTTTCAAAAAATTGGTATGTTTTCTATTCGTTGAAATCTCTACTTTCCGATGGTGAAAAAAAATATATATGTTACTATAGTAAAACTTCTAAACCTAAATTTTGAGGTTATGTGAAAAAATTGCAAATACAAAAGTTATAGATCTTTTTATTACCTACAACTTTGCCATTTAACTTTTTTTCATAGGACTTGTAGTTTTGCCGGAAATCAAGGAAAACCATTTTTTACACTTTAACCCCCCCTCCCCCCCTGTTCCCGAACTCGGATCGACCGTAAATTATTTTTCCTTTAATTTTTATAATATTCTCCTCCTTTTATAATGGGTTTCATTTTACTATTATTTAATTTCTTTTTTTATTATTTTTAAAGCTATCTACCCTGGTCTACCAGTCAATTTAGACAATTGAAATAAAGAAAATTCCAACAGAGCCAAATCTTCGTAGAGACCTTAGGTTTACCACAAGGAATAAAGTGTCAAAAGTCCCCATCAATCCTGTGTGCAACAAAAGTTATTTGGGGTCAAACGTCAAAATTTAGGTCGTAAACCAAAGGTCTCTAGTCTCTACGAAGATTTGGCTCTGTCGGAATTATAGATATTTGACCATTAACTTTATGTCTAACTTGACCGGACTAATAGCCGAGTCCGTTGAGAGACCGGGACGGAAACCAAACTGAGCATCATTTATACGAATATTCTTCTGCAGCTCGGGATGCAGCAACCGTTCCAATATTTTCCCTATTACAGTACCCAGAGAGATAGGTCTATAGTTATTTGTAGTGCCCAAATCACCAGTCTTATTTTTAATAATCGGTACAACAATAGTTTTCATTAGATCAGCGGGTAAGTACGAATAACGAATACACATGTTAAGTAATTAAGGTACCTACATAGCGTTTTATTTCTTTAATAGCATTTTTTACACGGTCTGGTGTAAACTGTATAAGGTCAGGAATATTAAGTGCCAATAATACTTGTATTGTTTAATATGTAAGTGTAACGTATTGTTACAGAAGTAAGTTTTTATCTATCATGTATAGGTACATGCTTACGCATTTAATTTTATTGTTATTTAATTTTAATTGTATGGTTGACACTAATAAAGTATATTCGAAAGGTACATACCTATTAATCAAATCTTTTTCTGTCGGTCTTGTAACTAACTTTTAAGTTAATCCTTAATAAGGCAAGGGGATATAATTTCCCACCAAGGCTTCTTTTGAAAAATATTTAATTTTACATGACGTTTAACCTTTAAATGAGCGCAAGTATACTTAGCAGCTTCTCGGTTAATTTAAAATTTCTAAACTGGCAATACATTTGGTAATAATGTCATCTTGTGGATGTTATGTCAATGTCAAAATGACATGACGTGAAAGTAGTTACCGCCGACGGTTATTTTTCGGAGACCTTGAAGAAAAATATTCAAATAGTTCAACAAAGATTTCTGTAAGTAGAATATGTTTTATATTTCGTATAAATAGATTATTCCAGCAGTGTTTCGTATAGTTTTCATATGGATACTAGCGATTTTTACCAGTAAAAAGTTCAAATTACAAAGTGGGAAATAATTTGCACGATTGCACCTGCACTTAGAAACGTAACTAAAATACATTTGTCAGTCCCAACTCCTCCTAATCAAATTTTATGCTTATGGCTGTTTTTGTGAATGACATATTCATAATTTGTATATTTACCTACAGGTTTTATAGACCATGAATAGGAAAAATAAGAGAATTCTTAGCAAGGCGGAGATAGAAGCCATCGTGGACAACCTGTCTGATTTACTGATAAAGATATGATTATATTACTACTAATTATTATTACTAATTTTATTATTACTAATTCTATTATTATTGATTTATTACTAATAAAGATATGATTCCATATTCGTCATTTTTTCATTTATCAAAATAAAAAAATATTAATTATTTCTAAAAAATAAATTATAACAACCGAAGCCAGGAAGAAACACTTGTATTAGAATAACAACGAAAGTACAGTAAATGTATCTTACCTTACCGGGCAAGGGGTATTATTTTCCCACTTCGACCAAAAGTGTACAAACAGAATCGGGCAAGGGGAATTAATTTCCCACCGAAAAAAAGGGGGTTTCCATGTCCCCCCCCCCTTATTAAAATATATTTTTTTGAAATGAGTGGTATCAATATACTCTAAATTAACCTTCAATTTTGTAGTTACTTTCACACAGGCTTGCGCCTTATTAAGGGTTAATGACTATATTTTGTGGTTCTACTGAACCAGTGAGTTGTGAAGTGGAAGCACCAGTATTAAAAGGAGGAAAATGAGGTAGAATATAATATATATAGGTACCTCATTTTCCTCCTTTTATCTATACAATAGAATATAATATTAACTTATTATGTACTTTTCCCGGGCTAGTGCATTAAGTACAACAGAGTCAAAGTTTATTTTAGGTACTCGTACACTCGTATGACTCAGAATGGTAGAGACTAGACTAGAGAGTAGTTTTTAAAACGTAGTGATTGCATACTCTTTGGTAGTTTTGTGGTCTGTGTGGTAAGGAGTACTATTCATCTGAGGTCATTCTGGAATCTGGGATGTTCTCTTCTGAGTACTATCTTTACACTGTGCTTTACACTTTGTCTATGACTTGTCTAGTTGTGTGGTGGTCCGTGGTTGTGTGGTCTGTGATTTTGTTTTAAATTTTAAATGATTTACTGTACTGAAAATTAATTTAGTTTATAAAATTTTATAAACTTTATATTGGAATGAACAAATTATGCAGAATATGTTTAGAAGAAGGAATCTTATCGTCGATATTTACCAAAAGTTACAATTTGGCCCTGTGTGAGATGATAGAGTACTGCAGTAATGTTAAGGTAAAATGAATTTAATAAACTGCTATCCCAGTCTTCTGAGATACTCATTTAAAAGTTTCCGGTTAAATTGGTTTCTTTTTAGTCCGGTAAATTGTTATTAATTACAGGATTTTAAATCCTTGCACAGAGCCTAAATCATTATTGTAATTAGTATAGGTCGCACAACGAAAGTTGAGGCGAACACGGCACTCACACTAACGTAATATTTGCATACAAGGTGTTTCATTTTTGTGAGACAGGGGACGTCAGTTTATACAATTCAGTCATAATTACTACATTAGATCCTAAAATAATTGAACACATTATATACAATTTCTCAAGACTTTGTCCATGTAGTGTTTTGCCGCGTCCTGTTGTAGAAGAAAATTTCATAGTGATACCGTCACAAAATATTGTTATGTGCTGGGGTTTGAAGATTGGAAGAAAAACACCTGATGAACCTTTTATTTTGCACTTCATATGCGAAATATTATGTCTCTTGATCGCTTGTAGTTTGATTGATTGACTGATTGACAGATTGACTTAGCATAAGGTATAAATAATAAGTATTTTATAATGAGTAATATTTAAATCTAACGTTGTATTGTTATAAAAGCAAAATCACAAACACAACAAAATGATAACTCAACTTCTAATAAAAAAAAAGCGATCCGCCTTCAAAAAACATACTTACCCTAAAAAAATTCCAATAATATGTGAAATTCCAATAATATGTAAATAATTTTCTAATAATATGTAGGTATACTTTGTTTTCAAACAACACTCTGTATCATTCTCATTCAAATGTCATAAACACTAGCTATCTCGCTCTTGCTAATTATAACTGATTTGTGCAAGCGGGACCACTGCAAGACATCAGCGCATCGAGCGTGTACAGATACATAAACTTTGCTTGTGTTGTTCGCCTCAACTCTCGCTGTGCGACCTATACCTATAGAAAAGTACACATATATTATGTTAGGACTTAGGTACATATTATTATCTTCTAATATTATAGTCTATCTATCTATAAAATAACAAGAGTATTTCCACCTTAAATATAGATAAGCAAAAATGATGGATTACCTGAACAAATATGCAGCAACTGTATTTACAAATTGGGGATATCATACCACTTCAAACAGTCTTGTGAAAGTTCAGATGTGCGTCTCAGACAATACCTAGGACTTAGTGTACCAAGCAAGTATGTTATTGTCCATTTCTATATATTATACCTATTCATAGAATTTTACTTACACAGTAAAGTTTTCCAATTAAACTTACACAATTCCAAAGTGGCCTGTGGCAGTAATCGAACCCGCGACCTCCTACTCGATTCCGAGTGTGCCAATGCGCCAGGGAGGTCTTCAAAACCCCAAAGAAATTGAGGTTTTGAAGACCTGTTTAAAATGAGCAATTAAGTATAAACAGGTTTCTTTGATAATAGTTTTAAATCATATGACTAAGGCTGGCTTGCATGACTTGACTTTAACCGAAACATTATAGTTAAATATGGCGGTCTGACCCTTATTTCGAAAAACATAAGAGTCAGGGCGCCATATTTAACTAGAACATTTCAGTTAAAGTCAAGACAACCAACCAAGCCTTAGTCATATGATTTAAAACTATTGTCAAACTTGCACACATATAAGCACTAACTTATATGCTAATGTAACTTGTATACTTAAATTATTGAGCACTAGCTATTTTGCTACTTCGCACAAATTATTTTGCACAATTTTCTTTCAGTAAAAAACTACACAGTATTAGCAAACTTAACTAGAATATGAACGAAAACGTTTAATTTTCTGGTCTCTGTTTTTCAGGGTCTGCAATGCTATGGTAATGACTGATCCTATAGTAAGTATTAATTTTATTACTCAAACAATATTATTACACTAATTATTAATTTTAATATTGTTCACCATGAATTTAAATTTCAGGACATGAGACAAACTATAATAGTGAAAAAATGGTAAATTATATTTATAAAATGGCTCCAAAAATAATTCAATAACCTAGGACATTACAACTTGAATGCAGTGCCTTAAATGTAGCCTAAAAGCTTAGTGTGTGCATTGATTGTGCATGATTTGCATGACATAACTTATAGCGACTTTTGAATTTCTGGAATCCCCTGTCAACCTTCCTAAAATTTATATAAGTATAGCTTTTTCAAAAGTAGAAAGACACTAATTTCCTAAACAAATTTGCACTATTATAGTCTAGATCATTGGTTCAGGTAGACTTTTCCATGAGTATATGCAACTACATATCATAAATTGTAGCAATAATAATATTTTATATTATTTTCTTACAGTAAATGTCAATCAGTACAGCAAAAGAAAAGTTCTTCCAATTACAAAAAGAAACCTGAAGCAGAGAAACTAAAGAGGGGCCCAAAACCTAAACCCAAAAAGGATTATACCTGCAATCATTGCAGTAAGGAGTTTCGTTGCCAAGCCCAGTTGGAAATGCATGTGAGGTACTATAATCCTATACCTTTAAACGCGCAATTCTTGTATATATATATGTATATATATTTCTATATAATCTGAATCTTGGAAACGGCTCGAACGATTTTCATGAAATTTAGTATACAAGGGATTTTGGGGGCGATAAATTGATCTAGCTAGGATTTATTTTAAGAAAATGTCGTATTTACCAAAAAAATATATAAATCTATACCTGACATCTATTGGTGCTAAAGTAAAACTATTACAGTAAACTCCTGCTGCCATCTATTGGTATGTAGCTGTAATACTACCGAGCAAAGCTTGGTCACTCAACTAGTTTAAGTTATTAGTGTAACTGCTTGAGTAAGTCAGGTGCTGTACCACCATCTCTTAAAGCAGTAATGCTGCATTACTGTTTGTATGAAAGTATTAAAACAATACTGCGGCATTACTGCTTTAACTGATAGTGGTACAGCCCCAGGCGGTAGTTTTTTGTCTGTTTATTTAGTTCCTCTATTTTTTGTGAATTTCATCAGTCCCGTGCCCCCATAATTAGTAAGAAAATCGTATTTTCCATTTATAATCATCCAAACATTCAGTCTGCCATCTGATTAAAATTGTACATTCACACAATCCATCCATCTTTTCTTCGGTCTTCCTCTACTTTTTCGTCCCTGCACATGCATAAGTACTCATCGTTCATTTAATAAAAAGCGATGGACGACTTATTACTCTTGTTTGCTGCATATTTCCAGAACACATACTGGAGATAAGCCGTTTGTGTGCAAATATTGTCCTCGTCGATTTTGCCAGAAGCACAACCTGACTATACATTTGAGAGTGCACACTGGAGAAAAACCTTTTCAGTGTGACATTTGTAGGTAAGTATCTCACACCACCAATAGAAAAAAAATCATAAAACTTAAACAGAGCTCAACCAGTCTTTAAACTTTTGCCACTACAATATAGATTTTTTTTTATTACAGCAAAAGATTTTCAGCTCAAGGAAATTTACAAGCTCACATAAAAATTCATACTGGACAAAAAGATCATGTAAGACTATTTTCAGTATTTTTTATTTTTTTATAACACAAATATTGAATGGAAGCAGGCGTTATGTTGCGGAAATCCATAATTAGTAGGAAAGATTCATTTGTTTTGGTACAATCTGCTTCTTGAAAAGATTCTGTGTGGTACAATATGCAGGAACACTGCCCACATGAAACACCATACACAATTTTCCAACACTTTCTTCGACGTACGTTTCGTCCCGAAACCGGGATATCCTCAGGATTGCTCTACGATTTCGCATTGTGAAGTCAACATCTCCTGAGGATGTCCCAAAACTGTACTGTAGCAAAACAAATTAGTCTTTCCTACTAACACAAATATGTTTATTTAAATAAATATATTACTATATTGATTGTTATTGTATTTTGTGTTTTAAATTTTCAGGTGTGTTCATTGTGTACTAAATCATTTATAACATCCAGTGAGCTAACTAGACACATACAGAAGCATAGAGGAATAAAGAACTTCAAATGTGAAATCTGTCCAGCAGCATATATTCACCTCAGAGACCTAGTAAGCAACAAATGTACATTATTATATTTGTAAAGTCTTTCGCCCGCAGCTCTGCCCATGTGAAATTCAATTTGACACTAATCAGTAATCTCACAGGAACCAAAACTGCATCATTTTGGAAAAGAGATGATACTCTACACTGCTGTACCGACATTAATCAAACTTATAGCTATAGTCCTTAAAACTTAGCTTGATCGCTGCGACAGATGTCAAAGTGACACGATCAGGGATGGGACTATGTTGAAAATATACTAATAAGGTATTCTGTGGTCTTTACAAACTGGCAGGCAAGTAGGCACAGGTCCTGAGCACAGGTCATACGAAGCTGCCACACGTCATAAATACCGTTACAAAATTTAGTACCTACTTGATGGGCGTAATTTAATGTTATTCAATGTTAAACTTATGACACTACTCTTTTGGAGTCAGGGGTTAAAAAGAAGAAAATAGAAGTGAAATTGTTTGTCTTGACTAATGATACTACCAATACTATTATATATTAGGATATATCATCAAGGAATAAATGATTTTTGTTTTCAGAAGCGGCACAAATTGAAAAAGCATCAAGTTTCTGATACAAAAACTCTGAATGAATACAATCCCAACAAAAATATAGATATTATTGGTATTGATGAAGGCAAAAATATGACAGAAAAAGATCATAATTATGCTCACTTAACAAATAATAAAACCAGTCAAGAGCTCCTTTTCATGGGGAACCACTCAATCTTCAATACTAGCTCAAGTAAAATAAATGAATCATTCATTTGCTCTAACTGTGGTGAAACATTTGACTACATGGGTGCGTTGGCTCAACATTACAACATGGTCCATCATAAGGTGTAAAGGATCAAGGTCAATAAATAATTATCAATCTTAAAGCAGTTGCAGACTGTGACACCTTCACTAGACTACAGTGATTGGGGTTAAAGTTGAGTTGACTGGGATATCAGCAACCAATGAGTGCCAAGATACTTAAAGGTTATGTAGTAGAGAGAACAAATCAATCTCAATTAAAATTCTAAATTAAAAAGTTTGATTTTGTATTAAAGAAAGGTTGCCTAATTTGTCAAGTATTTTAAAATGCACCTCAACTTAATGTAGAGAAATCAGATCTCCTGGAGTACATAATGTATAGTTAATTTTTTAAAACATACTCCTATTAAACATCTTATAAGAAAAAGTGTAACATTTCTTTTCTTCATTACTTAGATACAATACAATATTATAATGGTGCTTAAAAATTCTAAGGTGCAAAATTTATAAACTAATTTTATGCATTTTAAAATAATGCTGTCCTTTTCCATGGACAGCATTTTGAAAAGAATACTGCTAGTTTAGGAAGTAAAAAGTAAGTTTAGATATTGTGTGCAACAGACTTAAACACCATTGAGATTTAAATGGTGGGGAATCTTCCTATGTATATGTTATGGCCACTCCGAATCAAACCATCACCAAACCATTTCATGAAATGGCTGTTTTTCAAGTATTTGTTACAAGAGTATAGCTCCAAAAGGTTAATTCTCTTATCTCTAAATCTGTATGTTTGGTTATGCATGACTTTTAACTATTTCATGATCATTCTAGAATGAGGGTTAGATTAGCAACAAAATTTGCAGAAGATGACTTCTGCAAGCTATTTCTCATTTATTTAGAAGCTTGTGTGACTGTTTACATTGCTTTCAGAATTCAACTTAGCAAGTTTTCTTGCTAAATGTAAACCTTGCTTATGATCTGACCACAACATAATACCTAAGATGAAACAAGAAAATATTAATAACATAATTTATTTAAACATTAGTTCTATACTAACTTTTACATATACATTTAAAAATTCTAATATATTTAACGAATAGGTATCCATGGCTCAAAGATGTCACCAATCTTCTTCCTCTCTGTAAAAAGAACAATGAAAGTTAATATTTTAAATTACTGAATAAAAGTAGATAAATAACAAGTAATTAACACAGAAACAAAAAACTTCCTAGAATGAGAAATAGGTAACCATTAAAAATTAATGATATATATATATATATATATATATATATATATATATATGGCTATGGATAATAGTGAATAGCTGAGCAAGTGTGAATAGCCTGTTCACACATAACATGAAACCACCTTATACAACATGGAAAGTGACCAGCATTATGGGTTCTGCAAAATATTTTCTTAACAGGACAGGTGTGTGGCTGATAAAGGTATATGGGTATCTGGATAATTGCAACGGGGCAAAGAATTAAAATTTTGTGGATTAAAACATGTAGATTGTATTACACATTATTCTCGCAAAACTGACTGCTATAAGCTTAGGAAGTATAATAATTAGCCTACTATTTGCAAAACACTAAATAAAATTAAAATTTTGCAGGCTACTATGGCCGGTGCCCCTAAAGCGAGGTTTAGATTTGCAAGAAAACTTGCAGACTTCTGCAAGCTATTCCCCCTTTGTTTAATAGCTTGTGTTACTATTTACATTGCTTTCGGGGTCAACTTCTACAAGTTCTCTTACTATTTTAAACCTCGCTTTACACAACAATATATCAACTATCTATCTATCACTACAAATAAAGGTAGAATTACTAATGCAAATACTTTGAATGCTCTCATACCAGGAATAGGGAAGTCCTCAGGGTGCAATTCAATGTAGTGCCTTAGAACGGCGTCTTTCTCTGCTAAGTATTCATCTCGTTTGTTTTGTACATAACTTATAGCTGCAGTCCATCCTGCCACACCTAGTATATGCTTCTGGATACCTAAAATCCAATAAGTACTTTGAAATATAAATTCCTAAGGAGAATAGACCCGAGAGTTTTCAGAAAATGTTTTGTTATTGTTATGTAATGCTTTACCGCTCATAAGGGGACGTTTGGTGCCAAAGTTGATCATTACTCCTGTTCCTATTCCGAAAAAACCACCGAGAATATATGCCCAGTATTGATTTAGGAATGGTTTCGTTCTCCCTTCATCCCCCATTTTTAGTAATTCGATAGCAGACAAATTCGAAGCCATTTTTACAAATTATTTTCCCTTCTTCGCACGTGTAAAATCTCAAAATTTATTGAGAAAGAACGGAACGGGGAACCGGAGCGAAAATTTTTACCTACTTTTAGCAGAAATGTCAATGTCAATTTCACTTCACGTCAAATTGTAAATATTTTTTTTAAATTGATTTTACGGCCCTGGATACCAGTCTTTTAAGGCCTTTCTAAAAAAATACAAAATTGCATCATTGTAAATCTTACCACTGGAACGGCATTGTTAGTGCGTGGATATTGCATTGATCAACACAGGCTAATAACAGGAAGACATTTACCTACAATTTGGTGGAATTTTTGAGTTATTAAAAACATATTGTTGATGAAATGTTATGCTGGCAAAACTCATTGCCTACGATGTATAATACTATTAATTTTCATAAAACTAAATAATATTGGAATTTTGCGGGCTAATTTGGCCGAAACACCTGCAACCTTAAGCTATAAGCATAGACAATATTTTTTTAAAGATCAAAAAACTAGATAAGTAGGTACCTACTCTAAACCATCACCACAAAGTAAAAAAAAAATATTTTGTGTTGCCACTACTTAAAATTTTTCCGTAAAATTGGGAAATTTAAGTGCGGAAAAACTGCTAGTGTTTTTTCTTAGGATCCTGACAATAAAACTATTGTTTGTTATTATATTTTTAATTCTATAAATATTTATGTGGAACGGTTCTAAGTTTGAAAGTTGTTACTTCTGAACAGATTTAGTAAAAATCAAAAAATTCACGTAAGTTGCTATCAAAATAGTCCAATTTAAACATAAAATTATGTTAAATTAGTGTAAAACGAATAGGGTACGATAACATTTTAAATAGCATCGTCACTTGCCATCAGGTGAGATCGCAATCAACATAAAATACTAACTTAAAGTATAACCCGTAAACATTATTACTATTATTTTTTTTATGTTTTTATAATAGGTACTCATAGTTTGCGACAAGTAGGTACCTTTAAAGCAATAATTGGATTTCAACTTCAACTTGGAGTCTGGCTGGAAATAGGAATTGGTAAAATTATAATCATTAGCCTAGCAACTCCAAATTTGGTGTAGTAAATAGTGATATTGATTGTAAAATGTGAGTGGTATTGTGATTGTATTTATTTGGTGTCAATGCGATATTTTTTATGCGATTTATGTACTAATTATTAGGAAATATGTAAAAGGCCATAAAGTAAATACCGGGTCCGTGACTACCGCGTTTTCTTTTTTGTACCTTGACCTTCATATTTGGCTGACTATTTTAAAAAATATATTTAGAAATAAAAGAGTGATACCAGGAATTATGGTGGAAAACGGTGCATCTAGTGGCGGCAGTGAAAGTCCCAACGCTACTGGCGTCAGGTCTGGCTTGTTGGAGACCCTCGTTCGCGGAGTTTGGTACAGGGTTCATTGTTCCTTAGAAGACGACTATCTCAGTGTGTGCCTCGACGACGGCTACGACGCTACAACAACCCTAAACGGCTCTCTAAACAACAACAATGTAGAGACACCGAATAGCGACTTCACGGAAGTTCCAGAGGCTATAGCCAACCAGAAACGTTTAGTGCAAGTTGTCAAATCAGACAATAATGGCCTGGGCATATCGATAAAAGGCGGGATCGAAAACAACATGCCAATATTAATATCCAAAATATTCAAGGGAATGGCGGCAGACCTTACAGAGCAGCTGTATGTCGGCGATGCCATACTTTCTGTGAACGGTGAGGATCTGAAGGATGCGACACACGAAGAAGCGGTTAAGGCACTGAAAAGAGCAGGGAAAATGGTACAGTTGGAAGGCAAGTATCATTGGCTTAAATTATAATAATCCGTTATATACTAATAAGCATTTTTGTTATAATACAGTCTGCTTAAAGACTGAATAGAATGTGTACTAAAATTATTGCATCCACGACAGTTGCTCCCATAGCTAAGTGGTAGAACACCCAGCCGCAATAACTTAAGGAAGCTTTAAACCAGCTACACTCTGCAGCAATAATTTGGATATTCAATAAATAATTAATAATCTGTTATATTTTAGAAGAACTGTGCGTCTTTTCTACCATCACTGGTATTACCAACTAGATATTCTGACCATTTATATTAGAATATCTGTAAGAGGTTATATTCAAGGCTTACTTTGATGCTGTCAGTTTTGATGAGGAATTGGTATGAAATATGAACAAATAATGATGAACAAATAATCATGAACAAATATGTAATCATGATCTAATTCTTTTATGCTAAAATTTTTTTAAAGGGAAGTCTCAGCTCTCCTAAAATAACAGTTCTGGTACATAACAGTACTATCCTATTATATTTAGCTAGACCATGAATCATACTGCTGTTACTATTGACTAATGTTGGTAATTGAATTAACCTATTAATTAAGTCAATTAGGCAAAATTGAATGACTAATCGCAGCTAGTCTTATTAGTTCACAATTGCCACTTTGCAATACTACATAGGTTTACTTACTATATATTCATGGCAATTAATATTTAAGAAAACAACAGTAAGCAAACAGATTTGCATACAAAAGGTTTCAATACCAATTCATGTGATATTATTAAAGGTTGGACAAAAAATTCTGAAAAATCAACCGATATGAACCTGAGGATGAGCCCATTGGAACATTTTACGACAACCTACTTCTTACAAGGAAAAAGTAGCACTATTTTTCAAAATTTCTGCTAAAATGCTGCAAATTCTCAGAAAGCGTCCCTGTGGACTAACACAATGCGTGCAGACTAATAACAAGTATACGATCTGTAGGGTGGATCACAATCCATAGACAATCTGCAGTCGGCTTACAACTGACGCTTTTGGTGTCAAAACAAACATTTTTGACACTAGTAAACTGGCGACATTTTTTCGCGTGGTCTGCCAGGTCCTGTGTATACGTCTATTCAAAAATCACATTTCTTGTATTAATTAACTTGTATTATATTTTTCATTATATTTTGTTGTTTTAGTGTTTCAGTAGTTAACTATTTAAGTAATACAATATTTTTTACATATTTATTGACAGTAATATTGTGACAGAGCCACTAAAGAAACACGTCACATGCAATTTCTTCTTTTGCAATATCTTTTTAATCAGTTAAAAATGTATATCAGTTAGCACAGTAGTAGAGAGCATCAGTCATTCATTCCTAAAAGATAGAACAACAGTTTTAATGCCACTTTAGAATGAAGAAGTTGGATGCAGATGTGTCCCTGAACTTTATATTACGATGCACTGCATGCTAGCTATCCTAACACATGAGGTGCATATTTTAACAGCTAAGCCTCTTATCCACAGTGAAGTACCTGCGGGAGGTGACACCGTACTTCCGCAAGGCGTCGATCATCAGCGAGGTGGGGTGGGAGCTGCAGCGCGGCTACATGGCCGAGGCGCCGCCGTCGCCGCCCTCGCCGCGCCGCCGCCGCGCCGACACCAGATACGTGCCGCTTCTGATGGCTTGCGTCGCCAAGAATCTGCGCCACCATGATCCTGGTGAGATCTTTATCCGCAGTGAAGTACCTGCGTAACGTGATACCGTACTTCCGCAGGGCATGCAATTGTAAACAGTCGGCAAAGGTGACTGACTGCTTGACTGACCGATCAATCTATGACAAATGGCAGAACAACTCAAACCAATGAATGTTTCCAAGATAATTCAGGTTGTAAGCTGTCTTAATTATTCCAAATTCCAGCCAACACTCATTTATGACCCAACATTGGTCCTAGGTAGCCGAATATTTATTCTAGGGAAGGGTTATTCATAAGTTACCACAGGTGCTCCCAAAAAAAAAGCAGTGGTGTAGTCAACTAGTTGACCAGTTACCTCAATCAGTCTTTTTTTACATAACTTGATAGGACTACATATAGGACTATATATATTTTCAGAGGAGCGCACAATAGAGATGTACTCGCCGGACGGCGTGCACGCGCTGGCGCTGCGCGCGCCGTGCAGCACGTCGGCGGCGGGCTGGCACCGCGCGCTGCACGCGGCGGCGCGGCGCGCGGCGCGGGCGGCGCTGGCGCGCGCGCGGCCTCGCCTGCGCGCGCTCATAGGCGACGTGCGCTACGCGGGCTGGCTCGCGAGGCGCCCGCCCCAAGATCAGGTCAGACACCATATGGTTAGATATAGCTGTTTAGTATAGAGACAGGACTCTGGATAAGCATAGCTGCTTTTTACCCCGGAAAATTAGAAAAATACCCAAAAAAGCAAATTATAGTTCAACAAATTTTTATTATTAATAGTACAAAAATTAGCTATCAGAAGTGATGAGTAGCTACTGTCAGACCGAACAAAATTAGTTTCAGCATCAGAACTTTTTTGGGCATGACATAAACAATATAATGTACAAACATAAGCAGAGCTTGTTCTAAAAAAAGATTTAATAAGATATTTCTATGAAGATGACTAATTCAGAAATTACATTTTCAGATAGTCGCATCTGGCGGATCCGACAGCTCAGATGATTCAGAAGGATGGCAGCCGACATTCGTTGCTATTACAGACCGCGAGCTAAGGTAACTTAAATTGAAATAAGACTATTCGTTTTTAAGTTTATCATTGAGAAATCTATCTGAAAATCAAAATTCTAGGCACGAATTTGGACTTAGGTAGTGTAGTGGGCGATGGTTTCTCAGAGAGCAAACCCATAATATGGAGAAACAAAATTTGGAAAATCATTATTCAACTGGAATAAAAAAAAACAGCAAAAGACTACCGGGCCGTGTGTATTTCAACGCGATGTAGTTGTGATGCTGAATGGCGGTGGTGATGTGCAGGCTGTACGAGGCGGCGCCGTGGTCGGGCGAGGCGTGGTGCGCGCCCGCGGAGAGCCTGGGGCTGGCGGCCACGCGCCTGGCGTGGTGGCGGCGCGGCGCGGAGGGCGCGGCGGCGCTGGGCGTGCGCGCCGGCACGCCCGCCGGCCTGTGCGTGCGCGCGCTGCGCGCCGACACGCCGCACGACCTGGCCGCCGTCGCGGGCGCGCTGGTCGACGGCGCGCACCACGCCGTGCGCGCGCAGCCCGAGTTCACTTTCCGTGAGTACACGACGTTTATTGGAGACATTTCTTGAAGAAAGAATTTACTGTGGTGGGTGGAGCGGCGTATTTCGCACAATTTTCAACCGACTTCAAAAAAGGAAAAAGAGAAAGGTTCTCAATTCGACTTTTTTATCAAATTTTTTTAGTTTGTTACCTCATAACTTTTGCCTGGGTAAATCGATTTTGATGATTCTTTTTTTATTAGAAAGCTGACGCTTCCCGTATAGTCCCATTTCAATTTAGTCCAATTCTGATTATGGTATCCATGAGAAATTCAACAGTAGTTTGATGAGAGTTGAAGTCGTTTTTTTGTTAATTATACGTTAATAAAAATTATTGATTCCTCCTATAGCACGGTCGCTAACCACGAAGAATTCCGTACATCGACCTGTTACTACCTGTCTCTGTCACTCCCGCGTCAAAATAATGCGTCACGCTCGCACAGATGCCATGACAGCCGTCCTCAGAGATTTTAAACCTTTTACCTGCGAACGTAAAGTTTGTTTTTGTTTTTGTTATATTGTTTTGTTTGTGAGTTTTTAATACATTTGCTCAAAAAGATGATATTTCCGGGTATTTTTAGCGTGCGCAAAGTTATTCTTTTCCGCACCAGAACTTTTTGATTTCCCCCTGCATGATGGATCCAAATCTATGAAGGAGGTTTTCAAGATAAAAAGTTTTCGCTACAAAATTATTGTAAAAAATAACAGTAATGTAATTATTCTACTTTCTAACTACTATAAATACGTAAATTAAATTTAATATAAATTTATTACAATGATTTCCTTTCGTTTTCTATTTTATTTTTGGAAATGTGTGGCTGCGACTGTTATATTTAATCTGTGCTTTGAGTTCTTTTTATTGTCTATGATTCCTTGTTATTAATATTGATTTTTCAAATTCCATGCAAAACTTTTTTTTCTCTTCAAATATTTCATCTAAACCGCATTAACTGAAAAATGTTTGTGACCACTGTCAGTAGGCAAAGAGGTCAATGTACAAAATTCTTCGTGGTTCGCGACCGTGCTATAACTGTCATGAACGGTGCATTCGGCAGGCTGCCGGTACCGCGGCGCGTGCGCGCGGCTGTCGCTGGGCGCGGGCGGCGTGTGCGTGTGGGAGGCGGCGGGCTCGCTGGGGCGCGGCGGCGCGCGCGCGCTGTACCGCCGCCCGCTGCACGCGCTGCGCGCCTCCGCCGACGACGACAACGCGCAGCTGTGGCTGCACTTCGCGGACGACGACACGCTCGTGAGTGTAACACACTACCCGCACTGTCTGTATATGCGTGACGCGCGCGCGCTGTACCGCCGCCCGCTGCACGCGCTGCGCGCCTCCGCCGACGACGACAACGCGCAGCTGTGGCTGCACTTCGCGGACGACGACACGCTCGTGAGTGTAACACACTACCCGCACTGTCTGTATATGCGTGACGCGCGCGCGCTGTACCGCCGCCCGCTGCACGCGCTGCGCGCCTCCGCCGACGACGACAACGCGCAGCTGTGGCTGCACTTCGCGGACGACGACACGCTCGTGAGTGTAACACACTACCCGCACTGTCTGTATATGCGTGACGCGCGCGCGCTGTACCGCCGCCCGCTGCACGCGCTGCGCGCCTCCGCCGACGACGACAACGCGCAGCTGTGGCTGCACTTCGCGGACGACGACACGCTCGTGAGTGTAACACACTACCCGCACTGTCTGTATATGCGTGACGCGCGCGCGCTGTACCGCCGCCCGCTGCACGCGCTGCGCGCCTCCGCCGACGACGACAACGCGCAGCTGTGGCTGCACTTCGCGGACGACGACACGCTCGTGAGTGTAACACACTACCCGCACTGTCTGTATATGCGTGACGCGCGCGCGCTGTACCGCCGCCCGCTGCACGCGCTGCGCGCCTCCGCCGACGACGACAACGCGCAGCTGTGGCTGCACTTCGCGGACGACGACACGCTCGTGAGTGTAACACACTACCCGCACTGTCTGTATATGCGTGACGCGCGCGCGCTGTACCGCCGCCCGCTGCACGCGCTGCGCGCCTCCGCCGACGACGACAACGCGCAGCTGTGGCTGCACTTCGCGGACGACGACACGCTCGTGAGTGTAACACACTACCCGCACTGTCTGTATATGCGTGACGCGCGCGCGCTGTACCGCCGCCCGCTGCACGCGCTGCGCGCCTCCGCCGACGACGACAACGCGCAGCTGTGGCTGCACTTCGCGGACGACGACACGCTCGTGAGTGTAACACACTACCCGCACTGTCTGTATATGCGTGACGCGCGCGCGCTGTACCGCCGCCCGCTGCACGCGCTGCGCGCCTCCGCCGACGACGACAACGCGCAGCTGTGGCTGCACTTCGCGGACGACGACACGCTCGTGAGTGTAACACACTACCCGCACTGTCTGTATATGCGTGACGCGCGCGCGCTGTACCGCCGCCCGCTGCACGCGCTGCGCGCCTCCGCCGACGACGACAACGCGCAGCTGTGGCTGCACTTCGCGGACGACGACACGCTCGTGAGTGTAACACACTACCCGCACTGTCTGTATATGCGTGACGCGCGCGCGCTGTACCGCCGCCCGCTGCACGCGCTGCGCGCCTCCGCCGACGACGACAACGCGCAGCTGTGGCTGCACTTCGCGGACGACGACACGCTCGTGAGTGTAACACACTACCCGCACTGTCTGTATATGCGTGACGCGCGCGCGCTGTACCGCCGCCCGCTGCACGCGCTGCGCGCCTCCGCCGACGACGACAACGCGCAGCTGTGGCTGCACTTCGCGGACGACGACACGCTCGTGAGTGTAACACACTACCCGCACTGTCTGTATATGCGTGACGCGCGCGCGCTGTACCGCCGCCCGCTGCACGCGCTGCGCGCCTCCGCCGACGACGACAACGCGCAGCTGTGGCTGCACTTCGCGGACGACGACACGCTCGTGAGTGTAACACACTACCCGCACTGTCTGTATATGCGTGACGCGCGCGCGCTGTACCGCCGCCCGCTGCACGCGCTGCGCGCCTCCGCCGACGACGACAACGCGCAGCTGTGGCTGCACTTCGCGGACGACGACACGCTCGTGAGTGTAACACACTACCCGCACTGTCTGTATATGCGTGACGCGCGCGCGCTGTACCGCCGCCCGCTGCACGCGCTGCGCGCCTCCGCCGACGACGACAACGCGCAGCTGTGGCTGCACTTCGCGGACGACGACACGCTCGTGAGTGTAACACACTACCCGCACTGTCTGTATATGCGTGACGCGCGCGCGCTGTACCGCCGCCCGCTGCACGCGCTGCGCGCCTCCGCCGACGACGACAACGCGCAGCTGTGGCTGCACTTCGCGGACGACGACACGCTCGTGAGTGTAACACACTACCCGCACTGTCTGTATATGCGTGACGCGCGCGCGCTGTACCGCCGCCCGCTGCACGCGCTGCGCGCCTCCGCCGACGACGACAACGCGCAGCTGTGGCTGCACTTCGCGGACGACGACACGCTCGTGAGTGTAACACACTACCCGCACTGTCTGTATATGCGTGACGCGCGCGCGCTGTACCGCCGCCCGCTGCACGCGCTGCGCGCCTCCGCCGACGACGACAACGCGCAGCTGTGGCTGCACTTCGCGGACGACGACACGCTCGTGAGTGTAACACACTACCCGCACTGTCTGTATATGCGTGACGCGCGCGCGCTGTACCGCCGCCCGCTGCACGCGCTGCGCGCCTCCGCCGACGACGACAACGCGCAGCTGTGGCTGCACTTCGCGGACGACGACACGCTCGTGAGTGTAACACACTACCCGCACTGTCTGTATATGCGTGACGCGCGCGCGCTGTACCGCCGCCCGCTGCACGCGCTGCGCGCCTCCGCCGACGACGACAACGCGCAGCTGTGGCTGCACTTCGCGGACGACGACACGCTCGTGAGTGTAACACACTACCCGCACTGTCTGTATATGCGTGACGCGCGCGCGCTGTACCGCCGCCCGCTGCACGCGCTGCGCGCCTCCGCCGACGACGACAACGCGCAGCTGTGGCTGCACTTCGCGGACGACGACACGCTCGTGAGTGTAACACACTACCCGCACTGTCTGTATATGCGTGACGCGCGCGCGCTGTACCGCCGCCCGCTGCACGCGCTGCGCGCCTCCGCCGACGACGACAACGCGCAGCTGTGGCTGCACTTCGCGGACGACGACACGCTCGTGAGTAGTCTCTTCATACCCACAAGCTGACTTCGCTCGGATGAAATTCTTCTCTATCTCTTATCTATGACCCACTGCCGGTACTAGATTTCCTCTCAGAATGTGAGGAGTTTGGCCGCTGTCCACCACGTTGGCCAAAAGCGGGTTGGCTGGCTTCGCCTACCTTTGAATGTATGAAAGTTTAAAGTTTATACACAGTGATTTTGATTTGAGGTTTCCTCACGATTATCCTTCAGCTCTAAGAAAGTAAAATTCAGTTTCCACAGACACATATAACCCCGAAAATTCGGAGGCTCGTATCCGACCGATCCAAACGTTCATGTGTTAACCATCCAGGAACTGGACATGGAAGGCAGCCCGAAGCCCGCGGTGTTCATCCTGCACAACCTGCTTTCTGCGCGCGTGCACTCGCTGCCCGGCGAGGCGGCCACGCACCCGCTATAACCCGCCGTGGACGCTTCGCCCGAAGCGAACCCCCTCGCCCTCGCCCTCGCCAGCACGCTAGCGCTCCAAGCGACCGTCAACAACAACTAAAACTCACCGTGTATACTAAATTCCGTACATTGACCTCTCATTTATCTCTGTCGCTCGCGTGTATACAAAGAATCGTACATTGACCCCTCATTACTTGTCTCTGTCGCACGCGTTATAAAGGTTATCGCGCTCAGTGACGTCATCACGTGAGTGAAGTTCGCACATAACTTCACCGCTCCGAAGCTAGCGATACAAATCCTTTGGTGCAGCGAGCATCTCTGCACAGTCACTTGTCACATAGTTTTAAGCGCGAACGACGTAGAGAAAATAACGGGCCAACGTATGGAAGCGCTCTAATTTTATTGTTATTCAACAAAATATTATGTAACACGTCCTTACTGACATGTCAGGCCCCAACAAAATCGTTTGATCGCTTTAGGCTGTTTTCCACCTCAGCCGTCACGTCAGAAAGAGAGTTTTTCTGGCCGATATCAATATGAAGTGACCACAGCCATAGTAAATGTATGACCGCTACTTCGGTGACGTTTGCTCGTTCTGGGGACGTTCCAGTGACGGCTGCAGAGGACAAACGTTATTGTATTGTATTCTTTTAGTAACGATAGTGAATCGTGATTCGTTTCTTATCACATCTCCGTTTGTAGTGCTATGATTGAATTTTGTCTATCTGCTCTTTAGCCATTTTACATATTGATTCTTTCTGCAAACGCTTCGAAAACTACAAAAATGAATAGAAATTACATTTTTTATCGATAAATGATGCGATTAATCTATCGAACGGATGTCATTCCTATACATTTTTATTTAGTTTTATTGTAGAAAGTCAATCGATATGTAACTTGGATTGCTATGATGATTATTTAACGTGTTGTCTTATCACAAAATTTAATTAAGGCTAAGCATTTGAGTGTGTTCACAGATTGTTCAACCATTGACAGAGAAGCGAGCACAGGCGTTTAATTACCTTTTTAACTTTCTCCTAAGTCCTAAACCATTTATTGAAAGATAATTTCCCACCTCCAATTTAAGAGAACGATGAAAAAATTTCGATATGCAAGCAAAGTACTAGAAATTCGTTCTAAACAAAAATACAATTCGATATAGATTACGAAAACGATGTATTTCGATATTTGTAAATTCGTGCAATGAGTGCAAGGTACTAAGAAGGGATGTTTTAATAAATATGATATTATAGTTTTTATTTGGTAAGTTGCAACTATTTGGGAGAGCCTTGAAAGACGTCAATTTCGTCACCCAACGATTTTATAAAGAAGAGAGATATTATTTTAACATTTTGTTTCCGCACATATTTCGTCTTTACAATTTTTTCGTGGCACAATTTTTGTAAAACACGCTTTAATTATATCTTCATCTTGCATATATTATGTTTTGTTGGGAGTTAGAAAGTTGAATATTTGTTGCGTTGAGTTTGAATATTAGAAATCGATTTTTAAAGGAAATATTGTTAAATACGTGTTTTAGTGTTTTTTTTTATAGAAATTGAATTTCGACGAGTTTAGATTTATTTACTTTGTTATGCGATACAACTAAGAGTCTTGAAATATAGTTATCTATTTAACAAAACTGCAATTTTTTGTTGCATAAGTTTTATAACAATTGAATCTCACGTATTACAGAGTGATTTTAAGACAGAAAATGCACTGAAATGACGGATTAAGTATCTACTTGTAGAAAAATAATCAAAATTATTATGATCAAACAAAAAGCCGTATTAGAGGTTTTTTCGGTAAAAATAAATTAATTTTTCTTTTAACAACACATTTTTTTAAGCTAGTGTGAGATAAATACACAGCAATTTAGTAACAATTAATGTAAGAACATATTTTTCTTATGTGTGTATTTTCTAGAGTAATGCGATCACTTCACAAGCAATTTTTATGATTATAATTAACATGCTTATGTTAATTTTTCAAATAATACTTCAGTGCATTCCAAGAGGTTTATGAAGGGTGTTAATTTTTCAAATAGTACTTCAGTTAATTCCAAGAGATAGAATATTAATTGTGGTAGGGTGATATTTAAACGTTCTATCTTTCTACCTGAAGGAGGTAAAATGGACTCTTCCAAAGAATGAATCTCTTATTTTTATTTACTTCTAAGACATTAAGGAGTTGTACAATATGTTATCGATTATTATAATATATTTTTTTATAATTTATTTGTTGTATATAACGGTAGGTGTAGTGTTTTATAATCGAGAATACATTTCCAGAATGTAGTAGATTTGCTTTAATAAGTGTAGGTATGTTTAATCTCAAGTATTCGTAAGATTCGGCTATTGCGATGAATATTGTCTCTACATGTAATGTTGTACGAATGGAATGCATGAGAGGGCCTTTCATATAGGGGCTATTGGTATTGATAATAAATAACTCTTGATGTTAATATAACATATTCCGTGTAGGTATTCAATCATATAGGTTAACGTTTATTTCGATTTCGATATACATGTAGTTATCGTTAATGGACAGAATCATGAATGGTACATAAATTAAAAATTAAACCATGTAATCAGGCTATGTATTATATCCATTATCTTTGTCAATTTAGTTTTTGTTTGTGATTTCAAACATTTTTTATCTCAAAAACCAGACCTTATGATACATTTGACATATTTAATCAATTAATTGGAGACACATCAAATTCACCATAGGGTATACATTAAACGATTTATTTTACGCGTTTAGGGTAGTACGCGGGATTTCAGAATTTTATACAAACTAAATAAAAAAAAAATAATATTAATTAATAATCTAAATTTCGTCTAAATTAAAATGTACACCCTTTCACGTGTTTACGCTAACACGTTGAAGGAACAATGTTGTGGAGGGGCTTTCATTTTTAAATTAGACACAATTTATTTCATTATAATATATACCGTTGATTGTTAGTACTTGTCTTGCAAAGACGGAATTTGAGCCACCTCTTAAAACTAGATGTTTGAAAAGTTTAAAATCAACTAACTAAAGCAGCCTTTGCATAATCTTTAAACTGCATCAATTTCGTATTTGTTTTCCCTTTTTGGGAAATGAATTTGGTAATAAAAGTCTACCCAAAATGCGTAAAATCTTCTGTATTTAGCTGTGTTTTATAATATAATTTGTTCAATGACATGTCACAAGACTTAGCTCATATCATAGAAACGATTTCAAACGAATCTCACATTAGTTACCGTAACTATAAAAACGAAAAGCTATAAAATGCTTAGGATATTTACTAAGTCTTAGAAATACTTCTCTAATGAACTGTGTTGCCATATCAATTAGGAAAACTATTCTACTATAAGTCTCAGTAATCTTGTAATCTCTTAGCATTTCTATCGATACAATTATTGACATTCCTCTGTATACTATTTTACTATTGACTAATTTTGTACTATTTGTAAGACAATTCCAATACATGCTGTCAAATAGTTATGTAAGGATTGCTCAGGATGTTTTGAAATATGGGTAAAATGGTGTTTACCAAGGCGCTTCATTGGGTTGGGCTGCCGAAATTTTTCACTTCGTACTAGGGGTCTGATTGCGTAAGAAAAACGTATTGATGGTTATCGTAATCGTTGGCAAACTCTGTGCGCCGATTGACTGACGTAAATCAGCGAACTTATCAAAAAGACTTGCGCGAAATAAACCAAACCCATGAGTATCTAGGTGTCAGGCTAGAGATAGTTCTGTCTACCTTTGTCGATCTCTTTTCTCTTTCTAATCCATATAGATAGACAGAGAGACAAAATTATCTCTATTTGCTCATGCTGCAAAGACGGTCCAACCCAGTCCACTGAGGCGACCTCTGGTTGAGAAAATCTGCACCTGGGCTATCTTTTGTAATAATTTTATACTTAAAGCATTTCAGTCCCTGGAGTACGCATTTTACAATTTTTATTTTATTATGTTTGATTATTATTGGCATAGCGGATTTTTAATCTATTTATTATTTAGACGATTATAATCTTAAAATCACAATATTTATGTTAGTTGGTCGTATTACGTATACTAATACTAAAATTTTAAAAGTTTTATCTTTAGTAAATATAATAATGCTTAAAATTTTATTAAAATTTAGACAATGGTACAGAAAAACCCTTTACAAAGTGTCTGAAAACTTATTTGCCCAGAATTTGAATTAAATTGGTATATGTTTTGGTATTAAAATAATCTCCATGGACTAAAAAAATAATCTAAATTCCACAGTAGATACCCGGTACATGCACAACCAATGACTATTATTGCCATTTTTATATTATTACTAGAATATACAATTTTTTAACAATGGAATGCATTCAAATTAGGAGACATTTTTTGTAACATTTTAAAATTAATTTCTAAAGCCGTGAAAATTAATAAAGTCTTTCACTTTTCACACTCTTTAGAGTGCATATACTTTATTTTATACATAGTTTTAATATTTCTTCTTTATTAACCATAAAATTATTATTTATTATTATTGAACTTCACAGTAATGCCAGGTCCACACTTTCGCCATATGGCAACTATAAATATCCCTGCCTAATAATATTGGGGAAAAAGTCTTTTCGCATTACTGTATGTACGAACTTGTAATAAAATCTCTTTGGCTATACTATTTGTATCTGGCTAGTTTTGGTATCATTGAAAGTTTAAATTTTAAAGAACATAATTCCAAATTTAAATTAGGAAAATGTGTGATTTTCATTTGTTTTACACAATCGGGGGGCTAATTTTATTTAAATATTTTGTATTTACCAAATGTTTTTGTGATTCATTGGTATGTGTGATATCATCGATATTTAGATCTGTCATTATTCATTAAAACAACGAACAAAGTTTTGTGGTTTTAATTTAGTTATAAAATACCCATAACGGCTTACGCTACTCCTATACCTACTCTAGGCAATCGGGCAGTACTTACAAAATAGTAATGTAAGTAGTCAAATTTTTTTTTTATTCTAGCTATACAAGTTAGTACTTGACTGCGATCTCACCTGATGGTAAGTGATGATGCAGCCTAAGATGTTATCGTACTAACGTGTAAGGGTAAGTATTGACTGCGATCTCACCTGATGGTAAGTGATGATGCAGCCTAAGATGTTATCGTACTAACGTGTAAGGGTAAGTAAATTTACCCCAACGGTTTCTACGCAGCATCGCACCGGAATGCAAAATCGCTTGACGGTGCGTCTGCTGGTAGGGTGGTAGCTAGCCACGGTCGAAGCCTCCCACCAGACAATAAATAAATATTGGTAAAATACTTAGAATTAACATTATGACTAATTTAATGTAAAAAAATAATATAATTTGTGCAAATTTATATTTTGAAATCGTTATATAATATCATTAATTATGTTAAGTGCCCCGGTACCACAAACACACGTTTTGTGTAAAAGAATTTAAAAAAAAAGAACTTATTTTTATGTAATTATTCATTCAAAACAATTTCCGAAAGTTGTACGATGGCATTAACGTGAATGCAACGGTTTATCCGAGGAAGGATTGCCGCTAGATGGCGCTATTTAAGATAGTTACAGTTTTTAATCATTTACTCCAATCGTAATGAACTATTTTTAATAATATGTGTTTTGCGGAAGTACAACGTTGCCTTTTATTTTATCACATCATTATTTTAAACTAAAACGTAACCATTTCGTTATCTAGTTCAAATATAAAAATCTGTCATCTCTATCAGCGTAGGGACACGACGAGCACCCACACATAGACGCTATGGTTTCAATCCAGGATCTGTGGTTCTTACGTTTTCTACCAATTGTTAGCGTAAAAAAGGACATAGATGGCGTATATCAATACTCAGAGATATCATTTATAGTCCACAATATCAGATTTTCGGAGAGAGATCAATCAACTCCGAGCTGGTACTAAAATTTTCTTGATAAAAAACAAAAAAAAAACTAGTTATTGCCCGACCCAGGGATCGAACCAAGGAGCTCATAGAGTAGGTAAATCATTACAGTACTACTGTAACTCTATGCACCTACTACCTTGTTACTAAGTATCTAACAAGTAATTACCTACCTATAGACATTTTACTCCACGAAGACGCGCCCCATTTTGTGAAAATAGCTAATGTTTCATTCGATTCCTATGAAGTTTGTCGGAGTGGGGCGCGTCGTCGTGGATTGAAATGTTTATACCTATCTACTTATACTATAATATTGATATCTATTATTTTGACGACCGAATCGCGTAGCGGTAGCGAACCTGCCGTTGCGACGTAAGTCGGTCGTGGGCTCGATTCCCACTATTGGTAAAGGTTTGTGTGATAAGGAGGAATATTTTCCGGTGTCTGGGTGTTTTTCAGTATAGGTATTATATGTATAATATTATATTCTCTAATATTTAAAATTCTCTCGCCAATTTTGTTACCAAACTCCTCCGAAACGGCTCGACCGGTTGTTATGAAGTTTGCAGTGTATGATCGGTAGGTCTGAGAGCAGGATGTTATGTTTTTTTTATATTCCTAATGGCAATTCAACGTTTGCCGGGTCAGCTAGTTTATGTATATTAAGTATATATAGTATATATACTTATATATACATATATATATATTTATCCCGCAAGCAATCTGACACCCGCTGAAGAAAAAAAAACCTGTCAAGTGCGAGTCGGACTCGCGCACTGAGGGTTCCGTACTTCAACCGGAGGAATAAAACCATTAAAACCACTTTTCTTATCGAACCGCAAAACTAACTTTGTTTTTAGAGGTTTTATTGTAAATATCAAAAAACTACTTATTAGATCTCGTTCAAACCAATTTTCGGTGGAAGTTTGCATGGTAATGTACATCATATATTTTTTTTAGTTTTATCAAACTCTTATTTTAGAAGTTACAGGGGGGTGGGTGACACACATTTTACCACTTTGGAAGCGTCTCTCGCGCAACCTATTCATTTTAGAAAAAAATGATAAAAGAAACCTTAGTATCATTTTTGAAGACCTATCCATAGATACCCCACACATATGGGTTTGATAAAAAAAATTTTTGAGTTTCAGTTCTAAGTATGGGGCACCCCGAAAATTTATTACTTTTTTTAAAATTTTGTGTGAAAACCTTAATGCGGTTCACAGAATACATCTACTTACCAAGTTTCAACAGTATAGCTCTTATACTTTCGGAAAAAAGTGGCTGTGACATACGGACGGACAGACGGACAGACGGACAGACGGACAGACAGACATGACGAATTTATAAGGGTTCCGTTTTTTTCCATTCGGCTACGGAACCCTAAAAAGTAATCAATGAAGTCTTACCCAACCGTAAACTTAACTTTGGTTTTAAGGTTAATATAAAAAATAGTATAAAAGATACAAAGTTGATTTTATTTTATGATTGCAATCACGTCCGGCCATATCTACGTACAACTATTCCACATTTATTGTCGATATCTTTAATAGTTACTGAAATAAAGGGTCGTGACACACAGACAGACAGAAGGACAACAAAGTAAGCTTATGAGTTAATTTTTTTTTTCTTTGAGGTACGAAACCCTATAAATCAAAGGGGTTTGAACTTTTTTGTATGGAAGCTGGCATAGCGACCTGGCCGCCATTTTAATTTTTTTTCGAAATCGCGGCGCACGATGAATGTAGTATGTATGGATAGAGGACACATAGACAAACAAATAATGTCAAGTAACATAGTACCCCAAAGTGTCACGTTACCGAGATATTTGAAGGTAAAGACAGACATATAAGGATAAGTCTATTTTTAATGATTGTCGTTGTCCTCATATGTCTATCTTTACCTTCAAATATCTCGGTAACGTGACACTTTAGGGTACTATGTTACATGACATTATTTGTTCGTCTATGTGTCCTCTACCCATACATACCACTTAAATCGTGCGCCGCGATTTCGGAAAAAAATCAAAATGGCGGCCAGGCCAGAAAGTTTCAATCCCCTTGAACTTTGCTTAGAAGGTTTTTTTTTCTATTTGTCACTCCTTCACGCCGGAACTATTGAACCGATTAGGCTTAGAGATAGAATTAATTACCTTGGATTAACACATAGGCTTTTTTAAGCATATACCAAAAATACCATGTATTTCCATTTATACCATGTATTTGTATGTATTAGTGAAAACCCAGAGTCCACGAGGCCGGAGCCACAGGCTAATAAAACATATAAATACTTAGTACTTATACATTATTTATGCAAAAAAAAATATAAAAAAAAAACAAGTATGGCGCGTGGGTGCGGGGGCCCCATGTGGCCTGTCTGTCTTTGGACTGTCTTCCCTTGTCTTAAGGTATAGCAACCCTCAGTCATCTTTTCCCATACATTATCTTTGGAAAATTAAATTCCGCTAAAGAAATCCAAAACGCGAAAAAAGTTCCAATCGCACTTAAGAAAAATTAGGCTGTATAATAATGGATAAAGACATAAATTACAATGTTTTAGTTTGTTTATAAAAATACACATCTACGTACTCTCGTTTATATAGGTTTTCTCGGGACACTTTTTTCGTGAATTTTGTATTACACCCGGGGTCCATAGATTTATATGCCAATGCCGGCAGCCCTCAAACGCGCGTGTGCGCGGATAACGTGATACGGTAGCATTATTTATACCTACCTATTTCGGTTACTAACTTACTAAGTTCAATTTTACCACATAATATTACCATAATCTAATTAGGTACTTTTAGGTGTATACTGGATACGTACCTTAATAAAACACATTTGCTACTTTCTTTACTCGGCTCATATAATATATCATTGCTCGGCTCCATCTTTTTATATGCTCGCCAAACTCCTTCCCGACTGTTTCATTATGACAAAATGAAAAATGATTAGGTATAAAAATATCAGTAAAAAGAAAGACCTGTGGCACTCGGAGACTGCCGAGTGCCGCGGTAAAGCTATTGCATTGTGCATAGCATAATGTTCTCAGACTGTTACCGTAACCGACACCTCACATTGTGTCACAATACTAATTATTCTGCTGGAAATAGAGATCTCTAGGTTTTATTGTAGATATAGGTACGAGTAGGTTTTATCCCGGCTAAATTTGTTCCCTGAGTTCAGCCAACGAATAATACCTAGGCTTCTTGAATAAATCTCCAAATACCTAAATATCTAGGTAACAACTGACAACGTCAACCGCAAATTGCAGTTCAAGTGCAGTTTGAATGCGATTGACATGACTGCAATAGAACTGCAAACAAAACGCGCAGTCAGATTGCAGTTCAGTTGCAGTTGGCGTGCAGTCGTGTGAACTGCATACCGACTGCATCCAAACTGCACCATCCCACCCGCCCGCACGCTCCGCTCTCCCGCGCATGAAATCAGTAGCAACAACTAGGTTAGAGTGAGCGCACGCGTTGTTTGTCAGTAGATAAAATAAATATGTCGAGCGACGAGAATGGTAATACAGTAACTGAACTGCAATCTGACTGCGCGTTTTGTTTGCAGTTCTATTGCAGTCGTGTCAACCGCATTTAAACTGCACTTGAACTGCAATTTGCGGTTGGATTGCAGTTGAAATGCGGTCCGTCTGTAAACACCCTAAGTACCATCGCCGCTCATCAGCTTGACTTTGTTTGGGACCTAAGGGTGTTTGCAGACGGACCGCATTTCAACTGCAATCCAACCGCAAATTGCAGTTCAAGTGCAGTTTGAACCATTCCACCCGCCCGCACTCTCCGCTCTCTCTGCAGTTTGGATGCAGTCGATATGCAGTTCACACGACTGCACGCCAACTGCAACTGAACTGCAATCTGACTGCGCGTTTTGTTTGCAGTTCTATTGCAGTCGTGACAACCGCATTTAAACTGCACTTGAACTGCAATTTGCGGTTGGATTGCAGTTGTAATGCGGTCCATCTGTAAACACCCTAAGGCGTCGTCGTCATCGTGGCAACCTGTGGTGGCAACCATAGAATATTGGTGGATCCAGGCGGCGCGCCGCGGCGGCGCAATGATGTCTTCTCCATGGGGAACAAGTCCCCACAGGGGTAGGGGCCTCCTTACACGGGCGTTATGTTGCGGGGGAGCCTCGTTCCCTCGATGATATAGGTACTTTTGCCTCGGTAAGGGACTAAGGCCTCGACTTTCTGGCTTGAGCCCTGCTTGTGTGGTGTGAGAAACCTAAGCAACGAGTACCTATGCTAGTTTGGATGGCTGACAATCCTAAATTAGTAGGTAGGTACTATCCGTTCAAAGAAACTTTGCCGCTCAGATGAGCTTGGAACGATTCTGCGAACGGGTTATACCTACCTATTATTATCAATGAATGTACTTACGAAGTTTCACCAGTAATTCTCTCTAGGGCGGAACGAATTCTTTTCCTAGATTTATACGATGCACTTGAAAATTCATGTTTTTTATACGCTATTTTGTTTGTACGGTTCATTTTGAACTCTACAAATCCGAGTAGGTATAATACCTATGTAATTCGGATTTGTTACGAAGAACACTCAAACTTAGAAAATAAAAAATAAAAACGGCAGCAGTAACGATTTATGGCAATTGGCAATAAAATCAATAATTATTTGTAATAAAAATACGTCGCCCTCATTGCTCATCACAACATAAAATGAATTATGAACTTTTCGAATTTCTAAAGTGTAAACCACAGTGTAAAAAGCGCCAGCGAAGTATTTTTATCATGTAATGATAGATGGCGTGGATGGTGGATAATATGTTGGACACGTAGTTGTTTTAGGTAGTTATACTAGATGTCGCTCGTAACACAAGGTAAAAGTATGTAATTACCTACACACACATACGTAAATTTAGCGTTTTTTAAATGCCGTATTATTCTCTAACTAAAGTAAATATTCGCCTGATATTTAAATCGCGGGTATAAAAAGTCCTAAGTAAATCGTAAATATCAATAAATTTAACAACAAATGTATATTTTTCAAGATTAATTCAAGTGAAAAATGTATGAGAGCATCTCCTAGCTTGTGGCCCTTAAATAAAGTAAACTAATTGTAATTTTACCCGTCAACCTTCAAAGTTCCTGATTTTTTGTTTTCTATACTCGTAAATGTTGTAATTCCTATTCTAGTAAATGTTAATTACTTAACCTCACAAAAGGGTAGTGACCTGCATGTTGTAAACTATAAAGACGATTATTATAAAAATTTCATGTAACTCTGGGTATTTAATCTAAATTCGCTCCTAGGCAGAAACGCGATCAGAAAAAAAAAATTCGTTAGAAAATTTGCCCAAAAGTTGCTCCAAAATGAATATCGGAAACTACAATGGATGTAATTGTAATTTTTTGGATTAATGTGTCGGTCTTATCCAAAAGCTCTCAGAACGGATTTTCGATAACGTCGTTTTTCTGTTTAAATATTCTTCCGCAATGCTGCCTGTCGCACCTACCAAAGTACTTATTCGTAAGAGTGAGAACGATAACAATAAAAACAGTAAGCGTTTGAAGCTTATTTTTGCTCTATACAATTAGTTTTTAGCCGCCTAGCTCCGTGAGGTCGAGAGGCAGGCCGCTATAGGGCGGCGTTCGCCGAAGGGCCCTGTCCACAGCACTCGAACGATATTCACGACTCCACAGATAGGCTATTATGTCAATGTCACCCACTACACCCTTGCTACTCCGGTGCACCCTACACGCCACCGATACATGCCATTTTACGGTGACCGATAACATTCAGTCAGTGTACTCGTGCAGCCTTTGTTGCCTAAGAATTTCATAAAGCCAAGAGGTTTGAATATTCCACGGAACAGGTATTATACGTACTACGTAGTATTTTGCAGAGATTTCTTATACATCTAGATATTTTTGGTATTTATAGCCATCTATTCAGGGCGGTAGCACGGCTAAGTATGCTACATGGAGGGGAAGTAGCATAATTATGTATTATGTATGTATTATGTAGGTACCTAGATAGTTTTTTTTTTTTACTCTACAAGTTAGTACTTGACTGCGATCTCACTTAATGGTAAGTGATGATGCAGCCTAAGATGTTATCGTACTAACTTGGAAGGGTAAGTAAATTTACCCCAACGGTTTCTACAAGCATCGCACCGGAACGCTAAATCGCTTGGCGGATGCGTATTTGCTATTGGGGGGGGTAACTAGCCACGGCCGAAGCCTCCCACCCCAGAGTAGACCTAAGCCAATTTAGAAATTATAAAATTCCAAAGTGACCCGTGGCGGGAATCGAACCCGCGACCTCCCAGGCTCCTACTCGAATCCGAGCGCGCTTGCCACTGCGTCAGGGAGGTCGTCAAAAGAATTTTAGATATTTACTGAAAGGACATTTAATTTTAATTTTGAAAACAAAACTGAATGCATAGATTTTTAAATAATTGTCTTGTTGAACCGGGAATCGAACCCGCTATACGAGAAAAAATTACCCTGTAGCTTTATCATACCGATTCTAAGGTGGCCTATTTCTAAATACAACAAAATAATGACCTAAGTAAATGAAGACTTTACCAAAGAAAACTTAAAATTTGGGTTGTTTGTCCTACTTGTAAGTACCTAGGTAGGTATGTGTTTGGCTTTCATTTTACAAATTACAAAATGTTTCAAGTTCTTTAAATCAACTGAAGAATTGCCAATTAAGCGTAATTTCAGGAGTCGGTTTCTGACCAGTTGGCTTTCAATTAATCGTAGGTAGGTAGGTAGTTCGGTTCCTGTGCTTTGCGGAATTCATTTGGAGCCTATAAATTTCCTTTATGTCGAATGCCAATGCCATTAAATGATTAGTCCACGTCTGTACCGGACGCTTCGTATCTCACAGCGAGGAATTCAATGCAATACCTACCAAATTCACTGTAGGTAGGAAGGTAGGTAGGTAACCTACTCCTGTTACTCAACGGTTACAGTAAACCTAGCCCTGTAGTTTGTGCTAATGTAGTGTAGGTACCTAAGCTTAGCTAAGTGAGGTTTATTTATCATCTAATGTATCCAATAAGTAAGATTCGCAAGTACCTATGTATATCACAGTTTAAAAATATGACATAATATATAAATTACCATATAATGACATAAGTATAATATATTATTATCTTTAAACTGTGCCTTTAATGTACAGTGCGTTCAGCGTTATTTTGCCTCTGGCTGTCATATTGCCTAACCTGAGCTCTGTGTTGCCGCTTAAGGTTTGGAAGATACCCGGTATGAAACTGCGAAATATTTTCGTAGTTAAATTTCTAAATTAAAGTAAGTTTGGATGTTAGAATTTAAGTTTGTAATCTTTGGATTTGGTTTGTGGGTATATTTTTATCCCAATATTCATAGGTACGGGATCAGGACTTATGCGGGTAAAACTGCAGGGCGCCGGTGCGGCGCCGGTACTTTAAAATAATTAGGATAGGTATTTCAATTAGTATTATGTACCTCAAGTTTGCATTTATCTATATACATAGGTAATATATGACTAAATTAAAACAACATTTTTATAGGTTTTATTTATTTTGAATAAGAGTGATCCAAGCGGGTCGCTAGTGGTTCGTCACTTTCTGCTGATGAACGTGAATCGTCGGAACTGCTGCTGTCCGATTCTGTATCAGACTCGTCATTTAATTCTATAATAAATTTATCGATTTCAGAGTCTATAATTCCATCTGTTTTTATAAACTGTTGTTCAATATGGCACACATGTTGACACTGCTTCTGCCAGTCTTCTGCAGTGATCGATTGGAACGCTTCTTCTGTTAATTGTAGTATCTTGTCTGCTTCCTGTCCAACATTTTTAGCAGCTACACGCCTTTTCAATAGGCTCCACATAAATTCTATAGGATTAAGTTCGCAGTGGTATGGTGGTAACCTAGCAACTTTGTGTCCATGCGCTTCAAGAAGTTGATCAGCTTCATATTTTGGAGCTTCTTTATGCTCTTTTATAATTTCGTATAATTGAGCTTTCACCATAGTAGGAAGATAAGATAACCCCTTATTTGTGATCCAATTTTGCATATCAGTTTTGGTAGAGCTCATTGTTGGTGCCTTGTTCACCTTTACAGTGTGATAGGGCGCATTATCCATAACAATTAAACTATTAGGCGGTAAATTGGGGATGAGTTTGTCTTCTAACCATTTCATGAAATTCGTTCTGTTCATGTCATCATGGTAATCTCCTGATTTCGACTGCGATTTAAATATTAATTGTGCATTTGGAATAAACCCCATTTCGCCACCTGCATGAACGATGATCCAGCGTGCACCAACTGAATCGCTTTTTAAAACACCTTGTTCATTTTCCATCTGCCAACATTTGTTGACAGAATATGAAGCGTGTATATAAGTTTCATCAAGATATACGATAGGTCGGCCTTCATTTCGATTTTGTCTTAAAATATTTAAGTATCTGTACCTCCAGGCTACAATGTCATATCGTTCCATTAAAATTTTTCTTTTAGAACCACATTTTTTAAATCTAAATCCAATTTGCCGAATTATTTTCCATAGTGTGGTACGACCTCCATTGAAATTAATATCAATTTTTAATTCAGCCAAAAGCTTGCCCAAAGTAGGCAACTCCTTTCTGACTACGTACATTTGATGTATTTTAGTTCTGATTGCACATAGTTCAAAATCATCTAACTGAATTTTATTCGATTGGCAGCGTTTTTTCCTGGGAGTACATATTTTCTTAGACGTGGAAGCAGCAACCTCACACTCTTTGGTAATAGTGGTGACAGTTCTCTCAGAAACGCCTGAAATACAAAACATTACATTAATAACATGCATATTGTACATTTTTTTAATTAATCTTGTTATTAAATAATACATAATGTAACAAAGGTTTGTATTAAAGAAAAAAAACCGATCGGGACTTGCGCGGGTGAAACCGCAGGGCGCAGCTAGTTTATACAATAAGAATCAAATACTATGTTTTTAAAACAAATATAATTATTATACATATGCCTATGTACGGAATGTATTACAATTAAAACATCGTGCCTACATACAAACAATAATCTATTAGCAAAACAAATAACTTTCGATCCCTAATAACGGGAAACTATGAAAAGCAGGTAACACTAATTTACTTACCAGTCATGGCGGCTACACGTTGACGAACATGTTCAAATGGGATTATTGGTCCTCCATTAGCTTTTTCCCGTTCACAAAAATTACGAACTGAGGATACAATTTTTCTGCCGCTACTTTGAATCCTTTTTGGCATGATTAACACGTTTAAAATAAAAAAAAATTAAGAAAACGCAAGGAGCTTCACACTGTGTTAAAGGTACTTGTCAGCAAGAATGGCGGGTAATGCCAACCTAACAGAAACAGCTGTCAGAGGCAAAATAACGCTGAACGCAGTATACTTACGTAGGTATTGTAGGTATGCATTTAGTATGCACTATTCTGTGAGGTACCTACGTAGAGACCAAAGATTACCACCCGTAGAGACCTACACAATGACTGACTAAGACCGATGAATATTGTAATAGGTAGGTATCAATGTACCTACCTACTTAAGTATTACTTAACCATCCGCTTCAGCTAAGAAACAATTAGTGAAAACTCAAATTAAATATTTTCCACCCCTTTTAAAGCCCCACTTACTTAAAACCTTCCTACTCTCACGAGGGTCAAATTGTTCCTCTTCTTGGACTGTTTTTCTAGGCCGTAACGCAGCATAGGTACTTGTATGAGCTATCGTCGCCATTTTTGCTGCTCAATGCGAGACAGTAGGTACTTATGTCGGAAAGAAAGAAAAGAAAGAAAGAAAGAAAAAAACTTTATTTCAAGAAAATGCCACATGTAACAAAAATGTATCTTACGTACTAAAACGATGCCTGGAGGTTCCCCCACTCGGGCAACAAAAACCAATAATTGCCCAAGTGGCGGAAGCACCAGACACCGCCTGTCACATGTCAACAGCATGGAAACAGGAAGCCCTATTTGGGAAAGAACCAATTCATCTTCTTTTAATAGTGGAACCAAAGATTTCTTTGAATAAGTACCTACTATATAAAAGTGATATACCTATATACCTTGATAGGTAGCTAGGCACTTATTCCAAGAATTAAAAGTATACCTACTCTCCATAGCTCGTTACCACTGCAAGCTTGACTCTATGTTGAGTGGGAATCCAGGAAAAAAATAAAAAATTATGAAGGTAGGGGATAATATTATGCAGCCTCTTCGTATCGTCGGTAGTTACTTACTTACCTACTTTACAATTTACCGCTTGGCTGCGTGTAAGTTAGCCACTACTTAGCCAGGCAAGTATCTACATTCTATATAGTACCTACCTAAATGTATCTACAGGAAGTACACCTGAGCATCAGATTACAGATATATGCTGAGATTTATACTACACCAGCTTTTGCCTGCACCTCCGCCCGAATTAAAATGATGAAATTAAAATGAATTTAAAAAACTGCGTGGCTCTACCGGGATAAAAGGTACCCTAGGCGGAGTTTGTAGTGGGCTACTTCCAGTACCTACAAGGCACTTTGGAAACCACGTAATCGGTATAAGGTAGGTATCCTACCGATAACCTATCAGTCACCGTGTATATTATAAAATTATACTCGTCAAATATTGTATTGACCTCTCTTCAGTACCTACCTATATGTGAGGCCTATGTGAAATAAAAATATTTTGGTTCTCGTTATCTATTTGCAGCCAAATCGGTTTAGTAATTTTAGCGTAAACTAACATCGACGCACATACACAGTAGATACCTACAAACTTGTGGCTTAATTAGTTAATTAATAATTAATAATTATGTAGTATTTATTAATTGTAGTATCTAACTCAATAAACAACCTAGCTTAGTGCAACGAGTCTTTGCAGTGCGCTGCGAAAAGACAATTAACTATAATCGTAGGTAGACATACATTGGTACGTTAGTAGTATCATTCGCAAATAAGTAGTTTTTGAAATGACCAAGCACCTATGCAAATACCGTTAAAACTGTTCTCATACAGTTTTACTAATGGAATAAGTCATTTAAATAACAGCAGACACTAGGCGCGGCGCAAATGAGTTTGTTCAGAATAGTTTTATTGTAGACTGATGGACAGGCAACCGACAATCGTGACTTAGTTTCTGAATTTATTTTATTTATAAGTATGTATATTAAAGGTGTCCTACACCTTTGCCACATGGAGGGGAAGTACCTTAAATATTCAATAATATTTATTATTTAGATGGAACACTTTACTGAAAGGAGCTTTATTTTCGCCTAAAAAGCTGGATTCATATAGATTTTTAAATAAATGCCTGGTTGAACCGGAAATGGAAACCGCTATACGAGAAAAAAATTAGCCATACAGTATGGCTTTATCGTACCGATCGAAAATGAAAATGAAAATGAAAATATTTATTTTTCACATAGGCCTAAATAACAGGCTCTTATGAAAAGTCAAAACTCTACCGCCAGGTTCGGAAAGCAGGTTTGCACCGAGAAGAACTGGCAAGAAACTCGGCACTTGCTCTTTTCAAAAATGTCAGTTATAATACAAGATTCCTTATAGATTGTGAAAAATTATATCTAACATATTTTTAAGATATCTCGTGAGGAGATGGAAGCATATTTTTATCATTCCAAGAATCATTGTCGTTAAGAAATTCTTCAATGGTATAGTAACCATGATTAATTAAATGTTTCTTGAAAGGCGTCATTCTAAAAATTATCTTTTGCTAGCATCAGACATAAGAGTGTGTATTATGAATTTAGTAAAGTAAGTAACAAAAACAATCACAGGTGAATTACATTCAATCTATTTAAGGTACGTATTCTACTTTATAAATGTTTAAACATCACGTATCAATAAATATTTAATTGAAAACAAAGGCTGGAGCACGAGACAATATTAATGACGTCAACGCCGTCTCGGGACACCGTCATCACGGACTGAACAGAAAGGGTTCTATTTGCAATATTGATAACTCAATTTAAGTTGGATTCCAAACAGATTGCTTGTTCTCCATCTAATTACGTTGAGGCTTAACGTAAAAAGGTTTCAGTAATAAAATTAATTATTTAACAAGCATTAAAAAAATATAAAATCTTTACTTATAATTGGGTTGTTAGTACCCATTCGCATTGCCAATTTCGAAAAATATATTTTCGGGTTTAATAAGAAAAGTGGAAACCATAAACTTTATGGCATAAAGAGTCACTTTGTTGACCAATGTAACGGAACACTTAAAGTGTGAGACATGGGAAGAAAATATATTTTACTTGACATGCATTTACAGTGTGCAGAATCTTTAGGTAAGGTTATGAGGATTTTTCAGTTTGGACTTGTAATTTTAGAGATTAGCGCGTTCAAACAAACAAACAAAAAACTTTTCAGCTTTTATAATATTAGTGTAGATTGGCTCAAAGTTCGCGCCAGGCCTCATTATAAAAGTGGTGATGAAAGTGACTAAGATGCTAGAAAATATAACTAAACAAAAAATATAGGTACCTGTGGTTTGCCAAAACAAGTAAATAAGCCAAAAGTCATCAAAGTATCCGGGCACATAATTCTTTGTTCAATTTCAATGAATTTCATTTAAAAACGTAAGAACGTAAGCCTTTGCTATCTATAGTGTTTTGTAAATAGGATATTTATTTATAAGTATAGTTACTTAGATATAATTTGCGTAGCGTGCATGCAGGCACATCGAGCTATTTGCACAAATAACTCTCTCCTTAGCAAGGTGGTTAGTTACGTTAGGTACAATTTCACATGAAGACGTATTTCCTCGCGCTTAAAGTCAATAACATGCGATGTAGTAGGTAAGCTGCATCTAAGCGAAGCGTAATAAGTAACAACTTATGTGTTATTGCGTAGGTAGGTTTGATTATTTCGCAGAATCACGCGATCTTTGCAGAATATTCAGAGAATAGGTGCAGAGTTAATAATCTAAGTGTACTATAGAACTTACCTAACTTTTTTTTACTCTATATACAAGTTGGTACTTGACTGCGATCTCACCTGATGATAAGTGATGATGCAGCCTAAGTTATCCTACTAACTTGGAAGGGTAAGTAAATTTACCCCAACGGTTTCTACAAGCATCGCACCGAAACGCTTAATCGCTTGGCAGTGCGTCTTTGCTAGTAGGGTGGTAACAAACCCAACCCTTGAGCCAATTTAGAAATTATAAATATCCAAAGTGGCCCGTGGCGGGAATCGAGCCCACGACCTCCGAATACGAGCGCGCCGCCACTGCACCAGGTCATCAGGGAGCTTTATATCAGCTATGGTGAATTTTTATTTTACCAAGCATGTCGATTATCGCTTAACAACCTGGCCAGTGGCCGAGGCCGGGTGTCATGTCAATTGCGTAGTGGTTTTATAGCGCCATCTCTATGTTAATTTTTGTCTGACAAACTTTTAGGCGCTCTGCCCACTGCACCGCGCCCCGTCGCGTAGCGCGGGATAGCAGATTTTACTTTGTATGCAAGTATGTCAATTTGTATAGAAATCACGCCTAGCACAACACACTGGCGACGCGACAACGCGCGGGAAGGCGGCCGCGCGCAGTTTCTGCCAATCTGCGCGGGAGCGCGGGGCGTGCCGCGGGGTATGACACACCGGCTCCGCAGTCCCGGGCGTGATTTGATACTGTCCAAAATCTTATATGGACGCAGTGTCTTATAATTCTTGTATACAAAATCCTTAAAATGACAATATAACTGCAACATCTTGAAATTGAATAAATTCGTCCATTCTCCACGTCGATCGACAACACAGTGAACATACGAGTTTATTTAGCGCGAGGCCGTCGCAATCTGCATCACCGCGCGGGGGAGCAGATTACACCGCTAAGTAAGGCAGATCTGCGCCTCCGTCACCGCGCGCGTTATCTGTCGCTCCGCGCACCGCGGCGGGACGCGTCTCCAGTGGGCAGAGCGCCTTACTGTCACAATTAATAGATGTACACACTTGTCATCAAGTAACAAACTGTTGCGTAAAGAGATGGCGTTATTATAACTACTAACTTTCATCAAAGTTTCACTTGCATCGCGCATCCATGGTTTCATAAAACCACACAATATTTTTTTAATGTTTTCTTATGAAAAATCTTGAAAACTAAATTGGAATTTTCAAGATTTTTCCTAAACAAATAACATGGACTCATCGCAAGTTAAATAAAAACTTGTACTTACCTACTTAATTGTTCGTCATTTTAGGGTCAAGTGCTGTCATCAAGGGTCCTCCCAATTATTGGCACCATTTCCGAATGCCTTCCAATCACGATTCCCCGTGAACAGACGAGACAAAGAGCGGATGGAAACCGTGACTTAATTAGTGTAACAAAAATTTCGTCCCTGTTCGACCCTTGAGCATCTAGCTTTTGTGTCAGCTGAAAATTCACGAACAAATTACCTAACGAAGAAATACTTTAAGTAAGTACTGATATTGAGAAGCATTTACAACACATTTAGTGCCAAAGTAAGTGATCGCTTGAGTTATGAGTAGGTATACCTATATGAACTGATTAATATTTACATAATACTTATAAAACTTATAGAGAAAAACACCCAGACAACTACAACACTTATGAGCATCTCATAATCATTTTCCAGTAGTGGACGTTCATGGGCTAAAACGACAACGACGACGAATGTTCTAATGCAAGAATCTTTTAGTCCGACAAACCTCTATCCACTTCCGCCTCTCCATTTTTAGGATTCCGTACTAAAAAAGATGCTGAACGTATTTTGGGCCACACTGCACAAAGATCCAACGTATCGAACTCGATCCAAAAGTTAAGAAGTCTCTTTCTAACTGCCTGCCTGCCTGCGGAGGATACTCCACTAGCCTACGGAGGACACTTGGTCACAACGCCTGAAAAAACGCACACTGGATCGAAAAACTCGTTGTCACTCGAGGGCAAAAGACCCTGCAGTTACGGCTGCGAGGTCTTTTCGACCCCAAGACGTTGAAGTGAACGGATCAAGTGCAGGAGGCAGTAGAAGTAGATTCGTCCATCTCAAATGCCATTTGCGCGGCTGCCTGCGTACATTTGGGTTTAGCACCAATCCAAACCCTCAGTAATCGTTAATTTTTCCCCGATAAGAAGTTTGTACCAAGTCTCTACACATTTTTTAATACTTATAACATTATTTTTGTCGTCTCAACAAAACTGATGTACAAGCATTTCTGGACAAGTGTACTTAGTTTCCAGAAGGTGTCATACGAGTAGGTATGTTTTATAAAATCTACTCACCCTGTGGATATTAAAAAAATCCTTCCTTGTCTTGAAAACAAGCAGAGCTCCGCTTTCAAAAATTTAATCTTTCTGATAAGTGAGTGAGTTCGGAGTTCAAGATTATATATTATATTTATAATAAATAAATTCCGAGTGAAAGGAATTTTTTAATTGACTACTTTAATATTCAGAATAGAAATTTAATGAGTGGATAGTTTTGTTTTGTCCTCATTGCGCGCAGAACTTTACTCTTTGCCGGGATCGCCGCGGAATCTGAAAGCTAATTAGGGCTGCTGGAACTCCCCTTTGTTTTTTACAATTCCGCCAAAGGCTTCTAGTCACTGACCTCTGTTACTACAAGTAGGACTACGCTGGACTGAAGACTGTCAAAGTAAAAATGAAGACACTCGATTTTCGCCATTTTGCTGCTGATTGTTGCTTTGGCGTGAGCGTCCATGGAACATTTTCAATTTTCAGATGTTATTGTCAATCTTAGTACCGTGGAACTTCGAGGGGGGCGCTTCAAATCGGCACAAAAAAGGAACTAACTGTCAGTTGTATAAAATATTTAGTCCAGCATTAGTACTAGTAATTTGTATTGTAAGGTCAGTGATTCTAGTGTAACGGTAAAAGATCTCATAGACTTCAGATATTTAACACACATTAGAACGCCTTTAGACCCTAGATCCGGGGCTCTAGCCATATGACGTATTGCGATTTGATAGATGAAATGGAAATGGAATGAAATTCAAGAAATGAATGATCGCTGAATTGATCACGTGACTTCTACGCAATCTTATGTAGGTACCTATATTGTTTTGAATTTCGTCCCACTTTCATTCTATCTACCGTATAGTAATATGGCTGCAATTATGATTACCGGTATGAATATTTATCTTGCATAGTTGGCTGATCTTTGTTGACATTAGCTACGAGTTCGTAGGTCTATGAACATTAGCATAGTTATAAAAATGGGAGCGTGCAGAAAACTTAACGAATTTTAACCTAAGTATACTAGGCGCGACTATTAGTTACTTACAATAAAAAGCATTATCTACATTGAACAATCTTATTCATTTGTATGTAGGTAAAGGCCCTACAAAATAACAACAGATATTGTGTAAATTGTGTATTTGGCGTCCCTTCGTAAGCCGTGCGCAGGTGTGGGACCACTACTCCAACAAGCAGGGAACACCCAATTTAAATAAGACTAGGCAGCTGAGTAAAAGGACGGTAGCCGTCCCATCCTATTACCGTTATCATGAGTTGACTAAGTACTAAGTAAAACCACCGTGTAGAAGCTTAAATAGTTCTTAAAGTTGACCGTCCACATGTCGGCATCGTACGCAACGGACGCAACGAATTTTACGGATCATAGTATTCTTTGTACTTATAGGAAGTCTCAAGTCATACAACTTCGCACTTCGGCAATGCCGACACGGTTGCTCCGAGGGGCAAATTTGCCGATTACGTCATACGGAATGCCGATCAGTGGGCGCACCCCGCGTCGCTCCGCGCGCATTGTTCTTACATTTTCTTCCTCTTCTGCTAACAAACAAGGTATAACGACAAATTATTCTTCTTCGCTTTCCTCCATTCTCAACACACGTACGATCACTAGCATAATGTGTTTTTTTAACCGGAAAAATTATTATGTAATGCTGTGTACACCTGTAAAGATTACGGTACTCGTACTTGACATAGACAATGTATTATTTTTAATGATTATACAGTGACCGTTGGTGTATCATTTGAAATAAAAAAAAAATCCGAATGAACTGGCATCGGCAATCCGATTGCTGCCGATACAGTGGACGCAGTATGAAAAATAATGCGATGCGTCCGATGCCGACATGTGGATTGTGGACGGCTTATGGGGGATGGGTAGGTACCATCCGGGCGCGAAAATTCAAATTTTGTTCTGTCTTCCGCTATTAATATTAGACTAATTATGCATATTAGGCTTAAGACAATGAGTTTGGCAACCATAAAATTTATGCATCTACATGTTTTTAGTAATAACTTTGCTCAAAAATACGCATTTAGTTCATGTTGGTTCCCGATAGCTCCAAATCTGGGAAACTGCAAAAAATAATCTTTCGGGGACCAATATGAGATGAATGGGAATTTTCGAGCAAAATTTTGATTACAATAATACATATAAATGCACGCAAAACTTGCGAAAAACTAAATAAAATTTGAATTTCGCGTATTGTGGTAACTGAACTGTATTCTATAGACAGCCGATCCTGACTTCACCAGAGTGAATTTCTGGTTTTTAAATATCCAGTAAAAACTATTATCTTTTTGATACTACTATACAAGTGCATGCATATCTCCACGGAATGGCCTTTATAGCGTAGGTATTACGGTTACGAATATTCAAGTCGGACTTTTTCGGATCAAAGCGAGATGAGATGAGAAGAATAAGTGTGAGAGTGTGTATGAAAAGATTGATGAAATATTTGTTTTTGGTTTGACGATAGATTGTTTTTTTTTTAAAAAGACCTCACTCCACTACCTTTTACCTCTGCAGACGTAGTCTTTAGGTGGGTACCTAATCACGATTGAAGGGACGGACGTAAAAACACGAGGACTTCGGAAATCCCACTTGAGCACGATTGATTTTTACGAATTCAAAATAATTTATTATGAAATGAACATCATTTTGATTTATTAAGACACGATTCTCTTTATCACAATTCACTTTATCTCTATACCATTTTACATTAATTAATATACAAATAGTATCACTGTGTAAAGTGAGTAATCTGTATAAAAAATTGTAATTATTAAGGAAATAAATAAAAAGATCGACTGTGTAATAATTACGTCACGATCCAGTTTCGCAGTTTGTCTGTCACTGCTCAAAGGCAATTACTACCAGGGAGCAGAGCGTTCATGCGGCGCAATGTGCCTCGCGTTTCGCTCCATACAAAAAAGGAATTCGTTGGCGCTGACGCAATTTTGCGTCGATTATGGTATTACAAAAAAAATTATAGTAAAATAAATATACAACTTATTAAAATAATAAATAACCAGTGACATTGAATATTAATTAAATTACTATAATTCAGAAATAATAAAATATCTTGGATTTTATCCTAAAATAATACGTTTAATTTATCGAAAAATGCTAAAAATGACACTTTTCGGTTAATGGTTTTTGAATGAAAATCTACTAAAATCGTGTTTTTTTAAGGCACTTTTTAGTAAATGTTATTAATTTTCCAAATATGTCATTGTTATAAGTTTGTGTTAAGAAACATGGCAAATATCTTGCATCTGCGTAGAGCGTCGACCGCTATTTTAGCAAACAGCCTATACAAAAACTGTTCTAGTGAGAAAGTTATACACATATTTAAAATATTTTTGAGACAAGTTCTAGATTATGAAATGCCAAATAATATGAATTCAATTATCTAATCTATAATTGAACACATAACTATTTTATGTTCCTTCGGAAATCGTAAATTTTGACTCAAGCATAATATACTAACGCGTGAACCGTCTTAATTCAAAACTCGTTCCACCTTAGATTACCTAAATCTTGTCTTAACGCGGCTGATCGACAGTGATTTCAGCGGCAAAAATACCCAGGTATCTATCAGGTTTTTTATTCACCTAGAGTAAGTAATGGAATAACCGCAACGCAAAACGCATTGATAGAGAGCATCGGGAGGCGTAGACCAATCAATCATCGGCTAGTGACGGCTGCGGTGGACATGCGGCTTCAGGCCCGGTTTCTACCAAAACGAAGAGGAGATGAGACGAGAAGAGATGCGCTACGAAGCTGTTCCACCTATTTCCTGTTTCCCCCATTGCCAGAGGAGATCTGAACTGTAAGTACATAGCGTTTAAATAAGCTGCGCGAAGAGTCGTTAAAATGACGATTTCAGTTGTTTGAAGCGCAGACCGGGAGAAATCAGCTAGGGACGAGCGCTTACGGCCCCGACATCTCCGCTCTGGCTGCACCATTTGTTCGCTCGCGGCATAGGATTCTATAGAAAGTGAGATATCTCCTTTCCTCTCCGCTTGATCCATTTCCACCGAAGCTAAGCGGAGATGATAAATTAATGAAATCTAATTGGTTCAAAACACAACTCCTCTCCTCTCGTCTCTTCTCCGTTTTGGTGGAAACCGAGCCCGGCTGAGTGTAGACAGCGCTGATGCATACATTTACAATGACGGTGTATTCGCGGTCTGTCCACCGCGCGGACGTCACTAATTCATATTGATTTCAGCCAGAAATAATCTCGTTTTCGATGACGCCCTTCTGACCCTGCAATGAGGAGGAGGAAACTTCTATTCCGCGTATAGTGTATACCTATTGTGTGAATGCCCAGCCGTGATACACATACAAAGCCGACTAAGCGGACGGTACTTTCTCCGCCCAGTGGATAACAAGTATCCCCTGCAAGAACGTGCTGCTCTTCGTGGCAGCAGCCGACTGGGAGGGAAAATCTATAGAAAGCAACGGGCACAACAGATTAACGTGCTTTATTGTGAACAGAAGAGCTTTGCGAAGTTGCGTCGTCAAGAAGATAAGAAGAATGCATCCCAGTGACGACTACAATGGATTAACGGCCTTCGTCGTCGTCGTTCGTCGTCACCTTTTCCTTCTTTGAATATAGATTTGGCGTAGTTTTTAATTAGGCCTAATGTAAGAAGCGATGATGACGCCGAAGATAACTTGGAAGGGGTAAGTAACTGCAGAACCACTCATAGGCTACAGCATTAAAAACCAGAATAGTCTCATAAAGGTACAGTAGGTAGGTCCTTCCTTAATAATAATTAGACGGAAGCTGCAGTGTGACTTAATTATACAGTTTCAAAAGACATTAAAACTTGCTGTCTCGAGTGAAAAATAATCTCAGTAAAATATAGCCTACAAGATGAACGAGGACAGATAAGAGCAGCCGCGGAGCGAATTTATTAAGCTTGTACACTACTTCACAATCCACGACTAACGGAATTAACTTCAATGGGCATTACTGCTTTATTTGCACTCTGTTTTCATGACGGGCGTGTCGCTGCAGTTTGCATCACGAAAACTTATGCCGCCACCAATCATCACAGCCATCGTTATCTATACTAATATTATAAAGAGGTAACGTTTGTGAGTTTGTGAAGTTGTAAGGGGTAATCTCTGGATCTACTGAACGGATTTTCAAAAGTCTTTTACCAATAGAAAGCTACGTTATTGTGGAGTGTCATAGGATATAATAATTTTCAAAATTTATTACGCATCTTTACTTAAACTTGAGTAATGTAATCCAAGTTGTAAAGAAAATTGATTTCATCGCGTGCGCTGGGGAAACTATTGAAGATAGAACAAAACTACAATATTAAAGAACCTATAAAAATCTGTAAAAAAGTCCGCGATAACATATGTCTATCTCCTACGGATAACTCACAATAACTGCTTTTACTGTTAAAATTGTGGATTAAAAGTCACTTATATTTATTTTAGGACGTCCTCAGTGGCGCGCACTCGGATTCGAGTGGAAGGTTGCAGGCTTGATTCCCGCCACAGGCCACTAAATTCCGGTCGCGGAGCACGAAGAATTTCGTACATTAACCTGTTACTACCTGTCTCTATCACTCCCGCGTCAAAATAATGCGGTCACGCTCGCACAGGACGGGGTCATTGCATCTGTGCGAGCGTGACCGCATTATTTTGACGCGGGAGTGACAGAGACAGGTAGTAACAGGTTAATGTACGAAATTCTTCGTGCTCCGCGACCGTGCTATACAGCTTTACACTTTGAAAAACGCTTACAAGCAATGACAACTATGCCGCTGATTGCCTTGCATCGGTCGAGTCGCTTAGGATTGTTTTTAATCACAGAGCAAGGAATATCTTTACATTTTGGTTTATAATATATGCAGCTAAGGCGCCAAATGACTGGTGATGGTTGCGTTGCTATGGTTACCTGCGATGGCTGGCCAATGTACAGTCGCGGAATGAAAAGGTTCGTCACCTTAGTGTCGATATTCGTTTGCACTAGTAGGTACTCTAGTACTGCAAGAGTCCATTATGCCAACATTCCAGTGCAAGAAACAGCGCTGCTAACATTTGAATAAATATGACGTTTGCTATCAAATAAGGTTTTGCTTGTTTTTTCTATCCCGTCAATGTGTTACCAAAATGTATTAAAACCTCATTAAAACCTTAGTTATTTAGGAGAAATTATGATATTTTGAAATTATGACATTGACCGATTGACAATAGTTTTAATCTCAGGTTGAATTAACAAGAAGGTTGCAGTTTATCCATAATAATCTTGTTGACAAGATAAATAGTCAAACTACCTTGATCTGAACAATTTTGAACTTTACTAACGAACAGTTAAACTTTATTTTCTCTAACTCGAGTCTATTCTGTAACATAGTTTCAAAACGTAATATGTGCTCGTGATACGTTGAACGAATCAATTTGAAAATCGACGAACCTTTTCGTTCCGCTACTGTACAATATTTTGAGAATCACCCAGGACTGATCTGGTGAGAGGCTTTGGTCATGGCTAGTTGCCACCCTACCCGCAACGACGCACCACCAAGCGATGTAGTGTTCCGGCGCAATGCTGTGTAGAAAACGTTAGGATTTGCTTACCCCCTTCAACATCTTTAACTGCATCGTCACTTAGCATGTGAGATCGCTGCCAAGAACTAACTTGTGATATACGAATAAAATATACCTAATAAAAATTTGAGTCAAGTTCAGTACCTTAATCAGATCCTCAATTAAAAATATCAAAGTCGGCGAATATCCGGACGCGGCGCCGTAATTGGGTCACGATTGAGCCGTTGTCGAACATGGGACACCATTAATTGAAGGAGTTCCGTTACGTCCAAACTCCTGAACCGACGGAATTCCTTCAAAGTACCTAATTGCTGGGCGTGAACCTGGATGTGGAGAACTTGTTTTCAAAGAGCTCTGGACTTTGTTATTGCATGACTTGAATTTTAATCGAGATTATTGTAAGCCTATTGCAAATTCAGTATAGATATTTCAAACCACGAAGACTCGCCACACTCTGTCAAAATCGCTAATGTTTCATTAGATTTTTATGGGGTTTGACAGAGTGGGACGCGTCATCGCGGACTGATATCTATACCTATACTTATATACTTAAGGAAATTGACTGTATGACTTGGATTTATCAACGGATAGAATGTTAATTACAATTCAAGAATTTGGCATACACTATGATGTAAGCATCCGCTAAGGAATGATTTTTGAAAATTCAACACCTCGTACAAAGTGAGCTGCAGATATTTGGCTTACGGTTAGCTATTATGACGGAGGAATCCATAGAAAGATATTTGAAATTTAAACCTCTTGTGTTTCTTGTGTGAAATTTAAACGCGGTGGGCTGATAGTTAATATTTGCCATACAGAGATAATGTGGTCGATTCTGTTGTGCTAAATCTTTAAACTAAACTAATTTAAAGTAGTGCTATCCTTTTCATACTGCTCCCTATGGAAAAGGATACCACTATTTTAAATAAGTTTAGTTTAGAGATTTTGCACAACAGAATCGACCACATTATATAGGTATTATAATGTAGGAATTTGCTAATAAAGAATTTTAAAAAATTACTGCAAGGGTGTAAAATGTAGGACACGCGAGGAAAGCCGCAAGTGCCCTCTAGCTACAAATATAACAATTGGGTGTCAAGACTCGAGTTTCAGTGTCCCATTTTAATAAATCTCTATTTTCCGCGCCGCGAGTGGAAAGGCTTAAGGCGGGACATTTTTCTTCATACGTGTGTGTACTAACAAACTGCGATACGGTGGAAATTGTCACTCTTATTTTCGTGGGCTTTGAATTTTTACTTTGGATCCTTAATTTATTATATCCATCCCTTTTATGACCGTTTACGGTTTTATACTTATACTTTCGACAAGTGCATATCCGCAGGCTTTCCATACCTAGCTTTTGAAATATAGAGAATTGTCCTTCACATTGCCAAGCAACCCCTATACTTAGCAATTTATTGAACACCGATCCCCAAATATGACGCCGCTATTACTTCTAATAATGCATTTACACACGGGATGAATGGGAACTTTTCAGTATTTCACCTACAAGCCGTATTTAGGTGATTTTGAATGAAGTTTTATGCAAAAACTATAAGGAAAATTACTTTCAAATTTACACGTCATGTATTTTGGGTCTTTAATCTAAAATCGCTAAGAAGCAGAAACACGATTGGATAAAATTTTCTCGATAGAAAGTTCTCCCAAAAGTTGCTCCAAAATCTCAGTTTTTCTATATTTTATCGGAAACTACAATGAATGTAATTGTAATTTTTGTTTTAATGTATCGGTAATAATAATATCCTAAAACGCTTAGAACGGATTTTTGATAACCAGCGTAGTTTTTGAGTAATTAGGTAAAACGTCGTTTTTCTGCTATATTCTTCCGCGACGCTGCATGTCGCACCTACCAAATCTCCGTGAGAGTGAGAAAGACAAAAATAAATTCAATCAATCCCCTTAAAGTGGTATTCCTCAAGGGCCTGAACTTGAAAGTTTTCAGCTTGTTTTGAACTAATGCAAGAGTGCCCCTATTTTTGGGCTTTTTGATCGGACTATACGTCAGCCCCTAATTTATATTTTCTGTTAGGTATAGTGTTTTACACACTTTTAATTTTTATAAATTATTTATTGCTTATCAAAATTATCGCTGCCCGAGCAGCCCCGCCGCAACCGAGATAACTTAACTGCGATAGCTATCGGTTGGTAGCTGGGGGACGCAGATTCAAATCCGATCGGCAGCGATAATTTTGTTACGCAATAAATAATTTATAGGTAATTTCGTGTGATTCTAATGACATTAATAAATTACTACTACTCGTGGTAGGGGTATTGGTAAGTACCTAGTAGTATAATTTTATTGCCATATTATTGTAAGTACTCGTAGGTATGTACTATGTATAGTGTACACGAGATCATCGCTATGTGTACACATTTCGTAAGACGAGGGATTCCCCAAGATTTGTGCTGCAAAGCTCCCTCGCTGTCAGTTGAAACAACGGCGCGGGAGATAGCGCCCAGCCGTCTTCAAAGCTACGAATACAAACAGCTACTAAATAATATTACTATTTATTTACAGTCTCTATTAGTAATTTCGCTTTATATGTGCTAATAACAAACAAAAAGTTACAAACAGAAAAACAAGTGATGATTTGAACATGATTACTGCCACAGAGCAAGGAATGACGTGTCTTTTGTTTTCTGTGATTACTGCCATTCCGTATACACACTGACATGTGTCTTATTAGCTTAAAAATTGCGAAAAATCAAATACGTATTTAGCTATAACAGGGAATAGGACTAAACCATGGGCACTTGTTTTGCCACCAACAGTAAGACCACGATGTAGTTTACACAGCAGCCACTGAATTTTGACAGATGGCGCTTGTAAGAAAAAGATTTACGTAAATCGTTCGGATGCCCATATCCTGAGGTTTCTTATCGGTGTAACAGGGTCATTTAGATTATTCAATTATTGGAAAATATGCCGGGACAAGTCCAAACCCTCCCGTACTGACTCTATTATACTCAGACTAAACCTAAGGCGCTAATGAGTAACGATAATGAATAAGGCAAAATCATCACAAATGGTCACCAATTACGAGTACAAATCTACCACGGGTCATGAATCATGATCTCTGAGATCATTCAAGAGAAACAGGGGTTTATCGTAGGTAGACATTTTATATCACCATGAGAGACTCCTTAATTTAAACTTAAATCAAACAGTAATATGTATGATTTTAAAATAATAGTTTATGTAACGGTTACATAATGGGGGGTATTAAAACACGAGTGTGAGTTTAAAAAAGAGCCGCAGGCGAGTTTTTTAAAAGTATCACACGAAAGTTGTTTAATTTCCATTACGATACACGGCTCTGGATTCCTGTATTTGTATATGGGGTAATATTTTTTATGTAATATTTTTTTAAGTGAATCCACAGACAACATATAGTTGGTAGTCATTGCCGAGAGTATGGATGGGCCATGATTGACCATAGACAACAACAACAATGACTATTGTGTATGGTTCTGCGCCACATTTGCAGAATTTTGGCGCCATAATTTTTAACATTTTAATGTGTTATTTTTGTTACTTAGTCAAAACTTTGCGCTGAAAAATGTCTAGCAGTGAAACCTACTACCTAAAGAAAATTTAACTCCACCTGACATTTTAGTAGTTGCAACAAAAATGAAACAAAGTGAATGATTTACGACAAACGTTAGCAAGAATGTATCGTTTGGATTTATGATAATAATATGAGCGTAGATAAAGTAGTGTATGAAACTCTACATAATTATGTATTAAAACACTCGTGTGATACTATTAAAAAACTCGCCTGCGGCTCGTTTTTAAACTCACACTCATGTTTTAATACCCCCCATTATGCAACCGTTTCATAAACTACTATTATTTCATTAAAGTCGTATATTCCTTGATTTAATTTTAAATATAATTAAGTACAATTTTGAGTTAAGTATCTAGTCTTTTCCACGAAATGTAACTATTATGAGACAAAGCTGAACTCGGTTATCTCCTGATTGTGATTCTGTCGGGATGGGTCTGGGTCTTTTGGGATGGGATCTCGCAAACATTTGTACCGACTGTTTATTCTAGAGTTTCGTATATTTTAGTTTTGCTAGTCGCGGGACGTCTGAACCGAAATTTGGATGTTTAAACAAACTACGGTTTGGATTTTTGTCGTGAAAATAAAACAAAAAGTATTTACTTTTCGATCATTACACACAGAAAGTTGTTTATTAGTTGAATAGAACGAAAAACATAAAACGACACAACTTCTCCCGACGGTTGTAATGAAGTAACTTATTGTCTGGTACAAGTATAATAAGAACCAGGAGACAATTCCAATCTTCCCAAGTTGTAACTGAAGAAGTATCTAAGTTAAAATTAGTTTGTATAAAAAAAATAAACATTATTATTTTATTAGTTGAGAAGTTTTTAACCGACTTCAAAAAAAGGAGGAGGTTCTCAATTCGTCGGAATCTTTTTTTTTTTTTTTTATTTTTTTTTTTTTTTATGTATGTTCCCCGATTACTCGAAGATGCGTGGACCGATTTCGAAAATTCTTTTTTTGTTTGAAAGGGTATAGTTTACAGATGGTCCCATAGTCATCAAATTAGGATCTGATGATGGAATCCTGGAGAAATCGAGGGAACTCTTCAAATTTTATAAGCACACTTGAAGTGATTTGGGTATAGTTTGAAAGAGTAATTTTTTCCAGGTAGTCTTATGATCATCAAGTCGGGATCTGATGATGGGATCTTGGTAAAATCGAGGGAACTCTTCAAATTTTGCTAGTATACTTGAAGCGATTTAGGTATTTTTTATAGTTACTATTGCATTTCCTTGCAGTCATCAAGTAATGACTGTATTCATCAAGTCAGGATCTGATGATGGGATCTTGGAGAAATTGAGGGAACTCTTCAGATTTTAGAAGCATACTTCAAGCGATGTGGGCATTTTTTCCAATGCCTTTCGCATTAGTTGTTTTCAACTAAAAAGTATAAAATAAAATGGAAAATTCTTTCCAAAAAACCAACTTCAAACGCCACTACAAAGAATGAAATAATTTTTAATGTACACCAATTCGAAGTCGGGCAATGTTTCGTTCATTCACTAATAGTCCTTTGTATTGTCGATAATTTTGTCGTTTCTTTGCATATCAAGTTTAATAATAAGAAAGACAATGATTGAACAAAACATTGCCCGACTTCGAATTGGTGTACATTAAAAATTATTTCATTCTTTGTAGTGGCGTTTGAAGTTGGTTTTTTGGAAAGAATTTTCCATTTTATTGGCTATTATTTATCTATTACCTATTGTAGGCTGAAAATCTAAAAGGTATATATTTTTCAATAAACAAATTAAGTGGATAAACATGCACTGCGCAGTAACCTAAACATAAAATTACGAGTAAATATCAAGCATTAAGCATAATAGATTTTTAAATAGGTACTTATCTACTACTTTATTTATGTTGCAAATTGATTTTATCTGCGTGGATCAAAAGTGATCCGTATATAACATAGGCATCCCGTGTGAAATTGTGATAAACAAGTAGCAAGTACACTAATAAAAACTTATTTCGAAAACAACGTTTATCCGCGACTTTTGGTTGTAAATGAATTAAAATTGCACCGTTTTATTACTACTTTATATTTTAAATATAATTATGAAAATTATTTGAATACCCATAAGTTACCTAAACTATTATCATAATCTCAATTTGTTACATGTAATTTATGTTGGTGGTGCTTTAAATAAATAAATAGCCAAGACATATATTTTTTTTGTTTTCACCCAAATGTGAAAGTTTGTATATTTGTGTGTTTCCTACATACAGTTCGTAAACGATTTGGCGGTCGGACTTGGATCAGAGATAGCAGATTAGTATATAAATCTAGTTTATATAAATCTGTACAAGCGAAGCCGCGAGAAAACATAGTTAGCTACAACTTAAAAATAAAATATTAACAGCGGAAGTATTTCCGTGGAAGGCCAAAGTTTCACAAAATTGATTTAGTAAATACTTACCTACATAAAAGCTTAGACTAACAAGGTAGGTAGTAGTGTAGCACTAAGTCGTCGTCTAAGCACGACTAAATCCAAAGGTCTTAGCGTAAGACCCGTGAAATTGTTCTTTCATCTCTGTTATTTCAGGTTTAGAACTTGATTTATATCGTGATAATGAATAGAATGAAGAAAAACTTAAGTTATTTTATGTTATTTTTACGTTGCACTCAAATATTCAGTGAAAATCAGTAATGCGTCACGTTACGATGTTAAGCGCTACGCTCGAAACGTTACGATTATGTTAAACCCGTAGCCATATCATCTAAATTCTAATAGATAAAAGACGGATTGTTATGAAATTTTCTTTGTATGTTCGGTAGGTGTAAGAGTAGTCGTAAGCTATTTTTTATAACCCCAATAGCAAAACAACGTTTGCCGGGTCAGCTAGTAGTAATATAAAAGTTGCTAACGTAACTTAGTTTATACCTATACCTAGTACATACGACATATACCTATACATTTCCCAATTATTATGATGATCGAAAACAGTCAAGATTTTATTTGAAAATATTTTACACTAATGGTTTTCCGAAACTTCCCACATTAGATGAGTCTGAGTTAGTCAGAAAAATAAACCAGAACATATAATGTCAATGAAAGATATTTTTCAAAAACGTCCTACATACAAACAAACTAAAGCAGCCTTGTTCGAAAAACGTTTGCAAACCAATTTTTTTAGAGATATGCTGTTAAAAGCATACTTAGGGGTGTTCTTTGTTTCGATAACATCAGTCCCAGTCGGCGAACATCAAAGTTGCGGCAGGTTAATTAGGTCATGATCGAGACGTCGAGCATGGGTCTCCATTAATTAAAGGACTCCTTTACGATGCAGACTACTGAACCAAGGGATTTTTCTCAGAGTAATTGCTTGTTACTACAAAACCCGGCCAAGTGGCCGCCGGACTCGCCAGCTAAGGGTCACATCGACACGAAATGTTATGCCGTTACAGAAACGTGCATCAAACTCACACTTATAGACTTCTTTCATAGATAGCATTAACACGTTGGCTGCCATAGAAGAAAATATTTTTTTTACATACAATTTTTTTGATGTAATTTGGCGCGGAATGTTAAGATATGAAAATATATCTAACTTAAAGTGAAATCGGTTCGATAGTTTTCAAAATATTTTCAAAAAACCTGACGAGGTCACCGGTGACCGGCGTGGCGCTGTGAAGCGAAAATATGAAAAACCGTTACGAAGGCGCCGAAGTGACCGGAACCCCGGTCACCCGTTCAAGAAAAACACTGCAATACTCGGTTATAAAATTGCCAAAAATAAAACAAAGAACGTTGCAACATACTGCAAAGAATGTCCAAATGAACCATATTTTTGTTTGGCTTGTTTTAATAAGGGTCAACGTTATGTTCAGTTTTTTATTTGGACATTTTAATGTTATTTTTGACTGAAACTTTTAGAATATACTGACTGATACTATTAGAATATAATAATTAATGCGCTGTGATTTTTATACAAAGTTGTTTTATTTTCCCTTCAACTAAATTTTCAACTCTTATAATTCTCATATGTACATGTAGAACATTTGAGATTGAAATAGTATTTTTCTATTATTATATTATGTTATTCTACCATTAAAGCTATCACTATGCTAAGTTTTATTAAAATTAAGCTATTAAATAAGTGATAAAAGCACAAACAAGTTGCTTTTTACTTATCACAAATTGTCATGTTCATAATTTTAGAAGTATTTTCGAAATAAAATTAGGTAGGCAGGAACCACGCCGAAGATGTATTCTACAGCGCCACTCCGGTCACTTCAGTATTGAAAATGTATTAGAAACGCGTCCTCCGGCGCACAAATTCGTTCCAAAAACAGGTTTAACTGGAGGTCACCGGTGACCGTAATGGCGCGTAGATGTAGGTAGCGGTCCGGTCACCGGTGACCGGGGTGGCAGCTAACGTGTTAAGAGTAATTTTCACAAAAGTATCCATAATCTTTTCTTTTTGCAAAAGTTTTATATACCATCGTATAACACCGTTACTTATATTTTAGATTTAAGGCCGCAGACGGGTTATATTTTTATCCATCTCGCAATACAAACTAATTTGACGTGTCTGAAAATAGCTCTCTAACATGGGAAGCAATTTGAAAAGGATAGCACTATTTTTTATTTAAATTATTTTTTTAATTTGTGACCTGCAGAATCGCTTAAATAGCCATCAATGTAATAAATAAAACTATTGTCTTTTTTATCCTTTTTGTATTTATCTGTTGTTGGTTATCTGTAAGAGTTTGGAGAAAATTCACCTAATATTCATTGCACATTTCAAAAGATAAAGTCTAATAATAATTTGTCCATTCTTAGCCTGAAAAAGTGAATACGCCCATAATGCGTCTCTGCATGTATAGCGTAGCGTCGTGACTCGTGCATACCCATTATAAATATAAATTCGTAGCAGTAAGTACGAACCAAGAGGCCTTATAAAGGGCAATGACCAGCCAGCGTCTTTTACATAGTTCTAACAATCGAATGAACTGAAGAACAAGTACGTACGAGTACATTGAAAAGAGTTAATGCCATCTTTGTCCTTTGGCCCGCCGAGGACGAAGACTGAAGCCATAGGACACGACACGCAGGTTTATTCTATTATGTCGCTCGTCATTGTTGCAATATTGCTTGCGCTCGAGTTAATGGCGTTTAATTACATAGCTCAAAAACGAAGGGCAAATTTTGAAGCTGAAGACCTTTGATGCTTCACCGTGATGAATAGTGTTCGTTCAACTGTAAAATACATCTACATGTTATCGATTTATAAAGAAACAGTTATTATTCTAAGGTATTTGAAGTTAAAGCTTGTTTAGAATGGGAATAAACCATTGATCTCGTTGCTGGTAACGTACACACGTCATTGTTCAAGTTATTGCTTTGGGTGGCACTCCCGGAGTACCACTGTTTTTAACCGTCTTCAAAAGGAGGTTCTGTATTCGACCCGTATGTTTATATGTATGTATGTTTGTCCGCGATTATTTCTCATTTGACTGAACCGATTGTTGTGCTTGCGTTTGATGATAATCATGCCTGATGGAAGGTAATGATGAATTTAAATGGTATTTTTAAATGACCTTTAATATTACAAATCTAAATAAACCTTTACTTACGTCATAACTACAAGTAATAATTTGGTTTGTATGAAATATCGACTGGATACAGTTTATATACCTTTGACTTATTATACCCTAGTATTCTTATTACCTCTGTGCTACTCACAAGTGTTACGAATAGTAATAATTAAAATAAAATTGTTGTACAATAACAATAACTATTCGTTCCTGCGTGACTATCTTAAACGTATCCAGTATCTCAAGGCAGTTTATGTATCCAGGCTACTCGTATCTTGCTTAGCCGTTGTTTCGTCTGACAGGCGGCTTTTGAGGACAAATCTCGAAATCTCACCGTCTTACCAGTGCGATATTACAAACTCTGGTAACATGTACCTGCTAGACGCTACTCAGTATATACTAGTTTTTTGTAAAACATCGGCCAAGGCCAACAACAAAATAGCAATGATTTAGATTTCTGCCTCATAATCCGGAGCCCGTGCTTTAAATATCAGAGAGGTCAGAGGACATAATATTATAACTAAAAGTTACAGGACCAAAACACAAAGCGTGTTTATTCGCCGCTAAAGAGAACTCCCTTACATTGGTTCCCACTTTCCATGGATATCAAATCAAGAATATTCTTTGGATTAGTGATCAAAAAGATCAGGAATCAAAGGCGAAAACAGCTGCTAAAAACTTGGCATCTTGAACAAGGTATATTTTCTATAGGCCAGCAAGCTGCAATCTAGATCTTACTATTACTCTCCATCAGTCAAGCCCAAACCTATCAATAATAATAAAAATAAAGAATCATCAACGCAACTTTGAAGAAAAACCATATCATCCCCGCGTATCTAAAAATTCCACGTAATATTCTCAAAAGTGTAGCAAAAACACTGTAGTGTGTAAGCAAAAATAGTGTAAGAAAAGATATAGCGTAACCTCGTAACCCTTTCAAATAAAGAATCTTCCATTTGTTTATTTTCTCTTTGACACATGAAACAGAGCCACAGTAGCGAGGGACCAGAGAGAGATAAAGGTAAAGTGGTCCCTCGCTATTGCTGTATCTGTTTCATGTGTCAAAGAGAAAATAAACGAATGGTTTATGGAAAGAGTATAGAACATAAGCTAACGAAAGAACTTCAGCTATAGTATACAATGTAAACATCCCATCGATATACCTAACCGTAGTTTAAGTTTTCCTACACTGTAGAGAGATCGTAGATGGCTACGCAGACGCAAGTGCTACGGACTACGAATGTAGCTGAAGCAGAGCTACAATACAAAACGTTTATGTTTACGTTTACGTATATTTTTTGTACCAAAATCTTTACAAATAAAATCTTAACAAAAACCTTTTACGTTTTCTGTGAGGAACGGGGATACGTCGAGCATTTATACCTAGAACTGCTTATGTTATGAAATACTCGTGTACTGGTTTACCGGTCTACCGGTAGTTGTCTTCCGGTTTGAAATGTTTGGGTTCTAGGATTAGAGATTGCAACTACCGTAAGTTTCATAGTATTAAGTTTAACATCAAGTTTTTTTTCTAATAACTTTACATTATTTTATGCTCATCACATTCTTTTGAAGCGCACGGAATTCGAAACATCAAATTTCTTCATTTCTGCGCCGTTAGGATGTATACGAAAATGAAGAGAAATACCTCCGCCCTAAACCCTTCCACTCAGTTGGTGCGTAAATAAAGATTTATACAGGTAAACGGAATTCGCAGAAACTCGCACCTTGACGTTCGCTGATACATTTTCAACATGTTTTTAAACGTATCAACCATTTATTTGTTGAATAAAAGAAGCTGTTGCTTATTTTATTCAGTTCATTATCACGTATAATTATTTACATATTTAGTCAGAGATTGCACATATAGAATTTATAGAAAAGCCTGGGCTTTTCAATGGTATAAAAAGCTTATTTAAGAAACTTTTAGTGACCTACAGGTTGAAAAATTGAAGACTCAAATTTAAACGTTATGTATTTTGGATCTTTAGTCAATTCACTCTGAAGCAGAAATACGATGGTATAAATTTTTCTCGATAGAAAGTTCTCCCAAAAATTGCTCCAAAGTCACTATTTTTCTATTTATTACTGAAAACTATAATGTATGTACTTAATTGCAATTTTTGTTCTAATAAAAATATTAGGATAAAAATATTTGTAAGATTTCATATTGGCTCTAGCCGGGAACTGAACCTGCCTAACCTACTAGTACCACAGCGTGTCAACTGCGCCAGCCAGGGCGATAATGTCAGATTGGTAAAGGTATCGTACAGCGATAGGTACGCGCCCCAAATAAAGTATTTACATCAAATAAAACTCTGATATTTAGCCAATATAGTAAAACTACTTGAAATCGAATATTAATTAAGGAGCAATAAACTACTGTAAACTTTTCGTAAGCGGATGTTGCGAGTGTAACTTTAGAAATTTTGTACAGCGCCTCTCGACTCCCGAGCCACGGGCAGGGCGGCGGAAGTGAGAAATTAATTTGATGTAGGTAATTACGTTTGGACAGGAAAATTTGGAACTTTGTCAAATGCTCAGCATTAATCATAATAATTAAATTTATACACAATTGTTAAAATTAATGTATAATTTTTTTAAGATTGAATTGGATATATGAAAAAGACCAGTATCAATAGGTATAAATATTGGTTGGTTTAAACAGACCAACCACTGATGGATTCGCGCTACACCGGCGCACGGATCGAAAGGGATTTGTGCCTGATGGGACGCGGATCTGACATATATCCCAGTATGAATAACTATCTACATCAAACCTATAATTTACTAGTAGGGCGCGTGGGGGCGCGGGCCACATGTGGCCCGCGTGCTGTCTTCCCGCCTATAAAAAAATCCCTTTAAAAATCCCCTTTCATTTTCTATGGAAAAATAAATTCCGCCATTTATATTTTTTTTTCTGTCCATCGAATAGACCTTCGGGTGCTGATCACTTCTTGTCAAGAAACCGTTCTTCCATCTTTTATACTTTCCGAGATATTGGCGAAATTCGTTTGGCGGCCATTTTGAATCCGCCATTTTGAAATTTTTTTCAGCTCACTGCCAATTGGATGACGTTTCAAATGACATTTTGTCGAGCACCCCCCACCTATCTGCAATACCCTCGGCTGTGCTCTTCATCCGTCTTCGAATTCCTCAATCATCAGCTCTCTCCGTATTTTTCCTCTGAATGAATTTTTCCCTTTTATACGAAATGGTCATTGAAAAAAAAATTTTTCATACAAAATTGTTCAGGAGAGGTGATCAATGAGTGAGTCAGTCAGTGAATCAGCACGAGTAGCTATATCAAACCTATAATTTATAACCGTAGAATCATGGTTGTATGTCCCTTTCAAGCATTTCGCCCATGGCTAAACGTCTTATTTTATGCCCACTTTTAGGTTTTAGGCACGAGTCCTATCTGAATCAGAGGAAGCCATAATTGGCCTATTATCACATGACGCCAAGACTTCTCGGCAGGCTTTACAGACCTTTGAGGATAGATGTTAAGGGGATTTATTGAATTTATTTTTGTCTTTCTCACTCTCACGGAGATTTGGTAGGTGCGACATGCAGCGTCGCGGAAGAATATAACAGAAAAACGACCTTTTACCTAATTACTCAAAAACTAAGCCTTCTAAAAATCTGTTTCTTAGCGTTTTTGGATATTATTATTACCCACACTTTAAAACAAAAATTACAATTACAGCCAATGTAGTGAAAGGTGACTAAATAATACGAGCACAATAATACCAGCACTGTATATTAATCACACTAATTATGAACACTTCACACACTACAAATCACGTTACACTGACATTAACTTATTTACACACATTATCACTACAACACTCTTTACTTTAGTAGGTGCTACTTGTGCACTCTCCGAAAAACCACTAACTAACTCCAGTTATTACTTTCTATAATGCCGCCTCGTGTCGCCCCACTATCACCTTTTTGATAACCAATCACCGACCGCCGCTTTTGGCGGGGACCAATAGCGTGGCGGCACGATACGACATGCCATCGACAGAGCTGCCAACTTAAACACTCGTGGCGCCCCACTATCGCCTTTCGGCGGGAACCAATCACCTACCGCCGTTTTAGGCGGGAGCCAATAGCGTGGCGACACGATAAAACGAGACGTAAACAGTGTTACCATCTTAATCAATTAATATTTTACATTAAGTTTTAAATTTAACAATCACTTTTATATTATTTTAATTTAAACAGTAACTATAATTTAAATATTACAATAATATATGCACAATTATGCACATATAGCTCTGTTTTGCACCGCGGCGACAACATCCGGCCCTCCTGCGCACGCATCCGTCCCTGGATAGCGTCCATGTCTGGTGCAGTTGCTGAGAACAAAAACAACATTAAGAAATTTGATTTAGCTATTTCCAGAATTCCGACGAGTGGCCTCCAATCTACTATCCCCTCAACGGCCAGTAATTGGAGGTCCACCCAACATGGACTTCAAAACATTTAACAAAGGAACTTATGCTGCTTGTATATCAGATACTTAGATTTATTCTGAACTGTTCCATCAGCGGTCAGTTCTTTGTTAAGACTCATAGCTTTCCCTAGGCGATGCCTTTGGCCAACCCTAGTTGCATATCACTATAAGTCTCAACTTCAATTGTAACGGATTTATTTTACACGGATAAATACCGTCACAAGCATCTACGTACCGATATACAAGTTCGAAGCATAATGCACTAGACACTTATGAGAAAGTTAAAATAGCGTTCATACCAGATATTTTAAACATCAATCAATCAAGGATAGTCATAAAATTAATAATAATTGTGTTATTACCTGACAACATCTTAGGCCATATCCAAACGCTCCTCACACAAATCGTCCAATCTTATCCAGGGTTTCATATTTTCGGCACACGTGGTCCCCTTGTAGCATTTACCGGTTCTTTCAGCGCCTCTCATATCTTTCACCCTATAGCGGTCATGACCCAAAACCTTTGTCACCTGAAAAGGTCCTTTAAATAGCGGTAGCAATTTAGTGCTTTGTCCATCGTTTGATTGACTGGGAATCTTAATAACAACCAAATCATTGACATCGTAGATTCTAGCAGGTTTTCGTTTAGCATCGAACATACGCTTCTGACTTTCGGCATTCGCTTGGACTCGATCATTCACAGTGTTTCTTAATGAGGTTACATCGATAATTTGTTCGTCGTCTTCTTTTACAAGTTGATCTGAGTCAGTTTGCAGTCGATAACCAAAGAAAACCTCGCTAGGAGCTGCAGAGGTGGTTTTGTTGATAGTACTATTTATGCCTTGTTGAATACTTGTAATATGAGTATCCCATTTATCATAATCAGAACTAGCACCCATAGTTCTTAGTGCATCAAGGATGGTGCGATTAAAGCGTTCCACTTGGCCATTTGAACGTGGAACCGCGGTTGCAATTACATGCCGCCTTATATTTTTGTCTTCACAGTATTTTGAAAACAATTTGGACGTAAATGCACTTCCGGCATCACATATAAGCCGTCTAGGGTTACCGAAAATTTTAAATATTTTATCAAGCTCATTTATAACGATTTTACTTTTTGTATTCCGCACAGGTGATATGAAAACAAATTTTGTAAAAGCGTCAACTGTAACGAGTAAGTAAGTATTTTTCTGTGTGGTCTTTACAAAAGGCCCTAGATGGTCTATATGTAATGTATGGAAAGGTCTCGCATATTTCGGTATAGAGAACAACTTTCCTTCCTTTTTGCCGTGGGTACTTTTGGAATAAATGCAGGAAATACAATTCTTTATATATTTAGACACAACCTTTTTCATTTTAGGGAACCAATAAAGTGATTTTATTCTTTCCAATGATTTATCCACGGCAAAATGGCCTACCTCGTCATGATAAGCTCTAATCACTTGCCAAATACATTTCTTGGGAACTACCCATCTCCTACCATATTCAGTCCGTCGATACACTTTATTTCCTAACAACTCATATTCATTAAATATTTTTTTGTTTTGCTCGGCTTCTCCTGATTCGAGTATTTCTCTAATTGCGCAAATATTAGGGTCTTGCAATTGAATTGACAATAACCAATCGCCCTCAGTTATTGCCAACACACTTTCATTACATATGGGGGTGGAACTTTCACAAATCGGGTTCCTACTTAGCGCGTCAACATGTTGCATTTGAGTTCCTGGTTTATGTACAATGTCGAAAGTAAATTCTTGAGTCAGTAACACCCATCTACCAATTCTAGAATTAATTTCTTGTTTATTAATAGTATATTTAACAGCGTTGCAATCTGTATAAATTTTGAAAGTGGAACCGAGTAAGTAATGACGAAATTTTTGCAATCCCGTGACAATAGCCAAAAACTCTAATTCAAATGAATGATATTTCTTTTCCTCACTAGAAGTTTGTCGACTGTAAAAATGGATAGGTTTTTCCCCATTTTCAGTCATTTGTGTCAAAATACACCCCACGCCATCGCGACTGGCGTCCGTATACAATATTGTGGGTAATTTAGGATCGAAAATGGTTAATAAAGCGTTATTTAATAATTCTTGTTTTAATTTAATAAATGCCTGAACTTGTTCCGAGCCCCATTCCCACACGGCCTCTTTTTTTAACAATTTTACCAAGGGTTTTGATATCAAAGCGCAATTTTTAATAAATTTGCGGAAATAATTAATTAGTCCTAAAAATTGCCTAACCTGGTGTACATTTTTCGGTTCAGGGTACTCCTCAACAGACTTTAATTTCTTTTTACCTGGGCGAATTCCCTCCTCAGAAATATCATAACCGAGAAAACTTACAGAGCTTTGAAAAAAATGGCACTTTTCTAAATTTATAGTTAAGCCATTTTCTTGCAAAACTTTCAAACCTTCTTTCAATTGCTTAATATTCTCCTCAATTGATTCTGTTGCTATCAACAGATCATCCATATAACAAATAACCTTGCCAAAACGCAGATTTCCTAAAACAGTATTCATGAGCCTCTGGAACACTGATGGTGCATTACAAAGGCCAAAAGGCATTCGTCTAAATTCAAAATGACCATCAGGGGTCACAAATGCTGTTTTAGGTATCGAATTTTCATTAACTTCAATTTGGTAATACCCACTTTTTAGATCTAATGATGTTATAGTATTTACAACCTTTTAACTTATCTATTAAATCTTCTATAATGGGCATGGGGTACTTTTCTTTCACTGTAACTTTATTTAGGGATCTATAGTCAACGCACATGCGTTTTTCACCGGAAGGTTTGTCAACCAATAAAACTGGACTTGCATAAGCAGAATTGCTTTCTTGTATTATGCCATTTTTTAAAAGTTCGTCAACTATTTCGCGTGTAGCTAATTTTTCCGATTCTGACATACGATATGGTCGGTGACAAACAGGTTTATTGGTTGTGACCTCGATGTCCAATTCCACACAGGACGTTTGGCCTAACGTCTGCAAGTCTTTCGACACCACCTGAGGGTATTGCTCAAATATTTTATTTAGCAAAGAGATATGGTCGCTAGAATCGGCATTGAACATGGATGATTCTATTAAATCAACCTGATCTTCATTTAAAGTACAGAAGGACAAATTGTTTCCTATACGTGAATACATAATTCTTTTATCTTCTGTAAAATTCCTTCCAATGAGAATTGGACAACCAGATAATTCATCAAAAACATATAATGTAATATTTAGCTTTGCTGTGTCTATTTTCAAATCAACTTGTACTGCTTTAGTAACCTGAGAGCAAGAATCAACTTTAAACCCCGTTAATAGGACTGGTGTATCTAACTGAAATGGTGCAAGATTTAACTCTTGTACCATAGTACTTGTTATTAATGAACAGCTACTACCCATATCAATGAAAGCTTGTTGTTCAATTCCGTTTAGTTCAATAATTTTATGAAATTTATCTTTGGAGGTTGGCTCGGTAATTAATTTAACTTCACTATCTTTTTCAATTTTAGTCCTAGGTTTCGATCTACACGCAAGTTCTAAATGACCTAATCTATTACATATAGTACATTTTACATTATCCTTTTGATTACAGTTGGACTTTTTGTGGCCGCCTTCACCACATCGAAAACACGTGATTTGTGAACTAACAGTCGGTAACGATGAAGTATTTGATGAATTACTACCTATCGAATATTCTGGTTTTTTATCCGATTGGTTGGGAGCAAAACGATTAGAGTATTTACTATGGGAACTACCCTGTTTTTGACCGGGCTTATGATCAGGATCCGAGTAAATTTTTCCATGTAAAAATGAGGCTAACTCATCACAGTATTTAAAATTACCAGCTTCAGCCGCTGTGCTTATATTTTTATCACCAATTGATCCTACAATTATTGAAATGATATCTTGTTCGGAAAACGAAAGTCTCATTTTATCAATTTTTCCTTTTTGTTGAAAATAGAACTCGTATAAGGATTGGCCATCAGTAGGTTTTGTTTGAATTAGGTCTTTTAGCAAACTAAACATATTACGCTTAATTTGAAACGTATCTAAAAGAGTATTTCGCCAATCCTTCCACTTCCAGCTGGTCCAACTTGTTTTATTTTTTTGAAGAGAATCATACCACGTTTTAGCTGTATTACGTAATTTTTGTAGGGCTTGATATTGTAAAACACGGTCAGACCAACTGAAAGCGCGAGCATTAGCTTCCACAACATTTATCCACATTTGAATATCGTCAACTAAGGGGTCAAAGTCCGGTATCACAGAAGATAATACAACATTTTGGCTTACTGCGAGAGACGCACGCCTGGTGCGTCTCTTTTTCCTGCGTCTGCGTCCATCGGAGTTGCTACTACTTGATGATGATGAACTTGAACTCCCTGAGGAGCTAGAACTCGTAGTCGAAGCGCTCCTTTTTCTTCCTCGAGTTCTCTTTCGGCTTCGCGGCATTGGGCGTTTTTTTTTTGTTCTTTGTCACTTCTGATGAAAGGTGACTAAATAATACGAGCACAATAATACCAGCACTGTATATTAATCACACTAATTATGAACACTTCACACACTACAAATCACGTTACACTGACATTAACTTATTTACACACATTATCACTACAACACTCTTTACTTTAGTAGGTGCTACTTGTGCACTCTCCGAAAAACCACTAACTAACTCCAGTTATTACTTTCTATAATGCCGCCTCGTGTCGCCCCACTATCACCTTTTTGATAACCAATCACCGACCGCCGCTTTTGGCGGGGACCAATAGCGTGGCGGCACGATACGACATGCCATCGACAGAGCTGCCAACTTAAACACTCGTGGCGCCCCACTATCGCCTTTCGGCGGGAACCAATCACCTACCGCCGTTTTAGGCGGGAGCCAATAGCGTGGCGACACGATAAAACGAGACGTAAACAGTGTTACCATCTTAATCAATTAATATTTTACATTAAGTTTTAAATTTAACAATCACTTTTATATTATTTTAATTTAAACAGTAACTATAATTTAAATATTACAATAATATATGCACAATTATGCACATATAGCTCTGTTTTGCACCGCGGCGACAACAGTAGTGTCCGACAAAAACTAGAAAAACTGAGATTTTGGAGCAACTTTTGGGAGAACTTTCTATCGAGAAAATTTTATCTAATCGTGTTTCTGCTTCTTAGCGATTTTAGATTAAAGACCCAAAATACATAACGTGTAAATTTGAAAGTAATTGTCTTTATAGTTTTTGCATAAAACTACATTCAAAATCGCTTAAATACGGCTTCTACACCGTTAAGGGAACATTAAGATTTCTGCACCATTATTTTATGGTTAAATTAGTGACATTTAGACACCGAAACGTCATAGACGCAATGTGCGTGCCTGGGTCTTAAAGTTGCACCATAATTGCATCTAACTCCGAAACATCATAGACGCACCGTGCGAGTAAGGCTCAAAAAGGTTCCACAATCCAACCACAATCTCACCTTATTTCAAAACATAGACTCACCGTGCGCGTCTGGGTCTCAAAGTTGCCACAAACGCATGTTACTCCGAAAGGTCATAGACGTATCGTGCATGCGTCTCTAATCTTGGACCCTGGTATTTCATCACGGCTACCGCAATTCCGCTATCCTAACTCTGCTTCGCAGGAACTTTACAACTAAATAATATAAATTGAAGTGTAGCCAAATTTGTAAACGTTAAAAGCCTCCATCAATCCAGTGGGCGGAGACCGGAGTGTGGTTCAAAGATAAACCGCTGGGATGTTTTTCTGGGTCTAACTTATCTTTATGGAATAGTTCGGTAAAATTCACGGATATATTCAGGTTATCGCCGGGGGAATACCCCGGATATGTTAATTTACAGCCAATGTAAATAGGCTCTGTAATTTATGTCGCTAAAACATTCCCCGGGAAGCTTGGGAGTCGTCCGAACACACTTTGTGCTTGCGTACTGAATGTTCTCTGGTTTACAGTTTGTACACTAGCATTTGTATTCACATTTAAATAAATATGCGAGAACAAAATACTAGGTAAGACTTAAAAGGTGTGGTTGTTTGAGCGTTTGAGCATCCGTTATACAGTGAGTATTTAACTCACTGTACCTACCTACTACGAGTAGATACTATAGAGGCTATGTTTGCTAAATGCTTGGAAAGGAAGTGATTTTGTTAAAAACTAAGGTATAAGATTGCGTAGACCGTAAGTAACTACATCGTTAATTTAAAATGAATTAGTATTACAACCTGTATAAACATAGGTACCTAGTCTACCTACGTGGCAAGAATAAAACGATGAAATCTCACTTTAGCGAATGTGTCATCGTTATTCATTATTACATGAGAATTTGACATACATGAATATAATTCAGCAAGACGGCGGAGTTTTTAATTAATCCTCAGCGTTGATGAAAGCCTTGGTAGGACGCCGGTATCAACTCGTTAAAACAGTGTTTATTAAGATGTTTCCTCGGCGGATTATCCGCGGACGTGTCTATTCAGGATTTAATCGCGCCTCGCCTCGCGTCTATTATTATTCATGACATAAATTTGCTCGGCGAGGAAGGCATTACACGAAAACTCATTAAAACGAAGACGCGGTCTGACTTTTCAAATTAGACACGTTAAGTCCACGCGTGGTGCTTGCGGGATGTCGGGACTCGGCCGGGACGCGCACGGGACGCGGGACGGGCGTCGGTTGATTGTCATTCGCAACAAGTAGCGCAGTTGCTTATTAAACCGCCTTGCCTTTAACTAATTTATAAACTTCTACTGCTATACTTTAATTAAAGTCACTACGACCTATGAAGATAAATTGAGATTGCTATGTAAAACAGGAAAATATTATGCAAATTACTTAAGTACTTCATTTTTTTAATTGTACCTACTGTTTGAGTGTTACAGATACTGCTGAAGCCGGTGAGCGTCGCAAGTATGCGTTTTTATTAGAGAGTAAATATTTTCCCAATTGCCGTGGAGATCTTCGGCAAATGGAGTCATAGTAAAAAAAACAAAATAATTCCCTGTGTTAGGTCCCTCATCTGGAGACAAAAATGAGCCAGCCTTTTGCATAACGAATCAGCCAAGCTGTTCATCATGAGCATGTAGTCTTTGCAAATCTTTCTTAAAATTGTATTCTTAACACCATTCGACGCAAGCAAGAGTTGAACAGTAATTAGAATTAGTAAATGATAAATTTTATTTTAACACTTTCGTTAAAATGCGCTTGCCAGTAGATACGGGATGGCTGGGAAGTGAAAACAATCCTTGCAAGGTGCAAGTGGTTAATGTGTATAGTTCACCTGCAACAACTTCGGCATAATATAGTACCATGGTTGCAACTTTTTTATTTTAAGTTAAATGTTGGTACTTTAAGCATCCTTTCATTTTGGACGCATATGTTATATTGTTAAGTACTGGCTTAGTTACAACACCAAATTTTACTGGGTATATTTTTAGAATGAGGTAGGTATCTACCTCTCTGCTACACAAGAAAAGATGTACCTATAGACCAGGGTAGATCTACTACGACAAAAACAAAAAAAAATAGTATATACCTGTATAGAGTTACTTATTAGTATTTTACTCTAAGCTCCAGTTAAAAGAAAGGCTCGTAACTTCGTTCTAATTAAATAAGATTGCAAAGCTGTTGGCCTCCTGTTTTTCATGGCCCTATAAATTCAAATTTAATTCTCCTTACAAATCCTTTGAATCCTCAGCTGTCTTGTTAGTAATGGATCTACCACAGGTTCGGAATGTCAATTCTACGGGGGCGAAGTCGGAAAGAAAGTTTCTTACCTCTCTAAAGTTACACGAGGTAAAAGATTTAGGAACTCTCTATTTTGCTGTGCTGAGTATAGATAATATTAGTTTATCAATATTATAAATGGGAAAATGTATCTTAAACCACGGAGCAATTAGGCAACGGTAGGACATAATAAAAAAAAACTTTTGTCCATAAGCACTTAGGTGCGGCCGGGAAGTTACTTTAAAAAAACATAATATAATATGATATTAGATGCCTCAGAAGTCAGGTGGAATGACAATAATTATGTAGCCTTAATGTAGCCATAGCATTTAATCTATCATGTTCCTTTTTATTGACCAGCGAAGTCAAATCGACGGGCAGCCCGGGCCGGTCCGGGACGTCGAGGTTTTTTTTAGGGGCCGGCTGAAAATCAGCGCTGTGATGGTGTATCTACACCATCTCGGCATCATGCTGAGTCGTTGCCCCTTTTTGGGTTTTCTGGTCACAGGTTTCTTTAGTTTTAGTATTATCTTGGCTTTGTAAATTTGTTTTTCTGTATGTATCTGTGTCCATTTGCTAACCCAAATAAAGTTTTTATTTATTTATTTATTTATTTATATTATAGCTAACGCAGAAAACGTTGTTTTGCCATTTATTAAAAATTTAAAAATAGCTTAAAAATAGGGGTATGGAATGTACCTACATAAAAAAATATAAAAATCGGTCAAGCCGTTTTGGAGTAATTTTGTTATAAACACTATAATATTATATATCGTATGACGGATCGCACTTGGCGATATCTAACTTTAAACCTATGTATTTAAGTTTTCAAAACCGTATCGATATTATGTATTTGATCATGCAAATGTAGGCAATTTAATTTGGTATTTGATAGCCTTAGAGGCAATTGGGGAAGCTTGTTTGTATGGTAGATTAGATGTTTGCCCGGAACCGCGATGTCCCGCATGATAAGGGAAGGTAGTTGAGACGTGCCTACGGGACGTACACGTATCTAGAATTTGCAAAAACGTCTCTATATACATAAGTCTTACAATAAATACGTAGGGCTCAATGCAGACGTTTAGTTTGTTCCGTGTGCAAAGATCTACTAACAGTTTTAGTCACGTTTAGTCGTTATTTGAGATATACTACCCTAAACATGTTAACAATTTGAAACAACTTTGTTTGCATGTTTTTTGCTTTTGATTTGATTGATTTTAAGTCACGATTACTGAACCGAGTTTGATAAAATTAATTATACATGAGCTTTTTTTCTATTAGATTAAAGTGTAGATTTCGGAATAATCCTCGGACCACGCCAAATTTAATGTGCATTAAATTTATTTTCTGGTTAAAATAAGGTCACTAATCTAAGCTAAACTTGGCAGAACTAAAAATAGTGTTATCCTTTTCCACGGCAAAATATACTTACTTTGAACATAAATTATTATTTTTCGAAACACAAAACTATAGCAGACATTAAATATTCAACAGGAAGTCTTCGAAACTTTCCTATTAAGAAAGCAAGAATTCTTATCAATAATTAAATATTGAAATAACTTAAAAGGTTTTTCATTTAATAAAAATAAAAGCTCCTTGAATATTTTGATCCAGCGATTGATTTTCTTGGTAATATCGTTTTTAAATAGGAAAGAGTCCACAACGATCGTAGGGTATTTGGTTTCTACGTTCAGTCAGTGTTTTGATGTTTGGTAGATTTGTGGATACGTGTTAATTCAATGGATGATCTTTCTATTTCTGATCAAATCAGTCCAGCACTTGTGGCGCGAAAGAGCATACAACTCCATATTTCAACATCCAAACTTTTAAATTTATAAAAAAGGATCGTCTTTTGGGTTAATTTCAGCATTTTTATTTCTTCTTGCTTAGGAGACCTCGCCTCGAATATTTTTCCATATATCTTACACAAGGGCTATTGAGCTGTGCATTAAGTGTGTGTGTGGCTTTTTTGTAAAAAACCGTTTCTTTTTTTACTTTCTGTTTCTGTTTTTTCTTTTATTGATAGATCAGTCAGTCAGTGACTAACGTTCACCTTTTATATTTAGAAGATTTAGTGACAAAATTGAAGCTCGCCAAGCCCACATGTAGTCTAATGTAAGGCTGAGGATGATGAGCTGTTAGGAATAAGACGTGCTATAAGACCCTAGGGGCCTAGAGTGTCGAAATATGACTCCTTCAAGACGGACACCACACCCCTATGGCGCACTATCCCAGCTATTGTATACGGTTTCTACCGCATGTTTTAATTTACTGTTACCTGTTCAGAACAAAAGGTGAACACAACAATACCCAATTTATGATTATCCGTCCCTTTGTGCAGGAGTTGATGCCCGCACAAACGTTTTCCGGTGAACGATTACAACATGTTGTTACGCATAGTATAAAAAACGTAGCTCTTAAATTATTCTAGCTTTTGGCCGCGGCATCACTCGTGATTTTCCGGAATGAAAAGTAGCTTATCAAATCTTCAACCGTTTCAGCCAAATTGGTTTAGTTGCTTTGGAGTGATTTTGGATTTTTTTACGTTTGTGGTAACTATATATCATTTTCTTAGCGGTAAGTAAATGAAAATTTAATTAAGCAAACAGCATAACTGAAGGTTTTCTATGATGCTCGTAAATTATGTGTGAAGCCTACTATAAGCTGCATACTCCACGCGTACTTGTATACAGCACGGTGGAGTATCTACTGCAAAATATAGTCGCTGCTCGTCGGGCGATAAAAAGGGGGAAACAGACAGACCGCTTTTTGCATTCTCTGTCATATATGGGCTTCCCTATTTTACTAACCTGGCTGCAGCAAGTTGAATTTGATTCCTATTTATAAGCGTGGACGTTGCTTCTTTTGTCAGTCGGGTAAAATCGCAGTAGCTACCAAATGATTGTTGAATATTATAGGTTAGTAGGTTATATTTTACAGCCATGTATGTAATACGGGGCCTTGCTAGAAATAAATATGTTTTGTAGTCATAGTTGTTTTAGCTTATAATGTGATCAACATGTTTTATACTTTTTATTTTACACTTGTATGTAATTTTATCTATAGACTCAAAACAAGCAGTTAGCAGTAATGCATGGGCATTAATGATAAATTAGGTTTGAAGTAACTTTACATTAACTCCCTTCAAACCTTTACATCATTGTCTCATTCCCGTAATTTAGATTGACTCGTTTCGGCTCCGTTTGAATTGTTTTTCGGCTGCCTGGTATAAAATAATGCACAAAACACATCGCTCCAATACCCATCTATGTACTCGTAATTTATTATTCACAAATGAACTCCGGAAATTGAGTTTTAACGAAGACAAATTGAACTAAAAGCGAAATCAATTATAGGAGATTCATTTTTACCGAAAAAGGAAATAGGTACCTCAGCAAAACGAGACGCAAAAATAAATAGAAATTTTGACAGCTCCCAAGATGTTTTGAAATTATAATTTTCCGCGAAGAGTAGATGGAGTCTTTACGTTTGTGAGAATAATATCGGACGAACCTTTTTTATACTTCGCACATTTAAATGAAACAACGTAGGATGACCGCTGTTAAAAAACAATCGTAGGAAAGTAATTGATAAATTAGATTCTGTACATTCCCTCAAACAAGTGATTGTCGGATATAATTTATAAAACCACTTATTCGAGAAGAGGTACCACTTAGTAACAGGTAGGCAACCTGCCAATCATTTTTCAGAGCAGAATGGCGAATACATTCTGGAAGAAATGTTTCTTCCAGAATGTATTCGCCATTCTACATTGAGAAATGACACAGGAGATAAAGAGAGATGGATTGATGAAATTTTTACTACTTATCCTTTATAGTCTTGCAATTGTTACTTGCTTGTACTTAAAGTACCTATCCCTGGTCTTCCTTTGGTTTGTTTCCTCTTCACTCTTGATCGTTTCGCTTGTAGATTCTTCGTTCATTAGACCCACGCAGCAACTCGAGCCCGCTTATATACTCCTCCGATCGGTTCCAGAACATTCCACCACACCGTTTGTTTACCAGGATATTTAAGAGGGGGGGAAACATTGAAATCATAGAATTTACTGGAATTTGTTTTAAGTCATTGACCCAGTTGACTCGTGATTACGATCTACGAAAGACACCGTCGGTGACGGGCGATTACGAACCTTGTCTCGCTTGTCATTGGCACGTCATAGGGTTCATTCGTAACCCAATGTTTTGACAGCTGGTGATCTTCTTCTTCTTCTTGTTGTCTCTGGGATTTTTCCGCGATTAGGCGATACTTCGCCCGCTGCGCGTGACGTCGCTGATTCGGGTCCCCGCCGGATCACTCCAGCCAGCCGAGCTCACTCCAGAATCCGAAGAGGCCTCCCAGGTCGCACAGGATATCTTGGAGTGTTGCTGAGGATCCCAAGTAGATCTCGCGTTGGTCCGACACTCCAGTGCATCTTAGTAGCACGTGTGTCGGTGTTTCGTCCTCCTCCATGCAGGCTCTGCACAGAGGGCTGTCCGTGATTCCTAGGGTGGAAAAATGTTTGTTTAGTGAGCAGTGCCCTGTAATCATGCCTACGACTAGTCTTAGTTTGTCTTTACTAAGCCGTAGAAGTTTATCTGTTAGGTGTTTATCTAAGTGTGTTAAAGCTGTTCTTGCTTGTCTACAGTCTGTAGTGCGTTCCCATATTTGTGCGTGTATCTGTGCGGTGTTTTTGTGTAGCCATGATTTGTACTCGCTGAACGGTATTGGGACAATGGGTTCTGGTCCCGCTACCGTCATCGTTGTGGCCTTTCGTGCTAGATCGTCAGCCGTCTCGTTACCTACATTACCACTGTGACCACGAATCCAGCGTAATGTTACTTTGTTTGTCTTTGATATATGTTTGAGTCTTTTATGGCACCCCAGTAAGAGCTTCGAGGTTGCAGTGTTTTTGGCCAGAGCCTTGAGGATTGGTTGGCTGTCGCTGTGAATGTTTATGTTGAAATTTGTTACCTTTCTGTTTGCTATAGCAGTTGCTGCGGTTTCGATGCCAACACATTTCGCTTGGAAGACCGAGTTGTTCTTACCGAGTGGGTGGGCTATGTTTATGTTCAGCTCTGGACAGTACACACCAGCTCCTGTACCGTTGCTTGTTTTGGATCCGTCTGTGTATACGTCTATCGTATTGGTGGTTGGTTTGTAGTTATGTTCTTCTTCTATGACGATTTTATATTTTTTGTCCATTACATGTTCCTTCCGTGTTTTGTCACAGATCCAGTCCGTGTAAGGGCAGTTTCACATTGCGTGTAGTATTTTGGTATGGCCTGTTTGGTTCTCTTTCCACAAACCATATGTTTTCACAGCTGGTGATATCCAGGTCATCGGCAAACTTGTCGCGCTCAAGTAATATCACCATTAGCCTTTCATCTACGGAACCTTTATTTTATTCCCAGATATCCAAAAAGCGTACAAAACACTCAAACATATTAAACTAGACAACATAAAGGCTCAGTTATTCATAGGTCACGGTGGATTCAAAGTCTACTTATTTAGGTTTAATCTTGCCAGTAATCCTTTCTGTGCTTGTGAGGACAGTACTCAAGAAACAATAGAGCATAATATATTGTTAGAATGCCCGAGATTTTCGGCTCTAAGACTGGATTGCAAGCACAGACTGGATAGAGAGTTAGAGCTTGAGAGTATTAGGGAGCTAGTCAATGACGATGACTGTCGTACTGGGTTTCTTCAGTGCGCGATAACTGTTGTCCGAAAAGCTGCCAGAGCTAACGGCTCTTTTGTATAATGATAGATTTTCTCTAATTAATTTGTACATAGTTCAATATTAATAGTTTATAATAATAGTTTAATTACAGATTAATTTGTACATTGTTAATAATAATAATAGTTTTAAAATATGGTTGTACGAGTCAAGCCTGCCACTATATTAACAGTGGCGATGTATTATGATTTATAATAAAAAAAACCTTTATTGGAATAAGTAGGTACGTACCGCCGAATAGTTTAAAATGCATACGGCACCCGGGCACTGGGCTCGCGGCGAGAGGCGCTGGTGTGAGTTATCAGGCCGGCTGTCCGGCAGATGTTATCGGCGCCACCTGGCGCTCGCGGCGGCCGCGCGGGCGCAGGCACGCGCCACACGCCACCCGCAAGCGCCTTGGTCGCACTCGCAGCTTATTATAGTACAGTGTTATTATCTCGCTGCAGACTAGGTCATAACTCATTTCTTCCGCCGAGTTTCTTGCCAGTTCTTCTTGGTGCAAACCTGCTTTCCGATCTGGCGGTAGAGTTTTGACTTTTCATAAGAGCCTTTTATCTAGGCCTATGTGAAAATAAATATTTTCATTTTCATTCATTTTTATTTTCATTCGAGTGTTTCGCTTTTGTTGTTTGCAGTAATGCACAGCTCAACCAAGAACAACAAAAGCGAAACACTCGAATGATTTATGACCGAGTCTGCAGCGAGATAATATCACTACTATAGCTCGGTGGATGTAGAATCAGTAGGTAATCTGTGGTAGAATCGTTTATATCATCATAAAAACGCAGTGATAGCAGAGGCGTTTAGATACCTAAACCGTTGGGCCTAAAGTTCGGGAATTTATTGAAACTTGAATGAAATAATTATTTTTAAGGTTCCGTACCACAAAATAAAAAAGAACGGAACCCCTATAAGATCACTTTGTTGTCCGACTTTCTGTCTGTATGTCTGTCACGACTCTTTATTTCAGTAACTGTTAAAGATATCGATATGAAATTTGGAATAGTTGTAGGTATAATAGAATAGATATTTATTAAAAATTGAAATTGTTTGCCGGGTCAGCTATTGTAATATAATTAACTCTGAAACATTATAATAATATGTATTAAGTATTTATAAAAGTCCGTGTAAAAGCAAACTAATAAAGAAATTAAATAAAAAATTAAAATTTATCGCTCTCGCCGTAGAAACTTTTTATCGTGTGTGAGCTTAATGAGAGTATATATCGCTTAGGGTGGCGTGCATGACTATAACGTTAAATCAAAGAAAATCCACCATAAGGCGATCGTCCACGACGATACTCAAAAGAAACTACTTATTAGTGGATTCAAATCAAAAATACCTATAGCTATACCTATCTAGTCAGGGATCTACTGACTTAATCATAAGGTGTCAATTGTCATAGTAAAATAATGATTTAATTCTACAATATCGGATGAAATTGTATGACACATGAGTCAGTTGTCATTCAAACCTGACACACATAAAAAAAAGACGTGTGGCACTCGGAGACTGCCACGGTATAGCTATTGCATAGCTGTATTTATCAACTTATGCAATTATAATTATACAACCAATGCCACCTAGAGACGAGTTGCTGAACTAAAGAGACAAGGGTGATATTTTTAAAAGTCATTAAAAGTTCTGCTATTCATCGATAGATGGCAAACTAAAAAGTGTTAGGTTATTTTCGTTACGGAATTTCTGGATTCGGTCGCCACGCTCAAGGCCCGCGATAGAAGCTATGCAATAGCTTAAAACTTTGACTCGACAAAGTGTACTTTGTGAAGACTTCACAAATACACTGTCTTCAGAGTAAATTAATTAATAGCCGTGTCGTATTTACATAGGAAAAAAGGGTTTGTGTTATTTTTTATATTGTGAGATGTCATATAAATTATTTTGATGCGGTGTATGAGTATAACCCTTTAAGGTTCAATGCAAACAACTTCTATTTGGTATCGCAGTTTGTTATGTGTTGTTTGTCCAGTTAAGGTAATCAGTCCGGTTTGTGAGTCACATACATCAAACTCGATGTTCGAACTAATATCCTAAAATGTGCACTATTAATAGACATATACCTACCCTGGACAGGGCGGACAGGGCGAAAAAATGTCGCCAGGTAATTGGTGCCATAAAATGCTTGTTTTGCCACCAACAGTAATGCCACGCGAAGTTCACTCAGTAGCCACCTATAGAATTTTAACAGTTATATTTTGCTTGTACGAGAAAGGTTTACGTAAATCGTTCAGATGCCCATATCCTGAGGTTTCTTATCAGAGGCACTATTAAACAAAGATTTTAATATATATATAAACAAGTGAAGATAATACTGCCATTGTCGCTATTTTACTGTGCGATTGATTGATTGATTTTTAAAGGTCTTTATTTTGCAAAAAATAATTTACAATATGTTATGCAACAGTTAATAAACACGTATTGCTAACAAATATAATTAACTTACGTTACCCAGGCTTTTACGCCTTTATAAACATATACATTGATTTTCACAAAGTTAACATCATAATGTACAAAGAAGATCTTATTATATGAACAACAAAACTATGCGACGGTTGCAACCATTCGCATTTATATAAATAACAATACAATAGAACTAAAAACTAAGAAATGTCACGCCTACCTGCGCGAACATTAAACTACACATACACATTGTAAACCAAACTTCATTTTTTTTTTTTTTAATACAAAATTCAGCGGGTACGCAGAACAAAAATCGAGCCACAGTATCGGCAACGAGTTTCGTATACCGGTCGCTTGTACTGACTTAACGTTATGAGTCACCGAGGAAATAGTGATGGGGAAGTCTGTACCGGTTGTAAGTATCGACATATGGTAATGTACTATATCTACTTCTACCAATTGTTGAGACTAGAATATTTGGATGGGCAGGATTTTTACGTATGTAAAAATTTTGGGATATATTTAAGATAAAGTCTTTTAAGAATGGATATTTAATTTTTTTGTGCAATTTTTTAAGATTTGTACGGAATGGAGTGTTGTAAGCTATTTTAATTGCCTTATTTTGTATAATTTGTAATTTTGAGTATTTATTATCCGTGATGCTGCACCAAACGGGGGCTGCGTAGGTTATACATGGTCTTATTAAAGTGGAGTAAATTCTTAATTTAGTTATAGAACTAAGCTTCGACTTTCTATTTAATATAGGTTGTAATGCATTCGTGGTTTTAGCTCCTTTAAGAACAAGGTTATCAATATTTTTACCCCAATTTAGTTTGTCATCCAATATCGTCCCCAGGTATTTAACCTGGCGACTCCAAGGTATAGAATAATTATTAAATTTAATTTTTCTAGCAGGAACAGATCGTTTTCTAGAGAACATAATGCTTTCTGTTTTATCAGGATTTAATTTAAGTTTCCACCTTGTGAAAAAATCACTTAATAGTTCCAAGGAAAGTTGTAAACGCCCGATAACGAGGTCACTATCCTCAGAAGTGGTATAAGTTGCCGTGTCATCAGCATATATTGCGAGCTGCGTATGTGGCTGTTTTGGAATATCGTTGATAAAAAGTGTAAATAAATAGGGACCCAAAATTGTGCGATTGGTGGCTCCATTTCAGTAGCGTCGTGGATAATGGGCCTTATATTATATATCGGAATGCATAAACATCATTTCCGAATATACGCCACATGCGCAGTATGCTTTAGCACAAGAGGCACTGAAGCTGTAAATTTTATCACAAAAAACAATTTCCATTATAATGCACAAATTTTGAGCGTAACCACACAAGTAACGTGCGCCGATTTTTTTATTTACTCTATACAAGTTAGTACTTGACTGCAATCTCACCTGATGGTAAGTGATGATGCAGCCTAAGATGTTAGCGTACTAACTTGGAAGGGTAAGTCAATTTACCCCAACGGTTTCTATACAAGCATCGCACCCGAACGCTAAATCGCTTGACGGTGCGTCCTTGCTAGTAGGGTGGTAACTAGCCACGGCCGAAGCCTCCCACCAGACCAGACCTGAGCCAATTTAGAAATGATAAAATTCCAAAGTGGCACGTGGCGGGAAATGAACCCGCGACCTCCCACTCGAATCCGAGCGCGACGCCACTGCGCCAGGGAGGTCGTCAAAGTAGTCGTAGGAAGTATAATTAACTAGCAGACGCCCGCGGCTTCGCCCGTGTATAATGAAACCTTATAAACCTTCGTTTTGAATCATTCTATCTATTAAAAGAAACCGCATCAAAATGCGTTGCGTAGTTTTAAAGATCTAAGCAGACATAACATGCAAAAAAATAATTGTTTTGCCTTTAATATTTAATATACATAAATACATGAATACAGTGTATTGAAAAACACCCAGACATTTGAAATCAATAATGCTCATCACACAAAAGTTTCCCAATTGTGGAAATCAAAGCCACGACCGCCAGGCTCGCTACCGCTACGCCATTCGGTCGTCAAAAGTTTTGACAGGCATTTTTTTTTTTTTTTTTATTTCCTATTTCGTTTGTTTTGCTATCACTATGTGGAATACAAATAAAATACAATAAAACTTATGATTTAAACCATATCATGATCTATTTAATTAAGGTGTACAATTTGTAATTCCGAAAACATTTTCGGAGTAAATCTTGGCCATCTTTTGCGGACTTAAAATGGGTGTGCGCCGTGCAATATGCATGTACACAATCGAACCCAGATCTGCAATCGTTCGCGACAGAAATGTCTCATTGTTTAAAGCGCCACATTATGTAAAGCGTTAATAAAAATGCATTAGTTTTGTAGGTGAGCACAATGCTTGTTTTGTTTATAAATAGGCTAACAAATATCGATTTTCCGCTCCACGGGCTTTGCATAATTTGTGCGGATGCATTTATACGCTCGCACGGGCTACAGTTACAAATTTTACTTCTTTTCATTCCTATTGATATTGTGAAAATACACGGAACAGAATGTTTCGCTTTTTTTCTAAGTTGTAACGTAAACTTTGATTAAATAAAAGTAAAAGGCTTTTTTTGGGTGAATATAAATCAATCGAGCGTTAATCAAAACTACTTTTTTTCATAACATTCAAAATTTCATAAGAATCGGTCTAGCCGTTTTAGAGGAGTTTTGTTACAAACACTGTGACACGAGAATTTTATAAAGAGTAATAGTAGTAATATTTAGCAGTTTTTTAGTGATTTTTAGTCTCATATTATATCGTAGGGGTTGTTTGAGTAAAAAAAAATTTTGCGGGATGATTTTCGTAAATGAATCTGTACATCGCCCAAAATAACCGGTAACCATAGCAACGCAAACCACCAATAGCAACTCATACGATGCATAAACGATGCAAACATTAACCAATCAGTGTCTAAGATGTAAATTCGTCGATGCTATAAGTATTTTTGCAGAATCGCACAGCTGGTTAGCTGATGGTTAGTATTTTTGCAGAATTAGCAAAACAAAATGTGCAAAGCGAGCAAATTTTTTTGAAAAAGTTTTCGTACACAATCCTGAAAGTACGTAGTCTGTATTACACATAGATATGGGTATTACACTAGTCTGCCGAATGGAAACTCATCTTAAATCTTAGGTTTTTCAGATATTTCAGTCCATATGCTCTTATATTTCTGTATCAATTGTAAATTTATTCTTCATACATAATATATACACCCAATACTTCTACTTATTGAATACCTAGTGTTCCAGTTTCGTTATTCATTCAGGTGGGATCATTGCGTTAGATATTAATTTTACCTAAATAGGTTAGCGCAAATATCAAAGGTGTAGAGAGCGGAAAGTTAATAATAAAGCCCTAAAGTTGGGAATATTTCATCGGTGTCTAGTTTCAATATTTTAGCCCGAAAAGCATTTCACAAACTATTTGATTTAATATTTCGAAATTTAGATTTGAATATAGCAACGAGCGCGCATCTGGATATGATAGCTTTAGATTTTTTTGTTTTTACGCGTTTATTTGTTTGAACTAATTTAGGTTTTCTGATTGATAAATGGGTAGTTTAGGGTGCCGCATCTATTTGAAAAGTTACAGAAAACGCAACTCGTATACTTATCACCCCTACTTATCGATATAGGTAAAAACCCCTTAATAAACCTATATCCAAATTAACATAATAATTTTTGTACATAAAATCTTTCTCTGTCTTTGAAATAGCTGTCCATATAACTGAAAAACCTTTAGGGATTTAGTGTAAGATAAAGGACAATGTGGTCGATTCTGTTGTGCAACATCTCTAAACTAAACTAGTTTAAAATAGTGCTATCCTTTTCCATAGGGAGTAGTTTGACAAGGATAGCACTACTTTAAATTAGTTTAGTTTAGAGATTTTGCACAACAGAATCGACCACAGTATCTAGTAAATTACATACATGCTAAATGTGAGTCGGATTTAATATTACCTTTTGACGTGAAAACGTCTTATAAATCGATAGAGCCGGCTGCACGCACAAAAAAACATGACTCATCCGGCGTTACCTCGCTCATGCGACGTTACCTTGCTCGCGTTACCTCGCTCTGAGGCGTTCCATGTAAGGCTTGAAGTGCAAGCGAGAGTTGTCACGTTCAACTATCGTCAGTAAGCCGACTTTACAGACAACCAATTTTTACTTCATTAAGGTGAACTAAACAGATCTGCCCACCAAATTCAAATTCGTTTATTGCAATCTATAAGCTGATAAGACATAGTAGGCTAATGGCAGTTAAACTTTGCTGAATAGTTTACAATAGTTTTAAACTGTTCAGACTTTAATTTGTTTTTGCCCACGAATACAGTTGCAGTCTGCATGTAATTGAATTTAATAATGACGGTGCATGCACAGTAAATATTTATTAATTTGATATATGTGCATAAAAACATTAATACCTAATTTTCTTAAAAAAAGCGATCTCCATGGTATCAACCTCAGAAGTAAAAACAAACTTATAGTGCATAAAACGAGACTAGAGAAAATAAATAAATCATTTAAAGGCAATGAGATACGCTTTTACAACAAACTCCCTAATGAAATATTAAACTTATCCCTCAATAAGTTCAAAGTGGCTGTAAAACGAAAGCTTATGAATAAAGCTTACTATATAGTATTAAGGATTGTTTACATGAATAAAATACTTGGGAGTGAATGATAACAGAAAACAAAACCCAGCTGAGTTTGTGCAGGGGCGTTTAAACCCTCGTAAACTTAGTTTTAAGTCGACTTGTAGTTAACACCATACATATGCGACAAATAACATATTGTCGTTTTACAAGAGCCTATACGTTAGGCCTATGTGAAATAAAGATATTTTGATTTTTTTTGAATTTTATAAACATGTAACATGATGATATACTTATATTATTCTAAAATATAAAGAATCTCAGTTACATAAAATAAAGTCTCTTTTCGTTTAAGGTTGCAGAAGAACACAATCGGTTGCATATTCACGTTATGCATACAAATAAGCTCTCAATAAACTTTCGTCCCTTGAAAGCGAACTGTCAACCGACCCAAATAACCTTTAACTCGTATGTCCTATCAAAAACTGTATGTAGAAATATCAACAGAAGTAACTTTTTTACACATAGGTAACTAATACATAATAGTGGGATAGTACAAATATCTCATTTACCGTTTGTTTAATTTTGGTTTTGCGTTTGAACGATAAATATTTCAATAAATAATAATTAATCTATTGAGCACAGTTTATTAAATTTTGCCTACATCAAAGTTAAGTAAGTAAAATATACACCCGACAGTATCAATTTAATCTGTGATACATATGACTACCTATACATAAAATAATGTGTACCTATATTATATATTGTGGCCGATTCTGTTGTGCAAAATCTCTAAACTAAACTAAATTAAAATAGCGCTGTCCCTTTCAAACTGCTCCCGATGGAAAAGGATGGCACTATTTTAAATTATATTATATATTATATTATTATATATTATATATTATATTATTATATATTATATTATAAACCGAAAACAAAACCCGGCTGAGTTTGTTGTGGGCTTCTTCTCAGTGCAGGGCGCGTTGGAACTCTCGTAAACTTAGTTTTAAGTCGACTTGTAGTTATCACCGTACATTACATAATATTAAGTAACAAATATGTTGACGTTTTACAAGTGCCTTGTAAGTTAGGCCTATGTGAAATAAATATATTTTGATTTGATTTTGATTTGATTTGAATTAGTTTAGTTTAGAGATTTGGTACAACAGAATCGACCACATTGTACAGTATTTTTATAGTTCCCTACTTACATATAAAAGCTCAACATAATTTAAGAAAAGGTTAGTTGTAATTATTAAAATTAAGGTAAGGAAAATGGATATATCCAAACTTATATCGTTTTATAAATACTTCAAGTGGATAAAGTATAATTTTTTTATAATTGTTACCTCCAGGAGTCTAGAGCTTACGATGCTTATATAAAAACTACAACTAAAGACATTAAAAAGAAAAAGCTCATTTGATAGAAAATAACATGATGATATTTCTATTAAACGCTACGCTAAAGCAATGTCGTGTTTTTACTACGCTAAACAATGTCGTGTTCTTTGATTTCAAAGCGCGACAAGATTTCAAGGCTTATCGATGAAACAATGAGGGAAGGTGGTATAAATCATGGTTATTGATAACGGCAATCATTGGGGCGGGCGAGCTAAGCAACAGGAGGGCGGACTGGTACCACGCACGCTGGCCGTTCTGCGTTCTCACTTCATAGTTGATCCTCAGTTCTCACTCCCGTGTCGAAAGTCGAGCTTTGAGCACGTGCATGCCTCCCGCGCCGCCGCCCCGACTCGCGACGTAAACTTTCCCGAATAAGTTTTCGACTGAAGAAAAGTGCGGTGTGATCTGAATGAAATTGGATGCAATTTGTGCAATTTATGCAGTGCTCTGTGAGATCGAATTATATCGTGGTTCCGACTTTGGAAACTGTTATGTAATGGGACTGGTTTGTTGGATGATTTCCTCCGCTTTTCATTGCTGTTAGCGGATGTTGATGAGTAAGTAAGTACAATAGGCTTTTAATTAATTTTCAATTTACTATAAATAGGTAACTAAGGTGTATTTTTGTAGATATCATGGTGAGGACAAATATTATACTTAACTTTAAGAGCTTGCAAACTGGCAAACTCGGAGGAACTTAAAATATAATAATATCTTGACATGTAAGTATGTACCATTTTAAGTACATATTTACTTCTATAAATTATTAGGTATACCTCCTTGTAAAGGCAATAAATAATATGTATTCTCGACTGCCGATTTATTCATAATTAGTATCAATTTACAGTATACCCATAAATTATTATATATTCTTTAATTGCAAGGACAATTTTAGTAGATAATACTCAAATAATATTTTTATTTTCCTAAATATAATGGTAGGTACTATAGGTAGGTATGCATTCACCTGACTGAATAATGCGTTATCCACAAATAGAGCTTCTATGTGACCTAATTAATATAATTAATAAAATTATAATTTGCTGACTTTAATCACCGCTATGGAAAATTAATTATGAAACCGGTTGCATGTAAAATAGATTAAAAGGGAGCATAAATTATTAAAATCCTGCATGAATAATGATTTGGTAACTGACACACGGACATGCGTGGTTATTGCTTTATGATGTGGACACCAGCAAAAACATTTTATTCACTAGCGTACCTCCTGCGGTTTTTAGGCCCTACCAGCCGCAAAATTCAAATGTTATTAGGTTTTTCGCAAATATTAGACTAACTACTAAATTCCTACTCACCTCATATTGGTTCCCGAAAGATAATTTTTTGCAGTTTGTTTGTGGTCAATTTTAGTAATGATCAATTATTTAAAAAATATTCTGACAAAAAGTTGTTAAGTTGATTATGATTTCTGAAACGAACATACAATACGGGAAATTATTCTGTAAACGTATATGTGCCTGAAAGATAAAGCCTAAAGGATTAGAGCTAGACCCAATCCCGTCGTACCTATGTGCTACAGGAGGCAGGTAATTCAAGTGATGCGCTTCCACAAAGTGCTTTACCGCACGAATTCTAATAAATATTAGATGAGGCATAAGTTTTCAGCAAGATTTTACTGCACTCGCTTGAGTCCGGATTTAAACTTGGAACGTTTGTTGTTTAATCTTTTAAATACCTAAAATATACATTTATACCTACTGCTTTCTTACTTTAGGTACCTTTCTAAAACTACAATTAAGCTGTTTGGCGCAGCTATTCCCAGATGAATTTTGGATTCTACATATCCCGTTTTATCGAGTCAACCTTAAAATATGGATATGATATTATGGTGTCGCGGACTTCGTTTTACATGATTTTTTAGTAACTTTATCCATTTACGCAACGCAAGCAACGGAAGCTCTCCATAAGGAATATTTTTTTCCATTTTTACAACATTTTTCATTGATGCTCTGCCCTATTGGTCATTGTGTGATGTTATGTAGCCTATAGCCTTCCACGATAAATTTACTATCCGATCAAAAAAAAACAATTCGGATTAGTGGTTCTTAAGATTACAGCGTTCAAACAATACTCTTCGGCTACATAATATTCGTATAGATAGGTAGTTATAAGTGAAAGGTAAAAGGTGATTGACTCACTTATTTGGTAAGCTGTCCCTATTTCACGTCTTATTATCCACCCTCGACCAAAAAACGAGGGGAGGTCATTCCCTTAATATCCTAACTTCTAATGAATAACATTACGAGTCAACTAGGAATCGAAGCCAACGAAGCGTAACCAAGCGATTATTCTAGTCGTATTTGCCTCGTTGTTCTTATCTAGCTATTGTAGCTTGTTCAGCCACTACAACGTAGACTGGGGATAAAAATGTTATCCACCGATTTTATCCTCTGAGAGCAGCTAAAATAATTTTCTCCATCGCCACAGCAGTAGAGGAAAAGAAAACTCTTTTAGTCCATTTTATCCACTGAGGCAAACGGCAATAGACAATAAGTACCCTGGACAGATCGGACGGCGCGAAAAATGACACCAGTTTATCGGTGCCAAAAACGCTTGTTTTGCCACCAACAGTAAGGCCACGCTGTAGTTCGCTCAGCAGCCACCTATAGAATTTTGACAAATGGCGCTGCTGTTTGCTTGTACGGAAAAAGTTTTCGTAAATCGCTCGGAAGCCCATTATACCTAACGAGGTTTTCTATCGGTGACAGAGGCTAATATTATCTCCACCCGTGGGCCAAACCATACTCAGAGAGTGGATAAAGCTGTCGAAGGGAAAACATTTTAGCCTTTTCCCCGTGGACAAATCCCCCGTGGACAAGTCCCCGGCCAGTGTCCTCCATTCTATGGTGGCAGTTCCGCTATGAGGCACATGAAGTCCTAGGTCGTAGGCTAAAATCGAAAATGTATATAGCAAGACAAGAATTAGGTAAAGTACATACTAAATAAAAATATAATTAGGCAAAATGCTTCGGCTGCTTGTAGAAAATAACATCGCACAATTAATGAGGATGCCAAAGGAAAAATATTGTACTGCAATAACTAATTCAGAGTTTAAATCTTTGAAAGTTAACATTAATGTAAATAATATTACAGAGAACTTCCACGAATTGAATTTATTCGCATAACAAAGCGGACCATTGTTCCCATTTGAAACATTTCCATTTTGCTACTTTCGAAAAGTTGCAGAGGAATCTTCCTTAATTAGAGGAACGACAGGAGCTGACTACTTCCTATCGTCTCTTTAAATTCCTTCATAGGGTTAATATAAGAAGTCGGTACCTACTTAAAAGTGGGTCGTTTATTGATTTGGTTTCGAGGCAGTGGTAGGGCGTAAGCAATGATTATTATTAATTATTAATTTTATTAGTTTTGGTGCAAGTAATAATTACGCAGCAACTTAAGAACAACAACTTATTAAGCAACATTACGAGTAATTGTTGTAACGGAAGTACAAAAAGGATTTTTGATATATTGAAAAAACATTCCACAAACCTCATGGCCTCGTTAGCCCTATGACGAATTTACGATTGTTATAGAAGTCTGTCAATTGCTCATTCCATACCTAAATGAAACGAAATTAAAAAAAACCGACCAAGTGCGAGTGCGAATACCTATAAAAGCGGCAAAAAAAGTCTCGTTTGTCATAAGTTGTTATAGTGGCAACAGAAATACATCAAATGTGAAAATTTCAACTGTCTTACTCTCACGGTTCAAGAGATACAGCCTGGTGATAGACAGACGGACCGACGGCGAAGTCTTAGTAAAAGGGTCCCGAAGTTTTTACCCTTTGGGTACGGAGCCCAAAATGTATAATGTAGAAAATGAAAAATCTTTATTTTCACATAGGCCCAATTAATAGGCTCTTATGAAAAGTCAAAACTTTACCGCCAGGTTCGGAAAGCAGGTTTGCACCGAAAATAACTGGCAAGAAACTCGGCACTTGCTCTTTTCCAAAAATGACATTATATACAATTTCTTAAATAATATAAAAAATTATGACAAAATTTTTAAGATATCTCGTGAGGAGATGGAAATATATCCCTATCATTCCAAGAATTCTTGCCATTGAAAAATTCGATAAGAATGACATATCCGATGGCCAACATGATAACGTGACTTATGGAAGACAGCTGTCATAATCATTATTTTTTTTTTAATTTTGTTTCATGCAGTATGGAATGAGCGCTCAAGAAATTTCTATGATGGTCGTATAAGCTATAAACGGCTGCAGGAGATTAAAAACCTACCATAAGACACCATTGGTTACCATAAGAATTTTGAAATCCCTATCCTCGTTTTATCTACTTGATCAAGGGAAAATAGTAATTTACCTACTTTAAATAAGTCAGTGAGATTTTTCAATCTTAACGGTCAAACAATTAAGTCGATTAAATACGTAATGGTTGAAACACCGATCTGGCCCATTAAGATACGAATTACTTCTGTTTTATACTCTCGTAATGACGGGCTCGTTTCGACTTTTGTATACGCTATCGGTTAATTTTTCATGGACGCACCTGAAATTTTTCGTCTAGAAAACAACAATATCGTATCGTAATATAACAATGACATTTTTGAAAAGAGCAAGTGCCGAGTTTCTTGCCAGTTCTTCAATTCAATTCAATTCAAAATTCTTTTCAATTTTTCAATCAATTTGAATCAATTTGAATCAATTTGAAAATCGACGAACCTTTTCGTTCCGCGACTGTACATTCAAGTTCCACCGCATGGCATGCAATAGAACTTACAGACTAAACTAGCGGCACGCTATGATGGCCGGTGACGTTTGTCCGCTCATGAAGTTCCGTATTAATTGATAACGACTTTGAAGGAAATAATTGTATTACTTTATTGACGATAGTGATGTGCAGAGATTCATAAATTTTATCGAATGTAGTTTTAGGTTTAGGACTCAAAATTTATTTATTAAATTGATTTTGACCGGCCATCATAGCGTGCCGCTAGTATAATGATAATTTGTTGAAAAAAGACATTAAAAAAATAAAATTAATAAACCTCACGCAATGACATTTATGTTTATTGGTCCTTTCAAAATTTCCCAATGACGCCTTTTCGTCATAATAATAATAATCATTGTCATTGAATTATGTCCCGAATCATTATAAAAAAACAAATGTCAATACTTACAATATACCTAGTCAATACCCATAAAATGTCGAAGTAAATATAAGTTTTCTTCTCGGTGCAAACCTGCTTTCCGAACCTGGCGGTAGAGTTTTGACTTTTCATAAGAGCCTGTTATTTAGGCCTATGTGAAAATAAATATTTTCATTTTCATTTTCATCAATTCAGACAGCTTACGGAAACTTAACCGTTAAATAGCTATCACTACTACAATACAATAACTAAACTATAATGCATTTTCTGACTATTCATAAGTGCTGTAAAAAAGCCTACCTATATGAAATAAATAATTTGAATTTGAATTTAAATGTCACTTGATTAGCGGTGAAGTAAAACATCAAAAGGAAACATCATAAAGTAAAACATTTAAATCATCAAAACATGTCTAAAAGATCTTCAAGGTGGGTGTGTGAAGCATTAAACCTCTGCGCGTTGGCGCGTCACACGTGGTTGGCTATCTAAACCCTTGGCATTCTACTTGGATGAGAACCATGTAGTTTAAGACAACTGGTTGAAATTCAGCAGTCTTAGCGATATGTCTTATCTATTCTATTTCTACATTTGCTAATTTTGAAATGCTTGTAGAACGAAATTTAAAAAATGTAAGGCTATGGCTGCTGACTTATAACTTACGACGCTTATCATTTAACGATTATACTGGCATGCGTGAAGCACTTTATCGAATAATAATCATAAGCCAAAAATGCCTTACCTTACATCTTTTAGAAAAGAGTTCATACTAACCAAATACGTATATAGCTAAGAAGTAAGAACCACCCAAGGAAATTGGCTTTCAAATGGAAAAAAACTATATCGAAATAAGTCCATCCGTTTGAGAGCTACGATGCCACAGACACACACACACACACACACACACACACACACACACACACACACACACACTCACAGACACACATTGACGTCAAACTTATAACAGTGTTCTTTTTGCGTCGGGGGTTAAAAAGCGTACATCAAACATCAATAGAATAATGTTAACATTGCTCCTGCGAATGCACATAACTAACATTAATGAGTTATGATATTATAATCATCAGGTAGGTATCTAATAAACAATTGATTTCCCACAGGCCGCAGGTACCGAGCGTGGTTTACATTGAAACTGATGTTCATTTAACCCGAAACATGATAATTTGGTATATTATGAACATCGAATATGCTCATCGCTTGTATATGAGTTACTAATATATCGTATTTAATTATAATATAAGGTAATAGCTTCGCACACGTGGATTTCAGTTTTTTACAAATAAAAATTCTCGACTGAGTATTTGTCACCAAAGTTCTCCAAAACGGCTCGACCTCGATTATTATGAAATTTTCTGTGTGCTTATGTAACTATAATTGTAATGTGTATGCCTAGGCACAGAATACACATTAATATATATATAGCTACTCGTGCTGATTGGCCACTGACTGACTCACTGACTGATTGATCACCTCTCCTGAACAATTTTGTATGAAAAATTTTTTTTTCACAGATGAGGTCGTATATAAGAAAAAAATTCATTCGGAGGAAAAATACGGAGAGAGCTGATGATTGAGGATTTCGAAGACGGGTGAAGAGCACGGGGAGGGTATTCAAGATAGGTGGGGGGTGCTCGACCAAATGTCATTTGAAACATCATCCAATTCTCAGTGAGCTGAAAAAAAATTCAAAATGGCGGATTCAAAATGGCCGCCATTCGAATTTCGTCGATATCTCGGAAAGTATAAAAGATGGAAGAATGGTTTCTTGGCAAGAGTTGATCAGGATCCGAAGGTCTATACGATTGATAGAAAAAAAAAATCAAAATGGCGGAATTTTTTTTTCCACAGAAAAATGTATGGCGGATTTTGAAGAGACGAAAAGTTAAAAACTTTGCAAGTGTTTGATGTGGTTCTTCAGAGAACTTCCAGAAAATAATGGAATGTGGTGATGATTAAGGGTTTCTAAGATGGTCGAGGAGCACGGGCAAGGTATTATAGTTAGGTGGGGATTGCTCAAACAAAAAATACTTGGAACCTCATGCAATTGGGAGTGAGCTGAAAAAAAAATTTTCAAAATGGCGGATTCAAAATGGCCACCGTTAGAATTTTGTCGATATCTCGGAAAGTATAAAAGATGGAAGAACGGTTTCTTGGAAAGAAGTGATCAGGACCCGAAGGTCTATTGGATGGATAAGAAAAAAGTTCAAAATGGCGGAATTTATTTTTTTCATAGAAAATGTATGGGGAATGTTGAAGAGACTGAAAGTTGTAAGGCAAATACCCCGGGAAGACAGCACGCGGGCCACATGTGGCCCGCGCCCCCACGCACCCTACTAGTTACTATATATATAGCTACTCGTACTGATTCACTGATTGACTGACTGACTCACTGATTGATCACCTCTCCTGAACAATTTTGTATGAAAAATTTTTTTTTCGTGAATGAGGTCGTATAGAAGAAAAAAAATCATTCGGAGGAAAAATACGGAGAGAGCTGATGATTGAGGATTTCGAAGACGGGTGAAGAGCACAGGCAAGGGTATCGCAGATAGGTAGGGGGTGCTCGACCAAATGTCATTTAAAACGTCATCCAATTGGCAGCGGGCTGAAAAAATTTTCAAAATGGCGGATTCAAAATGGCCGCCAAGCGAATTTCGCCAATATCTCGAAGTGTATAAAAGATGGAAGAACGGTTTCTTGACAAGAAGTGATCAGGACTCGAAGGTCTATTTGATGGATAGAAAAAAAATTCAAAATGGCGGAATTTATTTTTTCCATAGAAAATGTATGGCGAATGTTTAAGAGACTAAAAGTTGGAAGGCGAATAGGGGGTAAGACAGCACGCGGGCCACATGTGGCCCGCGCCCCCACGCGCCCTACTAGTTAATATATATATAGCTGCTCGTGCTGATTGACTGATTGATCACCTCTCCTGAACAATTTTGTATGAAAAAATTTTTTTTCATGGATAGAGTCGTATAGAGGAAAAAAATTCATGAAGAAGAAAAATATAGCGAGAGCTGATGATTGAGGATTTCGAAGACGGGTGAAGAGCACAGCCAGGGTATTGAAGATGTTGTTATGTTGTATGGGGAATGTTGAAGAGACTGAAAGTTGTAAGGCAAATACCCCGGGAAGACAGCACGCGGGCCACATGTGGCCCGCGCCCCCACGCACCCTACTAGTTACTATATATATAGCTACTCGTACTGATTCACTGATTGACTGACTGACTCACTGATTGATCACCTCTCCTGAACAATTTTGTATGAAAAATTTTTTTTTCGTGAATGAGGTCGTATAGAAGAAAAAAAATCATTCGGAGGAAAAATACGGAGAGAGCTGATGATTGAGGATTTCGAAGACGGGTGAAGAGCACAGGCAAGGGTATCGCAGATAGGTAGGGGGTGCTCGACCAAATGTCATTTGAAACGTCATCCAATTGGCAATGAGCTGAAAAAAATTTCAAAATGGCGGATTCAAAATGGCCGCCGTACGAATTTCGTCAATATCTCGGAAAGTATAAAAGATGGAAGAACGGTTTCTTGACAAGAATTGATCAAGTCCCGAAGGTCTATTTGATGGACAGAAAAAAAATTCAAAATGGCGGAATTTATTTTTTTCATAGAAAAGTGTATGGCGAATTTTGAAGAGACGAAATGTTGAAAACTTTGCAAGTGTTTGATGTGGTTCTTCAGAGAACTTCCAGAGAAAAATATGGAATGTGATGATGATTGAGGGTTTCTAAGACGGTCTAGGAGCACGGGCAAGGTATTATAGTTAGGTGGGGACTGCTCAAACAAAAAATACTCGGAACTTCTTGCAATTGGCAGTGAGCTGAAAAAAATCCAAAATGGCGGATTCAAGATGGCCGCCATACAAATGTCGTGTTGTTCTATCTCGGAAAGTATAAAAGATAAGAGAGTGGTTTCTTAAAAAAGGTAATCAGGACCCGAAGGTGTTTTTGATGGGTAGAAAAAAATCAAAATGGCGGAATTAATTTTTTAATTGAAAATTTACATATCGAATATTAAAGATACAATAATTATGCAAAGCATGGATGCAGTTTTGCGGTGAATTGCCAGAGAAAAATGTGAAAAGAGATGATGATTCAGGATTAGGTTGATGATTGAGGAGCACGGTCATGGTTTTAAAGATAGTTAAGGACTGTTTGAACAAAAAATACGCTGAACCTCATCCGATGAGGTTCAGCGTATTTTTTTGTTCGAACAGTAGTTAACTATCTTTAAAACCATGACCGTGCTACTAGGTAATTTTTTCAGCCCACTGCCAATCAAATTCCAATTGGCGATGGAGATTACAGCGATACTTATATGGGCGGGAAGACTGCACGCGGGCCACATGTGGCCCGCGCACTCACGCGCTCTACTAGTAATACTATAAAGATGATAATATAAAAACTATTTTCTCGCTAGGGTTGCCTGACTTTTACAACTACACTGCTACTAATAAGCTCGTTTGTAGCAGAAAACTTACGTTTACTCTGTTAGGTAGGTACGTTTTATATTTATCCCAAGTTTTTATTTTACACATTTTCTAAAGCTCAAACTGTGGAGCAAACTCCAATACAAAGAAACCTTAACAGAAGATCATCAGTATGCATTAATCTCAAAATTGAGAGTCCCTGGTTCGATCCCCACACGTACCTAATTCAAGGCTCTATCAAAAAACCAATGTTATTGTCCCCAATAAAAGTTGGTTAGATTTGTCTAAGTCTTGGTCTGGATCATTCAGTCAATTGGATTTGATCCTTGGCTGAGTAATTTAGCATTGTACCTAACTAAATAAAAGAGTAAAAACAATAAAATCTGCCAAAAAAACTATAAGGTGCATCAAATCGCATTGACGACAAATATCAATGCGATTCTGTGGGTTTTGGTTTTCTCATTTGGGGTATGCCGTATGAATAACGAACCTTTTAAAAACCTTACCTTCGGCCTTCCTCTCAACACGTTGACGAAATTAAGCCTATGGCTGCAAATAGGAAGAAATTTACAGTAATTTTAATTAGCTATTTCCCAGAACCGGTAGTTAAAATCGTCCTCCACACAAACAAAGGATTTATTGCCCCCAACAAGTTTACCAATAATTCCGTAGCGTCTCAACATGTCGTGCGTGTTTCTCAAGCGGTCAATTGATTAAACGAAGCAATTAAGCAATCAGTCGTCAATGAGTGCGGGTTCTCGCAAATGAACGTCTGCGCACATAAGCTTGTTAGTGTTGCCTGCTTGTATGCACGCCTTTTAACTGCCCATGAACATTCTTTGTGGTCTTGTATCTTTGACCCAAGCAAGTTATCGTCATCATCAATGATGCTAAAGCCTTTTGGGTACCACGTCTGTGCACATAAGCTTGTCAGTGCTGCCTTTTACCTGCCGATGAACATTCTTTGTGGTCTTGTATCTTTGACCCAAGCAAGTTGTCGTCATCATCAATGATGCTATAGCCTTTTGGGGGCCACGTCTGTGCACATAAGCTTGCTAGAGTTGCCTTTTAACTGCCGATGGACATTCTTTGTGGTCTTGTATCTTTGCAAGCTAACTAGCTTGGGTAGTTGTCATAATCATCAATGATGCTACAGCCTTTTAGGGGCCTAGGATTGTTTCAGAAAACATCGGTCTTTGCACCTTTTGATCGCTTCTCAATGTTTTATGTTATTTTTAAACTATGCATTTAGCTAGATTTGATCTTTAAGCAGTTTTATTTCAGTTTTTTTGTCACCCACTTAAGAACAAACGTTAAAGTGTTTGCTTCGTTAGAGGTTCATAAACATGTCTCCAAAATGTTTCAATTCTTGACATTGTAAAAAAGTTACGGTACAACTTAGTTTTTATGCAAATTTTGAGATTATATAGAGTGGTTTCTATTACGTTTTGAGTAGTTAAGTAGTCATGATTCCTGGAATATCTGTGATACACCACCAGAGCGTTACTTATGCACTGTATCCAATATGGTTTTACTACAAAGGCGTTTTCCTCTTTTCTGCTTATGGTCCAGCACTTACTACTAATGTTTCATGATAATTTAGATATATGTACCTATAGTATACTTCGCGAATTGCGTCGCCTACCCATCGAGAATCGATCATCTCTGAGTTCAAGCATACATTTTTATAGCTGGGAACACAAAAATTGTACGATTAGCAGTATGTCTGTTTCAACGTGTTATGAGTGTGAGCTATGTTAAAGCGTCTTGTCGACTGGAGCACTAGAATATAACAAGGATCTATCCATCATCTTAAGTACTTTTTATTTTACCAATTTTGCAATACCTTTCGTTAAATAGTTTATTTCAATTTCTAGATAATTTCGATTGGTTTTGCCTTCATTTTTAGAAATATCATAATAGTAGATAGCTTGAGAGACTTGCGGCCATAGTGCTGACTCATAAAAGCGCTGCAAAGTTCCGCTACTTAAGGAATGACAGTTACTGTATATCACGCCTTTCAACTCCATAATTACGTATATGGCTTGCGGGTTGTGTAGCCCCTATAAAGTCAAAGAAAACATTCCGTAAAGTTTACCGTCCGAATCTTTGGAGTGGACTTGCTGCCAAATTCCCTGTACAAACTCCGGTCTAGACGAAATTTAAGACATTGTGTACGACTTAAACTGCGTTCCTAGAGAAAATATACAATTTAGGTACCTACAATGCTAACTAGGTAAATAAATAATTGCACTGGTTGTCTCGAATTACCTATATAGGTAGGTATAACGTTTATTTATTTTATAAAGGGAATATGAGCAATATATAGGTACATGGAATCAGCATTATAAGTGGGATATCTAATACATATGAAGTCTGTTCTTAAGCACTTAAAGTAATTAAAGTACTTAAGTGACAAGAACATGATTAAAGATGTCCAATGATTTGGAATTTTTATGATGATTATGAAAATTTGAACACCCATATTTCGATTCCGACATCATTCGGAGGCCGGTGAAGAGGTCTGAACTCTGATGATGTAAGATGTTGATGATAATAATATATAATTCAGAATATGACTCACATATTAAATAAGCTTATTTTCGTGTTAGCTTTAGGTACGTGCTAGTTTCAGAAATATCTAGTGGGTAAATTATGTGGAGTTGATTAATCAGCTCTATTGTTCTATTGATATGCCTCTAATCGGAGGCTTTTGCGATTTAGTCCTAAAATAGCACGCCACGACTGCAGCCGTTAACTATTAATCAGTTTCCGCAGCTCACTGTATACAAACGACTAACCTGACAATATTACCTATTTTAGTTAAAAAAATATACCTACCTATAAGTAATTTTGTCCCTATTGTCGAGTTTCGACTAAAGTTGCCAGGAGTCCAGATAAAGCCGGACATAGCCAGGCTTTTTGATTGCGTGTCCGGCCCAAAACAAACGGTGTCCGCCTTTCCGGCTTTTGTCAGGCTTCTGACATTTAGCAAAGAAGCTAACGCTGAGCGTGGCCGAACAAGATTTATGGTAATTTTAAAAAATCTTGATTTTACATACAATTTTTTTGTCGTACCTATTAATACTGAGACACAAAATCCTCAATAATGTAGGATGTCCGGCATTTCTACACAAATGTCCGGCCAAAGTAGCTGGTCTGTCCGAAGTTTGGCGACTTGGCAACCCTAGTTTCGACGCAAAAGGTTTTTAAAGTGACATGTCTATTGTCACATTTGTTAGACAAACTCTGATTTTGCATAATATAAAATTTGTACATAATTATGTAAGGGCGGCCATACACATTACGGTCCACCGCACAGGTTATGTAAGCCATACACGTTACGGTTTACCGGAGAGGTCTGCCTGTGCGGTGTACCTGCGCAGGTAGACCGGAGCGTGTATGCCGACCGACCTGTGCATGTGTACCTGCATAGGTCAAGTAGCGTGTATGGGGACGTTCCGGTGTACCGTAACGGTCTTCAGTTCAATTTGCGATGGCATCGAGTGAGGACGAGGACGCACTAGCACTGCTAGGTCTTGCGGTAATTTTGAGGAAAGATTAATTAAAATTTTGGCTATTTTAAAAGCTGAATTAAGAAAACGGAATGCATTTTTAACTGAAAAAGGCGAAAAACCTTGGTTTCCATTTTTTATGCGTTAAGCTAGACCTATCTATGACCTACAATTTTTCTTCGCTGCTCATTCGCAAGAAAACAATGTGCGTCATACTATTACATTCGTACTTCGTAGGCACAGATTTAAGGCAATTTATTGAGTTATATGAGATTATTCAAGTTTCGGAAAAAATATGTATGGATTTTGACATCTGTTCAGCACCAGCGACGATGGGACATCTAGCGGGATAAATCGGCAGCGTGCCTCCCTATTGAACACGTGGTTAATGTAGACGACCTGCGCAGGTACCCACACACGCTCAGGTTCACCGTACGGGCGACCGGAGCAAAATCGAAAATCGATTCTGCTCCGGTCGCCTGCACAGGTCAAAAAACCTGCACAGGTCGGTCGGCATACACGCTCCGGTCTACCTGCGCAGGTACACCGCACAGGCAGACCTCTCCGGTAAACCGTAACGTGTATGGCTTACATAAGTTTTATTGACAGTTAGTCATTGAATCCAGTTATAACATGAATAAATTATAATGGTAGGTAACCTACTAAGTAAATGGTGATCAGAAAAGTAAGTACCTACCTTGTAGAGCTTTTATAACAGAGCTAGACAACGATTTCTAGCAAGCCCTAGGTCATAATTAATATTTGGTATTTGTTACATTTTGACTTAAAACAGTACCCGTAATAAATCTAATTGAACGGTATTTTGATTTTTGAACTAAAAAGCATAGGGCATTCAAAGTAAATACAATAGATAGGTAAGTACCGAAATATACATAATGTATAACAAAAATTGAGGGAACTTTACGTCTTAAAACTGTAATACCCCTTGATCTCTCGAAGTTTCAGCACTTGCGACGTTATTGCGAGGCAAGTTTGTCTTTAAATGTGGATGTATGCGCCGAGGAAGCGTTCTACGTAAACTAATAAAAGTAATAAATGTGTTTCTCTTCTGTATAAATAATATGTAGGTATCTATCAAAACAAATCTTATTAATTATAATATTTTAGCAATAAAATGTAATTTAGAAGATTTGTTATCATTTAGTAATAACATAATATATTTTACTGTAGCCTGCGACTTTGCCCACAAAAGTTCAAGCTTTTTGAAATTTAGACCTTGGTATATTTGTATACTATACCAACTTTTGCGGTGACGCGAAATTGGTCTATATAATCGGCATTTATTTTAAACGGTTATTAAGTAACTCTACCAAGTAAACAATATTATAATAGCTGTGTCTTTCATATTTTATTGAAAGCTCAATATTCCAAAAGTATTATAAGTAGTTGTAGTAGTAGTAGTAGTAGTAGTAGTAGTAGTAGTAGTAGTAGTAGTAGTGATATATAATACATAATTAACTAATATAAAAACTAGTTACAAAATTCATACAATAAGAATAACTCATGAAAGCTTCAATATAGGAAAAGCTTTAAAGGCTGTTAAGTATTGCTATTGTGTTGAAGGTTGGGTAGAGTAAACTTTGCAGCGGTTTTGTATTTCCAAAGAAATAAATAATTATACTGAAGTACAAATCCTGTATACAGAGCCATCTTGGCATGTACTTAATGTAAAGCAGTATAAATTTACGCTATTAGAAACAAAGACGGAACATATTATTTAGTATACGTAACGAGGTCACGAAGAGTATATTGCATTTCAAGTTTATGACAGGGAATCCGCCACACAGCTGTAAAATCCGGCTAACTGAATTAATTAAATGGCCAGTAAAGTTATAGCCTTCATAAAGGATCTTAATTTTAAGCTGAAGCCAAATTTACAGAAGGCGTATATTGTATGAAAGCGAAGTTTGGTCTGTGGTATTAAGATTTAAGTTTGACCTTCATTTTGCAGAGAGCGCGTCATCGCAATGATCTTCTAAGTTTACGAAAGATGTACCTATCTTATATCTAACATCTTCTGTCTTGCGTCACAGTAGTGAAAGTGAATCACACGGATTTTAAATTAAACCTTATTGGCGTGAAATAATTGGTTCGGAAATTTTTGTATACACAGAAAAGCGTTTATGTAGGTTTAGTACCTAGATATTAAATTATTTATTAACGTACCGATAGCTCGCTTCGAGAGAGTTTGTAGATCAAGAAAAACATCATTTTATTCGATGAGACGTGATCACTCGCCAGTCAACACTTACGTGATTCTATGGTGTAGGAACTAGGACGTACATATAGGTTGTGGGTACGTGGTCGCAGTTCATTTTATATTAGAACTAGGCAATTTATATATACTCTAATCAAGTGCCTAGTAAAGAAGTATAAAAGAAACTTACCATACAGAAATACACAAGTATGCGATCAAGTACAAGATCGCAATAATGCATTCATTGTGTTTCATGACAAAAAGAGCTTATTTCGTTAATTTTGTCGTGGAACCTACAACAGGCAACCACAAAGCACAGTGCGTGAATATACAGAGCTTTATTGAATTTGTTTAAGCCCACTCCCAGTTTGTCTACTATTGTTGTTGGGATACGATACGCCCGTGCCCGTGTGCAGGGCGCAAACACTAATCCTAATGCCGGCCATATTTCCACGGATTAACATACAAATTCGTGTATTAAGTTATTTAATTATGAGGTAATTTGATCAAATATGCAATCATACATTATGTGAAAGCGCATATCAACTGTGCTTAGAATCATTTAGGATACTTCACTTGTTCATTGCTGCTCCATTTATTAAACATATAAATACGATATACATATTATTATAATGTTTTTTTAACTGGTACAGTATGGACATGGTATCTTAGAGCATTTCCTTGCATCTTCAACAATTTAAGATTTTCCGACACTGTCCCACACGTCCCACTTAAAAACACTTGGCTTAATATGTATACAAAATGATACAGGTTGTTTTTTAACTGTATTCTTGTATTTTTGTAAATATGTTATATTATATGCAACTATAAGCTACGATGAGTCAATAAGCTTAAGTTCTAATATACCGAAAGCTACATATTTTTTCAATTTCTTTCCTTTTATTGATGGACTGAGTGATCGACTAATGCCGCTGACTGCTAAGGTCGTAGTTCTACCGGTGTAAATAAGAGAATCCTTGCGCTGGTATAAACATCATCATCATCATATCAGCCCGTGGACGTCCACTGTTGAACATAGGCCTTCCCAAGTGAGCGCCACCACACCCTGTCCTCAGCCTTCCTCATCCAGCCGCTATAAACAAGCGGCTGGTATAAACACGATAGTTGCGAATTTTACTAAATTAAAACCACACGTTGTTTGCCGACCTCTGTAGCGTGTAGGGTGGCTGCGGAGTATCAACTGTCCAAACGGCGAACGGCGTGACATGTTCGCGCGATCAAAGCGATTGACAGCGGGCGGTGACACCGGCGCTTTATTGCATGTTATTGGGCATGCACCATTGACTACTCAGCTGTTAGGATCGAATTGGACCTGCACTCGTAATGCCTCATACATACGTAACGATTTATCGTAGCGATAAATCTGTGCAGACCAGTTTGCGCAGTTTTATCGATCGTGTGTTTGAAAAATCGTTGTCAATAATCGCATTTGCACAGTTTTATCGTTGCGTGTGGACGGCGATCGCTCAGTTCTTAGATAGTTTCTCTCATTACAGTGTCTTGTTTCTTTATTAGTGGAGAAACTAAAGCCAGCAGATTTAAATATGCCTCTTCATTCATCCTTAAATAGTTATGCCAATCTTGAGGAGATTCTGACTTAACAAGTTGGTAAATTGCTTCCTTTTCATGAGCCAGTCTTTACACCATAGACTCCGCTTCTTTTTTTCTTTAAACACATAACCAGGCCTAATATAGCAAGTGCGTCATAATCTTCCATTTTTAACATGTATCGTGCGCGAGCTTCTGCGGAGAACTACCCGATCGACGTCGATATCGGAGGCGTGTGGAGGCACTAGGAACGTTCGATTTATCTGCACAGTCTGAAATCGCTACGATAAATCGTTACGTATGTATGAGGCTTAAGCATTGTGGAGATGTTGTCACGGTTCCATTCTGTACAAGGCTAGAACGCAAGGTTTTCCTATCTGTACAACACGAGTACTCGGCGAACTAAGACCATCAGGAGGGTTGGTGAATCTGAATGTGGCCCAGGAACATAGTGCCTTAGAGCGTGATGCTTATTCTTTTCAGGGGGACGAGAGTCAAAATGAGTGAGTAGTTAATAATATAGTTGACGATAACAGGTTTTACCGCATCACCCTGACTACAACCCTACTGAACCTAAGGTTTTACCTTATATGGGCAAGAATATTTTTAGTTGAGTTATTTTTCTACTTTAAATTGAACTCCTTGAAATTATCTAAACATTATATTTTCACGCCAACAAAATCCCTCGGTTTGCAATTTGAACCGTAATCTCACGCCGAAATTACTGCCAGATGCAAGTTTAGCCAGCAACAATGTGCGACTATTTGTAGAGTTGTCACACTTACAAGCCTGTGATTCTCAACATTTACTATGACTCACATAATTAATCATAGCCATTTCCATTTTGGAATCATTCCTTTACTCACTCCCGTTGTTCGAGTACTCAATGGTGTGTATGGTAAATTTTCTTTGCTGTGTGCGAGTTTAATTGCTAGTTTACGGATGACCGAAACCGGATAGTGAATCGGGTGACCGAACGTCGTTTTCATATTGTTCTGGGTTATATATGAAGAAAATTGTGTTTTTTTACCAGAAAAGTTTCTTGCCGCAGATTCTTGGTCCGTGCGTGCCCTTTTTACTGGTTACTTTTTTGTAAAATCCATTCCTGATTTTTTACCTCGATGCTTCTTACTCCGACACACTAGTCTATAGTTACAAAAGCTCTTTAATAAGTTAAACACCAACAATATAAAGAAAAAATCCTAGTATTGTCTTATACTATTGACTATTGTTGAACATCATTTTCTAACTTTTTGCACACAGTAGACCGTTGGTCCACTGCAGTTGTCACGGGGAAGTCTACGAGAACGAAATAATTAACTGAAATCAATAATTTTATGACGTCACGGGCGTGAAGTGGACACAAAGACCATACACGGTCATACTGTAGGTAAATGGTGGACAAATGGCCTTATTCTATAGTTGAACTTGAACATCAAATTATGCTAATCAAGAGACAGATAATTAAAATCTTACGTACCTATTGAGCTGTTAAATGATAATTGTTTTGTGGTATTACATATAGGCATACGCAATACTTCTGTATTAAATCCTATATGTACATAATAATTATGTCCATTAGACAGTACAAAAAAAAAACATTTTACAAATATTAGGTATTGATGAGAAAACCGGCCGGGCGTATTAAATAAACAGTGCGTAATGTAGACAACAGGCGTTACTCGAATTAGGCCCAGAGGTCATTAACGACATAACAAAGCTGTACCCACGGTGGTCTTACGGCTAATTAAAACTTAAACTGCTAGTGTCGGGTGACAACTTTACCATATTGTCCGATCGCTGGCGTCCTGCCTTTATTAGGTCGAGCCCCCACTGGCGAGCGAGGATAAGTGCGATATTACGTCAGGCAAAGACCAGCAGAACATCGTTTTTAACCCCCGACGCAAAAGGGGTGTTATAAGTTTAACGTGTCTGTGTATCTGTGTATCTGTGTGTCTGTGTATCTGTGTATCTGTGTTTCTGTCTGTGGTATCGTAGCTCCCAAACGGATGGACCGATTTTAATGAAGTTTATTTTGTGTCATAGATAATTTTATCCCGAGTGTTCTTAGCTATGTTTCATGAAAATCTGTTCAGCCGTTTGAAGATTATCAGCTATTTTCTAGTTGATGAGGGGATCTGACTGACTTCTTTATGTCCGATCGATTCGAAATTTGGTACCGTGTAGCTTCAATGACATTGAAAGTATATGGTAAGGTAACCATGACCTGATTTGCCGTTTGAAGATCATCAGCTCTTTAATAGTTGATGAGGGGATCTGACTACCTTCCATATATCCTATCGATTCGAAATTTGGTACAGTGTTACTTCAATGATATTGAAAGTATATGGTAAGGTAATCATGACCTGATCAGCCGTTTGAAGAAGATCAGCTCTTTAATAGTTGATGAGGGGATCTGACTACCTTCCATAATTATGTCCTATCGTTCCCATAGGCATACCTACATAAATTGCTTAAACTAATGCAAAAAACAAATACCTACCTAATATTTAACCTAGACTTACGAGTAGGAAGGTAAAACTTAATCTAGTAAATGAAAACTAATATTATACTTAGTAACTAACTAAGTTACTTACTTATCACTATTAATACCTTCCCTATATTTATTACCTTATTACCTACTTTAAAAAGGACAAAATAAAAGTAAAATTACAAATTTTAAAAACCCCCGACAAAAAATAAAATATAAAAAGTAACAAATAATATTTTAAACCTATTACATATAATAATTATTATACTCACAATATAATATTAAGTACGTTCAAATATTTTTTTATTCAAGCGTCGTCGCATCGTCGGGGGACCGTTAGAGAGACGCAAAAGGGGTGTTATAAGTTTGACGTGTCCATATGTCCTCCGACGATGCGACGACGCTTGAATAAAAAAATATTTGAACGTACTTAATATTATATTGTGACGATAATAATTATTATATGTAATAGGTTTAAAATATTATTTGTTACTTTTTATATTTTATTTTTTGTGTCGGGGGTTTTTAAAATTTTCTAAACTGACATCTCTATATCAAAGTTACACAGAAGAGAGAGATTATAGATGAGTAAAACTGAAAAATATGAAACACGTAAAGTTATATTTAAAATTCCTATTATATATACACTTTACACAGATTAGCTGTAGTTAGCAGACATCATGCGGTTTCTGGCTTCAGTTTTAACATAAAAAAGTAAGTGGTTTACTCCGAGGAATATGCATTATGTACTTAGTTGCTCTTTGGACGTTGCTGGTGATGTAATTGTGATAAACTTTGTAAACCAAATACCTACTCTAAGGTGCAGTAAACATAAGTTTTACTGCATTCATTTTGAGCTATATCGTGAGTAGTATAAAATATACCTAGCTATTGGTATATCAAGAGGTGTGTGACACCTTACACCAGCAATGGAATAGCTTAATTTTCTTGGCTAAGTATTCGTGGAACACTTCACAAAGTTAAGTCTGGTCGATTCTGTTGTGCAAAATCTCTAAACTAACCTAATTTAAAATACTTTGAAAAGGATAACACTATATTAAATAAGTTTAGTTTAAATATTTTGTAGAACAGAATTAGCACCATTACTTCTATATCGCACCGCACCGCACTCGGTGGACCAACGGTCTAATATTGGCCTGATGCCTTTTCCCCGCCGGTCGCGACCACATGTTGTACTGTGGACGACCCTCCCAAAAAATAATTACTTCACCAGCGGCCAACCCGCTCAATTTGACTCGCCACTTACGCGTTCGATAATTTAATTAAAGTAATATTAACGTCCCAGTGCCCAAGTGTATTCATCCATTCATCCGTTTGAACGGTATTATGTAAAATGCCTACGATATGCATTAAAAAAGCTGATACGATACGACATTTTTCTATAACATTTTTGGGTCATTTGTGTATGTTTGAAATTCTTCACGGAAGTTATCTTACTACCCTGACACGCCGAATAAGCTGATCCGTGCTGTAGTTTGAACTGTGTCTTGATAAATCAGTCAGTCACATTTTGTTTTGCTTCGGAAATCTTGCGGAAATCATGGAATCTTTTCAATTTTTTATAATTATATATTAATTTAAATCAGTTTATTGAAATTAAGTACTTAAAATATTTTAAATAAAATTGTTAATTAATATTTAATTTTTGGTAAAAACAACAGAAACAGGAATGCGATTCCCGCCGGATTTGTTAAAAGCCGTAATCTATACGATCAAGGCCGCGGACAAGACCTAGTAATCTTTAAAATTAACTAGAGTTGTTTGTTCAAATCAATAAATGTATCTCTAAATAACTAGTTACTAGGAAGGCTTATTGTAGGAAGTTTATAGATTATATTATTTTAGAATATGCCGCAGAGAAGTTGCGGTTGCCTCTCAAACTATCGGGTCCGCGGATCAAAGAGCTTTGCCTTTACTTATAAATACTGTGCCGCTGCACCACTGCTCTGGCTGCTAGTTTATTAAAACTTGGAAGTGGTTTATACTGAAGTGATAAAGATGATGTTCGGGTTAGCAGGACAGATTAATTTGTTCTGCTATAATCCGCTACTTGAAAAGAATCTGTATGGTCCAATATGCAGGCACACCGCCCACATGAAAGACCAAACGGACCAAACACAATTTTTCCAACACTTAGACGCACGTTTCGTCCCGACACCTCAGGAGATGTTGACTTCACAATGCAAGTCGTAGAGTAATTGAAGAAAGTGTTGGAAAAATTGTGTGTAGTGTTTCATGTGGGGCGGTGTTCCTGCATATTGGACTGGGTGAGCTTTGCTCGGTCTTTTTTTTGGTAAATGCGACATATTCTAAAAGTCTGCTATTTAAGTGCTGTTGTCTGAGTATCCATTATCCATTGCTTGGATTGAACTAAATACGCGTGTACAGTTCAGTTACGTGCCGTTTTAAGTGTGCTATCGTTATATTTTCAGTTGTTACTGCGCGGTGCGGTAATACCGTCTGTTTTCTCAAATTCGTAACTCGAGGGAGCGCCCAAAAATAACATAACGAGTCAAGCTTGTATTAACATTTGTCCTAATATATTACTATTGTGACGGCCGCCGCCTGCCGGATTTATGTACCGGCGTGCGAACCGTCTTATTATTATTTATTATTTTATTAATATTAATGGTTCACGTCTACGCCTCCACTGTTTTTCATTTTTAAATCCCGAGGTGTCGTCCCCTTAACACTTTTTATTACTTTGATCCTAATTTTTGTGTATAATCAACGCCATTATTTTCTTGGGTGTTGATAGATAGCTATTTAGATAGAACTTACGAGCACGTTCGATGTTGATCGTTGATGCAAATATAAATTAGCTATTACAGATAAAGAGGATTTTTTGGAGTTGAGGCAAAACAATAGTTAAGACCGCTTGCTTTAACGACTGAAGAAATAAACTTGCTAACTCCATAGTGTTCATATCATATATGATTTGTAAAGCCTGCTTATTTTGATAGACTAACGTGATGACGTTATCAAATAAATCCTCTAGTAGTCTAGTATCTAGTAAGTATCTCTTTGTGGTGCAAAAATGCAAAATCGGCTAAGTAACTTTTCATTGCAGGCAGCGTTGGAATTGGAACCTTTGTATACTTAGTTTGACGTAGACAAATATGTAGTTACTATCATTATAATATCTTTTAACCTTTCACAAATACCTGTGAGAAAGGCCTTTGAACTGTCTTTGAATCTTTGATAATGAATAAGTGGCTGAATGCCAAATCGCGATATGGTCCTACAGCGGCGGTTCGACGGACTCTCGCGACTTCACTTAGGTCGCACTTTGTTTTCCTTCATTAGAAGTAGAATTTTCAAAATTTTTAGCGTAACTCTGAGAGTTTCCCTTTTGAAGCAAAACGACTGTTCTTGTTGCGGATTCCATATCCATATGACGACGAGAATCAGGCATAGTGGTTAGGATTAGTACAAAGGACTTTCGACGGCAACGATTAAATTCAGGCTAAAAACACAAGCGATCTGGGCCTTGCAAACTGCAAAGGGATGATTTTAAGCACTTCAGTTTTTTGACACCCACTTAAGATAAAACGTTAAAGTTGCTTGAAACATCATTAGGGGTTCTTATGAACCTCTAAACATGTCTCCAAAATGTTTCAATTCTTAACATTGTAAAAAAATTACGAACAACTTCCTTTTTATGCAAAATTTAAGATTATGTAGAGTGGACCCTATTTTGTTTTGCTCCATATTGGTTTCAGAGGTGATAAATCGATCTAGCTCGGATTAATTTTAAGAAAATGTCGTATTTACCCAAAAAAAAATACCGGTCACGGTCATCCAGATATTTTTATTTAAACAGATTACATGTTAGTCTTTGACCTGCTCTAATATATCTTTAGTGTATTATAACTCAAGTGTGTTGTAAATAGAATTCTATTAAGCCTCCATTAAGCTAAGCTATGTGTAGTATGCACTCAGCGACAAATGCAAATGGTCAATGCAATGTACAATGTACATGGATACAACATTAGAGACATTGTAGTGTGAATATTACGTTCTCTGCAATAAGCAATTAAGTTGCATATAAAATTAATTGCCACCATTGATATTCCTGCCCTATTGGAGCCAGCGGGAAATAGTCGTGATGATGGCAGGAGACATTGATGCTGATGGATTGACGCTGGTTCCCTGGGAACGGGGTCGGGCGCTGATGTGGGACGCAACATGCGTGGACACATTGGCTTGATTCATATCAGGGAGTCAGAATCAAAGCCGGGAGCCGCAGCTGAAACTGCTGAATCAGGTAAGCGTCGCAAATATATGCCTCTCTATTAGAGAGTTACATATTTGTCCCGTTTGCCGTGAAGACCCTGGGGTCATGGAGTCATAGTGCCAAAATAAAATTTACTTTAAGTCCTGGTTTATCACATCACGAATATCAAAACAGTAATAGGCAGAAAGAGAGCACGCTAACGTAAGGTACGATATCATGAGACTTCTTCTTAGAAATCTCAGCAATGAAAATAAAGTGATATCATTGTGGACTTTACTTTGTTTTCTATAGATATTTCCTTTTTTTACATATCCTAGCAAAGATGTACGTAAGCATACAAAAGCAAAGAACGCACCAAACGCACGAATTCATGGAATACAATTATGTAAAACAGCCAGGGTTGAATTTAAAACACTTCACACAAAGACTTCAGTCTAGTTTTCCCGACGCGAGAAGTTTGTTACGTAGCACTGGCCACCTGAATCGTGATCCGCGAAATATTTAGTTTCAAAAAGGTTCGTACCTAGGTTTTTTTAGACTCTACAAGTTAATACTTGACAGCGATCTCATATGATGGTAAGTGATGATGCACCTGAAGATGTTATCGTACAAACTTGGAAGGGATAAATTCATTAGCAATGGATTCTACACAGCATCGCGCCGGAAAGCTAAATTGCTTTACGGTATGTCTTTGCTGGGAGGGTGGTTGAAGCCTCCCAGCAGACCAAACAAAAGCCAATTTAGAAAATATAAAATTCTGAAGTGACCCGTACATAAGTACAATATTTACCGTACGTATTTCGTACGTAGAATTTACAATCCTTGCGAACTCAAAAATAGCATTCTTTAGGCAATAAGCCTTTGAATTGAGTTTCGCTTTCCTTCAACCTTTTTTCAGTATGAATGGACGATTATGTTTATGAAGTTATTTAAAGAATGTAACTATGTCTAAAAATATTTTTTTAACCGACTTCAAAAAACAATCTGGAGGTTCTCAATTCGGCCTGCATGTTTTTTTTATCATTCATTATTATTATCATAATCTTCAATCACGTCACGGTAATGTTTACGAAATAAAATGGAAAATTCTTTCCGAAAAACCAACTTCAAATGCCACTACAAAGAATGAAATAATTTTTAATGTACACCAATTCGAAGTCGGGCAATGTTTTGTTCAATCATTAATAGTCCTTCTTATTATAAAACTTGATGAGCAAAGAAACGACAAAATTATCGACAATACGAAGGACTATTATTGAATGAACGAAACATTGCCCGACTTCGAATTGGTGTACATTAAAAATTATTTCATTCTTTGTAGTGGCATTTAAAGTTGGTTTTTCGGAAAGAATTTTCCATTTTATTTTATACTTTTTAGTGGAAAACAACTAATGCGCAAGGCATTGGAAAAAATGCCCACATCGCTTGAAGTATGCTTCTAAAATCTGAAGAGTTCCCTCAATTTCTCCAAGATCCCATCATCAGATCCTGACTTGATGAATACAGTCATTACTTGATGACTGCAAGGAAATGCAATAGTAACTATAAAAAATACCTCAATCGCTTCAAGTATACGAGCAAAATTTGAAGAGTTCCCTCGATTATACCAAGATCCCATCATCAGATCCTGACCTAATGACCATAAGACTACCTGGAAAAAATTACTCTTTCAAACAATACCCAAATCACTTCAAGTGTGCTTATAAAATTTGAAGAGTTCCCTCGATTTCTCCAGGATCCCATCATTAGATCCTGACTTGATGACTATGGGACCATCTGTGAACTATACCTTATCAAACAAAAAAAGAATTTTCGAAATTGGTCCACGCATCTTCGAGTAATCGGGGAACATACATAAAAAAAAAAAAAAGATTCCGACGAATTGAGAACCTCCTCCTTTTTTTGAAGTCGGTTAATAAAAACGTAGAGAAAGTTCGAACCAAACTTCCACAAGCTGCTTTTGTTTCGAGAAATTTACAAGTTTTCTTATTGTTGGGAACAAAATTGATTTAAAAATACAACATTATTTTTGTTCTGCGAGCAACTCAAAACCTATCGCCTACTTTTAGGAAGATTATATAATTCGTTTGCAGACCATTTTTGCTAATGAGTTTCCCATTAATACGACCATATCAGTTAAACGACCGGGTCCCGCGCTCGTCTGGTCAGAAGTGGGAGGGGCACTCATCGGCATAGCTTCTGCGTACGGATGCATGCGGATGGTAACTAGTAAGCATTGATTTATAACCGGACGTCGCTCAAGCTCCGACTAGATAGAGGATAGAGCCCTTCCTAATCTAATAACAACAGCTCCGTGAGTGCGGCAACTTTTTCGTGCAGTGTGAGAGTGCCAATTTGAAATTTGTATAGTGCGCGAATGCTATTGTGCGTGAAAAATTGTGTAGTGACGGCTCGGGTTTGTCAACTTAGACTTAGGAACTTGTATTTATTGCCGCACTTTCGAAGTCGCCGGCAGCTTCTTGGACCTCTATGCTAATAACTGTGGCTAATAAATATACAATATCTTAATGAGACACTCTTCCCTGTTTAAATGTGGACGCTTTGATCTGTAGTTAGTAGGTAGGTAGTACTTAGTTACCTAGTCAAAGATCTTACGTGTCAAATAAACAATATCATAATGAATATCAAACAATACCAAGAGTTCACCTAAACATTTCAATCAGCACTTCGCGCGACAATTGTGCGTGCAGTGTTCGATACGCCCCGATAAATACTCGTACCATCGGCACAAGCCCCACATGGGCCCCACATTTATTCAAATATAATCCCTATTGTTATTGCGATATGAATTTAAATTATAATGTCGGAAGTTGAAATACGGATGCAATGTTTAGACAAGCAAACCGCAACGCAGCGCGCGCCCGGTCGACGCTGTTATAATTATTTATTTTTACTCGCGCCCGAGCGTCAGCTGCTCACTTTTGTGCTAGACCACCCGATCGCGTCACCGACTCGTGTAAGTCATGTCTGACGTGGCTGACACGATGTTTATCTTAATTAAAGTTGGAGGTTTAAATTATTGTAAACACATAGTACTAATTCATAGAAAAGCTTTAATTAATTAACGTTAATACTTACTTGTAGACGAATACATGGTATTACTCTTGTACCATGTACCCATTAGAGCCTTGTAGAATCTGCCATGCAACTCTTTGCTCTTCCTTATATTTAATTTGCGTACTTAGCACTAGGTATAATAATAGGCTTGTGCCAATTAGCCTAAGGAGAGTGGGGTAAGACCCTTAACTACTGCACTGCAACCACATCCCTATGCATATCACCGCTCATCTTAAGAAAATAATCTCCAAGATTGCACACTTCACGATTATGGAGGTACTTGGCATTTAAAAAACCACGTCCACCACACTTGCGTGGGATATACAATCTCATTACTGACGAATGGGGGTGATGCATACGATATGCCGTCGACAGTTACGGACCTTGCGGTCCAAGGAATCCAGTTTAGTCTGTGTCCACATAAGAATGCCAAAGGTGTATATGAGTAAAGGCATGACCCAACTATTGAAGGCGCACCTTGTTACCATCCGAAAAAGGCTTTTTAGGACTAGAGAAAAAACTTACTTGTACTTGTGTAATACTTGACGAATACCTACATGATATTACTTTTGTACCATGTACTAATAATGCGGTACGGTTAAACATGAGTAAGTGAGAACTGGGTAAGGGAGAAACTCTATTAGTGAGATATAGTATTTGCTAGGTTCCGTCATTTTGCTCTACTTTATAACTCGGTTTAGTGAGAAACCTCTATAAGAGAAAAAAGATCTCGATTCCTTGAGATCTCACTTAACTATACTAGGTTTGAGTGTATTTAGGAATATCTTTAAGTCTAGTTTGAGCTTGCTGAAAAAGATTAATTTTATTGAACTGTTTGTACCCACAGTTTGTACCTATATGGAATATTTTGAAACATGACAAATGAAGATCGAATTTAAATTTCTTACATTACACAATATATACATAAGTTATGGACATTTATATCCTGGGGCGAGGACATACTTCCAAAACTGCAATGGTCGTTTTTCAGCTTTCCATGTAAAATGTTATGTAATGTGTTCAAAATTCAGTATATCTTTATTTCACATAGGCCTAACGTACAGGCTCTTGTACTTAGGTATCTAGTGTCGACTAGACTTTTATTCCTGATGTTGCTAATATATGTATACTGAGTGATCTTATGTATAAATTGATATTTACCTTTAGTACAAAGTATAAAAATAACGCAGCGACGAGATGAAACCTATTAAGTTAAGAAGCAACGTCATTGAAAAATTTAAAGGAAGCCCTTGTTCTTTAAATCTTTAATGGCGGGTAAAGATAAGACATATCGGGTTTTAATGGCGTGGAAATCGCGTTAAATTGAGATGAAAGTTTTTCAAGAGCATTATAATTATCTATCCAAAACTTAGGTGGTACCTTATTCAAGATTGTCCTATTTTACCATAAGCCTATAGTCTTGAAGTATTATAAGTATAGATATTTCAATCCACAACGACGCGCCCCACTCTGTCAAAATTGCTTGTGTGTCATTCGATTCGTATGGAGCTCGACAGAGTGGGGCGCGGCCCACTGTCAAAATCGCTTATGTTTCATTCGATTTCAATGCAGTTTTGTTAGAGGGGAAGTGTTATCGTGGTTTGAAATATCTGTAAGTAAATATTTTTAAACCCAAAACAAAAAAATATTCATTTGTAACCAGCCCAACTTAATATTATTTAAGGAACATCAACGAAGATTTATGATTAAAATGTTCAGAAGTTTTAGATTTTTCTTCTTGCCCTTGAATGTTTTGGAAATTTAGATACTAAGAAAAACAGCGCATGACCTTTGCAATTTCGTTTCAAACAATAAGCAAACTCAGACGGTCAAACTTCTGTCGAAGTTTAAATGAAAAGCGCGAAGTTTTGAAATAAAAACACAACTTTTCGAAATAGATTTTGCTCAAAAAACATTTCACGGTGTATTGAAATTTGATGGGCGTATTTTATTGGGAGTTAGGAGATTGCGCACCTACATTACGCTATCTCATGAGAATCGGTTCGCGCGTCCTAGAATAATAAGCCGCAGTTTCACAACTTTTGTGTTTTTAACCGCGGAGCGAAATAAAGTTTAACACAATTTAAACATTTTACTGAAATAACAGGAGTCCGTAGCCTCGTTCCATAGTTCCCAAACCATAAAATACCTACATATAAACCAAATACGTTGAAAATAAGTATACCTAGCTTTGTTTCGTTAGTGTCTGTTAGGCCCACTTGCGTGAAACGGGGGTTAAATATTTACATTTTTAACCCTACTGTCAACGGTTCTCGATGCCCAATTTTGACAACTTACTCTGGGTTAGCGTGTTAACTCTGAGTTAACACACTAACCCTGGTTGGCGCAAGGGGGGCTTACTTGTACCTATAGTAGTGTCATTCTGCAGTAATGCACAACTCAACAAAGAACAACAAAAGCGAAACACTCAAATGATTTATGACCGAGTCTGCAGCGAGATAATAACACTACTATAATACACCGATAAGAAACCTCAGGATATGGACATCCAAACGATTTATTTACGTAAACCTTTTTCGTACAAGCAAACAGTAGCGCCATGAGCCATCTGCATGTCAAAATTCTATAGGCGGCTGCTGAGCGAACTACAGCGCGGCCTTATAAAACAAGCATTTTTGGCACCGATAAACTGGCGACGTTTTTTCGCGCCGTCCGTCCTGTCCAGGCTATATGTCTATCTAATAGTACTTACCTATACATAGAATCATGATTACGAATATTGCATTGAGTAGGCTATTGCAGTGTGTATCAACATTTCAAGTTGCAAAAGGTCACGCTGTATCAATCATTATGTACTTTGATCGACAATGGACTGAACTATAAGTTAACTGCAAGCAAACAGACACTCGGAATTATTGTTTGTAAATACATATTTGATAGTTATCACAAGGAGACACTCACTCGCACAACTATCGTAAGTTGTTTTGCAATTTAATTTGCAAATACATTATTTGTGTAATGATTTTTCAAATAAAGGAAATTGTTGATTTTATTGGATAGGTCTCTTCGCTATAGAATATAGTACTTAGTACTTACTAATTGTTTCTAGTTGAAATTAGCCATAAAATATTATTCGAGCCACATTCTTTCGACTGCGTTTTGGGAGACAGTTTCTACACATACTCGTAAATAATGGCAGATACGGCAAAAGAAATTCAATATTTCAGTAAATAACTAATCACGTAATTGTATTTTAAACTATATTTTACACTAATAATAATTATTTCTTTAGTCAATATTGAAGAGTTCTCTTGATACTTATTTTATAGCACGTAGTTCGTTTTCATCAGTGTAGAATGAAGACTGAATCTGGCGAAATGTTTTTAAATTTTCGCTAATTTTTCAACCAAAGAAATAAATATTCATTTCTATGCTAATTCTTTTCGAATAATTTACGAAGAATTGAGAATAAACATCAGAAAGCCATTATCATTACTCGCTTTGTTGATCGTTTGCCGGGGAACTTTTAGTCTGGTTAAATTAATTCTAAGTTAAATGATTTTCTTCAGAACATAATAACTTAATGTTCTGTTACTTAGGTATAGAAAATGCCTAAAGTAGTTTATAAAATATTAAGTACGTATAAATTATTAAAATTTGGCGTCCCAAGTCAAAAAATTTGTGCTAACCGATAAATCAATGAGAGAGTATTATATAATAAATACTTTACATAATAATCCCAGTTATGTAGCATGCCATTTTTGACCCGAAATAGAATAGTGTCTAATTGCTCAAAAGTAGAATCGATTGGAGATCCCTTCGTTTACTAAACAGCTGTTAGTTATACGGGTGTAGTTTAACTGTTCGGGTGCTCTTAATTGGGGTTTTTACAAACATTAATGAAGTGTTAGCGCTTAGGGGAGGTTTTTTAGGTCGGCTCAAACTAGGGTTGCCAAATTCACAAGAAAAAACGTGTGCGATCCTGTCATTCATTTTATTATATTAGCTTTTCATCAGACCTTTCGTCGATCTTGAATACAGTAGTTGGTATAGTAGTGATTTTTAATACAGTAGTTTTATCATGTTAAACCATAACTTCATCTAAATCTAGTTTTGTAGAATATATTAATTGATCTTTCATGTTTTACACTAACTGGCCATTTGATGAAACATAAAATTTTATAAAGTGATCAATTTTAAGATCTGGCCACGACACAAATATCATATTGACGTTTTACAAGAGCCTGTACATTAGGCATTTGTGAAATAAAGATATTTTGAGGTTGAGTTTGAGTCATTATGCATATGTGAGTAAAAATAGGATAAATAATTTCTACCTTAAGACAATACAAGTACATATAGTGTATTTTCAGCTGAAGACGCTAATGTCATAACTAGGTTGAACAAAATATGTATTAATAACATAACGATTAGGTATTAACAAAAGCGACTACAAGTGAAAATTAAGTTTACCTGTCTTGTTCTAAGAAAACATTAAATTAATTTAAAATTGTAAAGATAACGCTTTTTCCTTACGTTATGATTTCTATCAGTCAACTCTCACTGTAAGGGAAAAGTCAAGTATTGGATAATACTAGAGATTTGACAAGTTGAGTTGTCAACCCTACATCGTTTGACGAACGGCTCGCGGCCACGGGTTAACGCCGCCTGCGCATCCATCAAAGCAACAGTTAGCTGGATGATTTAAAATACGAGCATCTCTTTTTATTACACACAAGTTGGTACTTAACTGCAATCTCACTTGATGGTAAGTGACGATGCAGCCGAAGATGTTATCGTACTAACTTGGAAATAAAGTAGGCCTAATCTTTAATTCTAATTTTTAATTATAATTTATTTAATATGAGGTAAATGGGAATTCTCGAGCAAAGTTTTTATTAAAAACATGTACTCAGATGCATAAATATTATGTTCGTAAAACTCATGGCTGTAAACCTACAATGTGTAGGTTGTCTAATATTTGCGAAAAACTACATAAAATTTTAATTTCGCAGGCTAGTAGGGCCGGAAGCACCTAAAGGGCATGAAAGCAATATATGTGCGCTTTTTTTGCAGGGCGTCTAATGAGATGAGCAGGCTGCGCGGGCGGGGCGCGCAGTGACGCAGCATGGGGTCCGTATGGCACGCGCGGGCCTTTGTGCTCGCGCTCGTGCTGCTCTGCGAAGGTAAGGCTTCACACACCTGGCGCGCATAGCCCTTAACACATTTGTGCACCTGCTTAAAGGACCATGGATGTATGGAATCCCGTACTAAAATGATTCAAATCCAATTTTTTTTACACTTCGGTCTCTCTTAACTGCTACAATAATTATTGTTTTGATCAACATCTGGATTACAAATCTATAGGCAAATAAACAAGTTGTACTTCCCAAAAAAATCTGTAAGTATTACATAGTACATAAAATGTGCATTGAAAAGAAGGTAGGTAATTTTTTGTATGCAAAATGAAATTCCGGATATGAGCTAATGGTTCTTAAAAAACACTGTTTTATTTTTCTACAATATTTTGGTTTTCGTTCATGAGAAAACTTGATACCACCTTTGATAATTTTTCTATCTTTACCTAATTTTTAGGAAGCAAATTAGAAGCTCTAATCACACTGTTCTTTTTTATTTACTGAATAACTATCAATATAGTATAGATTCTAATTTAAAAAGAAACGCCTCTCCACCACATTATTCTTTATTATTAGCGCGAACACGTGGAGTGGCGTTCATTCGTATATTTCTAGTTTCTACATACAATATTAGAATAACATTGCAATATCGTTATTATATTTGTATGAATAAAAAGTAAAGTCGTGCTTTGGGCCTCATAAACAAAGTCTAGCGAGTTTATTTTATGTTAAACCACGAACCGTCCTCGACAGCCTTTGCGTGACATTATTAAAATTATATTTTTAATTTCTTAGACTAAGCAATTATGCATCGTCTATTAGTTGAAAGGAAAAAAGCATGACGTGTCCGGGGTATATCCATGCCATGACTCTATCACCTTATCTACCAGGTACTTAGGTACTTCAATACGGACGAACCGCACCCTTGTACCTATTATGATTCATAAATTCATATAAATCATGGTTACTATAGTATTGAAAAAGACAAAGATTCTTGGAATGATAAAAATATGTATCCATCTCCTCAGGAGATATCTTAAATAGTAGGTACATTTCAATATAAGTGCGGAAAGTATGTCATTTTCTTTACGAGTCTCGGTTTGTTGACACATCCCGTAGGCACGTGTCAACAATAGAGACGAGTGGAAATGACAATTCCGCACGTGCATTGAACGACATTTTTTAACACATTTAACGCAAAAATAAATAAAGTTGGGGCCAAAAATAAAAATATTATAACAGTAGTTTAAGGTATGTAATTTACCATGAATACAGACCACTCACGCTCAAAAAAAAATAAACAAAAAAGTAGACAAGAATTGTCTATGGTCAACTGATGCACTCTGTGGACTGGGGTCAGAATCCGGAAGTTATGAAAGTTCTAATATTTTACAAAAAAGTAACTCTGAAACAAATAACAATGAAACTTTGTTGAAAAATTATATTTTTATTTCAGGCTTAACAATTTAAAAAGTAAAATTACAAATTTTAAAAACCCCCGACAAAAAAAATAAAAAGTAACAAATAATATTTAAACCTATTATTAATTTTCGTATTCAATCTAGCTTTCACACCCGGCACACGATAAATATATATAAAAACCAAAGACATATAATAAACTTACTTAAATACGCAAAATTTAAATAAACATACATAAACGCTACATACCCTATAAACCTATTATAATTATTATTATTATCGTCACAATATAATATTAAGTACGTTCAAATATTTTTTGATTCAAGCGTCGTCGCATCGTCGGGGGACATAATATAGACACGTCAAACTTATAACACCCCTTTTGCGTCTCTCTAACGGTCCCCCGACGATGCGACTACGCTTGAATTAAAAAATATTTGAACGTACTTAATATTATATTGTGACGATAATAATAATAATTATAATAGGTTTATATTATATACTTAATATTATATTGTGACGATAATAATAATAATTATAATAGGTTTATAGGGTATGTAGCGTTTATGTATGTTTATTTAAATTTTGCGTATTTAAGTAAGTTTATTATATGTCTTTGGTTTTTATATATATTTATCGTGTGCCGGGTGTGAAAGTTAGATTGAATACGAAAATTAATAATAGGTTTAAATATTATTTGTTACTTTTTATTTTTTTTGTCGGGGGTTTTTAAAATTTGTAATTTTACTTTTATTTTGTCCTTTTTAAAGTATGTAATAAGGTATTAAATATAGGGAAGGTATTAATAGTGATAAGTAAGTAACTAAGTTAGTTACTAGGTATAATATTAGTTTTCATTTACTAGATTAAGTTTTACCTTCCTACTCGTAAGTTTAGGTTAAATATTAGGTAGGTATTTGTTTTTTGTATTAGTTTAAGCAATTTATGTATGCCTATGGGAACGATAGGATTTATAATTAGCATAAGTTTCTACATATTTGCATGTCAATATTATATGTTGACTGAACATGTATGTGTAATTGTACAATGTTTAAGCAAATAAATAAATTATGATTATGATTATGATTATGGAAGGTAGTCAGATCCCCTCATCAACTATTAAAGAGCTGATCTTCTTCAAACGGCTGATCAGGTCATGATTACCTTACCATACGCTTTAAATATCATTGAAATAACACGGTACCAAGTTTCGAAACGATAGGACATATGGAACGTAGTCAGATCCCCTCATCAACTATTAAAGAGCTGATGATCTTTAAACGGCAAATCAGGACATGGTTACCTTTCCATATACTTTCAATATCATTGAAGTAACACTGTACCAAATTTCGAATCGGTAGGATATAATATGGAAGGTAGTCAAACTCAAAACTCAAACTCAAAATATATTTATTTCACATAGGCCTAACTTACAAGGCACTTGTAAAACGTCAATATGATATATTTTACAAATTATGTATGGTGATAACTACAAGACGACTTAAAACTAAGTTTACGAGGGTTCAAACGCGCCCTGCACTGAGAAGAAGCCCACAACAAACTGATCTTCAAACAGCAAATCAGGACATGGTTACCTTTTCATATACTTTCAATATCATTGAAGTAACACTGTACCAAATTTCGAATCGATAGGATATATGGAAGGTAGTCAGATCCCTTCATCAACTATTAAAGAGCTGATCTTCTTCAAACGGCTGATCCGGTCATGATTATCTTACCATACGCTTTAAATATCATTCAAATAACACGGTACCAAGTTTCGAAACGATAGGACATATGGAAGGTATTCAGATCCCCTCATCAACTATTAAAGAGCTGATGATCTTCAAACGGCAAATCAGGTCATGGTTACCATACCATATAATTTCAATGTCATTTAAGCTACACGGTACCAAATTTCGAATCGATCGGACATAAAGAAGTTAGTCAGATCCCCTCATCAACTAGAAAATAGCTGATAATCTTCAATCGGCTGAACAGATTTTCATGAAACATGGCTAAGAACACTCGGGATAAAATTATCTATGACACAAAATAAACTTCATGAAAATCGGTCTATCCGTTTGGCAGCTACGATACCACAGACAGAAACACAGATACACAGATACACAGACACGTTAAACTTATAACACCCCTTTTGCGTCGGGGGTTAAAAAGTTACGTCCTTTCATATTCAAGTATTAATAGTGTTTATGCTATAAAATAGTCATTTAATAAAAAAAAAAATTAAAAAAATAGTACATTTCAATATAAGTGCGGAAAGTTTGTCATTTCTTTACGAGTCCCGGTTTGTTGACCCAAGCCGAAGGCGAGGGTCAACTATAAGGACGAGTAAAAATGACATTCCGCACGTGCATTGAACGACGTTTTTTAATACATTTGCGAAAAAAAAATTGGTTTTACATGTTTGCCTGCTCCGTGTTTGCATGCCGTGTTCGTGTTTATGCACTCCTGGTACGCCCGCTCCGGTGCCGCGAGGGAGGAAAACACAAAAGCACTAGTGCCGAAAAGAATAACTTTGCGCACGCTAAACATACATGGAAATGTCAACTTTTTGAGCAAATGTATTAAAAAAATAGTTTTTATTCAGCCAAAAAAACTTAAGTTGTAACGTAATATTATACATAAAAAAAAAATACAAACATTTTGTACTACAAACTTTTTGTTAAAACCTCCATGCAAAAGGAAAACAAAAAGTACTAGTGCGGAAAAGAATAACTTTGAGCACGCTAATAGTACATTTCAATATAAGTGCGAAAAGTTTGTCATTTCTTTACGAGTCCCGGTTTGTTGACCCAAGCCGAAGGCGAGGGTCAACTATAAGGACGAGTAAAAATGACAATTCCGCACGTGCATTGAACGACGTTTTTTAATACATTTGCGAAAAAAAAAAAATTGGTTTTACGTGTTTGCCTGCGCCGTGTTTGCATGTCGTGTTCGTGTTCATGCGCTCCTGGTACGCCCGCTCCGGTGCCGCGTAGGAGGAAAACACTACAGCACTAGTGCGGAAAAGAATAACTTTGCGCACGCTAAACACACATGGAAATGTCAACTTTTTGAGCAAATGTACTAAAAACATACATTTGAGATGACATTTTTGAAAAGAGGAAGTGCCGAGTTTCTTGCCAGTTCTCGGTGCAAACCTGCTTTCCGAACCTGGCGGTAGAGTTTTGACTTTTCGTAAGAGCCTATTATTTAGGCCTATGTGAAAATAAATATTTTCATGTTCTTTTTCATTTTTTTTCATTGTTTTAATTAAAATCTATAAAGTACATATTACATCGGTGAATATGTATAAAGGCAAATCTGATTAACATTCCAAACTACATTCGAAATCGCTATATCTAGAAGCTTGAAACTCGAATGAAGTTTCTTAGGTAATGTAAGGGAGAAAGTATTATTGTAATCCTCCCTAGAAAGAGTCCTACGTTAATCTATGATTTTTTCAAAAGATATTACTTACATAGCGGAGTTTCTAGATTTGACGAGTAATTTCTTGGGTTAGAATAGTTATTAGTCTGGATGTACAAGGAAATGGACTAAAAGTATCCTTGGGATTTTAACATAATACATATGCGACAAATATCATATTGACGTTTTACAAAGGCCTGTACGTTAGGCCTATGTGAAATAAAGATATTTAGAGTTTGTGTTAATCGGATTTTTTTGGATTTCGAGTGGCAGGCTGCAGCCGTAAGATTTCTGCGATCGTCACAGACAGTAAGCGATCTCAAATGGAACGAAATAAAAAAATACATATCACTATGCCATATGGCTACGACCGCAGGTACTGTTGGTAAGTTTATTGTAGTCGCTTTTTTGGCGATCAAAGTACCTACTGGTAATTATAAAGTGAATTGCACTTATATCTATAAGAATAGGTAGGTATATGTAGAATGTCATTTAGCAGTTGCAAAAACGCTGACTACATAGACATAAGCCGCTGTTATGCTCACATAAATTTTATTAAAATTAAATAATATACCGGTCAATAACTACGAGTATCACAAAGCCAGCCAATCGTGACATTGTATGATGAATAATATCCAGCCCGGCAATCTTCGCCCACTTTAAATGTAAATGTAGGAAATCGTCGTGGCACATCACGTCTATACCAATTTAGAGCATAACAATACGACCACAGACTGGAGCTACTTAGACGCATGCAAACGACCATGCATGATTTGACGACCGAATGCCGTAGTGGTAGCGAACCTGCCGTCTGTTCGTTGTGGTCGTGAGTTCGATTCCCACTATACTGGTAAATGTTTATGTGATGAGCATGAATGTTTTCCAGTGTCTGGGTGTTTTTCAATGTATTATATTTATGTTTATTAGTATGTGTGTATAATTATCAGTTATCTAGTACCCATAACACAAGCTATCGCTTACTTTGGGGCTAGATGGCAATGTGTAAAATGTCCCTATGCATTTAAAAAAACCACACATGTACCACATGTACCACATTCACGGAATACCATAGTTACAATTCACAAGCTGATATTATATCTTGAGAATCTTTAGATCAAAGGTACTTTGTACCTGGCCAACTACATGTCCATAGCCATTTTATAATATCAATTCTATTTATTTTTAAATAGACAGAATAGGTACCGCTTCGCTTAAAAAAATATGGGAAAGATATTTCCGATCGATAGTGTCCACATGTCTTATCTACGACAAATGCCACTTTTATTCGCAGCGATTAATATTCTACATACCTACCTAAAAAAATAGCAAAAGAATCGATAAGGTAGGTAACATAACATGGCTGCGGCTGCAGGTTTTCTGATATATCTCATGTCGAAGCGTAAGCATTGCATCAAGCGTATTTACAAGTGAAGTGTGTTAGATGAGATAGTTCACTAAAAACAGACGAATTTTAAAACTCTCGTTCCCCATTTAGAAAATCTTTACAAAATAACTATACTACGCTTTATAAGTAAGTACAGATGATTCCTTAAATATTCCATTGCTTTAAAAGGACATTTACGAAACGAGAACAAATATTGAGCAACTATACTTGGCAGTCGGTTCCTGATGGCCAGCATTCAATGAATCGCCGTAATTAACATTTTCTGAAATGGCGCTGTAAAATACTGCAATTTTGTGTCGCCAATAATATTAAATGTAACGTACAGCCACGCAAAACGTCCGTACGATAGTGTTATACATGTCAGTGAGTCAATTTAAAATATTTCCTTTTTTACACGCTTTTATTTAGTTTCTCATGTCCCGATGTTTGTTTGTTTATCTGTAATCAAATCTTGCGAGTTAAGTTTGATCCACTTCTCTGACTCGTTCGATCCATGTTGACGAGTATTTTAGTGATAGATGGCAAACAGGGTCTTATGATGAAGCTTGAAAATCGCCATAATAGGAGCTCAGTAATAAAGCTTTATAACCCCATAGAGTTTAGGCTCGTGACTCGTCTAAATCGTCTTGAGGAGTAGGTACCTACTTTAGTGCCACATGTACGTATGTATGTAATAGTACATTGTTACCCTAGGGATGAAAGTAACTTATTTAATCCCGAGACGGGGTTTGGCGCCCGAGCGTAGCGACGGGGCCTATAGTTCGAAGGACTCAATAAGTCTTTATCCCGAGGTAAACACTGTGCTTTTCATTACGAATATAAGGAAAGTCAAAATAAAAATAGAAATTAGCTAAAGAAAATTGAATAATTGTGTCAATAAAAATCACTGTTAAACAGAAGCCTAAACAAAACTCTACAACTCGAAAAACAAATGAAGATCGGATTGCCGCTTGCCACTTTCCCGCCTTTTTTTTTTCTTTGGCCTAGCCGGCGGGCTATGCATTTAGCTTTTTAATAGTCAAGTATTGTCTATGATTGTCTATGAATCAGTTGTCTTTACTTTATGAATAAAGTCTATCTTTCTTCTTGTCTATGGATGCACTCGGGTATGTCGTGTTTCATTTGAACTCCAATAAAAATGAGACAACTAGTTTTTTTTAATTATTTGACAGCTGTCAGTTGAAAACGATTCTCCCTAGGGCTCCAAAGTATTACTTTCAACCCGCTTCTCAGGCAACTTCAGACCTACTTTCCGTGTATGAGTGATGAAAATACTTTTACTGAGCTTTTACTGTGAACCCAAGGAACAATTAACTAAAACTAAAGTAGAAATAAAAAGAAGATACAGGTAACAATGAGGCGGACTTATCGCTATCTAGCGATCTCTTCCAGACAATCTCAGACATTAATTAATTTGGAAGTAGGAAAGGAGGTATTTATTTATTTATTATATATCACGTTTGTTATTGAATGGAAGCAGGCGTTGTTTTGCGAAAATCCATAATTAGCAGGACAGATTAATTTGTTTTGCTATAATCCGCTACTTGAAAAGATTCTGTATGGTACAATATGCAGGAATCGTAGAGTACGATTTCGAATTGTGAAGTCAACATCTCCTGAGGATGTCACGGTGTCAAGACGAAACGTGCGTCGAAGAAAGTGTTGGAAAATTGTGTGTGGTGTTTCATGTGGGCAGTGTTCCGGCGAAAATTTCAACTGTTTAACTATCTAATCCCGGTGACAGACGGACAGACAGGTGGCGGAGCTTTAGTATTAGGGTATTAGCATATTTTACCATTTGGGTACGGAACCCTAAAAAGCACTATTTGTTTTGCAAAGGTTTATTTTACGTAGGTGTATGTAAAATTGCCTGAGATTCGTACCGTTGAGTATTTCCCTAGTGTGGAATGTACCTTAATCAGCCACCGCTTCCAGACAAAGACGTACGTGATACCATAAGTTATCATTAATGTAGTGTTTTGGGAATGGAATGAATTTGTAGATTTCCTAGTCTATGCCTTAGACATTTTAAGTCTTGCTATATTCGACCTAAACTTACTTTAGATATCTACTCCTGCCTTAGTGAAGCAACTATTCTGAGTCATCTCTTCCTTCACTTCTTCTTCATTTATTAATTGACTAAGGACAACTTGATTAGTATACCTACATATTTTGTTAGTTAACCTATTTATAGTTTTATCGATAGAACCATCATCTAAGCATCATTATTAATAATTGATGTTATCAAAATCAAAATGTTATTATTTATTATAAAATCAAAGAATGTTTTAAGAATTAATCCAACGCAACTTAGCCTGGATATCCATTATCCAACACATCGTAAAAAACTAGTCAAGTGCGCGTCGGGCTCGCGCACTGAGGGTTCCACTTCCATATTTCGGAAAAAACTACACCACGGGAAGTACTCTATCTATAAGTTTTGAGTTTTCGAAAGGTTTTCAAAAGGATGGGTTGTCTTCGTCTTAAATATTTTTAATATCCAAATTATTAGAAACAGACCTCAGTATTAGATGTGAATTTCAACTTGATAGCTTTAGTATTAGGTCCTTACATATGAAATTGGCGTTTTGTCGTACTGGCCACTTTGATCTCAAATATCTCTTCTTTGGTTAGAAATTCCAATTTCAAATGTATACAGCTATTTACTCATGCTTTTGTGTTTTGAAAATCGTAATCCATTTGTTTTTTTCTCTTTTGGTTTTTTTTTTGCGCCACTCTGTTTACAAAATGGAAAACTTGAAATATCGCGTTACTTACGAGTACGAGTTCCATCGTGGCACCAGTGCTGCAGAAACGGCTCGAAGGATTAATGATGTGTACGGCGAGGGTGTCGCAAAAGAAAACACAGTGCGTTTTTGGTTCCAACGTTTTCGTTCTGGAAATTTCGACCTGCAGAACAAGCCCCGTGGACGGCCGGAGACCAAAGTTGACAATGAAGAATTGAAGGTTATTGTGGAAGCGGATCCATGGCAAACCACGTCCGAGCTAGCTGCAGGCTGCGGTGTTAGTGATAAAACTGTTTTAGTTCACTTGAAGCAAATTGGGAAGGTGAAAAAGCTTGAAAGGTGGGTACCTCATGAATTGAGTGCAGCAAACCGACAAACGCGCGTAGACTGCTGTGTTACATTACTCAACCGGCACAGTAATGAAGGGATTTTAAATCGAATCATTACCTGTGATGAAAAATGGATCCTGTATGATAATCGGAAACGCTCATTGCAATGGTTGAACCCTGGCGAACCAGCAAAATCCTGCCCCAAACGAAAATTGACTCGAAAAAAATTACTTGTGAGCGTTTGGTGGACTAGCGCCGGCGTCGTTCACTACAGCTTTCTTAAATCTGGCCAGACGATTACGGCGGATATCTATTGTCAGCAACTGCAATCCATGATGGAAAAGCTAGCTGCTAAACAACCGAGGCTGGTCAATCGTTCTAGGCCACTGCTGCTTCAGGACAACGCTAGACCACACACTGCACAACAGACGGCTACCAAATTAGAGGATCTTCAATTGGAATGCCTAAGACATCCACCTTACTCCCCGGACCTTGCTCCAACAGATTACCATTTTTTTCGAAATTTGGATAACTTCTTACAAGGGAAAAAATTTAACTCCGATGAGGCAGTCCAAAGCGCTTTAAAAGATTTTATTGATTCCCGTCCGAATGGCTTTTTTAGTAAAGGGATCAATGAACTACCTATAAGGTGGCAAAAGTGCATAGATAGCAATGGTACATACTTTGATTAAATATATATATTATATTAAAAAAAATCGACTTTATGTTCCTCCCATACAAAACGCCAATTTCATATGTAAGGACCTAATATTTCCTGAGCAAAATAGTCATAAATGACGAAAAGGATAGATGTACATTGTGATCCCATAAGTGTTCCATTTTCTTATTATCATTTGAGATATATAGTACCCTAAAAATATATAAATCAAAAATGTTATAGTTAATGATTAGGTGGTTCCTTCAGTGAACACTGCAATTATCTGTAGTCGTGTAACTTCTAGCACACTGCAAAACATTACGTGAGATGAATACCCGTTTTCTACATAGCTTCATCCCTGCAAATCTCGATTTTCGCGGCAATTGGTCAGTTCTATTAAATTGCATGCAAGAGCAATCGATATAAAAATTATAAGAATTTTGCGTGCTCTTTATTGAATTTGTATATAATATAATATCGAGAGAATTTGAATACCCTTCGAAGACAATAATTCTAACAACGAGACATAACAAAATGAAGTGTCTGTCGACCTTCTACTCGTATTAAAGTGGTCCATTGACATCGAGAGTTCAAGAACAAAGAGTGCTAAAGAAATGTCACGTTTTTAAATACTTTAAACGGTATTAGGTAGGTAAGGGATATTACACACAGATCGCAGGTTGTTTTTTTTCAAATGATTACTCTCTCAAATGTACTCTCTTTATTTTCAAATGTTCTCTCGATCACGTCGAAGAGAATGACAAAAGTGTCCAATGCATCATTTATCATTTGAATAATAAAATTCAGCAGAACTGATGAATGTTCAGTTCTCATAATTATGTAATATTACGTTTTAACTTAACCAAATATTAAATAATATTTGAGCGTTTATTCAATAGTAAATTTTATTGAATATAAATAGACATTGCATGTTTCATGCAATCATGTAATCTCAGTTTCATTTAAGGATGTAATCAGTTTAAGTACTAATACTTCGTTGTATACGAGTATACAGTGCACCAAACGAGCATACTTGAACAGTTGCATCACAAAATGCAATAAATACATCGTTAGTGCGCTCTACTCATCGTTCGCTGTTTGGTTAACAGACAGCGAGCAAACAGTTTACAAATTACCAACTGTTGATGACTTCTGAGCTCATCATTCTATCAAAGTAGAATAGTAGGTAGGTGGGTATCTACCCACAATAACAAAACAAGTCTATATATTGTTTACTATGTAGGTATATGTACAACGTTACAATATTATGTATGAAGCGGACCACGTTGTGTTTGCATACAGAAGCACAATTTCAGGAAATCGCAACAGCCATTAGTTATTCATACATGTATTGATTACAGTCCTGTTTAACTCATCAATGTACACATTTTTTTCCTGTACTACTGAAAGCTTACCTTGTTACGAGCCAATTTATGCTACGACTCGCACTTGGGTGATTTTTAAGTCTTCACTACATACGAGTACCACATCATAAAACGAAGTCCTAGGCCGTATCTGGCAGTTTGTCTGACTATCTGTTCAGAATAAACTTAAGCACTACTGATCCGATTTCCTCAAGTTTTCACCAACAGTTTTGTTAAGATTTTGAGTAAATTGGTTCAAAATTTTGGAAGTAACGATTAATTTTATTGGAAGCGTCAAATGAAGTTGATGGGAAACGTTGCACCCTTTAAAAAGAAATCAATGCATAGTGGGATATTTCTCTTTCCTAGACTTAGGTGCAGAAAAGTCAGTTATACATTTAGTTACAATTATACATATAGTTACATAATATTTTATCTTTTGAGGATTAACTTACTATACCCATTCTTGAAGCTGATATGATCCTAGCTATACGTCGGACGTAACATGTCATTACTAGCGACTAGGCCTAATAATTTCTTGATTTGTTCCTTAAAATATTATACTCTACTACCCGTGTGAAGTCGGTTTTCGAAAATATAGGATGCAGTAGCCGAAGGTCATAGTCTCGAGCACCGCCGCAAGGTGGTGAGCCTGTCGGTATTTTACAGGATATATTTCGGAGAGTGTGCATAGGAGCTGTTCGCTCGCTCTGGTTCTCCCCTCTCCAGTTTACCACCGCACCGCAATACACCGGACGGGCTTTCATCTCTATGTCTTAGAAATACCATCAGTGCGTACAAAGCGGTTTGCTTCGTCCATACGCATGGCTAGGGTTTGGAATGCTCTCTCGAAACCTGTGTTTCCGGTATCGAATAACCCAGGTAGGTACCCTTACGAAAAGAGTAAATAGGAATCTTCTAGGTAAGCGCGCTCCATCTTCGACCACATCATCACTTTCCATCAGGTGAGATTGTGCTCAAGTGTAAGCCTATGTTGATTAAAAAGTATAATTATTTCAATATAATTTATCGAGAGCGAATTACCCAACAAACAGATGTCATCAATAAAAAATCCAGTTTGAGAATCCAACTTTACCGTCTTCTATTTTTTTATGTGGATAAAATATCCAGTGAGTTGTTTTTTTATTGAAATTACCCTCTTCGTCGCGGCAAGAAGGAATTAAAATCGCATTAGGAAATCCCGTTCCCGCCTAACTTTTCCAGTCTCTGCACAGAGTCCCGGTGTATCGGAATAAATGGCCCAAACTTACTTTATTTATATAGTCTTGTTGAATATTTATGCTTTTTTCCTAATTTTACATTCAGGCACTTTGAATAAGGATTTCAATGTTCCGAGTTCGTAACAAATATTGGAACTTCACTACGCACAAAATAAAGTGTTTGTATGCAACAACTTTATATATATAATATCATTGGTATGCAAGCTTTCGGTTGGGTTTTAGAATATTATCTCAGCACACTACATATATTGTGCGTATGCAAGTGTATATGTTTGTTACTCTTTCATGTCGCAACTACCTACTGATTTAGCTGAAATTTGTAATAGAGTAAGATTATACATGTGGTTAATACACTGGCTACTTTTTATCGCGGAATAATCCTTGATTCCCACGAGATTTGTGAAAACCCGAAATTGCCGCGGGCTGCTAGTGTTTTATAATTTAAACTCAAAAACTGGCGATTTGAGGCCTTCGGCACCGCGGTCTGATTGCGTAAGAAAAACGTATTCATCGTTATCGTAATTGTTTGCGAATTCTACACCCGGATTGGTTGACGTAAATCAGCGAACCACATGAGCGTGCAAAACAGGTTTCCGATTACGATGAATACGTTTTTGTTCCACCATCTAATTTTTGCTGGGGCTGTTTTTGTCCCGTGCAGGTTGTCAGAGGTTACTTCATCTCCCAATAATGTTGTGGTATTTTCAATTACACCTCTTAAACTTGACATTAGCTTAGATTTCAATAGAATTCCACCCAACAATACTTCCGTAATATTATACTCAGTAAAGAATATTTTGGGGGTAATTGTACTCAAAGCAGTACGCAGTATCTTTATTCATATTGAAATCGATAATACACTTAGGGTATTATGAGCAGGTATCGTCAATAAAAGCCCAGGGCAATTTATTTGGAGCGAAACTCAAGAGCATTTTCCAATATTGGCTTGAGTAGGAAGAGAAGGTTATTCTATTATATTATGTGCTTATTGAATATCTTACAGACTTTTTATCATGTCAAGTTTCAACCGAGGGTTGTTTATTATTATTTATTTTAGGATTCCGTGGTTCGGACCCATGGGGTGCCAGCCAGACGGCCCTCATTATCGTTATCGCTAAAGGTTGTAGACCAGGTACAGATGGACGGGCGGAAAAAGTCTCATCATAAGGATATATTTTCAGTGATTTCTGAATACATCGCTCGATAGATGGCGGCTTCAGTTAGCTCGCGCTAACGAGTTCAATACCAAATCTATATACGTGATTGCATGCGCGTCTATTCTGTTTCTTAGTAAGAAAATAAACTTTCATTCTAGATTTTCGTACATTTTCTTCGTGACGGGATTTTCGTAACGAAAAAAAACAATTTTTTTCGCCTCCCCTGCACGATATGTCCTAAAATAAACGTTGTTTCGAAAACGGTATTAAGACAAAATACCACTACCTACATGTACTATATGTATCGTAAAATAATAGTAAATAATATAGTAGCGAAACCCAAAGTAAAACGAAGGTTAACCAGAAATCTAACGAAATATTCAACGAATTCAGTCTAAGTAAGCAATAAATCCAAAGTTAGCTAATATGAAAATTATGGGACACGTGACGTGTATTCGTCGCTCGAACAGGATAATCGAGCAGTTATGCCGCGACGGAATACGCTCTACCCACGCCAACCGCTCGTTTATCCACATACTAACTCGTAATGCCGCATCGAAATGTCCTCTGCACAGTTTACAAAATGATCAACTGAAATATTTATGATGGAAGAATCGAGGCCGGCAATATTCGATAGATTTTTTTTATTCGATTACAATCACCTGTGGTATATGACCATGCAGCCCTTTCTCCTATCGGTAGGAACAACCCTCCACCAACCTCAACTCCCAATCAACCTCCCGGTTATGGGGCTCGAATCGCGGGAGGGCGCCCGTTCTGTACTCGCTCTTGGTGTATTCCCGGGGCGCCTTCTTGACTCCCTACAAATTGTTTCCTATCGCTCCTTGCCCCTATGTGCTCACTTTTCCCATTCTGGGGCAGGACGAAAGAGAGACGGACTCGCCTCGCCCCTATCGGTACTTAGAGGTCACAGTAACGAAAAGCTAAGTCGCTTTACAGCATGACTTTACGTTCATGTAGGCGATTCATTTAACGCGTCAGGCTTCACATCGCGATGTGAAATGTTTAGAAAGGTTATGGCAGTTACGTATATTATAAACAGACGATATTGAAACCAAAACATTTTTGCAAACATTGAAAAAATAATTTTTCGACTATTGACATAGAGCGTAAAATTGAATGTAGTTAAAAACGGAACATGGTCGAGAATTGTGAAATTTTTACTTTGCGCGATTGCTTTGAAGGATTGTATTTCCTATGTTGAAATACATTCAATTTTACATTCTAAACCAATCAACGTTAAAGTTAATTTTCCAGTGTTTTTATTTTATTTCTTCAATCACATCACTCAGTATGTGAAAACGTTACGTGAATCGCCCCCCTGGATAGGGCAGGTTATCCGAGACCTTCCATTGGGATGAATAAACATTTTGATTTTGAGGTTTAAAATCTCCAACAATTGAAATAACAGTGAAGTATGAACCTGTGACTGTGAATAAAGAAAATACCTTAGATTATGTACTACATAATCAAAGGAAAATACATTCAGCGCCACACGGTTCATGTCACAACAGTAATCGTCATCGCGTGCAAACAGTTTCCCTGGGTTTACTCCACTGATGAAACGCAACTATACAGTAGATAGCTACGGCTAATACAGTGAATTGCACAATGCGCGTCTCACATATTAATGCGAGAGCACTTCAGCTGCGACTGCAAATTCCTGACGCTTCCTTCAGCAAATTAATTACTCCACTCAATAGCGCACACTCAAAGCGCATTCCATATCAGCAAAAAGATAATACATGTTCAACCGATATAAAGTAGTGCTCAATAGTTTGGTCTGGTTCTGACACACTATATAACGCTGGCGTCCGGTACTGAGAAAAATTGATTGCATGCAATTTTTATTATGACATCGTTTTTAACATTTATCCGTACACGAAATTGCATCCGGATTCCGGTCCTTTAATGTTTCACAGCTTTTGGAGTCGAAAACTAAACGGTCCGTTATGCTTTCACATGACACGTTTAAACAACAGGTTAGTATACAAAATATTATTTATTGGTCTTCATTGTTTTTTATGCTATCGTTATGAGAACGAACCTAAATTTTCTTATGTGCAAGGGGCACATGAACCACGGCTCCACAACATCCAACGTCTGCCAAGTTCCTGTTTTTATAATGGAAGTTCACTTCCAAGGGTTTGTGTCGCTAATATAGCCGTTTATATTATAGCCGTTATTATTATTAATTAGTTTAGGCTTTACAAACCCTTTTACTTTCAAATATTTATTGATGTAATATTTACGCCTCAGTTTACTTCGGCATACGTAAACTGAGTTGCATATTTCGGCCTCATTGTATCCAACATTTTATCTCGTGAAAATGCTAAAAACCATATGCGTGCTACCGCCTACACTGCACAATAACGTCTTCAATCAAATCGGCTTACAAATTGGATGTATTACTCAGAAGTATCTACTGCGGAACAAATAACAAGTCGTTACCATAAAAATACACAATAATATTTTAGAGGAGGTTGTGCGCCGCACAGGAGCGGTATCTCCATACTTTTCACATTACTTATGCATAGAGTAGAGATTGAAACGAGTGCCGTGGTTGCGCCGTCATCGGTATTCAAAGCCGACTTCGCCCGGTTTAAACGCAACCTGTCTTCGACCCTGATTGTCTACAAACAAAGAATAACAAAAACGAATGTCATTTTCTGAATTAAAATTGTCTTGGACGTATTCCACGGAATATTGCCCTGTTCTATTCCATTTTTACCCACGACGGAACGGAGTACGGGTATACCGTTTGTACATTACTTTATAGTTTACACGATTGCGGCGCTTTACGTAGCCTACACAGCAGTTTTGGTGCGATACAGAGATTATAATTATTATTGCAGCATATTAAATAGGTAGGTATTTCTTAAATTTATCTTTTCCGAAATTATCGACGGTATAATAGTAATTAAAAATTTACTAAGAAATAAAAAATGGTTTCTGAGATGTAAAAAATAAGAATCATTCATTACCCAAACTCTTGACCTCAGAATACGTATTTTTGCACATAGAGCTTCACCGCAATAAAATAAGGAATAAGGAAGATAATTTTAGCATTGAGACTTCCGTGAATGGACATTATTAGGTCTTTTAATTTAGACTCCGAACAGGTCCGAAACTGCTTGGGCGGACCTAACCAAAACGCGCGTAAGTTGAAGCCGTTTTTTTTCCTTCTAATTTCTAAAGGAAGATAATATTTCGTTTCCACTTTGAAGAACTTGGATAAAACATATTTCATAAAAAATTTATTATTCAAAAGTCCTTTAGACATATTCGTATTAGGTTAATTAAGCTAACAGTTATAAATAAGCTTTAATAAGTTTTATCGCAGCCCGAGGATATGTAATTTGTGTAGCAACTCTATTAGACTGGTAGTACGAAGTTGTGACTTGTGACTCAGCGATTCTTGCAGTTACAGATATTATGGGCGACTAATTTGTTACCAACTTGACTTCCCCGTTGCACTCTCTTGGGATTAGATATGTATTCACCTTCTTGTTTATCAAGTTATGTTGTTGGTTGGGTTTAAACGTAAAGCTCTATTTAAGCTACTCTAAGATGATGGGCTAGAAACAAAATGGTTACTTTTCATGAAAAAAGCTTTTAGTCAATTTAAAAATTAAGACCGAGCGTTGTAATTTTAATAGAAAAAAATTCCATGTTTTAACTTCTGTTAATTGATTTATCGCCTAGCCTATCGATATGAAAAAATTGTGTAGGTATAATAAAAACCAGCCAAAGTTCGTACCTATAAAGGTACGAACTTTGGTACAGATAACTGTAACCATGGAAAAAAATACATTTGTTGCATGGGAGCCCCATTCATACCTATTTATTTTATTCTGTACTTTGGTATTTGTTGTTATAGCAGCAATGAAAATACATCATCTGTGAAAATTTCAAGTGTCTAACTATCACGGTTCAATCAATACATGCTGGTAACAGATGGATGGACAGACGGACGGCGGCCTACGTCATAATTATTCATTATGCGATATTTTACGATCATGTGGAAAATCCAAAATAATTGAAAAATTAAATAGCATTATCAATATTTCTGCGCATATATGAGTAAAACTGAAATATGTCTTAGATTGAATAGGTAATATAATATCCTTGAAGAGGCGATAAAATAAAGGGTGCCACTATATCAGGGCCCGCTACGATCATCTCAACTCCGCTACCTTGGTAATCGCTGTCTAAAATAATTTATGAAATATGATATTAAGTATGATACTTAACCTCTGTAATAAGGGTCGGAAAGTAATTCTAGGGACTAAAACACTTACCTTTATTGTGTTACGGAAAATCTTTTTATATTAGCCGAAGGATACCTTATGAGTCCACACCACAGGTCCACACGTAAGCTCGAAAGTGCACATATAATTATAATTAAGAATACTTATTGCTTTAATTTGGAAACACGCAAGTACTTACTACTGGAATGTCAAATTGATTCCAAGTTTTCAAATTATTTGAAAATGGTAAAATTGACTTTAGCAGGACAGATTAATTTGTTTTGCTACAATCCGCTATTTGAAAAGATTCTGTATGGTACAATATGCAGGAACACTGCCTACATGAAACACCACACACAATTTTCCAACACTTTCTTCGACGCACGTTTCGTCCCGACACCGGGACATCCTCAGGAGATGTTGACTTCACAATGCGAAATCGTAGAAAAAATTTGACTTTGTCTATGTCGTCCGTCTGTATGTCACAACCCATTATTATTTAAGTTACTATTATAGCTATCGACTGTAAATAGACTATGATTTTTAAATTAAAAACCAGGTTGGAGAAGTTGTTTGTTGGTATCGATAAAACTATGGTACCTATGCATTGATTTGATTTTTCCTGTAAAATAAGTATAAACCTCAGAGGTTTATACTAATTTTACAGGAAAGGTTTTTAATTTAAAAATCATTAATTTTATTGTTGTTATAAGCTACGAGATTTCTCAACGTTTATAAAACCCGTAATATTTTTTAAATATAAAGTTTGAGCACATCCCTTATCTAAAGTGACCTTTTAGCTCAAGAACACATCCTTGTGGTGATTTGTAGTGTTTTTCCGCTACAACGTGCTTAATTTCGCAAAATATAACCTTATCTTTGACCAGTACGTGTTCTATCATAAAACCCCACTAAATGCCTCAACTTTTACTAAAATAATAGAGTAATTACTATATTTTTAGAGTTCCATACCAAAATGTTAAAAATGCAACCCTTATACCGCCCGTGTCTGTCACACTTCATTATTTCAATAACTATAAAAGATATCGCCATGAAATGTTGTATAATATATTATGTTAGTGGCCTAACATCATTAAAATGAAAAAAAAATATAAATTAAATTTTTTATTTAAAAAGGGGGAAAACCTTTTATAATTTTTTGATATTACCAATAAACCTCGAAAACAAAGTTAGGTTCGCGGTTCGATAAGAATAATGAATTTTAAGGTTTTACTTCTGTGCGAGCCCGACTCACACTTGGCTGCTTTTTTTTGGTTACTTCGCTAACGTTGTGCGATTCACACTAGGGTGGTTTTATTTCACTTCTTTTATTAAAGAAGCTTGTGTCCCACATTCGTATTATATGACTGTCGTAAAATACGACCAATTTCATAATCCATGCCATAATTCGATTCTGTTACTTGAGTGCGCGGTGAAGGCGAAACAATTTGCTCCTTATGAATAAAATTTTAGGTGCGTATGCAAATCCACAATACTGAGGCCTGTAACCATAATGATGTCACATGTTCGCGCATTTTCATTTTGAAGCGAAAACTTCAGGTGCGTTGGGCTTTTTTAAGATGGGAAAAACCATTGAAATCGCAACACCGTTACCGTAACAGACACCTCACACTATTACCGTAACAGACCCTACACGTAATTGTTCAAGTTTTTACTTCTGTCGGCTCTAATTGAGTCATTTTTAGGGTTCCGTACCTAAAAAGAAATAATTGGTTAAGTGCGCACTGAGGGTTTCTTTTTTAATTTCTGTTTTATAGGAGTATAAATATTTATATTATTCTATTTCTTAGCATTTGTTATTATAGTGGCAACAAAAATACATCACAATATGTGAAAATTTCAAGTGTCTATCACGGTTAAAAAACATACAGCCTGGTGACAGACGGAAGGACGGATGGACGGACGAACGGACAACGAAGTCTCAGTAATAGGGTCCTGTTTTTACCCTTTGGCACCGTTTGCTATTAAGTATTCCGTGCCTTTGGCTACGGAACCCTAAAAACATACCCTTTATAAGATCACTTTTTTGTCCGTCCATCTGTCTGTCTATCAACTAAATTATAACACCCCTCTTTTTCCGTCGGGGTTAAAAAATGATCTCGTTGAACTCTAGCGCCTCGGGTCGGCGCCAGCCGTACGTAAACGTTAAACAAACGTGAACGAGAGATTTTTCATACATATAACGCTACAGGATGAAACAAAACCATTACAATGTATTTCATAGAATACCTTAAAACCTTTTCGTGGGCTGCACAAACACATGGAACACTCATCAAATATTATTTTAGGGCTATTCTAATTTAACTTTAAATTATGTTTTGTACGTTTTAATTCGCTTACGTACACTTTTCTGTGATAAACGTTAAACAGTGGAGCGTAAGATTGAAATAAAAATTTGCTCTCGTTTAAAAATCCTTTGAATAAACATGTGTTATGGGGTTCATTTTGTTTGGGCTTTGTTAATCAAAAATAAAATTTTAATAGAGGTAATTTTGCTAGGTCCTAATTTAAGGATCTGTAGGGTATGTACAGGTTTTTGTTCGAATTTCGAGTCGACAGTCTCTGACACGCGGCTGTCAATAGATGGCGCTGGCTGTAAATGTATGGAGGAATTCGATTCGTTTGTGCGATGCGAGTCGAATCGAAATTCATACAAAAACCTACTAACCCCTCTGAAACTAACCGATCATTTAAAGGGAATCACGAGGGAAGACTCCAAATCTCACTAATAATACAATAAAGGCGAAAGTTTGTGTGTAAGTGTGTGTCTGTGTCTGTATGTTTGTTAATTCTTCACGCCGCAAATACTGAACCGAAGTTTATTCCCTTTAGATCATTCGAATAAAACAAGACTTGGTATAACATATGATGATGTTATATACATAAAAACACCGCATATGGTACGAAACACCACATAAAAATAGGTACGATGCGGCGCACTTTCTGATGCCTTCTCTATATATGTTGTTACCAGCAAGTGTAAAGCACCGATTACTTGTGTAAAGGTTATGAACTTACACAGAGTACTTGGCTGGGTGGACAGAACACGTCGAGCTTGTACCCTTGGGAGTTTAACCAGGAGATGTGGGCGTGCTGGAAAGGGCAAGTGTCGGACTGATATGCTACTTCTATATCAATATACTACACTCGTGACAGTAATCGTGCACATGAAACTAATTCCGCACTCTTATACCATACATAAACGCTTTCATGTTGTTCATTATATTATGCTGATCAAGTATAAATTGGTATTAATAACTATTACTAAAGTATTAAAGTTATATTAAGAATCCTTGGGAGTGATAGTGAAGTGTTGTAATTATGCTAGCTGCAAGGTGATAACAAAATGAATACCCGGCTGAGTTTGTTGTGGGCTTCTTCTCAATGCAGCGCGCGTTGGAGCCCTCGAAAACTTAGTTTTATGTGGACTTGTGTAATATATGTAATTTATATCACAAATATCGTATTGACAAAACGCTTCTAGACCCTCATTCAGATACAAAACTCGCGATCAAATTTTTCCTCCAAGCTCAGGTCATTTAACTCAACTGCGGAAAAGTCAAACATTGAGTCGGGGTTCAAATCTTGGACCACTCAAATGACAACTCTAACATCACGTGGTCTATTCTTAGAATAGAATAATTATATCCATTTCTAGCCTGTCTAAACAGTGTACATACATACAACAATATATACTTGTGGGTACAAGTATATATTGTTTTAATATTTATCGCTGGATTCTCAGGCCCATATTTTCTCATTATTTATTCATAACGTACAAATTGCTTCAGTGCCATCAATATTCAGTTTGTGGTGGTAAGTAAGAACGGCTTCGAACAGCTCTCGCTTAAATATTGCTATTAAATTACAATATCACTTAAAACTGGATCGCCTATCTACTTACTATACGAACAATATATTTGCTATAGGAGACATTTTGCTTTGATTTGATTTAGTGGGTAAATATTACGACTGACGATGCACATAAGTCGATTGGTAAAATTAATTAATCTGAGATTTCTGCTGATTATTACTTACACTTGAGACGTGGTCATTACTTAAATTTCATATGGAGAAGGAGTGTAGAAAGCAAAATATGGACCAACTAGGCTAGTTACCACCCTACCAGCAAAGACGCACCGCCAAGCGATTTAGCGTTCCGGTGCGATACTTGTAGAATACCGTTGGGGTAAATTTACTTACCCTTCCAAGTTAGTATATGATAACATCTTAGACTGCATCATCACTTACCATCAGGTGAGATCGCAGTTAAGTACTAACTTGTATACCTACTTACAGTAAAAAAACTATCTGTAGACGAATCGATTGTAAAAAAAAGATTCCGGCAAATTGAGAACCTCCTCCTTTTTTGTAGTCGGTTAAAAAGAAAAGAGTGAATCGAAACATCTGAAACATCTGACGCAGGAGAGCAGGATCGATTTTCATTAGTCAGCTAGGTGGGTAATTCCCATTTCATTTTATGGAACAAGACGTCATGGAACGAATGAGTCTTTCAGGTGGTAGGAACATTTTGGTAGAGTTCCCCTGGATGGGAACCTATTTGACACCATCAAATATTATGTCGTGAAGGCTGAAGCAGTTATTGCATTACTGTGTTTCGGATTAAGGGGTTCTGCACTTGGCGAAATTACAGGGCAAATTAATACTTCAGATCTTCTCTGCGATTCTGCAAAAATACTTATAGCATCGACGAGGTTACATCTATTCAGCTTATTGGTGTATGCTTGCATCGGTGGAGTCGCGTAGGCTTTAATTGGTTAATGTTTACATCGGTAATGCAGCGAAGACGCCAACTGGCTAGTGATGGCTGCGTTGTCATGGTTAGCGGCGACAGTTGAACGATCTACAATTTTGTTTTCGATTATCACCCACTGATTTCTTAGAATGACGAGCGAAGAGCAGTGCGTCGTATGACATTGCTTAATGCCACAGTCTAAGTATATTCTGGAGTATTTTTTTATAAACTTAATGCTCCACCTAACGTTAGAAGAACGCGCAGACATCCCATTGTTGGTTTCACCATTTTTTGCTGTTAAAATAAAAAGTTTTCGTTTGTTGACAAAAAATGAATTAACGATGACATCTCGTCCCATATAAAAAAATATGGGAATGACCCTATTTCTGCCAAAATTCGAGTTTATTGAACTCTATGACGTAGCATATCGTTCGTAAACTACGTTTGGTAAACTACGTTTGGTAATGTGTAGGCATTAAATATTTAACTAACAGGAGAGGCAAAGACAGATTCTCTTGTACAAAATGAATAAGATATACAATCATACCGGTACTATTCCAAGCAGACTACGCCAGCGAGGACCGAACTTTCCGCGTCTTGGCAGACATTTGCAACTGATTTAGTGGTCAATCCCACTTCTGTTGGCTGATTACTTGATGTGTACGTATAGCCTACTTTAAATGCGATTATGCATACGTGTTCTGGTTACTTAAGAAAATAAATCACATTGCATGATTAGAGTATACTGGGCAATATTTTTCCATCATCATTAAACGATTACATGAACAAAGCTCTGTATAAACCGTTCATACTTTATAATTATTTGCATTAATTTTAGAAACTTTTGTGTTGGTTTTGACTATATTAGCATTTCCACAACATAATTATAACTGTTTTATCTAGTTCTAGTTTATTTTATTTCTGATTTTCGGAAATTATTATTACCGAGAAAAATTAAAAATATTACATGAAAACTCATTATAGTTATTGATAAAATGAAAGATAAATGGATTTTCTGGAGCAATTTCTTGGAAAACTTTCCATCGCTAATTTTTTCCGCTCATGTTTCTGGCTCTGAGCGTAATAGGTACACGAGGTTTAAATGAGAAAGTAAGTAAGTGATTGTCTGTATAGTATTTACCCTGCAGGTCAATAAAATTGATTCAATTTGATAACGGTTTTGTTGATTTCAAAATGTTTAAATAGGCTTAGTTCTGGGTCTGGTGGGAGGCTTACCACTTACTAGCAAAGACGTGTCACCGATCTTTTAAACGCTCCAGTGCGATGATGAATCGTGAATGATGATGAATGAGTGAGTAATTGAAGGGAGGTTACCAGGACAAATTAAATTGTTTTGCTATAAAATACTCATCATCATCATCATCATCACATCAGCCTTCGGACCTCTACTGTTGAACATAGGCCTTCCCAAGTGAGCGCCATCACACCCTGTCCTCAACCTTCCTCATCCAGCCGCTTCCCGCCACCCGCTTAATGTCATCGGTCCAACGAGCTGGAGGACGCTACGCTTACTTGTACGCGGTCCCCACTCCAGGACTTTTCGGCTCCACCGGCCATCGCCCCTGCGACACGCGTGACCTGCCCACTGCCACTTCAGCTTGCTAATGGTTTGGGCTATGTCAGTAACCTTGGTTCTCCTGCGGATCTCTTCATTTCGGATTCTATCCCTCAGGGAAACTCCTAACATAGCCCTCTTCATGGCCCGCTGCGCAACTTTAAATTTGTGGATCAGGCCGTGTGTGAGTGTCCATATATGTGTATAAAATACTACTTGAAAAGAATGGAGATGTTGACTTCACAAATGCGAAATCGTAGAGCAGTCAAAATCTACTCAGGACTCTACCCTTTTTCCGGACAAAACGTGCGTCGAAGAAAGTGTTGGAAGAATTGTGTATATGGTGTTTCATGTGGGCGGTGTTCCTGCATATTGGACCATACAAATTCTTTTCAAGTAGCGGATTAAAGCAAAAGAATTTAATTTGACCTGCGAATTATGGATTTCCGCAAAACAACGCCTTCCGGTATCCAATATTTGAAGGGGGATTATTTAGTTCCTTCCAAGTTATTACATGGATATTTCCGCATGCATCTTCAATTGTTCACTAACCATAATGTGATATAATTAAGTTCCCGATAACTTGCAGGCCATAAAAAAATGTGCAAAAGACTTAAGTTTCTAGTTAGGTATAAGTACTTACATTGTTTAATTAGTTTGTACACACAATGTCTTCAGCAAGATGATCGCGGTTTTTACTGCAGTGGACCCGTCAGAAACTAACTTAGTTACTCTAAGCTCCCGAAGGATTTCCTTTGCGGTCTGAATCCTGAAAGAGCTTTGATAAAATACACAAGTAGATATTCAGTATACTTTACTTAGGTATATTGCATAAAATAGGGTTGGGTTGAGTCCGATCGAATGGTAACGTTCACTTTGCTATTTGGTACCCAACTATGACATTTGACAATACTCCTTTCTGTCTGCGATACTTTATTATAAGCCCAGGTGTCATATATTATGACGTATCCATTCCGTTTCTATATTCTAAAGAAAATATGGTCAGGAACTATTTAATTTGGTTTCTCCCTCACTTTTTTACCATAATTACCAAGGCAAGGAAAAGGCTTGCCCTACATTTGTGACGTACCAACGAAGCGCTTTGATTCCTCGTTACTGATACGCACTGCAAAGGTCTGGAATACCCTCCGAGGCACTGTCTTTCCCACCACCTACAACTTGGGCGCCTACAACAGTTAAAATGGTAGTGGACCGTTTTGAATAGGTTAGTATAATGGCTGTTAATTTGCATTGTACCGAATCGACCAAGTAATCAAAACGCATTATTGATCGCGTAACTGGTTGAAAATTCAACTTCCAACTTCTTCACGTGCGCGAAGACTCATGCGACTGTAGGCCATGTTCACTTATCACGTGATCACAAATCAACAAGTTGCCGTTTCGGCGTACTAATTTCAACGGCCGACGCGGGCCGGCTAGGTTGCACGCGTTAGTTCTTGTACGGACTATTTCACGCGCTGCGTGCGCCCGATTACGAGGCAACTTTAGTAAGTCGAAAGGGCAAAGTTACGCGATAAAAAGAGACCACGACTTGGCGCATGGTGGCGGAGCCAGGCGCTTTTGCGAACTGCATTGCATTTTTTTGTGTCAGCGTTTTTAGGGTCGCTATTTTTTAAATTATCTTGCGGATTGAACCTTCTGTACCGTTACGTATGTTATTCCGTGGTGATGGGTAAAATAAGAGCAAGATATGTAAAGAAATAAAATATGAATACAGTAAAACTTAATAGAATGTCAGCGGAGGGAATATCTATACTTACAACATACTCGTACATTTTCTTGTAAAAATCTAAAAGGGTGGATAAACACCCGTCAATGTTTTATCGTTGTTTGTGATAAGGACTGTTTGGTGTCAGTATCAGCTCGCGCCCGCGGCGTTCCCCATGGATCTATGAGTAGGTCGAGTATCGTGAAGAGAGTTGTGGGTAAACCCGTATTCAGGAGAGGGAGTATTTTTCTCTCATATTTATAGTCTATTCGCTTAGAATTTGTCTTTACAAATACATGTACGCCGACCGTGCGGTCGGCGTCGTTTGACGTCGTCGGTGTTCTTAAAGGACATAAAACGACGCCGACTATATATAATAGACTATACTTATAGCCATGTAATCTCTCTTTTAACCCCTTTCTACGGCCCCCTACTGGGCAATCCACTACGTTGACGAAGCTTGAGTTGGAAAGCTTCGCACACCTTTGAGAAAATTGTCAAGTACTCTATCATTTATTTAAAATGTCCGGTAGACTGGTAATGCAACTTTTCTAATCAAACTTATGTATTGTCCAAACTATAAATCGAGCACAAAGTAATAATGATCTAACGATGCATTTGATAGCTAGTATTTTATTTAATCATATTGTTCATATCGTATTATTGTGCTTTTATCCAATGGATAAATCGAATTAACTGTTTGATAAAGCAAAAAATCAATGTAATTTTAAAAAAATGCCACTTCCATAATTCTACTTTCTTTAAACCTTCAGCCATAAAACAATATTGTTTTCTTATAATATACTTTTGTTAGGCCTATTCTTTATTCTTACATCATACATGTTTTCTTAAAATTATCTGTAATAGTTTCAGTAAAAAATATTATTATCTTCATTTAAGAGGATATTTTTAGCAGAACGGTATTTTTATTCAATCATTTATAAAATTGTTGAAATGTAGCCAAGCATTTCATTATAAGAGTATAATAATATTTTAAATTTAAAAAGCTTCAGTCACGCTTCAGTTTATAATAACAAACAATTTGCATGGTAATTATTGGAAAAATAAAATAAAAGCTGTATTTATTTGCATAATTGTCTCATTAGCCTTGCTGCTGGAGACTCAAGTCGTAAATAACAAATAAACAATTATTTTTCCAATCAATTTGCGACAAGCAGTGCAGTCTAAGTATAATAGAGTCGATGTGTGTTTGTGTGTGTTTTCGTGTTGTGTATATGTTTACTCACTCAAACATAATAGCTCCTAGTCCTAGGGCAGTCGTCTAAAAGCTTTTCAAAAATAACTCCAACATTAAAGAGTGTCCAACTTAAACAAATCTGTACTCATATTTTATACAAAATAAATGAGATTTGGATTATTTTGTATAAATCTCTCGCTGGAGTGACAACAGTGTAATTTTAAACAATTTACAACGAGCCCCCCAGTGACAGCGACAAAGGCGCTACGGATATTACAAATGGTCGCAACAGACACGCTAATCGAGAATGTTGTTGAATAATTATAATAAATATAAATTCTTAAGCGAATTTATGCAGACTATTATGTACAGGTGTTAATTTATGGTTGTAGTCTGTACAAGAGGCCTGAACTGTCAAATCTTCCTATCTTTTCCTGTGAACTAAATTATTCGTATTACATAAGTACTACTACATGCATGTATAGAAATAATCTCTTGCAATCATCCACCTCTTGAACTGCAGGAGTTATTTTCCGTTTCATGCTAGTGCGTGGTCTAGATCCATTAAAAGGCTGCAGAAATAAAAATGACAAAACTGAATGCAGCGATTTTCGTCGTCGTTTCAGCCGATGGACGCCAATTTTTGGACATAGGCTTCCTGAAATGACCGCCCGCCGAAACACCACGATCTTGCGCCACCGACTCCTCGCGACTTCCTTTATGTCGTCCGTCTAACTTGTGGGGGTCTGCCGATACGCTTCCCGGTTTGTGGCCGCCATACCAGCACCTTGAGTCCCCAACATCCATCGGTCCTATGACCTATACATATTATATGCCCTGCCTGTCGAGCTATATCAGTAACTAACAGCGATATTAATTAAATTATTATCATAATATACATTTTTTGGTACAGCCTTTTGCAGCGCGAATCAGCTCAAGTGAACGTCGCTTCAAAGAAATCGAGCATAAGTTGCAATTGTTTCTCTCGTCTTTTATCGAGTTTATTTCAATCTTAGTTCTTTCTTCCTTCGAATTTTTCCTTTTTTGAGTTACTTAGTAGCTTATTACCCGTATGAGTCTAGCCTTCTCCTCGTCAAGTTCTTCAGTTTATAATAAATCTTTTATCAGCGTATCCTTTCCGTCCTCACCTTGCTGAAATACGGACATTGATAAATTGGCTGCTCCACAAATTCAATGGCGCTCAGTGAGCAATAGGGATAGCTACCTACGTCAGTTGTTTTCCTGAAGGATTAGATTTCAAACAAGGATAATCGCAAGAGAATCAAAGTCGTGATATGGAATGAGATAGAGAGGAGGGCCGGCAGCTGTAGCCATTAAAATATGCCCCATCCATGAGTTTTTTTTAAGATTGCTATTGCATCGCTTTTGAACGAAAAATGTAAAAGAATGCCCGGAAGTCACTTGACCAATTTAGCGATTATGTTCATACATTTTTGAATGACGTTCCATTTCTATCTTTTAAGCGTATTGCAGAATGCCATATTGCTAGAGGTAGGGACAACCCTCCATCACGCGTGGCTCAATCAACCTCGCGGTTATGGGGGCCGAAACGCGGGAGGGCGCCTGTTCGGTACTTGCTCTTGGCGTGTTCCCGGGGCGCCTTCTTGACTCCCTACAAGTTGTTTCCTCTCGCTCGTTATCCCTATGGGCTCTCTCTCCCCATTCTGGGCAGGACGATACAAAAGACGGACTCGCCGCGCCGTCGCTGTCTGCAGCATAAATTATCTGTGTCACTCCAAGCCGCTCGCCTCTTATGCCATGCGTGCGCCAATTCCCGTAGCTTTCCGAAGTTGGCAGCCGAACCCACGAGATCCTGATGATAAACTGGGCCAGAAACTTCGCGAACAATCCCGTCCAGCAGCAAGCACCGGAGGTCCTCGTATAAGGAGCACTCCCACAAGACATGGTGGAGGTTCTCCTCCGCCAGTCCGCAGAAGCACTCGCCACTCTCAATTGCTAGAGATGTGGGTGTGGTAGCGTACGCTAGGAAAGGTCTATATGCAACAATAAACTTCCGCAAATAATGATTATGATGACGCATATTACCCCGGCGACGTTCCTCATGTGTCACACACAAGCTCGAATTCGTAATAATCTTATTCAGCGAGGTCTGCGTATAGGTGTATTATGATAATTTGGCACCTTAGTTTCGTGTACTTGCGCTTTATTGAATATTTTATTTTAACATAAAACCAAATTAAATATCTTATCTGCTTTCGCGAACGGAAGGCTTCACCTGTCGTCTTGTGAGTTGTGACTCGAGTCCCCGGTTGTGTTAGTACTATGTTGGACTTAGAGATAAAATGTAGGATATGTAAAATGGGACCTCGTCCCGTCAAGTCAATTACTTTTTGGGTTGACTCACTGATTTCTATTCTATGGATTAATCATTTTATACACCTGAAAGTTCGATTACCGTTATTACCGTCCGACCGTCGTTTTGAAAGTCATTTTATTTTAGTTCCATAGGTGCTCACGCCAGATTATTAGTATTGCAACTATCAGCGCCAAAATGACGAAAATCAAGTGTCTGGCGCAGTGGCGGCGCGCTCGGATTCGAGTGGGAGGTCGCGGGTTTGATTCCCGCCACGGGCCACTTTGGAATTTTATAATTTCTAAATTGGCTCAGGTCTGGTCTGCTGGGAGGCCGTCGCTAGTTACCACCCTACCAGCAAAGACGCACCGCCAAGCGATTTAGCGTCCCGGAGCGATGCTGGTAGAAACCGTTGGAATAAATTTAGTTACCCTTCCATGTTAGTACGATAACATCTTAGGCTGCAGCATCACTTGCCATCAGGTGAGATCGCAGTCAAGTACTAACTTGTATAGAGTAAAAAGAAAACGTTGACAGTCGACGATCCATAGAATAGAAATTAGTGGTTTAACTGTTTAGTGACATACATGACTGATGACATACATACATAGTGACATAGTACATACGAGCAGACGATGCCAAAGTAATAGCCATACATTTACTATGGGAAACAGAATATCTTTAAACTGTGCTATGTGTATGGGCCGTTGGTCCACCGCGCGACCGTCACGTCATATTAATTTCAGCCAGTAATAATCTCGTTCTCAGTAACGTTCCGGTGATGGCTGCTGTGGACAAAAGGCCTTATTATAGACATATAACACAGGACGCGGCGGTTTGAATGTTGTTTGGAGATGGTTTTCTTCTTTATTTTTACACTAAAGAAATGTGATAACCGTAAAAGGTCAAATATTTTGTTTGGCGGATCGCATAAGGTAAGGTTGTAGTCTAGGGAATATGAACCCATTCCATGTTTCACGCTTCTCGAGTGTAGCAACCGAGAGGCGTACCTAATTCTCGGGTGTGTTTGAAACACGTTCAAATATTATTATTATACTAATGTGTTTAAGTAAACCTCCGCCCTTACTGGCTATGGGTGTGTTTGGTAGATTGTTTTTTTTAATGACTAGCTGCAACATAACCTTCATATTGTGCAGAAGTGGCGTAACACAGGGCGTTACTACGAGTAATTAAAAATTGCAATGACTTCGTATAATTATGACTTAACTTCATAAGTTCGTTTTATCTTTAAGTATACTTATGTGGGTTGAAGTCGAGCGTTCCTCAAACATTTTCTTTGTTTTTATTTTTTATCTCCCTTCTTTGATTTACCACCATAGATAACAAAAAGTATAACACTGAGAACGATTTACAGGGTTATATAAAAAATACCAAATCGCTCTCTTATTTACGTTAAAACTGACAAGACTTTTTTAAATCAAATATCAAATATTCAATATTTTACAAAGACAATCTACTTGTTCATACTCTGTAATGTAACATCGGTAATTGGCAATGCTTAGTTTTAATAAATACTAACTTACTAATGTAATTTGGTTAGTATACTCTACATTAGACACCTCTGTACTCACATTTAAAAACCCTAATGATATCATTTTCGTTGTTTACATTGTCCTTTGCACATCAACTCGTGTATCAACGCGGCCTGGCTAGTGGCTATTCGTGTAATTAATGAACTCGCGCAAACACCAACCTGAAATCAATACAACAGTTGTTTCAGTGAAATATATGAACCGTGCCTCATTTGTCGCCTACAATTTGCTCACGAAACCTGCGTGCTTTTCACCCAGACTCAGGACTATAAGATTCGTCCGAAATCCAAACTTTTTGAGACTCAATTTCACTTATATTCTCGTTATACATAGGTATTTTAATGCAAATGAATGTTAATGTACCTACGTATAAAACATAAAACTAAAATCATCGATTTGCTCTGAAAAGAGCAAGAACTGGGCGAATATAAAGCTAGGTCATGTGGCTTATTCATATCATAATACATCAGTTCCAAATGGTAAAATGTAATTGACTTATCCAAATATTGTAACACTTACATTTTAAGATTAAACTATCATTTCATTAACACCTCACACACACGGAATATAAAAGGAACCACCAGTACATAAACTTAGAAAAGAAAATATAAGAAAATTGACGAATATTCTTATTTTCGCATACTTTCTAGCTGCAGCTTTTAGAATAGGAACCCACGTAGGATTCCATTGGTTAGAAAAGGACAATCCTGATTTATGTACGGCGTGATATATTATCCAGATATAATATCTTTAGGACGCCACTATTTTTGGGATAAACATTGTATATTGCAGCCACGAAAGAACAACACACCTTAAATGTACATTATACATTTAAGGACCGATTTTTCAATCGAGTAAAAAAGACGTTGTCAGTTGTCACGTTCAACTATCGTCAGTAAACCGACTTTACAGACAACCAATTTTTTTTTATGGCATATGTTTCAAATTTATGCCTCAGATAGTTTATCTGGCGATTGAAAAATCGGCCCTTAGAAGAAGGCTTTTTAAACTTTAAATATCAACTCGTGAAAGACAACCCTATTATATTGTGGGACTAGCAGATACCCGCGGCTTCGCCCGCGTAAATTTTAGTTTTCCCTATTTTCACGGGAACCATCGATTTTTCCGGAATAAAAAGTAACCTTTGTGTTAATTTAGAGCGAAATCTATCTCCATTTTAACTTTCAGTCAAAAATTTTTAGTTGCAGTGTGAATGAGTATTTCTCCCGCTGAAATAGTGAAAAACAAATATTCACGCGGGAGAAATAACCATTGATTTTCCCGTAATAAAAAATAGCCTTAGTATTAATCCAGGATATATCTATCTCTATTCCAAATCAGTTCAGTAATTACGGCATGAAGGCATATTATCTATCACTTTTATCATGGAAACCATGAAATTTTCCGGGATGAAAAGTAGCATATGTAACAATCCAGGAAAAAATCTCCTTTCCGAATTTCAGTCATATCAGGTCAGTAAGTGCAGCGTAAAGTAGTATTTTTCGCACGTGAATAACAATTTTTCAGTTTTCCCGCGAAAACCATGGATTTTTCTAACCCAGGATATCATCTATATCCAATCCAAATTTCAGCCAAATCGGTCTTGTACTTGCGGCGTGAAGATTTTTTTTCCGCGTGAATTTCGGTTTTTAACTAATCCCACGGGAACCAAGGATTTTCCTGGGATGAAAAGTAGCTTATGTGTTAACCCAAGATGCAATTTATCTCCATTCCAAATTTGAGCCAAATCGGTTCAGTAGTTGCGGCGTGAAGGAGTATCGAAGCTTGGTAAAATACGAACTTTGGAGCCCCGTTTCACCCCTTAAGGGGGGAATTTTGAAAAATCCTTTCTTAGTGCACCCCTAGACCTCATAATGAATCTGTGTGCCAAATTTAAAGTCTCTAGACCCAGGGGTTTGGGCTGTGCGTTGATATGTCAGTAAGTGCGTGAGTCAGTATCTTCTTTGATATACCATAAAATTTTCCGGGATGAAAAGTAGCCTATATATCAATCCAGGATAAAATCTATCTCCTTTCCGAATTTCAGTCATATCAGGTCAGTAAGTGCAGCGTAAAGTAGTATTTTTCACGCGTGAATATCAATTTTTCAGTTTTCCCGCAAAAACCATGGACTTTTCCGGGATGAAAAGTAGCCTTTTTATTAACCCAGGATGTCATCTATGTCCATTCCAAATTTCAGCTAAATCGGTCTTGTACTTCCGGCGTGAAGATTTTTTTCCGCGTGAATTTCGGTTTTTAACTAATCCCACGGGAACCATGGATTTTCCCGGGATGAAAAGTAGCTTAAGTGTTAACCCAAGATGCAATTTATCTCCATTCCAAATTTGAGCCAAATCGGTTCAGTAGTTGCGGCGTGAAGGAGTATCGAAGCTTGGTAAAATACGAACTTTGGAGCCCCGTTTCACCCCTTTAGGGGGGGAATTTTGAAAAATCCTTTCTTAGTGCACCCCTAGACCTCATAAGGAACCTGTGTGCCAAATTCGAAGTCTCTAGACTCAGCGGTTTGGGCTGTGCGTTGATATGTCAGTCAGTCAGTGTCTTCTTTTATATATTTAGATATACCCAAAATAATCTAACGGGAATATTACTATATATATAGTTATATATTCTAACACGTAGGTACTCGTATATTATCAGAAAAAATAGTTATTAAATCACTACCTATTGCCAGCTTATAAGTATTTTCCCGATCCCGTTTACTTTTTATTTTATTATATTTCTTTTTATTTATTAATTTATACCTATTTTATCAGGTACCACATCTACGAACATTTTGTTCGGGAAAATGTTTCTCATATTTATTTAGGGACGAAGTACAAATACTTACAAAAAAACCATGAAAATCGTGCCAGCCATTCTCAAGTTATAAGTGTTCGAACAAACCCGACTTTGTTCTATAAGTATAATATTGTAGATTACAGGCATTATAAATCTTAGGCTGGGTTGCTTGACTTGACTTTAACCGAAGGGTTATAGTTAAATATAGCGGCCTGACTCTCATGTCTTTCGAAAAAGGGTCAGACCGCCATATTAAGCTATAACGTTTCGGTTAAAGTCAAGTCGATCAACCGAGCCTTAGTCGGTAGTAAGTCAGCCAGCTAAGAATAAGTCAAGTGTTATGAGGATTAATATAACCTATGTTCGGCAAAACAGGCATTTAATGTAGGCGAAGATCAAGACATAGTATAACAGCGTATACATACTCAAGAGGATTGTAATTTACGGGGCGCGTTAATCACACTCGGGACTGTCAACATTTCAATACGTCTAATTGAAAAGGTGTCGCCGGTCGCCCTCTTCCCGCGCGCGCAAACCTCTCAACAATAATCCCATTACACAGTACAATAGCGCTACTATAATTATAAGACAATGGTCCCGTGAGTTCCTAATTGATTTACCGCCCGCTTGAGTATGATTAAAACACGCATTATTATTGTTGTCATAAAAAATTAGTAAACTAAAACTGGGCAGATGTGGGACGGGTGACGGACCGCAATAAAATTTCCATACGTTTTTGACGTGACAACGTCTTATAATTCGATAGAGCCGGTTGCACGCACGAAAAAACATGACTCATCCGGCGTTACCGGCGTTACCTCGCTCATGCGGCGTTACCTCGCGAGCGCGGAACGAGCGACAAAGAAGACGTTGTCACGTTCAACTATCGTCAGTAAACCGACTTTACAGACAACCAATTTTTTGCAATGACTCTGGTAATAAACTGAAGGTTGGAATTTTATAAGTTATATTTAAATTCAATTACAAAACCCATTAAGCATTTATTTTTAATACTCAAAGTTACCAGTGTCACCTAAACAATATTAGGTATATATCGACTTATCAGACACCGATTAATTTGGAAGTACATATAGGTAAGTGGGTGATGGTGCAAGTTATACTAGGTATAATAAATACGTGTAGTACGCATGAATTGAATTTAAATCTTTGCATAGTTGCAAATATTACTTGCGATACAGGAAAGCATTGTCAAGCAACCTATTTGCCTAGTGTTCTCTATTTACCAATGTATGGAGTGTGAAGACTGCCAATCCACACTTGGCCAACGTGTTGTGCTAACCAAACCCTTTTCATTCTGAGAAGGCCGTAAAAAAGCAAAGCAAGGCATAAGTGAATAAAATTCTATGAGCAACCGGTTAAAGAAGTTTTTTCTTACGTTTTATTCAACCTTTTATGAAACTAACCAGATATAAACCTCAATCCACACTCCACGGCCTTTATTCGCGAGAGAGCTACTTGACTCCTCTCTCACTTGAAAAGAAATGATTGAAGCATAAAGTTTTATAATATGAATTTTATACTATACTAGTTAGTAAACTCTGTGATATAATATAGTATCGTAGTTTTGATTTTAAAAACATTTTCATTATTACACTTGCTCGTGGAGCGGTTTAGTACTTGTAACAGATTAGCGTTTTCAGAATTTCTAAGTAGCATTTTGCAGTCGACTGACAAAATTGCATTTTAAAGTATAAAGTTTGGGCACTTGTGCATTTTATTTCCTGTATTTAGTCGTAGTCAGAGTGACTAATAATGGAGGCTTCGCCAATAAGCTAATAGTAATTGCTCTTATAATTTAGTCTTACTGTAGACTGGTATGTGCAGTAAAACTTTGTAAAATTTAGTAAAAGTTTGACACTAATTTATATTATACTTACATTTCAAAATATTTATTTTTTACTCGCAAATGTACTGAAAAACGTTGAATACCACTTATCTAATTATTCTTACTCTTTTTTTTTTAATAACTGGCTTTACGGCTCTGGGTTCCAGCCCTTCTGAGTATTCTTACTCTCAGCGCTAGTTACCACAGAGCAAGGAATAACTTTATATTGGCTAATTATTTTCTGTGCTATTTACCATAACCTACAGGACATCTACATACTCGGTCACCTCGAGTAAAGGAAACAGTTTGCACACCTAATAGAAAGCTATTATTAAACCACATTTATGTCATAGCGCTAAAAGCATTCGAGCGTGAACTACATTGCACATACAAACACAACAGATGTCGCTGTAAACAAGAACAATGCGAGCGAGCTCAAATTTTTCGAGCCGAATGAAAAATCACACCAGTTGTTGAAAGAGAAATCAAATGGCCATGTTCAATTTTTACCCTGTCACACGTAATCGGCCGTCGTTGGACAGGCGACAGTATAACGCTGGCAACAGTCCATAAAACTTGGAAAAACTAGGAACAAATAAATGTCCGCCGTCTGTTTTGTCAAATCTGTGCAGTACGTGCGCGATTCGAGGACGGTGGGAGCTGATTTTATGGCGTCGTAAAATCTCCTGAAACGCGCCCTTAAATCACAGCGCTGCGTCGTATTTCATCGTTTTGGCTGTCAATGTTTATTTTATATCATATTTTAGAGATCCCTCCCTTATAAATCAAGCCCGGATTGATATACATTAAGGTCACGTACTTCTGGCAGCGCGCTTAGTTTCGTCTTCCCGTTTGCGCGCTGCCGTCGCCATGCTCGCCGCCCGGTGACAAGTGGACCAAGTTTGGGGAACTTTCACGAGCTTTAACTTTTGTAGACATTTTATTGAATATATTACCAGTTCTCACATAAATATTGTAGTATTTTAGATATTAATGAACATTTACCAACTACATATTTACTTAGAAACGACAAATAACTGTTTAAAATACATCCATTGATGGTAATAGTAACGTAAAATACTCAGTTAGAATTTGAAAGGCTGTTCAGGTGAAATACTTATAATATTGTTTCTCTGTTTAGTTACCTATGTTATTTTTTCTAAATTTTAAATGTTTCAAAATCAGACAATTATCTTAAAGGTGCTTATAGTTATTTTCCAACATCGGAGAAATCTTGAACAATGATAAATAACTAAATTGTTTTCAGTTTATTACAGAGTACAGTCTAGCAATCTGAATTTCAATTATTTATTTAAGAATGAGTTCTATTATGTAAGTATAATAATGCCAATGCTCATCACTCTCATTATAAACTTTGCCTAATAGCATAAAATTTAAAGAAACTTCTCACTACCTTCCTCAGCCAAAAAAGTATTTCTGCAGGCTATCTAAAACATCAAAATACTATGTCAATGAAACTAACAAATATGAGTTCATGTTACAATGCATGTGTTTTTAATAAGTGTTAATTAATCATATTCTTAAATGAATTTTTTAGAATTAATTAGCATTTAGAATTAATTAGCTCAATGTTTGCAATTTATTTATCAACATTTTTAATTGGATATAAAATAAATTTCATCCATTAACCAGCTCGGTGAAGGTCACTGTACAGTGGGATTCTTTCACCATTAGGTAAGATCGAATCTATCCTTACCTAATGATCCACATTTTACGCCGAAGGATTTATTTTGAAGGATCTACATCTGAAGTAAAAAAAGCTCCTCTGGAAATGTCGGCAAGGCGGGGGTAGTTTGTACAAATTAATCGTCAACCGATTGGCGCGCGATCTCTCATCGCGACGGCAGCGCTCGCGGCGGCGAGCGGCTGAGGTAATCCACTCAGGATTAGCCGTAAACAAGCAGGGCCAGTGTCGTGACACGAGCGATCTGTTAGCGTCTCAGTGTAACTGATAAAGGGCGTCGTCGGTATTGTTCGCAGCGGCATTAGGCCTTAATCCCGTCGCGCGCGACTCGCTCCTCGTTAGGTTGATTGTTCCGCGTCGCGCAGCAGATGGCCGCCGTAATCCGAGCCGGCGCGGCCCTCGCTCGCCCTCCGCCCGCGCCTCCGCGCCTCCTCGAATATAGCCTCTTTGTGTTTGTTGCATCTGCAGGTAAATTGTGCGCCAAAATTGGGCCGTACGTTACCGAGTACGTGCCCCTTTCATATGAATGCAACTGCTATGAATTATTCTTGAAAACGTATTGTTATCAGCGCAGCTTTCTTGTGTAATTCGTTATTTATGAGAGCGGAAAAATGCAGCCCGGTTTGTATTATTTTCGTGATTTGTAATCGCGTTGTAAAGGTTAACGCGGGGGTTTTGTGCGGGTCGACAGCTTTCGTATTAGGAAGTCCTACAACAATGTCGGCAAATCCAACTAGGGAGTGTGAGGATATTCCCTTTCCCTACCCGGCAGTTGACAGTCGGCACGCGTTCCAGCTTTACATCACATTTGTTTTCCACTAACTACTCTAAGATTTTACATAAATTACTTACTGGTTGGTATTGGAATGCGCTAGATATAAATATAGCACCATTCTCCACACTGAATATTATAAATGTCCGAAACTGTAATTGTTTCTCCTTAATTTTTTGCATGGGTATTTAGACAATGACAGGAAATTTACTTAAATTTTCTTGGGATGTTTTCAAACCATGGTATGATTTAGATATGAATTGCTTGTACTAAATATGTGTTAAGAATTGTTACTTACTAACTTACTAACTTCACTCCTTATGTAGACCCGAGCTAAATAAGAGTATGAAATAATAATTACCATTAAATATGCCAGAAATGTAATGTAGATCATGAAAATATAGAAGAAACACAAGTAAGAAGATAGATGTCAATATTATCTACAAAATGAAAATTTTTAACATAAACCGCACTACGCAATGTGTAACTACGCAATGTGTACTCTAAGCCTCTACGTAAAGAAAAAATATCTTTTGAAACATTGTTACAATGCAGTTTAGATGTAAAGAGGGACTTAAAGTAAGACTTAAGATTCTTTCCGACCTACTATCACCCCAAGTAAACATATTGTAGATCGTACAGTCGTAGCCTGTAGGTCGAATGCACGAATCAAAGGCTACTTACTATTCTAAGCCGGATTTGGCAACCGACCAGTTTTTGCGTGGATTTTCAGTTCAACTATCTTCTACCTTAAACTATTAAGGATAGATCTTACAGTAAATATGGTAGGTACATACTATTTTTTGTACAAAATACACTCCAACCGACAATTAACAAAAATGGTAAATTATAATAATATTTTAAAACTTTTGTAGCTTTCAGAATAATAATGTACCTATAGAAGGCGGATAGTGTTTGGTAAAAAAACTAATTTATTGCCTGTTCGTGGATTACAGTCCTTGTATTTATAACTAGCTGTTGCCCGCGTCTCCGCTCGCGTGAAGTTCCGTTAGGGTTCCGTACCCAAAGATTAAAACGGGACCCAATTACTAAGACTTCGCCGTTCGTCTATCACCAGGCTGTATCTCTTGAACAGTAATAATTATTACTGTTCAAGAGAAACACTGAACACAGAGAAAATACTGTACACAGATGAAATTTTCACAGATTTCACTCAACATTTGTACCGAGAACCGAATTCGGCGAGAGTGAATATATATAACATTAAGGATTAAGACATTTAGCCGCATTTAACGGCTTAAATGTTTCGTTCTAACTTGTACCTGTATTCTCTCTTGATTTTATCTACTTTGCGTTTTGTTTCTACTTTAATCGTTTTTACGAGTATCTACATTGTATACAGGATGAATTTTGGTGTTATAACAATTAGTAAAGATATATTTTTTTTGACATTACACACATCGCAATCTAGCCCCAAACTAAGCGATAGCTTGTGTTATAGCCTACTAGATAACTGATAAATATTCATACATATTAATATACATAAATATAATATATTGGAAAACACCCAGACACTTGGGAAACATTAATGCTCATCAGACAAACATTTACCAGTAGTGGGGATTAAACCCACGACCTCTGACGCAGGCGGCAGGTTCGCTACCGCTACGCCATTCGGTCATCAAAAGATAATTTTGAAGAAAACAATTTATAAAATATTTTATCTAATGTTCATTTAGCTTCACGACTCGATATAATTTGAGGTATTTCAGTAACGTAAGTACCTTTGAGGTAGCTTTCTATTAATTGACGTGAAGCCATTCTAGAAACAATTTTTCCTTAGTAACGTACCCCTTAGCCACGTGCGTCAAAATGTGATCCATTGTCCCGGTAAATGAAACCGTCCCCCATCCGTCAGCATTAATTAATTCAAACAAACCACGAGCTCCAAGTTAAAAACCATACAACATAAAACTAAAATATCCCCAAGTATCTACGTAAGTTGTAACAACAATGCATTCTATTTCTAAACGTTTAGGGATGTCGTAAGTTATGTGACTGAACTTAACCCTTAATTACTCGCACAAAGAACATTACATAACTGCTCGCATGGGGTCACAGATGACCCCAAATAGTATGAGTAGTTTTTAAATATATTGAAATATATGTAAATGAAACTATTTTATTATGAAAGTGCTTTGTTTATTCTATAATATCTATAAGTAATAACATGGATTACTAACTAATTAGACCCTCCAACTTCTTCTTCATCAGAAGCCTCCTCCAACCACTGTGCAATTTGTTTTTCTCTCCTATCCATGTCTAACTCTGAAAAAAAAGACAAAACTTTTAGTAAAATGGAATTTTTGGATAATTTCATGGTATAAAACTTATTTATAAAAAAATATTTATTCACTAAACATACAATGATACAAATTTATTTCATAATACACAAAAAAAATACATAAAATAAAAAAACTTACCTCTTCCAAAAGAGTAACGTAACTACTCGCACGGGGTCAGCGACGTATCCTTCCACTCCCGTGACTTGGTCACTACTAAAATACAAACTTAGACGTGCATTATGAAGCTAGCGAGGGCGCGGGGAGAATCGGGCCGCGCCAAGTGCTTCATTTTTTAGGGTTCCGTAGCCGAATGGCAAAAAACGGAACCATTATAAATTCGTCATGTCTGTCTGTCCGTCTGTCCGTCTGTCCGTCTGTCCGTCTGTCCGTCTGTCCGTCTGTCCGTCTGTCCGTCTGTCCGTCCGTATGTCACAGCCACTTTTTTCCGAAACTATAAGAGCTATACTGTTGAAACTTGGTAAGTAGATGTATTATGTGAACCGCATTAAGGTTTTCATAAAAAATTTTAAAAAAGTAATAAATTTTGGGGGTGCCCCATACTTAGAACTGAAACTCAAAAATTTTTTTTTCATCAAACCCATATGTGTGGGGTATCTATGGATAGGTCTTCAAAAATGATACTAAGGTTTCTTATATCATTTTTTTCTAAAATGAATAGCTTGCGCGAGAGACACTTCCAAAGTGGTAAAATGTGTGTCCCCCCCCCTGTAACTTCTAAAATAAGAGTATGATAAAACTAAAAAAAATATATGATGTAGATTACCATGCAAACTTCCACCGATAATTGGTTTGAACGAGATCTAATAAGTAGTTTTTTTTATATTTACATTAAACCTCTAAAAACAAAGTTAGTTTTGCGGTTCGATAAGAAAAGTGGTTTTTATGGTTTTATTCCTCCGGTTGTAGTACGGAACCCTCAGTGCGCGAGTCCGACTCGCACTTGACAGGTTATTAATTCGAAAGTGCTTTGACCCCATGCGAGTAATTAAGGGTTAATACTATCCCCCTTACAAATAAACGTGGAATAGAGGTGGTATAGTTATACTCTGTTTTGTCTTTTTCCTTCGATTGTCAAATTACTGATGACAGAGAAACACAAAACATAGTATAAATCGGAATCTCAGCTACACTAATGTCATACTGTTTTTTTTTTATTAACTAGGGGAACCTCTGGTTTTCAAAGAGAGACTCTAAAAATGTTTTTCCAAACGACATTGCCTACGCCATCCCTGTCTGAATCGGACATAGGATTAAGATACTTTTCCCTGGGAAAGCAAATGGTTACAAGCAACAGCTAATAAAATTTCAGAAATAATTCAGAAAAACTTTATAGAAAAAGTTGGATTGGTTATAATGAACCTACTGATATAATATTTTTATTAATGGAACAGAAAACCAATTTGCAGCAAGTCATCATAATACGTCTCATACCAATACTTAGACGTTGTACAAATAATGAATAAGACATTGTTTAACGGCACTCAAAAATGCCAAAGTCAACATCAACAGGGGCAATCGGAAGCGGCGGTTAGTGGCAAGTGGCAACCCTACACCCGCGAGTACCGACCCTTGTTTGCACACCAAATCGTGCAACATTCCAACTTCAAACAAAGTCGGCCAGTGTTGATTCAGAAAGCTCTTGTGCACACATCTCGAGCTGCGATGACCGATCGCCGATGGAGGCGGATGATCCAGTTAGGATGAGCCTCGTGCCGCTATTAACATCTCGTTAGCATACTCAAACATTAGTCACACACAGCGGGCTGTGCCGGCAAGCCTCTCTCGGGCACTTCACGCGCAATTATTGTACTTAGCCATTGTCTGCATAAACATTGGGGCTGTTTGTTCAGCGAACGTAACGGAGCGCGGAACGAGATTAGGCTTTGTTTATAGTCTCGCTTGCATCCGCCTTGAATCGCTTCGTTATTCGCGAATTGTGGAATATTTTATTCGTAATTGCAACTATGAGCTCGGCGGATTCAGAAACTGCTGGCAAACGAGATTGTGGAATGCGATTTAAAAGAATGGCACGCTAAAGAACTTTGATGCGAGCTTTTAAAACTTATTTCATTATTTCTTCAGCTATGAATTGAGTCCTAATAGAACGACTGGCTTTTCTTTGGACCATTCAAACTGCTGAGACTTACTTCTTCTTTATATTTTTATTTTTTATATCCAAATATTTATGTCACTCGTACTGTAATTTCGAAATACGTGCATGGGCGGCGTCAGGATTTCAGTCAGGGGGATGCTAAATGTATCTACACTTTATAAAATAAAAAAAGCCTGAAGCCTTTGTGTGGTTATTATAAATGAAAAAAATTTTGTACTTTGGTTTCCAATGAGACCTAAATGAAGGTATTTTTTCTGTTTTCTTTCCTGCCAGGGGGGTGCTGCAACTTGCAAGTGCACTCCCTTGCACCCTGCTGCCGGCGCCGCCCGTGGAAATACACTTCCTTATCTCTTGTCTTCATCAGGAAGGGAATCTCTGTACAAAATTTCGGTTCTTTAGGATTATAAGCCCAAAAAACTAGCTGCCGTTTTTTTGTACAAACGTAATAATTTTTTGTCGTATGAAACTTTTTACATGCAATTTTGACAGTTATATACCTGCCGTTGTTAAGTGGATGCAAGTTGTTTCAATTTTAATTGAGTGCAGCGAGGAAGAAATGTAAATGTAACGACACACATTCACAGTCTTATTTGAAATATTATATAAAATAATACTAGAACATTATTTTATACGTAACTAGCAAACGCCCGCGGCTTCGCTCACGTTGAACTTCTGAGTTATGCTTTACTGTGGTTTATTTTCCAAAATTCCTGCATTACACAACATTTTGCCCACAAAATTTTCTCTTGCTTCCTGGTAATAGTCACCTGATTTTGAAAAATTCGATCGTCACAAAAAAGTTAAATATGGTGGCCATTTTTAAGGTTCCGTACCCAAAGGGTAAAAGCTCTTACTAAGACTCCACCGTCCGTTCGTCCATCCGGCCGTGCTTGCTTGCTACCATGGTCAGCCGTCAGACATATAAGTACAAAATTGTGGCCACTTATTTTAAATTTTGACCACAAATTCTTTTTCTATGCTCGCTGCGATTGTCAGATATCGATTTTGAAAACAATCGACCCAGTAACAAAAAAGTTCAAAATGGCGGCCACTTTTTTAAATTTTGACCACAAATTTCTTCTCTATGCTTGCTGCCATAGTCAAATATCGATTTTCAAAGCAATCGGCCCAGTAACAAAAAAGTTCAAAATGGCGGCCACTTTTTTAAATTTTGACCACAAATTCCTTCTCTATGCTTGCTGCCATAGTCAAATATCGATTTTCAAAGCAATCGGCCCAGTAACAAAAAAGTTCAAAATGGCGGCCACTTTTTTAAATTTTGACCACAAATTCCTTCTCTATGCTTGCTGCCATAGTCAAATATCGATTTTCAAAGCAATCGGCCCAGTAACAAAAAAGTTCAAAATGGCGGCCACTTTTTTAAAATTTTGACCACAAATTCCTTCTTAATGCTTGCTGCCATAGTCAAATATCGATTTTCAAAGCAATCGGCCCAGTAACAAAAAAGTTCAAAATGGCGGCCACTTTTTTAAATTTTGCCCACAAATTCCTTCTCTATGCTTGCTGCCATAGTCAAATATCGATTTTCAAAGCAATCGGCCCAGTAACAAAAAAGTTCAAAATGGCGGCCACTTTTTTAAATTTTGACCACAAATTCCTTCTCTATGCTTGCTGCCGTAGTCAAATATCGATTTTCAAAGCAATCGGCCCAGTAACAAAAAAGTTCAAAATGGTGGCCACTTTTTTAAATTTTGACCACAAATTCCTTCTCTATGCTTGCTGCCATAGTCAAATATTGATTTTCAAAGCAATCGGCCCAGTAACAAAAAAGTTCAAAATGGCAGCCACTTTTTTAAATTTTGACCACAAATTCCTTCTCTATGCTTGCTGCCATAGTCAAATATCGATTTTCAAAGCAATCGGCCCAGTAACAAAAAAGTTCAAAATGGCGGCCACTTTTTTAAATTTTGACCACAAATTCCTTCTCTATGCTTGCTGCCATAGTCAAATATCGATTTTCAAAGCAATCGGCCCAGTAACAAAAAAGTTCAAAATGGCGGCCACTTTTTTTTAATTTTGTCCACAAATTTCTTCTCTATGCTAGCTGCCATAGTCAAATATCGATTTCCAAAGCAATCGGCCCAGTCACAAAAAGGTTCAAAATGGCGGCCACTTTTTTAAATTTTGACCACAAATTCCTTCTCTATGCTTGCTGCCATAGTCAAATATCGATTTTCAAAGCAATCGGCCCAGTAACAAAAAAGTTCAAAATGGCGGCCACTTTTTTAAATTTTGACCACAAATTCCTTCTCTATGCTTGCTGCCATAGTCAAATATCGATTTTCAAAGCAATCGGCCCAGTAACAAAAAAGTTCAAAATGGCGGCCACTTTTTTAAATTTTGACCGCAAATTCCTTCTCTATGCTTGCTGCCATAGTCAAATATCGATTTTCAAAGCAATCGGCCCAGTAACAAAAAAGTTCAAAATGGCGGCCACTTTTTTAAATTTTGACCACAAATTCCTTCTCTATGCTTGCTGCCATAGTCAAATATCGATTTTCAAAGCAATCGGCCCAGTAACAAAAAAGTTCAAAATGGCGGCCACTTTTTTTTAATTTTGTCCACAAATTTCTTCTCTATGCTAGCTGCCATAGTCAAATATCGATTTCCAAAGCAATCGGCCCAGTAACAAAAAAATTCAAAATGGCGGCCACTTTTTTAAATTTTGACCACAAATTCCTTCTCTATGCTTGCTGCCATAGTCAAATATCGATTTTCAAAGCAATCGGCCCAGTAACAAAAAAGTTCAAAATGGCGGCCACTTTTTTAAATTTTGACCACAAATTCCTTCTCTATACTTGCTGCCATAGTCAAATATCGATTTTCAAAGCAATCAGCCCAGTAACAAAAAAGTTCAAAATGGCGGCCACTTTTTTAAATTTTGACCACAAATTCCTTCTCTATGCTTGCTGCCATAGTCAAATATCGATTTTCAAAGCAATCGGCCCAGTAACAAAAAAGTTTAAAATGGCGGCCACTTTTTTAAATTTTGACCACAAATTCCTTCTCTAGCTTGCTGCCATAGTCAAATATTGATTTTCAAAGTAATCGGCCCAGTAACAACAAAGTTCAAAATGGCGGCCAAAAAATTCAAAATTTTCCTCCTCAAAATTTGAATCTCGAAAATCCCTTTCTGAATACGAATTCATGATATACCTAATACCAACCTAGGTACCAAATTTCAGATCTATACGACTCTTAATTTCGCCGGAATCCCTGGAACAACGCAAAAATTACACTTTTGTATGGGAAAATCCCTTAAAAGTACGATTTTTATCCCTTCCAATTTGAATTTCTGGAATCCCCGTCTTAGTACGAATTCATGACCTAATGTCAATGTAGGTACCAAATTTCAGATCTCTACGACTTGTAGTTTTTCGGGAATTCCTGGAACAACGAAAAAAATTACACTTTTGTATGGAGAAATCCCTTAAATGTACGATTTTTACCCCTTCCAATTTGAATTTCTGGAATCCCCGTCTTAGTACGAATTCATGACCAAATATCTACCTAGGTGCCAAATTTCAGATCTCTACGACTTGAAGTTTTTCGGGAATTCCTGGAACAACGAAAAAATTACACTTTTGTATGGAGAAATCCCTTAAATGTACGATTTTTACCCCTTCCAATTTGAATTTCTGGAATCCCCGTCTTAGTACGAATTCATGATCTAATGTCAACGTAGGTACCAAATTTCAGATCTCTACGACTTGTAGTTTTTCGGGAATTCCTGGAACAACGAAAAAAATTACACTTTTGTATGGAGAAATCCCTTAAATGTACGATTTTTACCCCTTCCAATTTGAATTTCTGGAATCGCCGTCTTAGTACGAATTTATGACCTAATGTCAACGTAGGTACCAAATTTCAGATCTCAACGACTTGTAGTTTTTCGGGAATTCCTGGAACAACGACAAAAATTACACTTTTGTATGGAGAAATCCCTTAAATGTACGATTTTTACCCCTTCCAATTTGAATTTCTGGAATCCCCGTCTTAGTACGAATTCATGACCTAATATCTACCTAGGTACCAAATTTCAGATCTCTACGACCTATAGTTTTAGCGGAATCCGTGGAACAACCAAAATGCCTCATTCTTTTATATATATAGATTTGTTATACATATTATGTATAAAAACAAAACGGATATTAATTTACACATTCAATTCGAAAATATATTAAAGCAGGAAGATAAAGGAATATTATTAAACATATTGTTGATAAGTCTCCCATTACGGAATTAACAGAAATTCGATGAGTTATGCTGATTGTACCGGTGGCTTAATTGAAGAGCTATAAATCTGCATTCATTATTCTTACAGAGAAAAATTTAACTGTTTTAATAATGCATAGTAATATGAACCTACCGATAAGACGGATCCACACTTTGCGAAAACTTAAGTATCAACTAATAAAAAAGAAGAGTTTTAGTTATTGCTTCAGTTATAATTATTAATATATTAATGTACGCATAGACCAGAGTTTCCAGATTTTTTTGAGAAAAAAAGAGGGAATCTTTTGTCGAAATCTGGACCTGTCCCACACGGGACATTTAATTTTGATTTAAAAATCAGGACGTCTCGCCAAAATTTGGACGCCTGGCAACGCTGGCATAGACACGGCATATATCTATGAATTCATGGATTAATTATTTTTAAATGTTTACGAAGTCTTATGACTTGACCAAACACAAGTGGTAAATAACGATCGTAAGAGAGTCCCTCGTAAGATGGCTTGATGGTTACTCTCTTATCCAAGTAGCGATTCATTTTTAATTGCGACCCAAAAAAATATTTGTTCACATTTACACCGCAAAGTTATTGTACGCTATTCCAAATTATAATGTAAAATTGTCCCAAACACAACTCCTAAGCGTGCCATCGCCGACTTTAATACTAATTAAGACTTAATTGAAAATGGCTCGAGTTTGGCTTATTCTTTGCAGATTTATCACTTTAGAAAGAGGTGGCAGAGGAACAACGCATTGCCGTTGTTCAGATAAAGTTCATTTTATGACTAGAGCAAGAGCATTAATATTCATTACTGACGCAAAATGAACTAAGTTTATTGTATAATAAAGATCAAGGAACACCGCACACAGTTCTAGCTTGGGCTATTTTTTACAGGAAGGTATACCTGCTTGCACCAGCACCTTGCATGGGTGATGCCTTTTACAGTGTACACTGTACACGGCTCGTATTTTTTTTTTAAAGATTTATGTAGCCCGGACTATATGTACATAGTAGATGGTGGTACTAGTAAATAATAAATAAATGGAAAGTACCTACTGAGCTCTGCAATTCGTCATTTTATTTTGGAATTGTATATTACTCAGGTCAAGATTGTATCTGCCACTGACCCAAAACTAATAGTGGATATGTGTAACAATTGATAACAAAAACACCAAATAAATAATCATTGATAAAATGCATAATTATATTAGTAAGTAAAATATCAACTCTATTTTCAATCGAATTTGCATACCTAGAGGTCCGCGCGAGCGACGACCTATTTTATAAATCTATGTGTAAACAACGCTTTACATTTTTTCCGCTTGGTGACGGATAATATACATGATTTCAGAGGTAATTTAATCCTGTCCTTTTAGAAATATCATGGAAACAGCTAGAATAAGATGAGTTTGGATACAGCCAAATCCGGAATTTACGACAAAAACTTATTAGATTTAAAAAAAAATATATTCGATTTTTATATGATGTGATCAATTACGGCTTCGTGTGTATAAAGACACTCTCCGCACAAGAAGATTCTTTCATTCTAGATCTGCAATTCCTCATGCTCCATATCTAAACGAGCATCGTAACGACACAGCGTAATCTCACACTGTTATGACTACATCGACTTTACACGCAAAGGAAATCTAACCTAAAGGAAAAGACCGAAGGATCCTTTTTCTCCGCTGCAGGAAATCAAGGTATAAAGTGACTTACTCTTTGAATAATAAGCTCTATATATAAATCCTTCAAGAGGTTTTTGTTCAATAAAAAGACACATTTTTTTAATTCGACCGAAAAACTAAAATAGAGCGCTTAAAAAAGAAATACAGATACAGAAAAGCAATTAGGAGATGGAGACATGTGAAAGCACTCGTTTTGAATCCAAGCCATTCATTTATTCTTGAGCAAAGTTACAGTTTCCATTCATTTAGGTCTGGTGAGAAATGTTGAAATAAAACTCGCGACACTACATTTAGGCTGTAAGTTAACTAAGCTGGAAATACAAGAGGCGTCTAAAACGGGAAATTATCTACATATTCGGATGCAAGCTTTCGAGCAAAGTGCACAAGGCAAAAATACGTTTCTGAGACCAGTACGGAAAAACTAACCTCAGTAAAGTGTAGTGTAAATGGTATGAGTTGTAACATATTAATTGAACAATTTTGTATCAAAGTTAAATAAAAAAAACCTCAGTAAATATCTGTTTTATGATCAATACATTTTTGCAGTTGAAGTAATAACAATACTCTGGGTAATCTTGAAAAGCCCACGTTCGGTGTTCATTTGTGGAGTTTGTGTGTGTGTCAAGAAAGGATTTTATAAAATTGCGACTGGGGTCACCCAAGCGAAGTAGGGGCGGGTACATTATATATGGGTAATATTATGAATCAGAAAGTTAATAAGTTTGAATTTTTATTACTCAATAACGCTAAAACTACTAAACTGATTTCATTGAAACTTGGAACATAGCTAGCTTATAATCTGGATTAATATACAGGCTACTTTTTATCCCGAACAAATCAGTTCCGGCGGAGTTTTAAAATAGCTATAGCAACTATAACCTAAAGCTACAGAAACCTTCATGTACGTAGGCAATCTACGTTTCCAGCGGGAGCCAAGGGCAAAAAGCTAGTATTTTATAAATGTGTTATTTTGAGAGCGGTTACAATTGAGAAAGTTTTCAGTGTATGGATTTTTAAAACTGCGCATCTCTATCTGGAGGACCTTGAATTGAACATTTCGCTGTTCTACACACGGACGTAATAAATGATGCCCACTTAGTTCGCTTTATAAGCTTAATTTCACATAATCCATCCGAGTGTCGCGTGTCCCGCATAATTGCGGTGCGGAATTTCGCGATCGCGCGGGCGGGCGGATCTGCGGAAAGCGCGGGCGGGCGGATTTGCGGAAAGCGCGGGCGGGCGCGCGGCGAGGCCCGTGATCGCGCATCGAGTTGCGGATAATCGAGTGGCACCCGCTCGCACTCATCCGCTAAGTGTACCGCTTAATTATACCGCCTAAGAAGCGCTTAACAACTCTCGTGTGAACATGTTTTTACTATACCGCTAAACAATAATAGGGCTCGTTAATTATACTCTGATATATTTCCTACGGTTTCTTGTACGTAAATGAAAATTATTTTCCTAAAATAATAAAGGTTGTTCCACTGAGGTAAATAAAAATTATTTTCCTTTAATAATTATGTTGTTTTTATAAATGGAGGCTTTTATGGCAAATTCCTCTCGACTCACGTTTTCAAGTTAGGTAGGTAGATATTGTGGCTACCTATCTAACTTAAAAACATGTACATGTCGTTTCATTGTTTCTGTATTGTAATATATAAAAGAACGAAAGTTGACAGTTGGGAGTGTGTGTGAACCGATCTGGTTGAAATTTGGTATGGAGATTACTAACAGGCCACTTTTTGTTCTGGAAAAGTTCCCGAAACCCGAAAAACGAAATTCATAGTTTCCGAAACCCGAAAAAAAATTCACGCGGGCGGAGCTGCGAGCAAAAGGTAGCCCCGGTTACTAATTTTTTTTATTGGCGTGTAGGTTGTAACGTTTTCAATAGTTCTATTAAAGCGTTTAACGAGCAAAAGAAGTTGTTAAGTGAATCCTGATCGCGTAACCCGATCGCTGCAGGAAGACCCACGGCGCAAGGAGCGGCGCCGGCTTTGCTGCAGGATTAAGCTACGTCTTCCTTAATTTATGCCGCTAGCAACTTTATTAAAGCTACAATGTAAACTGTCTGCATATTTGAATACCATTTGAATGCGTTTCAACGTTTACATGAAGCTGCTATTGTTTTGGGGCGTGATTTAGAAACTGCTTTTCGGAATCGAGCTTAATGAATGTCCAAATTGGCGTTGATAAAAAAAATCACATTGTAAGTTAAGACGTTGTGTTTATATTATACGAAAATATTTAACGTCCTTCGGTATTTATCACATAAGTGTTTTATACTATTTCCATTCGTTTATCCATTTTCTCTTTGACACATGACAGATATAGCAATAGCGAGCTACCAGAAAGAGACATCTTTACTTTATCCCTCTCTGATACCTCGCAATTTCTATATCTGTTTCATGTGATTTCATGTGTCAAAGAGCAAATAAACGAATGGAAATAGTATAATTTGAAGCATCGGCATATCAAACAAAGCCATTTGATTGACACTCATCAAAGAGAGACAGACATTCAGGTTAATTAGAAAGCACTCTGACTTGTCGCCAAGACTAGTAAAAAATAATCTGCTATATAAACTGCGATTAATAGAAAATAACGGCCAATTACTGGGTCACTGAAAAGTATTAGTGAATAAGTACCTAAAATAAAGTAAAATAATAAAAACTTTATAAAGTTTTCAGTTGAAGTTTGAATCGTGCGCTTACGTGATACTCGTAGGTACTTAATAAAGTTAATACTCATCCCACCAAAAACATTCTGTAAAAACTAGCCAAGTCTCGGTGAAGCTGCTTGTTTATCTCTAAAAAGTAATGAAATCTAGAAAAAGTCGTGCCAAGTCTAAGGTTCCTTACTGCGATTTCTTTATTATTATCGTTAATGTTGTGTGACTTGGCCGTTGAAGGGTACACAAGGCTCCATGACACCATTGCACCAATCTGTCGCCAGAACCGCTACCCATTGACGATGGAAAATTACCACTGCCACAGTTTGTACCATGTACAAGGGTACACAAGGGTACAAAACCAGGTGCTCCATGACACCATTGCAAAAATCTGTCGCCAGAACCGCTACCCATTGATGATGGAAAATTGCCACTGCCACAGTTTGTATCCTTGTGTACCTTTCAACGGCCAAGTCACACAACATTAACGATAATAATAAAGAAATCGCAGTAAGGAACCTTAGACTTGGCACGACTTTGTCTAGATTTCATTACTTTTTAGAGATAAACAAGCAGCTTCACCGAGACTTGGCTAGTTTTTACAGAATGTTTTTGGTGGGATTTCACTTCTTTTTGGTGAGCAAGACGGCCGCCATCATTTTCGGCAGGTGAAAACCGCTGCGTCAGCTACACCTCCGAGGACAGAACCTACAATGGCAGACTTCGGTGCGCTACTTAGGGTGTCGCATCGATCGGAGCCTGACTGTGGAACTCACGGTGGAACACGATCTTCGATTTTGTCCAAAACTGAGTCCAAAACCTATACTGATTGGGCTTATAAATTAAATAGACCAAAGAGGTCGGACCTCGTACTCCAGCTAAAAATTTCGAAACAAACTTGTCATAGGTGCTGACGTGACACCCAAGTGACACCAATGAAATGTTCAACGCCATTAAATCAATTTATTAATTTTATTTTTATTTTGAAAATACTCGATGATCCTAATTCTCCGCATATAAGTTGTCGACTCGGATCGCATAATTTTTTACGCTCTTTCATTTGATGTACAATTTGTTTGATTCCACCATTCACCGGTACGCCCTTAGATTTGGTTGGGCTTTGTGTTTTCTAATCAGGGTCACCAGGTACTCCAAGTCTTCGATTATCCTAGTTTTTATAGTTTTCCCTTTATGTGGCCATTAAACCCTAACTCTATACCAAATTTCAGCTCTCTGAGTTTATGGGAAGTACTAGTTCTATTTTGATGATCATGAGTGAGTGAGTTACATAAATGCGAAACTTTGCTTTCGCTTAACTTCAGAACTAAATGACCTACAGTCTTAAAATTTTGGGATTTAAGTATGTGATTGCAGCTTACTGGTTACTGGATGACGAAAATTTCAGCGTTCTGGTCTTATCCAGAGGTTCTCAAATAGGGGCCAGAAAATGCGGCGAAATGGTTCCAGTAAAGGATGGTACGGCAGTGTTTGCTTCGCGCTCGACTTGGCGGGGGCACTGCCGTGCCCCCTGATTTACCTTACTGTAACTACGTGCACAAATTATTTAGGAGACAAAATTGCATAAGTATATAGTCAGGTAATAGTGACTTCCGACGTAAATTAAATCAGACTCTCAATGTAATTTTTCTGTAAAATCTACCCGAGCAGCGGTGTGAATAGCTTACCCGTGCCTAAATGGAGATTTGATTTGTCTACGCTCGAAGTTCGTACCGTTGGTGTGAGTGCACCTTTAGGCAGATGACCCCCAAACAAAGGAGGGATTTTTGCAAGTGTAGGGGGCCAGGTACTCGTGGGCTGACATTTGTCACGCGCACAATAGAAACGTACGAGCTAGTACATTAGAAACTTCGGCAATTGTATGCGAGCCCCTTATGTTTCGCCGGCGCTGTTTCCACGCAAAGTTCCTACTTTTACGATAATGTCAGCCATTGCCATTCAAACGCGCTAACTTTATCTGTGTGTGTGAAAGGATAAGCGTTCGGCTTATAATATCTTTTGCGTATAATTTGAAACATGTTACTGAAGTTACTTCGTATCATATCCTCGGCTCTTACACGTAAAGCCAAAGGCGGGTTCTCAATATTAAACTTTACCACTAATTTCGTAATATTTTTTTTATATTACATCACTCTTTATATACATAGATTTTTGTTTCTGATTCGATCTGGATTTCCCGTTTGAGTTTGGCAAAGTCGACTTAATGTACGCATCAAAATTATAGTGATGATGATAAATTAACTACCTTTGGGACACACCTACGTAACTTACATCACTAAGAGGTGAGGAGAAATTATCCGTCTAATATACGGTAGCGTCCGAGAGTAACTCTGGGATTCAGGTGCAGCAATGTTAAGTATTGGTTTATTACTTAACATTGCTGAGAATGTGTGTGATGAAGGTGTTTTAAATATAAGACGACAAATTCTCGCCGAAACTTCAGGTTCTTTTTTTTATTATATGCGCCGGAACTAAACTCTTTGTCGTAAAATCGGGACGCAAGTGTGGTCGAGCCTTTATACTATTTTTGAACTACATTTTCGTATGTTACAAATCTAGGTTATCTACAAGCATTTTCCATTTTAAATGAACTGACATTCTTCGCAATATTTACTTTTCTACAGTATGCTATCTAAATAAACATTTTCAGAACAACGAGTGTGCACTGCAATCAAAACCTTTAATAGTAAAATATTATGATATCTTACTCTACTACAACATTTTTAGTTTTTTGTATTTATTATTCTAACAAAATTTTACAAATTCGTTTTCATTCTATGGCAAGTAAATATTTTTAATGTTTGCCTAGAAGTGTATTTTTTCAGTAATTAGTATTTCTTACTCAACTTTAAATTTACTGTCTATTGGAAAATGATGTAGGTGATATCGCTGAAGACAATCTAAATCTGTAAGTGTAAGTGGTTGTACATATTATTTATGTAGGATATCATGACAAGCAGGTTAAGGTTACTAATCTAGTTTGGAGTGAGTAAACCACAGTACAGCCGATTCTCTGACTAATTTTTTAATACAGGGTGAGTACATATTTATAATGCCAATATTGAAGCTTTTATAGTTATAGATAATACGGCCATTCCCGCAATGTATTAACAGCTTACAAATTACAAAAAACTGAATATTTAAACTTTGTATTTAATTTTTATCATTTGTATTTTCATAATGTGTCATCGGATGCTAAAAAAATCTTATAAAATTGGTCCAAGCGTCTGGTGACCTGAGAACTGGCGCTTATTTAGCTCAAATTTAGTCATACAAAGAAGTAATAGCGCCAGTGTCTTAACCACTATCAGTTGGACGGTGAATATATTTTGTATAAGTATATTAATATTTAATTTTATGAAATCATGTTTGTTTAGATTAGTAATTCTGTGGTAGGTACTAACAATTTTTTAATAATGTAGCTAGTTTTATCTCAGCTCTGCCGCGTCTAACAAGTCTGCCCTCTGGTGCGATCGGTGGCCAACGAGAACTTATGACTAACAATAACGTGCCTTTTCTCATATGCGAAAACAAAGTGGGGCAGAGATTATGCGCGTGGGATATTAACAGGGTTGCCAGACTACAGGGAACACTGCGAAAGTTACTTTTTTTTAATCCATGTAATCCACCGAAATGTGACGCGTAGACTCAAGTAAGTATTTACTCTACGCATGTATTATGACTTATCTAAATTCATGTGTGTGATTCCATTAAAATTAGTAAGTATAATCACGTGCATAGATATTTCAATCTACGATGACACGTCCCACTCTGTCAAACTCCATACGAATCGAATGAAACATAAGCGATTTTGACAGAGTGGGGCGCGTCTTCGTAGATTGAAATATCTATAACGACCGTAATAGAGTAAACTCTCTATTTGTAAAGCATATTTATCTATTAGTTTTTCGCAAATAATTGGATTATTTAACAAGCCTAACATTTATGCATCTACATCAAAAATTCCCATTCACCTCACATCTCAAAAGATCATTTTCTGCATTTTCCCAGGTTTTGCTATTGGGAACCAAAATGAAGTAAATAAATATTTTTAACAAAGCTGTTAAGGGAAAAATGGATGTGTAACCTACTATTTTCGAAAAACTAAATAAAAAATTTAATTTTCGCGGCCGTACCCCTCCACCTTACAGGCCGCCTTTTTAATAGGTTAGGAACACACAGACATTTCGTAGCCTCGGAAATGTCCAGGAAATGAAAGCCTCCATCTGGCAACCTTAGAACACCCACACATTGCTTGTTCAACGTAAGTATTATTTCGGTCTCACAAACGCTGATAAATGAAGGCACTCGATTTTCATTGCGATCGTTCGTGGCGGTGTGTAGCCAAAACCTACCTACATTATACATAATATACTATGCACATACATTTATTATGAAAATTTAGATTCACGCCAAATATTATTACCTATAGCTCCGAATAAGAAAAGGTAGTGTTACTTACATCTCTAAATAAAATATTGGCCAATTTTGTTGAAAGCATTGGATTGCCTCTTTCGGTACAAGCTCTGAGCCTCAGAATTGTTCGAATAGTTTTATAAAGTACGAATAATACAACGTCGCAACGTTTGATAGTATGTGGAGGTTTGTTTCTTCATTTCATTCTTGACGTTAATTTTGAGTTTATGAAAGAAAAACAAGCTTTAACTCAGCAATATTCATGTTGTAAAACTCGAAATGACTGTCCAAAACTAATTGGATAAATCTGGCCCCTGACATTACCATAATATAGTACAGGGACTGACTGACAGTTCTTTTATTTTAAATATTCCTTTGATTATCATCCTATCGGATAAAAACAACACAAACGGTATAGGTTCTTCCGTGTCCCGTTCATTACTTCATGTAATAGGTATATATCAATCGCTTCCATGAAAGAGTAGAAGCACTAGCTGACCTGATGACGGTGTTAATAATGATACAAATGTTTAATTTACAAATGAAAAAGAGTGATCAGAAAATATGGCTAGATTAATTAACAAACAGTATCTTGTAAACATTAATCGAAAAGCGATGTAAAATGTAAATCCTGTGAAGCAACGTATCATAAACGAATTGCAAACTGCCAGACGCCAGTTATATCGGAGCGTTTCAGCTTGTGTCCTTAATTAATTAAAACAAATAGAGGCATCACAAGGCTTTACGTCTCCCTCAGGGCTGCTACTTTTATTATTTTTCAGAGTTTTTAATACAAAAACTGTAAATTTATTAAAATTATTTATTTAAATTGCTTAGTAAGTTAAATTACTAATCATTTACGTATCTATTATTATCACAAGAACTTTGTTACTAGATTTACCTAAATTACTAATTTTTTCACCAAACAACCGACCATATGAAGAAATGCTAGTGTTAATTTTTTACATCATTTTTAAAACCCAAAATAGCGGAAAAATCAATTTTCATCTCACTGCCTCACACCTTACTAAGCAATTCAGAATATGGCCAAAAAGTAATAATCAAAACATCATACTCATAAAATAGCAAACTTTTCATCGAAGATGAATAATAATTCATCAAATTCGAAATTCACTTGGTAAGTTCGTTTAACTTTAATCATATTATGGGAAGAGATATTTTCCAACGATAAAGATGCAAACACCATCAAAATCAGTCGCAAATTTTATTAAATGACACCATATAAACGACAGCTGCAGGACTAGTAAAAGATAGTTTGATAGAATTAATGAACTAGAGAATAAATACTTTTTCGGTTAGATACTCTCCACATATTATAGATTGCGTGGTGAAAACGAATCAAGATTCGAATCGAAAGTCCGACAACTAGTACTAACTCCATGACATATACGAGACGAGTACTTAGTACTTGCAATAATAAATACAATATTAATAAGTAGGTAAATTATTTATTAAATAAATTACATTAATACAATAAAATCTTAATTAATAAGCTTAAATTAAAAATTAAAAACTAACTCAAAAATTAAGCTATATCTAAATTAAAAACTACATATTAAACTAAAATGTTTAAAAAAAGAAATAATCTATTTAGTAGACCGCTGTCAGAGGGAATTAACTAATAATTAATTAATAGTTTTTAATTTTTAATTTAAGCTTATTAATTAAGATTTTATTGTATTAATGTTATTTATCTAATAAACAATTTACCTAATTAAAAATAAAATATATTAAGTATAGGTATATTTATGTCTGAAGAATGTTGATTCTAAGTAGTAACATAGAAATGTAATTACTATTAAACTAAGGATTATTTATTCAGCAGAAAAATAGTATACATACACAATAACTAAAATAAGCTTAAATTAAAAGTTATAAATTAAAACTAGGTATAAAATTAAACTATATCTAAATTAAAAACTACATACTATATACTATTAAACTTACTACGAAACTATCACCAGTTAACTATATAACACCATTGATATTAATTATTGTTTGCTGAGATGTCGCTTTGAGTTGGATATTACCTAGAAACGTCAAAAGTGTTCTCTATACAGCGGGGCTAGATAAAGTCACAAGCGTTTGGCGTTAACGCTAGTCGACAAAAATGTATGGACAAAACAAATGACTGTAGAAAAACCACGTTTGAATAATTAACTACGCTAACTTGAACGCTCGCTGGCGTTCTCGCGGACCTTGTAGATAACTTTAGCGTACTTCGCTTGACAATTGACAGCCGACAGTATCAAACACAGCGTGTTTTAGTAATTATTGTCGTGGTTTTTCTACAGTCATTTGTTTTGTCCATACATTTTTGTCGACTAGCGTTAACGCCAAACGCTTGTGACTTTGTCTAGCCCCGCTGAACGTATAACTTAATGTTTAGATAATCTATAATGCGATTCTGAATCTCATTTTGGTGAAGCAGTAATTCTTCAACCTGGATTTTGATATCTGTGACAGTTTGTACTTAATCACTTATACTCACGAGTTTTTGAAGTAGGTAGTATATTCAAAAAGTAATTTAGTATTTAAACTTTGAATTTAAAGTTTTTTACTGTTTGATTTAACGATTAAAACGGTTATTTAAGCGATAACACCCATAAAGACAATTGCTTTCGAATTTTAACGTTATATATTTTTGATCTTTAATTTAAATCCAGGCAGAACCAGGCTTGAAAAAAAATCTATATAAAGTTTTCCCAAACTAACAATGGATTATTATCTATGTAATTTTCCTGCAATGCTGCCTGTCACAATATTAGTAAAATGTTAGAATCTCTTAATTATTTATCTACTAAGTATGTGATACTTTATGAATACCTTCTGCACCTGTCTTTATTAAGAAAGCTATTATAAGAATTGTAAAAAGAAGTTTTAGGTATGAGATTTTAAATTTTAACTTACGGGTACCCGTGTTACTGAAGTGGGAACTATCAGAAAGCTTTCGCGGACTGTTTGCGGGCGACTCTCAGTCAAATTAAGTAGGTTCATTTTTATTTCTGCAGTTAAACATCACATTTATGTGCGAGTGTGGTTTATGGTTTCTCAGGGACAGCTGATACTTTAGAATGAACGTTCGATAAAGTACGCTATATATTTGCGCATTACCTATATATTATTTTATAGCCTAGCGCATCGCAGTTATAGCCCGACTACTTACATCATAATAAAAACGTGTATGCTAGGGTTAAAAAGTTTCATTGATATAAAAATGAAGTTTAACATTTATTAGATATCAATATCAGTTCTAATTGATAAATACTAAGTAAAATAGCCGTTTAAAATGAACTGAAAAACCACATTTTTTTGTTTTTGATAAATATTATAACGAAAATTAAAACATAGTTCCAATCCTTACGATTTGCCTATTTATAGGCGTACTATAAATTATACTATTAACGTAGGGATGCCAAAACTCACCCGCGCTTGCACTTGAATAATTATACTTTTAAACAAATTTCAATTAAATTTAAGAGTACATCGCAAATGAGCAGTCATTAAAAACTAGCTTTTAGTCTGGTTAACATTGATTTTTTTCCTAAAAAAACTTCAAAAAACGTTTTGCCTGTACGCTAAAACATGGCGTCAGTCAATTACATGGACGCTTACCCGGTAGTCGGGGTGTCGCATGATCGCGCGACGCTAGTGATGTGAAAATATGCCATTTTCAAACAGATATATCCCTGGACGACGCAAAAAAGTTTTTATAGATGCCAAAAATGCTTGTTTTGCCACCAACAGTTCGCTCAGCAGCCACCTATAGAATTTTGACAGATGGCGCTACTGTTTTCTTGTACGAAAAAGGTTTACGTAAATCGTTCGGATGGCAATATCCTTGCTTGCATGCTTATTCTTGATTAGCGAATACAAACTCTTCCCATTGCCACTTAGCGTTTAATTTTATGATAATCTAGTTTCGACTAAAGAATGTTCGATATCGCATGAAGTATAGATTCGAGTCACGTCTTTAATTTGAAGCGATCTCTCGACAGATCGGATAGAACGTGGCTCTATATTGAGTATATTTTAGTATTTATCCTTTACAAATAAGTACAAAATATTATTCAAAAATATATTAAAAACCGGCTATATATATATACGATTATATATAAAGCACCCGGTAAAAGCAAAAGTTTGTCGCCGTCTGACTTGCCCTCCTCCATTAAGAGTAAGACGATTCAAATGACACGTCACAGAGTCGACTCTAAATGAATCAAGCCGATCAGGCTTTAGGACTCTCTTCGGAATGGGCACGCATGCAATCATTTCAAGAGATTGATATGACGAACTTGTTTGCGCAAGCTAACTGAAGACAGTGCCATCTATCCAGCGATGGGTGAAATCACACATGAAAATATAAAATAAAAATATAAAATGGTTACAGGAGTTTTGTTTTATTCCAAACTTTGTTTCTACGGAGTGTTCAACGGCCATTTGGGATTGACTGACTATCTAACAAAGCATTTCCATGATGTGTTACTAAAAAACATCTGCTATCATATCGCTTTTTTAACAGCTCAATCGCCTTAGCATAAGAGTCAGTAATTAGAGGAAGACCGTCTATAAAAGATAAGGTGTCACCTTTTAAATATTTCTTTAGATAGAATAACTTTTTTTAATTGAAGTATTTCGCAGCGCTCAAATTGGGATAGAACGACTAACAACGCATCGCACCAGGGACATCACTATGCACCCACATGTCTGCAGCCCGTTTTAATTACACATAAAATGCACCAGCGCTTGTTTACCGCCCGAAACACTTATCGAGCATTGAACGACAACTTTATTGACACACTCACTTACCGCTCTGTAATTTCACAAGAACGTACGAAGCGACGTTTGTGTTTCGAATTAGAAAGTATTTGCCTACCATAGTACGAGTAATTGCTCACCAAACTTCCAGCGTGTACACTACTTACAATACTGTGTAATACTGAAACATAACTGAGTTTGCGTTATGTTTGCTTTGAGTATTAGGTATAAGCCAAATAGAATTTTCTTAGAACAAGATATTATACGTATGTAAGTATTCCCAATTTACCCTAACAAGCTTTATCTCCTGAGTAACTTGTATTGTAGGTTTTTTAATAACAAATACGAAATACGGTATTAAATATACGAATAAAAACTATGTTAAAAAAATGCGCCATTATTATTGTTGCTAATTTTTATGAATTTCATTTTAATTATGAAACTCTCTTTAGTATTTAAAGCTGTTTGTAAATGCTTAACATTTTAATTAAAGCACTCAAGTAGCAGGCACGGCAATATTGAAAAGACCGGGGACTGAGGGTTCTCAAGGACTGAGGCCCATTTCTATACAACTTGCGTTCTGAGTTGCCGAGTTCTTCGAATGGTCCTTATTTTAAACTCGAGTGTAATTAGGCATTGAGACGTTCAGTGCTCCAAATAAAACCTATGGCTGACGCTGTGTTAAATTATTCCTTAGCCTTTGTGAAAACTTATGCCAGAAATACTCGAGAAAACGAAAATGCTAGAGAGGAGAACGTGCTATAAAAAACTCCTGTTTTTTCATACCGCTAAATGAATGAATTTCATATTATAAAGATGCAAGTAGCATCCTGAATACTGTAATATACAGTGTTACTGTTGTATTTATTGCCATTTGCTAATCAACTAAAGAGTATGTCCCGATCAAAAGCCACTCGGCGTCGGCACTCGGCCCCATGTGCAAAGTGCCGACGACTATTTACACGCCACTTGTCACGAACATTAAGCAGATGCGATGTTTCTTTTTCATTGGAACTGACGTAATCAATACAGTTTAGTTGATTATAGACAAGTGAACGAGTTTTTTAGATCGGGTTAGAACAATTTTTTAACTACTTATCTATTCATCTACTTTTTTATCTTCAAAATTTTATTTTGGAATCACACACATTAAAAACTGAGGGTTTCCCGTACTTTCAAGAATATTTTAATTGATCTTATTCGATAGATAGATGGCAAAAGGCCATGTGATACGTAACACCCAGAAATATATGAGCTCCCTCAATTAATAATGCCTTGCATGGCAGTAGCAGGTAGGAGGAGGCCTGGCCGCAGAAGACTATCTCGGCTTGGAAACTTACGAGTATGGTCTTCTCTGAATAGACTACGTGTAGTCTATTCAGAGAAGCAGTATCCAAGATACAAATCTCAACGAAAGTTGCTAACCTTCGATAGGAGACGGCAAAACTTGACCCTAGTCTTACAGGTAGCTCTGAACACTAACAGATCCATCCTTAACTTATCTTTTGCTTGTTTTTTTTTCTCAATTAATTGCGAAAGAACTTTTGTCGGTGTAGTGACCTTACAAATATTGGAGAGTCAAATTGATCTCGGCATTGAACGAGTTTGAAGAAGGAAGCGCTGGGCTTCATTATAATTGGGTTAAATTGATCAAGTTTCATTAATCCGAATACCCAGAAGAGCTTTAGTTGCTGTTGCTTGGATCAGCCGCGTTTGTATGGCGGCCGTCAATTCATTAGCGTTGTATCGCGTGACTGTACCGTCATGTTCGACCGCTGGGAAGTCTGTCTAATATTATGCTAGAGTGTATTGCTTGTTCTCAAAGGGCCTAACGCAGTATAACGGAATAGCTAAGCAGTGTTTTATGACGCTCTAACATTTGAAAATTGCTGACAGGTGAAGTGTGATAAAAACACTGCATAACTTTTCCGTCATTACGTTAGGTTTAATTTTAAGGCTTGTCTGTGTCAACATACTACTTGTACTATTACTTTGAAACAGTGTCTTTTCGGACGGTAGGTATCGCGCAGGGACCTCGGCTAAAGAAAATGGGTATCATTTAAGCTATCACCAATTTAATTAGTTTTGTGTTTCTTAAATAATAGGGTTTGTCCTCAAAATAGTAGATCTGTCACCAAAATGTAGTCACCAAACAATGCAAAATCAGTTCCACAATAAATCACCTAAAATCCTGAGATATAAGGTCTAGTACCAAATAAATGTTTTTGTATGTGTTATAATAGGTGTGTCCTAATAAGTATTTAAGCAAACATATTTAAAGAGATCACCAATAAATCATATTATGTTTATAATTTTTTTATTTTTTGAGCTTATGTGTTAACTTTATATAAGAATTTACGACTATAGCCTAAGAAAAAGTGGGGGATCTAGGAAAACTCCTTAGCCGTCACCCTCTTCCCCTCCAAGAGCATGTCGACGGAGCCCCGCTTCGCGGGGCTCCTATTTCTGGGTGGTCAAAAAAGGAAAATAACCTTAACCTATTTACCTATAGGTGCACATGGGACCTAGGAAAACTCCTTAGCCGTCACCCTCTTCCCCTCCAAGAGCATGTCGACGGAGCCCCGCTTCGCGGGGCTCCTATTTCTGGGTGGTCAAAAAAGGAAAATAACCTTAACCTATTTACCTATAGGTGCACATGGGACCTAGGAAAACTCCTTAGCCGTCACCCTCTTCCCCTCCAAGAGCATGTCGACGGAGTCGCAGTCAGGGATCGATAATCGATTTATTTGGTGACAGATCTACCATTCTGAGCACAGAGCTATTATTTAAGTACAAAACTGTTATTATAAGAACGAAGTTTATATTCATGTAATGCAATATGATTTTATTGATTATCGATCTCTTATATTTTACACATATATTAACATTAATTTGATAATTCATACCTGGGAACAACTTTTGTTTATTTGAGAACGAAAATATTTCGTGGCGATAGATCTATTTATTAGGTGATACAACTTGATGACAAATATTAATTTTGGTGATAGAAAATATAGTTCCCAAAGAAAATGGATTTATTTGCGTGACGAAAAATCTGTTACGAAGAAAATCTACAAAAGTATTGGAAAACATAATGTTATTTTAGTTTCTCTTTTAATTAAAGTTTCTCTTTCTAGTCAACAGAGAGGTCATACATCACACATGCAATCACGTATAGATATTTGGTATGTAATCACATAAGAAAATTTAAAATGGAGTTTTGCTGCAGGTGTTATAAGTACCAATAATCGAGTGTGACGGACAGACAGACGGAGAAAGTCGCACCATAAGGGTTCCATTTTACCATTTTGGTACGGAACCCTAAAAACGACACCCACGTCTTTTTTTCATCCCTATTATAGATCGGCTGTGAACAGTAAGCACCCTAAAATGCGGTCATATTGACCATTTAAAAAGGTCTCTCTAGTTATGACTGCCATGGTATCAAGTTTGTTTTATACTAGTTTGTCTAAGAAAATAATTCCATCACTATCAACGTATATTTTTGAAAACTAATAAGAAATGCCTACCTACTTGAAAAACTAAACCTTTGAATACCTCGACTCTACGCCACTATATTAAACACGATCCATGGTAAAAGTAAACAGAACTTTTTTCCATACTTTCTTCGCGCATAAAATAACGAAAGAGGGAAAGACGAAGTTTAATTCCTACGGGATTTAAGGGCTCCATCGAAATTTTTTGCACCAAACACGAAGGATCAGTTTTCTTAAAAGTTATTTAATAGTAAGTGTATCTACTCGGTTTCTTTTATACCCACTTTTATATAGACCCAAGTATTGAACTGCCAGTGCTGCCACGTGAGTATTTATATTATAGCTAGGGCATATAATGTCATTAATAACAAATATCTATCGTACAAGTTACAACGTGGTAGCTAACTGTCGTTAAAGAGGTGATCATATTAATATGACGACCTCCCTGGCGCAGTGGTGGCGCGCTCGGATTCGAGTGGGAGGTCGCGGGTTCGATTCCCGCCACGGGCCACTTTGGGATTTTATAATTTCTAAATTGGCTCAGGTCTGGTCTGGTGGGAGGCTTTGGCCGTGGCTAGTTACCACCCTACCAGCAAAGACGCACCGCCAAGCGATTTAGCGTTCCGGTGCGATGCTGTGTAGAAACCGTTGGGGTAAATTCACTTACCCTTCCAAGTTAGTACGATAACATCTTAGACTGCATCATCACTTACCATCAGGTGAGATCGCAGTCAAGTACTAACTTGTATAGAATAAAAACAAAAAAAAAACAAAAAATATGAGTAGAAGAACTTCTATAAGTGTTACTTTAACTTATATGTATGTATAAAATTCGTTGAAGTTCTAAAAACTGAAACTAAAGCTATTTGGATGAACGTTATTAGTGGTAAATTAAATTAGCCATATCCCAAAATAGTTTTCATTTTCATCCCAAAATAGCGTAAGAATTCTGAGAAACGTGAACGCCAATATATTTGTTTCGTGGGTACAAGGCGGACTTGTAAACAACTACATTATTAATAATTAAATAATATGCATAAATAATAATACAGGTAGAAACGTTTACTAATGAATTTACTTTCTGATGAATATACTGTGATACCCAACTACCTACTGGAGGTACCCAATAATTATAACAATTATTTTTAGCGAAAACCTCGGTGATTTTTTTTTATAAATGTGACCGAAGAGTGTACATGTACTCTTCACAGAGACTAATCAGCAAGTTGTGAAACAGTCCAAGCCTTTGCTGTAAAGGAATCGTGACTGATTTGCGTAAAGGCCGAACGGTCACGCGCCACGACGCGAGGCACAAATGCTTCACGTCTCCACCGACGAGAAACCTCAGGATATGGGCATCCGAACTATTTACGTAAACCTTTTTCGTACAAGCAAACAGTAGCGCCACTGTCAAAATTCTATAGGCGGCTGCTGTGCGAACTACAGCGTGGCCTTACTGTTGGTGACAAAACAAACTGGTGTACTGGTGGTGTTGGTGGAAAGGATGTACTTCAAGGATAGTTTGTTGAGAGTTGATATAGTTTTTTGACGTGACAACGTCTTATAAATCGATAGAGCCGGTTGCACGCACGAAAAAACATGACTCATCCGGCGTTACCGGCGTTACCTCGCTCATGCGGCGTTACCGGCGTTACCTCGCGAGCGCGGAACGAGCGACAAAGAAGACGTTGTCACGTTCAACTATATCGTCAGTAAACCGACTTTACAGGCAACCAATTTTTTTCGTTTAAATTTTAACAACTACGTTTTAAATCCAGCGTGACGTGTTTTTTTTTTGAGAGATAAAAAGTAGTGAATGTATTCAATTAAACAATCATTGGCATATTGTTTGTGGTGCTGAAGAAGCTGCAAACATGCACAAAACATAAACACATACACTCATACAAATTTCCATCTTTACAATATGTGTTAGTAAGATTTGTGCTTATAAATAAAAGGAAATAGGGTAAAAAAGGCCAAGACGGTGACGCTTGTCGGGCCTTTTGATAGCTGCCGCATATTGAAACAATACATTACCAGCGTTATACCGCGGTACACCCTCAAACAGCGATACACCTGAGCCCTGAACCCTATTCGTATTCCAGGCAAAATCACTCGCTTATACAATTCCACGTAAACTTTCCTATATTTTGAGAATAGTCCGTTTCCTTTTTCTAGGACGTATAGGTACAGTATACACAACCATTATTATAAATCATGATAAAAGATACATTATATACAAGTATAACCAATACAGTAATTATTAAGAGCGTGTCATAAACAACAATCTATTTTTAATTGAAAATAAATTACAGTACAGCTTGCATTAACAGGGGTTTTCAATAAAGACGAATATTTATTATTCTGATCCCTTTACAGAAACATCAGGGTGATCAATACTGTTTGATGTATCTTTTAAATATTTATTTGTTTATATTATACTTTAATAAAAGTTATTTAATGTACACAGAAAAAAAATATCGAGAGATACAAAATAATAGGATTAATACGATCTTATTGCCATGGGCAATCTCTTCTTCCATATAGACACAATTTTTAACCGACTTCAAAAAAAGGAGGAGGTTCTCAATTCGTCGGAATCTTTTTTTTTTTTTTTTTTTTTTTTTTTTTTTATGTATGTTCCCCGATTACTCGAAGATGCGTGGACCAATTTCGAAAATTTTTTTTTTGTTTGATAGGGTATAGTTCACAGATGGTCCCATTGTCATCAAGTCAGGATCTGATGATGGGATCCTGGAGAAATCGAGGGAACTCTTCAAATTTTACAGGCACACTTGAAGTGATTTGGGTATTGTTTGAAAGAGTAATTTTTTCCAGGTAGTCTTATGGTCATCACGTCGGGATCTGATGATGGGATGTTGGTAAAATCGAGGGAACTCTTCAAATTTTGCTAGTATACTTGAAGCGATTTAGGTATTTTTTATAGTTACGATTGCATTTCCTTGCAGTCATCAAGTAATGACTGTATTCATCAAGTCAGGATCTGATGATAGGATCTTGGAGAAATTGAGGGAACTCTTCAGACTTTAGAAGCATACTTCAAGCGATGTGGGCATTTTTTCCAATGCCTTGCGCATTAGTTGTTTTCCACTAAAAAGTATAAAATAAAATGGAAAATTCTTTCCAAAAAACCAACTTCAAATGCCACTACAAAGAATGAAATAATTTTTAATGTACACCAATTCGAAGTCGGGCAATGTTTCGTTCATTCAATAATAGTCCTTGGTATTGTCGATAATTTTGTCGTTTCTTTGCACATCAAGTTTTATAATAAGAAGGACTATTAATGATTGAACAAAACATTGCCCGACTTCGAATTGGTGTACATTAAAAATTATTTCATTCTTTGTAGTGGCATTTGAAGTTGGTTTTTTGGAAAGAATTTTCCATTTTATCTTTTTGGTGACGGGAATTGAAATTAATGAATAGAACGCGGGATAGTGCAAAATATGGAAACAATATAATATAACAATATCAATAAACATAATGAAAATATTTCAAATCGTTTCTAACTCCCTCTCCCTTGTTAAATATTTATGTCCCTGTTTAATGTTTATCGCGCGCGAAGTTACAACGAATACCTACCGTACAATTTAATAGTTGACTGTTGCAATCTGTGTGATGTTAAATGGAACTTCGTAGAAGTAATTACATTGTTTAATAAATAACTAAAAAAAAATTGAGCTCCATAGACTTAAGATTGTAGGTACTTATAAGAACATACATTGTACAATTATTTGTAAACAAGGCATGAAGAATCTAATTTTGGAGATTTAGGTACTAAAACATTAGCTTACAATAATTGAGTATACTTGTTACACAATTAATTAATTTAACTGCGTTTGTTTAATTACTTAAATACCGAACTTTCTCCTTATTAAATGTTTACAATTGTATTTAACAAATTTTACAAGGTAATTTGACCACGAAGTAACACCAATTATTACATAAAAACTAGCTTAGCTATCTAGCAATATAATACATATAAAGACCTAGAAAATTAAATTGTGTAAACATGGCAGGAGACACAGAACAGCTCCTAAACGCTCTAAAATCAATGGAAGAGAAAATAACAAGCAATATAAACAATAATATAGATAGGAAATTTGAATGTCTACAGAAAGAGCTAAACAATATGAAAATTGCAAACGAAGAACAAGAAAAAAGATTATCTATGATAGAAAAACAATTGAGGGAAAAAAACCTTATATTTTTTGGAATTCCTGAGGAAGAAAAAAGTTACGAAGAGCTAGAAAATACTATTATAAAAACAATAAATGAAAAAATGGAATTAAATTGCAGCGAAAGAGATATTGAAGTAGTACAAAGGGTGGGTAAGAAAGACATTGATAGGACTAGGCCTATAAAAGTCACCTTCGTGAGACTAGCCACGAAAATTAAGATATTAAAAAGTAAAAAATCGCTTGATGGCACTAACATTTACTTAAAACATGACTATCCGTATAAGGTACTGGAAATTAGAAAAAACCTTCAAGAGCAAGTTATCCGAGAAAGAGAACAAGGAAATAGAGCTATCCTTAGATATGACAAAATTATAATTACAAAAAATAAAGACCACTCGAAAATTATTTCACGATCGCAAGGCGTCCAAAAGCGACCACTAAGCATTACTCCACCACAAAATAAGGATGTAGAAACAAATCAAAGAAGAGAAGAAAAAAAGATCAAAACAAAATCGTATGGAATTCGTCAATTTATTCAAAATAAAGATAGTGACACCACACCAAAAAACTTGTAAACACAGAAAACTATTTAGAAATTAATTTATAGCCCGCCACCGCTACCCAATACCTAATAACAAACAAAACAATAATAAAGAACGAAAGAGAATCTCCCCCAGAACGGCTTGTCACCGCGGGGGCAGTAGACAGAAACCTTCCATTGCGTAAATAGCAACATTTAAAGGACACTCCTAACATAATATCATGATTGACAGCATGGAAGAGGCTTTTACCGCTAAATAGCGGTCCTTACAAACTCGCAGCCATATAATGTCGGGCATATAATATAAGCCTGTATAAAAATTTTCTTCTTAAACTATTTATTGTTTTGCCTTATAATATAAATGTACAAGACTCGATGTCATAAATTCTATCATAAATTAGTAAAAAATTGTATCAGAGCAACTAACACCTAACCTAAAGCAATCAATTAAATACTATAGTAATTTTAGCAATTATGTTTAGTTGCAAACATGTCATTAAAGTCAGGTAGATTTACTTAGAGAAAATTATATCAGAGCAACTAACACCTAACTTAGAGCAATTCATTAAATAATATAGTATTTTTAGCAAATTTGTTTAGTTGCAAACATGTTACTAAAGTCAGGTAGAATAATATTAGAATAATATTAGAACTTAGAATAATATTAGAGTTATGTTTTGTAAGGAATCAAATAAAGCTTTATTTATTTATTTATTTATTTATTTATTAATGTTTATGCTAACGAAAAAGTTTTCATGTATGAACGAAATAGTTCTGGGTCCACTTGAGGCTTTAAATCATTGCGTCCCGTATACCGTAGGCACTCGAATATTTCCCTTCCTGCCGTTTTCAACGATATTGCTTCACAAAATTCAACTTTTGCGTCTCGTTCTTGGACAGAAAATTTTCTTCGAACAATGGATTTTCCTTAGATAATAAATAACCTATTTGTTAATTCAGCTTAGTATACTCGTAAACAATTTCAGCCAAATTTGTTCTGTAAATGTGGCGTATTTGAAACATCCAAACATCAATTTTACATAACTTTCACATTTATTGTATTATTAGCTGTTGCCCGCGGCTCCGCCCGCGTGAAGAACGTTTTTTTTTAAATCCAGTGAAATTTCTTGATTTTTCCCTGGATAAATAAATGAAAGCTCCAAGGCTCAGTGGCCCAGTAATGGAGTCTTCTTCCATTCCCTCCTATCACACTTCACACTTATAATCACACTAATATTATAAAGGCGAAAGTTTGTGTGTAAGTGTGTGTGTTTGTTTGTTACTCCTTCACGCCGCAACTACTGAACCGATTTGGCTGAAATTTGGAATATAGATAGCTTATAGCCTGGATTAAAACATAGGCTACTTTTTATCCCGGGAAAATCCATAGTTCCTGTGGGATATTCAAAAAACAATAATTTTCAACAGTAATCTATAGCTACAGCTATAGGTAGATTACTTTGACAATCTTTCCTGAAAGTAGGTGTAAAGGTTGAAAAGGAAATTCAATTTTTTCTCGGGATTAGTCGGGATTGAATTTAACGCGGGCGGAGTCGCGGGCAAAAGCGAATGTTTTTATTTTTAGCCTAACGGATTGGCAGCCATATAAGTATATAGGGAGGGTATAAACTTGAAGTTGGAATAAGGCCGTCGACGTGCAGTGAGTACTCGTGTTATCAGTCGTCAAGCGCCGTCGTCGTCGGTGTGGAGTTACAGACAACTAACTTGACTGTATTTCTGTATCCTGGGACTAACATTTTGCGTTCATGCCAACTGTGGGCGACTTCGCTATGTATAAATGTATAATATCTACGCTATAAACTTCGATAAACCGTTTAATAACCCAAACCGGGGTGTTTATTACTATTGGCTAAAACAGAGTGTGTAAGAAGGACAAGAAACATTGTAGAGCATTCTAAGAGAAAGTTATTTTTTATTTAATAATAATAGTATTGGCTTTTTGATAAATGTTAACACGGTAAAATTGTTGGGCATTTTCTTTAAATCCTATTAAAAGTCTTCCAGTAGTCTCAACTATTACAGAACTAGGAGAAACTGATAAAAAAAAGAAAAAAATTAATGGATAATAATTCAAACTCAAAATATCTTTATTAATTAATAGGCCGATGTAAAACGTCAATACGCTTTTTGTCACATACATAATATGGTGATAACTATTAACTACAAGTCGACCTATGGCTAAGATTACGAAGGTTCAAACGCGCGCTGCACTGAGAAGAAGTCCACAACAAACTCAGCCGGGTTATGTTTTCTGTTATCTCCATTTCACAATGTCACTTAAAAACTAATTAAGCTAGTATAATTAAAGCAGTTTATTCACTCCCAAGGATTTGATTACTATAAATGAATATCTTACACTTGAAAAGTGAATAATCGGAAAATAAATGATTCGAACGTTACCCATATCTTGTTGAAAAATTTAATCACTTCTCTTAGACACAGATAAAATAGAATCGTGAAAGTGCATTTCAATAATAGATTTTCTCTTCAATGAAAGCTGGAAAATGAAAATAAGAATGGGATTTTATAATAGTAAGTAATTCTGAATCTCCATTCAATTTGGCTTTTCTGTTTCCCGCAGTGTTCCCGAACGTGGGAACGGAAATGTACTCGTACTTCGAGGGATTGAAGAAATATGAAAACTGAAATTGGAATGTTGAAATTGTTTCTCCTCCGGTGTGCCATATTACTTGAAAAATTCAAGAAAAAGAGTTTAAGTCTCAATAACTCATTATGTTCATACGATTCTTATTTGAAAGTTTTACAATTAAACAATTGTTGTAGGCTTCTTCTCAGTGCAGGGCGCGTTTGAACCCTCGTAAACTTTGTTTTAAGTCGACTTGTAGTTATCATACATATGTTAATCTATAACATTTAGGTGGTGGCCTAGATTTGTTTAATATAAGTTTGAATAAGTTTATTTCATGTTTAAAAACCTATAACCTATTAATTGTAAGTATGTATCTACTATTATATTCGGTCTCAGACTTGCTAAACGTTTTGGTGTAACCTGCAAGTTTAGCAAGGATATTATGTAATAATAGATAAATATGCGACAAATATCATATTGACGTTTTACAAGAGCCTGTACGTTAGGCCTATGTAAAATAAAGATATTTTGAGTTTTTTTAAAACTTATCGCCAGCTTGTGCTAATGGCGTACATTACAAGTCCTATTCGCGTGGAATGGTGGCCAGAATACTGGCTGGCATTTCCGCTCTAAGCAGCTTAACTGATTCACTGCGCAAAAAAATAAACCGCTACAACTGCATTCAATTTCGGTTAGCATAATTAATTATGAGTGACGTAGTTTCTGGGTTAAGTTGGTAAAATTTATTGGGAGATATACATTAACTTTGATTGACTCGGCCACGAAAATTCAAATTTTATTTTGTTTTTCGGTAATAGTAGGGTACATCGTGTACAATACATCGTAGGCTTATGGCAATTAGTTTTGCGGGCATAACACTTCATACATCTAGATACATGTTTTTCATAAAAACTTTGGTCAACAATACCTACTCATTACTCATTTACTCAAAATGTCGAATTTGAAACAATGCAGAATTGGTCTACTGGATCAACGATCAAAAACGAGCGAAAAATCACGTTTGTTGTATGGGAGCCGAGCCCCCTTAAATCTTCATTTTATTCTAGTATTTGTTGTTATAACGGCAACGGAAATACATCATCTGTGAAAATATCAAGTGTGTAACTATCACGGTTCAAGAGATACAGCCTGGTGACAGACGGACGGACGGATGGCGAAGTCGCAGTAATAATAGGATAAAAATGTAATAAAATACCGTATTAAAGTTTACTATTTTGCAATTTTTAAAATCGAGGTTTAACCTGATGAAAGAATCTTGTCTGGGGAAAATTAACAGCATCTTGCAGTATGTTGTTTTAGTAAATAATGTACGGGAAGATTATATTAATTAAAATAAAATATCACTTGATAATTGTAGTAGGATTAACCAGTCTAGAGCGTTTGCATGCTACTCAGATGCTACTGCTGCTATTGGCGTGTTGTCTTTATCCGGCAATTTACTTACATTTGCGCCCCGCCCGCGGCTCGTAAAGTAATATTATCCGGACGGGCGGGGGCGGGCAATAGTGCCTCTTTTACGGGCCGCGAGCGAACGTCACATGGGAAATTATTTGACGTGGCGTTTAATGGATTTTTGCCTTCATAACATGCTACCTCGAGCCGGCAGCCGAATAAAAATGCGTGTATACAAAATACTTAAATAAGTACGAGCCGATGTAGGCATGTGGAATTTCTTTTTAGTGGATTTTTTTGTATGCTATCGATGTAAAAATCTTTGGTGGCAGATATTTTGCACCAATGAAAAAAAGTTCACCAAGCATTTAATCATTTTATGTTTCTTTTTGGCAGACGACATAGCAGCGATTCTCAAAAGGCTGAAATATAAAGAATGTTTAATTTAACCATGGTTAATTGCTTGATGAACTCCGTTCTCAGGTTAGGCGTTTCTCTTAAAGTTATAGTTCCAGCAACCGGGCCACCGGGTTTATGGGGCCACCTGAACTATTTATTCTTTTGAAACATCGTAAACTTAGTTTTAATTCAATTTGTAGTTATCACCATAAACATCACAAAATATTGACCTAGTACGCTAGGCCTATGTAAAATAAAGATATTTTGAATTTTATTCTATTTTTTAGTTTTGTTTGTTATAGCGGCAACAGAAATACATTTTCTATTGCCTAGCTAGTACGGTTTATGAGATACAGCCTGGTGACAGATGGATGGACAGTGGTGTCTTAGCAATAGGGTCCCGCCTACGTCTTCAAGCGTATATTTTATTTTTTTAAATACCTTTTTTAAAAGCAACTATTGTTTCAGAGTACACGGTAACCAGTTTGGAGCTACTGGAGCTTCGGGTGCCAGCCCACGTGCCCCTGGGCACTCGGCCCTCCATGACGTGCCGCTGGCAGCTGGGCCCCACGGACATCCTCTACTCCGTCAAGTGGTACAAGGATGGGAAGGAGTTCTTCAGGCACGTCCCGAGGGACATTGAGCCGAGAAGGAAGTTTTTGCTGCCCGGAGTCGATGTTGAGGTATGTTCTACAAAGTTTATAAAGTTTGTTTTTTTTTTCAAGGTTTTTTTGCTTAAAGGTACAGATACACATGCTTATAAAAAGCATGTTATTAGAGCACGCTAAAAAGGATTTGCAACATGTGGAATAAACATGTTCATTTGCTACGCAATATACGCATGTGTATCTGTACCTTAAAAGGTCCATAAAGCACTTTGATGACCATCGTTTTAGCCAGTTCAGCCGACGGACGTCAACTGCTGGGCCTTCTGCAATGATTTTCAGCCCACACGGTCTTACGCCACTTATATCAAGCGACTTCCTGCGACTCTTTTAATGTCCATCTGGTCGGAGGTCTGCCAACACTGCGCTTTCCCGGGGTCGCCGATCCAGCACTTTGGATCCGCAACGTTCGTCGGTACGGTCATTACCACTTCAGCGTCGCGACTCGTTGAGCTATGTCGGTAACTCTGATTCGGCTAGAGATCTCCCCATTTCTGATTTGATCACGTAGGAAAACTCGAGCCATTTCCATCGCCACCTGAGTGACCCTTAGCTTTTATACGATGACCTTCCGTGAGGAAATATTGTATCATACTTGCAGTGCAATGGACTACCGCTTCCATTAACGGCTCTTCATCAAACCTCTATGATCCAAGCGTCCTAAAATGTTGATGAAACTTTTTGCTATAAGAAACCGAATCAAAATTAACGGAAGAATAAATAACTACTGAGTCTGCAGCGACATATCCATGGCGGTAATATCATGAGCAAAGCAATGTTGTATCCTTATTCGTTAATGAAAGTTATTGAAATAGAAATATTAAAACGAAAAGAACAATATTAAGACGCAAGAAATGAAAACGCCTGAAGCTAAGCGCGTTGCCAAACGGTTACATAATTCAGAGCTCTCGAGGCAGCGTATGGGTATAATGAAATTAATCATGCCGCAAGTTGAGTCGTTTGCTCTGGTCTCGGAACTCGCCGCGGCCACACAGCGGATATTACGCCGTGAAGAGCCGCGTCAACACACTCGCCGTGAAAAGCTATTCCGACTTCCGTAAATTACTTGCCACGGCCGCTCTATGTGTGCCACAATGCCACGCAACTTTTATCTACGTATTGTTAAATGCGGAAGAAAAACACGAACTTTTTTTTTATTATGATTTTGAAGTTTTACTTAACTTTATTTTAATTGTTTGTTTGTGGGTGTAAGTGTTGACATCAATTCTTATGGTTGCGATGTCGCATCAACACATTCGCCGTAAAAAGCTATTTCGACTTCCGTAAATTATTTGCCACGCCCGCTCTATGTGTGCCACTACCCTGCAACTTAAATTTATCTACGTATTATAAATTGCTTAGGTGTTTTCCATAATGATACACAGCAAAAATATATATAGTGTGTGCGTGTTACATACATACAACATATTCGCGCGATTGTGAGAGTAAATAATAAATCAGTTCTCATTATAGTTGGTATGTTATAAAGATTGTTTTAAAAACAAGTGTTGTGGAATAGACTTTATTAGTAACTACTTCTTACTGACTCAACGAAAAATTTGATGTAGTCAATTATCGTGCAGTCTTGATTTTTTAAATGTATTAGCCTGCATTTTATTTACCTGATACATATAAAACTTATAAGAATAATAATTTATTGATCTTAAATCATGAGAAATTACAATTAAATGAACACCCTACCCTCTGCGGAAATAAAACCTTTGTTGCAGAGGATAATTATTAAGAGAGAAATAAGAAAAAAATACAAAAAAAATTAGCAGACTCCCTAAAGGAACCCGCAATAGTCCAGATAAAAACAGAACTTTTCATGAGGCCATTCATTAAATTAATCGTGTTGTGAGTTGCGTAGTTTGCTTAGGCCTCGGGTCTCCCATGCAAGCGGAAATTACCACATGAGTCCCGCCGCGTGCCGCAAACACACTCGCCGTGAAAAGCTATTCTTCCGTCAATTAGACTCGTCCCCAACTCCCCACTACGAGCAATTCCGCCAAAACGGAAATAAAAACTACAACTTTATATGCTTGCTATTGTAATATATTATCTCTAACGTAAAAACGAATTACATACCTAATTAGATTTATACAAGTGTTACCTATAAGTTATGCCATTCGAAAAAATAATTAATCCTGCCAATTGCAACTAACTACATTAATTTAATAGGTAGAAGACCAGATATAAATTTTTTGTTGTAAGTAAGTGAACAATTGTCATAACTTGAAAAAATCCTCAGAAATGTTTAAGTTCGGATAAAATTTTACGTTTTAATAAAGAGCCGTCTTTTGCATTAAAAGTAGCTACCTAAATTCGTATTTTTATTTTCGATGATGATTACAATAAGTACTTAACTTTTAGAGGATCCTTCCTTACTTTTTCTTTTTCGTTATTAATTTAGTTTTATTAACTACAATACTGTTGTTTCTTTACTTTTACTACTACGAACTCATTAAATTACGCGAACTTCATTATAAACTTTTCTACAGAAAATATGCTTGTTTACCTAAATAGATTCTTTAATAATGCCGTAAAGTTTGATATATAATATTGTGATTTACATTGGTAATTAAGTTTGATATGAAATAAGAAAACGAATGATGAATCAAGCTTAATAAAAATAAAAAAACCGGCCAAGTGCGAGTCGGACTCGCGCACCGAGGGTTCCGTACTCAAGAAGTACTGAAGCAAAATAAGCTTAGGTAGTTATAGCTAGGTACTTTTAAGATTCGTTCGTACTAATGTAGATGTAACACGACCAAAACTGTAACGACCAAAGATGTAAAACTTGTTAATATAAAAAAAACTATGCTAGTTAGAGCATTGGCTATAGTTTTCCTGTAAAATATACGTAAATTGCTATTGACCATAATTATTTGAGATTTTTCGATTGGTAAACTCCGGAGATAAGGGGGGGGAACGGTATTTTTTTAGACATTTTCCCCGATAAATCAAAAACTATCATGACTAAAAATAATTAAAAATCGGTTTTAGAATGTACAAAGTAAACCCTTTCATTAACCCCCGACGCAAAAGGGGTGTTATAAGTTTAACGTGTCTGTGTATCCGTGTATCTGTGTATCTGTGTTTCTGTCTGTGGTATCGTAGCGCCCAAACGGATGGACCGATTTTCATGAAGTTTATTTTGTGTCATAGATAATTTTACCCCGAGTGTTCTTAGCCATGTCTCATGAAAATCTGTTCAGCCGTTTGAAGATTATCAGCTATTTTCTAGTTGATGAGGGGACCTGACTAACTTCTTTATGTCCGATCGATTCGAAATTTGGTACCGTGTAGCTTCAATGACATTGAAATTATATGGTAAGGTAACCATGACCTGATTTGCCGTTTGAAGATCATCAGCTCTTTTATAATTGATGAGAGGATCTGACTACCTTCCATATATCCTATCGTTTCGAAACTTGGTACCGTGTTATTTCAATGATATTGAAAGTATATGTTGAGGCAACCATGTCCTGATTTGCCGTTTGAAGATCATCAGCTCTTTAATAGTTGATGAGGGGATCTGACTACCTTCCATATGTCCTATCGTTTCGAAACTTGGTATCGTGTTATTTCAATGATATTTAAAGCGTATGGTAAGGTAATCATGACCTGATCAGCCGTTTGAAGAAGATCGGCTCTTTAATTGTTGATGAGGGGTATCTGACTACCTTCCATATTATGTCCTATCGTTTCGAAACTTGGTACCGTGTTATTTCAATGATATTTAAAGCGTATGGTAAGGTAATCATGACCTGATTTGCCGTTTGAAGATCATCAGCTCTTTTATAGTTGATGAGGGGATCTGACTACCTTCCATTTATCCTATCGATTCAAAATTTGGTACCGTGTTACTTCAATGATATTGAAAGTATGTGGTAAGGTAACCATGTCCTGATTTGCCGTTTGAAGATCATCAGCTCTTCAATAGTTGATGAGGGGATCTGACTACCTTCCATATGTCCTATCGTTTCGAAATTTGGTACCGTGTTATTTCAATGATATTTAAAGCGTAAAGTAAGATAATCATGACCTACCATCAAGGGCCTCTAATCGCGACTCAACAATATACCTAAACTGAATTGCATCGCTAATTCGTGACATAAATTCTTTTCATTTGACAAAAAGATGACATGAAAATAACCTAAACTTACAACTAACTAAGTTACTTACTTATCACTATTAATACCTTCCCTATATTTAATACCTTATTACCTACTTTAAAAAGGACGAAATAAAAGTAAAATTACAAATTTTAAAAACCCCCGCCACAAAAAATAAAATATAAAAATAACAAATAATATTTTAAACCTATTATAATAATTATTATCGTCACAATATAATATTAAGTACGTTCAAATATTTTTTAATTCAAGCATCGTCGCATCGTCGGGGGACTCATTTTCCGGAGTATCTCTCTAACGGTCCCCCGACGATGCGACGACGCTTGAATTAAAAAATATTTGAACGTACTTAATATTATATTGTGACGATAATAATTATTATAATAGGTTTAAAATATTATTTGTTACTTTTTACATTTTATTTTTTGTGGCGGGGGTTTTTAAAATTTGTAATTTTACTTTTATATGATACCCCACACAGTACAGTTATCTCACTTTTAAATTTCAACCCTCTGATTTTCCCCCCTTTTTAAATAAGAACAAAAATAATTTCCATTTTTTTTTATTCCAGTGTCATTGGGCCACTAATATACACAACTATTCCAAATTTCATATCGATAGCTCTGGTAGTTACTGAAATAATCGAGTGTGACGGACAGACGGACAGACAGACGGACAGACAGACGGAGAAAGTCGCACCTTAAGGGTTCCATTTTACCATTTTGGTACGGAACCCTAAAAAAATTGATTTCAATAACTAATGTCAAGATCCTGTTGGATCTTTTTATCATACCACTGAGAAAAATATAATAATCTTATAGATCTCGTTCTTCGTGTTGTGATCGAATCTGTTGTGGAAAATCTCTAAACTAAACTAATTTAAAATAGTGCCATCCTTTTCCATCGGAAGCGGTTTGAAAAGGATAGCACTATTTTAAATTAGTTTAGAGATTTTCCACAACAGATTCGACCACATTAGCTTCCATAGTGCTTCATTAAACACCTCTTGGTAGAGACAACAAACATGACATCAAAAATATAGAACGTACCTACATAGATCTCTTAAATATATGATTGAATATAAGAGAATAGTTAACTAGTTAGCATGGTATAGATACATTACCCTCTACGAGGCTGTTAAAATGCACTTTCAGTGTGAAAATTTAAATATCAGAGACCATGAGCATAATCAATGCAGATAACCATCCGCTATGATTTACAAACATGCCTTTATAAACAACTGCACTGGCAAAATTTTTTTTTATTTCCAAATTTAAAAGAAAACTAATATGAAGCTATTTTTCAACACACAATTAAAAAAAATACAGCAGTGTGCGACTCAAATTCGCGCACCGAGGGTTCCATACTGCAAAAGGAGTGAAACTTTAAAATAATCGTTTTTGTTCATTAAACTAGTGTTATGAGCTTTTTATAAGTTTTTAGTTTTTTTTAGTTGAAAAGTCCCTATGAACGTTAAGGTTTCCTATGTAGGAATACATTCAATTTCAGCCAAATTGGTTTAGCAATTGCGGCGTGAAAGAATAACAAAGATCAATCCATAGTTACAAACTTTCGCGTTTATAATATTAGTAGGATAGTGAATTCACATCACTAGTGTGTGAAAGCGTTACGTGACGAAAAAGTAAACCTGGACAACAAAAGTAATTAAACTAGAAAAATATGTAGGATTTTTAAAAACTATAATTCAAGTGGACTCTGTGAGTGGACTAAATTATTCATGAGGTTAAGTATTATCGTTATAAATATTACGTTAAAACTACTAAGGGTATAATTATGTCGTAGCGCTTTGCCTATCGATGCCTATATTTAAATAGAAATTTAATAACGACAGGTAAATATAATTAATGATGTCTGCGCCAACATTATCCAGCCAAAGAAATTCATTTTATAGCTATTATTTGTATTTGTATCTAGGTATTAATTACTTTGACTATCTACTGTAATTATGGTGTTTACTACCAAATTCCTTCAAAGGTAATTTAGAGGTTTATAATCTGATATTCTTTCACTATTTTCGTCGAATCAATCTCGTCTCATTGAAATAATATTGATTAAATTTTCTCATTAGTGCTTTTCGCGTGGTAGGTATTTCCATTCGCAACTTACGCTTCAAATTACTATTATAACTAAATTATAAAATATTACTTAAACGCTTGACGACCGAATGGCGTAGCGGTAACGAACCTGCCGACTGCGTCGGAAATCGTGGGTTCGTTTCCTACTACTGGTAGGTAAATGTTTGTGTGATGAGCATGAATGTTTTCCAGTGTGCGGGTGTTTTTCAATGTTTATGTACATTAGTAAGCATATGTATTTATTGGTTATCTAGTAACCATGACACAAGCTATCGCTTACGTAGGGCCAGATTGATATGTGTGTAATGTCCTGATATATATTTATTTATTTATTTACTAAAAAAATACTTAAAATGCCCATTCCACCGAGACGGTATATGAGTGCAAACAAAATTTATAATTTCTAAATTGGCTCAGGTCTGGTCTGGTGGGAGGCTTCGGCCGTGGCTAGTTACCACCCTACCAGCAAAGACGCACCGCCAAGCGATTTAGCGTTCCGGTGCGATGCTGTGTAGAAACCGTTGGGGGTAAATTTACTTACCCTTCCAAGTTAGTACGATAACATCTTAGACTGCATCATCACTTACCATCAGGTGAGATCGCAGTCAAGTACTAACTTGTATAGAATAAAAAAAAAAAAAAAAAAAAAAAAAAAAAAAATAAGAAGCGTGGTTTTCTGGTATCCTCCGTTTCTGCGCTTTATTGCATCTTTCTATTCAATCGAAAAATGATTATAAGAGATCCAATATTCCACTTCCGCTTTTACAATGGAACTTTTTAGACTTATAATCTTATGCGTTGATGGGATGATAAAATTTAAATAAATACGGCATTTTCTACTCATTCTTAACGGAATCAGCAATTTATCTTATTTTCCATGAACTTAAATCAAAGATGTCAAAAACTTTTTGAATTATGCATTTTGGCGCTGCTGGCTTCAGTGTCTTGAAGGGGGAGCAGAAAACTAGACGCGCTCAAGGATTTATGAGGCTTGACAGATGGCTTAGCCTTATCAACTAAACCTTACAAACTAGCTATTGCTACCGTCGACGTTGAAGTTGGGATTATAGTCACAATAGGTCAAATAAAATACAAATACAAAATTGCTTTATTCGAAAAAGAAGAAAAGAGAAAAACGATGATTCTGCAGAAGTATGAACTGTGTTGCAGTGTTCATCGTCCTCTTCACACAATATGATAATGTCTCAAGTGTCAAGCAATTATTATTAGATCACTGATATGAAACTTCAGGATAAGGGCATCCGAACGATTTAAGTACCTAAACCTTTTTCGTACAAGCAAACAGTGGCGCCATCTGCCAAAATTCTATTTGTGGCCTCTAAGCGAACTACAGGCCACGGCCTTACTGCTGGTGACAAAACAAGCATTTTTGGCACCGATAAACTGGCGACATTTTTTCGCGTCGTCCGCCCTGTCCAGGGTATATTTATTTCTATTAATTAGTTAGTAACAAAAAACTAATTACTAAATGATTAGTTTTACCGGGAGTAGAGTATCTAGTTATTGTATCAAGTACTGTGTATCAAGTACATGCTGTGAAATTGGTAATGTTGTGAGTGTTTATTTTATAAATTACGACTATACATCAGAATTGACGAGTTCATATTTTTTGTAGGATAAGCGGCGCGCTGTGCGCTGGTCGAGATTAATTAAGACTGAAATCCATCCGATATACTTTGATTTCATACGCTTGCTATCACACGTTATACGAATTACGACTCAATCGAAAGAGCTTAATCTTATCACATATTTTATTTCCGCAATAGAACTTCTTTGCAGAGAATCTGTACGTATTCGATTGGGTTTTCTACCGTAAAGCAGAATACCCATAAAAACTCATAGTTACCTGTTATTGTGAAACATTCACCGATATGAATTTAACCATTATTTTGACAACCTTCTTTGAGATACATCGAAATTGGTGTACTGGCCAATCAGCGGCTGCCAAAAATTGTATGAAAATCCATTACTGTCGTGGTTTAGCTTTCGTATAAATTACATACATACTAAGCCACCGATATGAACCTGAGGATGAGCCCATTGGAACATTTTACGTCAACCTTCTTCTTACAAGAAAAAAGTAGTGCCATTTGTCAAAATTTCCGCTAATACATCATACACGAAGAAAATCGTCCCTGTAGAAACTCGCGTGCCGACTAATAACAAGTACAATGAGCTGTGGCGTAGACCGCGGTCCATAGATGATAGACAATACTGCGGTCGGCTTACAACTGATGCTGTTGGTATCAAAACAAACATTTTTGAGACCGGTAAACTGGTAACATTTTTCTCACGGTCCGTCGGGTCCTGTGTATACGTCTATTGCAACATTACTGTATTTCAGTTTAAAGGGTGCTGTTACTGGCGAAATAACAGGGCATAATGTAACTTGTCTCAGGATGACGAGTGCATTTCAGTGCGTACGACAATGAAATGTAAAGTCCACAGGACGCACTGCATCTGACGTGGACAGGCGTATCGATTAACATGAGTGATGAGATGAACCTCCTGCTCGTTTCATCATACTTTGTTATATTATGAGAAGTAACTACGCAGAAACTATACAGGACGTTAGTAATATATATTCGGTGATATTTATTATACACTATACAGGGTTAAATGAAAAATACCAGAAGCCTCTCAACCTTGTAGTATCATTAAAACAACTTTTGTTCTACAACTTTTCAAAATTCAGTATTAAATTATTTCATACAAAAGATAAATCCGTTTATTGCCCGTGGTCCCCCCGATAGTCCCCCTAGGGTACCACGGGTATTTTTTTTTGCACGTGGTACTTACCCCTGGAGCTTTTAGGGGTACCACGCTTGAGCACTGGTTGAACATGCGTATAAGTAAAAAAATATTTAAAATGTATTACGCCCTTTTTCGTAAATTTAATATGATTATCAAACAGCCAATCATTAAAAATTTATGTTGTTGTTTTTATTTGAAAAAATCCATAGTAACGCCCTCCAGCATGTATACCTTCCATTCAAAGCGGACGGTCTTCGCCTGAATATAGCCACGCTCACTGACTAATAAGGTGCGAGTATTTTAATCCCTAGGAATTCGACTCGTGAATTGGAATATACGTATAGATATTTCAATCCAGAATGACGCGCCCCACTCTGTCAAGTTGATCAGAAGCCTATAGACGTCCACTGCTGGACATAGGCCTTTCCGAGAGCACGCCACCACACACGATCCTCCGCCTTCGTCATCCACCCGCTACCAGCGACCTTCTTTAGGTCATCGGTCTGCCCCAACGGCCGTTGGTTCTGCGACAGATATGGCCGGCCCACTGCCACTTCAGCTTGCTAATCCGTTGGGCTATGTCTGTTACCTTGGTTTTCCTATACGGATGTCCTCGTTGCGGATCCTATTGTTCAGAGAAACACCCAGCATAGCCCTCTCCCTAGCACGCTGAGCGACTTTGAACTTGTGGACAAGGCCTACTGTGAGTGTCCATTTTTCTGCTCCGTATGTCATGACTTTTGTCTTAAGGCACTCTGTCAAACTCCATGCAAATTGAATGAAACATAAGCGATTTTGACAGAGTGGAGCTCATCTTCGTGGATTGAAATATCTATAAGAGGTTTTAATCGAACTATAGTTATAAAAGGTTTATATTGTTACAGAGCTCAAGCCCCAACGGCTCGAATGTGACGCTGTACCCGGCTGTGCTGGAGACGGGCGGACGGTACCGCTGCGAGGTGTCGGGCGAGAGACCGCTGTTCCCCACTGTCTCCGACCACTCGGATATGACTATTGTTGGTGAGTTACTCGTATAATTATTACAGAGCTCGAGCCCCAACGGCTCGAATGTGACGCTGTACCCGGCTGTGCTGGAGACGGGTGGACGGTACCGCTGCGAGGTGTCAATCAATAATCAATCAATCAATAATTCTTTATTTGCTTAATACACTTACATTGAGGTGTTAAATATAAGTGGTAACAGTGTATTGCCATTCTATGGCGTGCAAATATGTATAAAGTAATATCGGAAAACAGCGAAAACTTAAATACAATGCTTAAACTATAGATTAAATTTATCATTTTACTTATTAATACATTGATAGAATTCTTTCATGTCATAAAAATTATACAGATTCAGCCATTGAAATAATTTGGTTTTAAATTGGTTAATGGGAAGTAATTTGATGTCATAAGGTAGTTTATTATATATTTTTACACACATCATGACGCAGTTACGTTTAAAATACTCAGTTTTAGGTAGATAGTTCAAAACTAAGCGATTAGGATTTCTACAAGAACGAGGGTGAGCATCGCTGGCTGTTGCGAAAAGTGACATATGTTTTTTAACAAAACAACCTATCTCAAATATATAAAGACACGGAAGAGGCAACAGCTTAAATGTTTTGAATAATGGCCTGCAACTGTCCAGCGGTGCAGCACCACACATGGCGCGAACACACTTTTTCTGCGCAATGAAAGCTCTATTTACATCAGTCCCATTGCCCCAAAATACCAAGCCATATCTAAGCACAGAGACAACATAGGCATGATACACTGACAACACTACTTTAAAATCTACGACATGTCTGAGACGTCTTAGCACGTAGCAAAATCTATTAATTTTTTCGCATACAATGTTGATATGATTCTTCCATGTCAATCTAAAATCTACGTTTAGACCTAAAAACTTTACTTCTCGGGTAGGAGAAATCGTTTTGTTATTGTGATTTATATTTAATGCAATGGGGGATTTTTCATAGAATTGTATATATTGTGTTTTGGTTAAATTGATATGTAAATTATTAATGTCAAGCCAGTTTATAATATTGAGAAGAGTGTTATTTATGTCAGACTCATGTACCGTTTGAGAATTATTACTATTTGATGTCAAAATTATCGATATGTCATCCGCGAAGAGAACACACTTGTGATTTGTGACGTCTGTAATGTCATTTATGTATAGCAGAAAGAGTACTGGTCCGAGAATACTTCCCTGAGGGACTCCAAATTGGTTATGCATATAATCTGATTGAAATGATACTACTTCGCTCCCTATTTTTTTATTTAACATAACAGCTTGGTAACGGTCACGTAGATAAGAGGAAAACCAATCGATAGCTGGACCCCGTATGCCAATTGCTTCCATTTTCCTGATTAAAATATCGTGCTGGACGAAATCAAATGCTTTTGATAAATCTAAAAATAAGCCTGTGGTTGTTTTTCTTGAGTCCGTATTTCGGAGAACAACGTCTATGAACGAATATATGGCCAGCGTTGTTGATTTTTTCTTTTGAAACCCAAACTGCTCTTTCTTTATAATGCTAAATTTTTCACAATATTGTAATAAACGTTTTAACATGCATTTTTCAAAGATTTTTGAAAATATGGGTATGAGCGTAATTGGTCTATAATTAGATATATCCTTCGGATCCCCTTTTTTATACAGCGGTTTTATTATTGATCGTTTCAAAATTTCCGGGAATGTACCAGTTTCAAAAGATAAATTGATTAGATGTACAAGCACCGGTATTATATAGATTTTGCTCGCTTTAATTATTTTCGTGGATACTTCATCGTAGCCCGCGGAGGTTGTGTTATTTAGTGACATTATTTCTTTCGCAATTTCATGTGATGTCACTGGTTTTACATACATTGAATGCAGACTATTAGTGGCAGAACTTATTTTGAAATCTTCAGATAAGTCTGTTTTTTTATTTGTCATTTGGATAAAAAAGTTATTGAAAACAAACGCCATCTTCCTTGGATCGTCAATTAACGTATCTTCATATTTAATGCTGTTTATAAAATTGTCACTTTTACTTTTATTATAGGTTTCATTTTTTACTATATTCCAAGATGCGCCGCATTTATTTTTACTGTTTGATATTATTTTGGCATTAGTTATTTTATGAGCATTATGAATACACTTTTTTAAAATCTTCGTGTATCTGAGGTAGTTTTCCTTAACCTGTCTATTTTTCTTATTTTTATAAAAGTTAAACCGCAAGTTTCTTTTTGTCTTACAACCGATTTTTAGCCCTCGTGTTATCCACCTTTGACTGCTAGAGTGTTCGTGTATTTTTATCTTTATAACGGGAAAGGACAGTTTATAAAATAGACAAAACAGCTCGTGAAATGTATTAAAAGCCTTATTTAGCTGTGTTTCTTCGTAAACTTCGGAAAAAGATAAGCTTTCCATGCAATTATTAAATATTTTTATGTTTTCATCGGAATAATCTCTCTTATATATATAGAAGTGTTTGTTATCGCGATTTTTGTTTTGTACAGGAACGCATAACATTTGAGCAGTGTCGTGATCTGATAGATTTAAATTGAGTATCGACGCATGGGCGTTAGGTACATTACTAAAGATAAGGTCAATACATGAAGATAATCTAGTGGGGCTTTTAATGTGACAATTTAGGTTGTAGCTTTTAAACAAGTCATTTAATTGAGTTGTGGTCTTAGAAGTTTTGAGTATATTTATATTGAAGTCGCCAGTTATAATAATATTTTTATTCGTTTTATATCTGTTCCCTAAAAAGAATAGTAGGTTTTCCAATTTGTTAAAAAACAAAGTAATATCCGAATTGGGAGTGCGATAAATGCACACAATTACGAGGTTGTGACCACTGACCTCTATTCCGCAACATTCAAAATGAATTGATAGGGCCATTTTTGTAATATCCTCTATCGGGCTATAGTTGAGACCATTTTTAAGGAATATGCATACACCACCTCTTTTAACTGATCTGGAAAAACTAGCCCCTAATTTGTATTCGTTAATTTTTAACAGGTTTTCATGCCCTGACTGTAAAAAAGTTTCCGTAAAGCATAAAATGTCTGGTTCATTATTTTTTAGTTTAATTTCAGTAAGTGTTATCTCTAGTATATCCCTTTTCGATAGAATACTAGCAATATTTTGATGTAAGACTCTAATTTGATTGTGGTTTTGTGACTTTGTCACGAAAAAAATTCTTATCGGCTTTGGGAAAGTAGAAAGGGATGGTTCCCCTTTTACTCGTATTATGGTTGGATGTACTAGAAGATTTAATATCTAAGTTTTGTTTACTTTTAGCAATTATGCGCGCGAAAAGATATGGGATAGTACCTTTAATACTTTTTGGTTGAATGTTATTAGGTGACCGGTTCATATGTTTCTTAAGTTCTGTAAAATTTAAATATTTATGATCATAGTCTATTGTGTCAATAATTCTGTTAATTTTATTACATAAGCTATACATGCTGCATTTCTCTGACATGTCGTTGATAAAGTAGCAATTGTTGTTTTTACATATTTGTTCTAACTTCTCATTCAATATATTAGTATTAATATATCTATTTTTAACAACATTAAGTACAATCACGGAACAGTTTTTTAATTTCTTAACAATAGAGTGTACATTCGATAACACTTCCATAGGATTTTTGTCGTTTTCTCCAACGCAAATAATAAATTTGTCCAGTTTATCTAGCTCCTGGATGTCAATCTTAGTGCATTCACTTAGCACTTCTGCAGCGTCCGCTTGTGGTTTCGTCATAGAAAATATTTTGTAGCTTCCATATTTATTGTTGATTCTTGACTGTATCAGGTTTGAGGCGAGATTACGAATTTGCTGGGTACCAAAAATTTTTATTTGTTTGCCGTTACGGCGGTCTTTAGATTGTAAATTTTTCTTGGATGTATTATCCCTTGTCTTTAAATTTTGCTTTACAGTTTCTTCTAGGGCTGATTGTTCCTTTTGTTTTTCAATAAATAAACTTGAGTTACTGGTTACCATAAGGGTGTTGTCTTTTCCAGTTTGATCGTTTTTCAGATCCTTACGTTTTATTTTCATTGTACTCTTTGGGGTTTTAGGTGAAGGCTTGGTTGAACAGATACGTATCAAGTTGTTAATTTTTATTTCTTGTTCCGCTATTTTTCGTTCAAGTTTATTCTTTTCTAAGATCAGATTTTCAATTTCTAGGTTAGCGCTATCAAGCTTTAGCTTTAGGTCTTGGTTACTTTTTTTGAGCTCCTTGAGGGTATCTTCGTCATGACGTGTAGATAAGTCCGGTAAGCTTCTTCTTAGGTGATTGGAAACTGATAAATGTGAAGAATCGCTACTTCTATTGTGTGATTCTGTGAAGCTGATGCAGTGTTCCTCAGTACTAACCACACTACTATCCAGATGCAGATCAATTTGTGGTTGTACCAGTGGTATTTGGATCCCAGCCGTGGGTGTACTCGTTGTACTGTTATTAAGTTGGTTTTGAGTACGACATGCCGAGCAACGCCATGTAATTTTCTTTTCATTCGACATCAAATTAAACTTTTTTGTAGATACATGATCAGCACAAGAGAGGTCAAAAGTCTTTTTACATTGTGAACATCGCAAGTTGACACTACTTTTAATAAATTTTTTGCAGGTCGAGCAAGACATCACCTTAATTTTTGCTGTGCTGTTTTTTACGGGTTTCTTCGGTTTTGATGTAGACATTTTGCTTTATTATTTTACCGTTATTTATATATGTCTAATACAATTGATTATTACAAAAGAAAAAAAAAAAAGAAAAAATAATAAAAAAAAGAAAGGTAAAAAGAAAGTTCGATGGTGAGATTTGAACTCCTGACATGCGTTGGCTCAATACGCCGTAGATACCACTATACCAATTTCGTCTTCCTATGAATGTCTAATTTAAGTAGTGTAAGCGACTCTTTGTTTAACTTCTGAATGGATTGCCTTGAAAAGTGTAGGTAGATTGAATATTCACAAATCACTCCGACGATGCACTGTTTACAACAGTTTTGCGTGTCACGGCAATAGCTGTTGTGTATTATTTATAGCAAATGCGAGTTCATCCCAGTGTTCCAGTTCAATCACTTATTCTTTGAGTGAAGCCACAGTGGTAAAATACCAATTATTGCAGTATAAATTAGTTGCAAAGTAGATAACGAAGTAAGCATTTGGTTGACACAATTTTTAAAAAGTCAGCGATAGTCTGTATTGTATACTCGAAATGAAAACAGTATTTAAACTTAGTGTTCCTTTGTTTGTTGAGGTAAGTATTACTTATCCTTTTAATCCACTCAGTAATCAAGACGTTTGAATTAATTTGTTTATAAAATTGTTTGTTTGACACTTAACACACTATTCACAAATTACAGTTTACAAGAGTATTCCTTTAAATTATGACAAAGTTATTGTTTACACACATGTATTACGCACTAGTATAACATATTATTTACTTTTTTTACAGTTTTTAGCACTATTTACATTTATTTTCTTTAAATTTATACAGACTTCTATGAAAATGCGTTGTTTGGGCAATGGTCATTTGATTTTGTCGGGCGAGAGACCGCTGTTCCCCACTGTCTTCGACCACTCGGATATGACTATTGTTGATTAGTTAATTGTACACTCTATAGCTGCTAAATTTTGCTTTTGAAGGGATCCGTACCTTAAAAAAAAGGAACTATTATAACCTGTCTTTCCTCAACTTCGGCCTTTTTTCTCAGGAAATTCAACAAAAAAGGAACTCATAGGATGGATCACTTTGTTCACATTCTGTCCATCTTTCCTCAACTTACGGCCTTTTTTTCTTAGGAACGGGCAAAGCTTTCAAGATGGAATGGATGTAATTGATAGCAAATACTACGGTCCATAGAACCTTGAAGGCACAAAAAATTGACACCATGAGGTGTCACATACAATATATGTAATAGCTGACCTGGCACACGTTTTTTCGCCATTAGGGATCATTAGGGATACGTTTCACGAGAATTTATTAGAGATTAGAGAGATTTGTATGAACATGTGCCTTTGATTCAAGTTATTCGCAATGTTTTAATTTTGTTGCAGCGTTGCCATCAACGGGCCCGATCATAACGGGCTCCCGCCTGCGGTACCAGATCGGGGACCGGGTGCAGGTGAACTGCACGTCGGGCCGTTCGCGGCCCGCCACGCGGCTCACGTGGTACATCAACGGCGAGCCCGCGCCCGCCGCCGCCGTGCTGCCCCCCGAGCACTTCCAGCACGAGGACGGCCTCGAGACCACCTCCCTGGGCCTCGACTTTAAAGTTAAAGCCAAACATTTTAGGAAAGGGGACCTCAAACTAAAAGTGAGTCCTTCATCTATGTTAAAAAAAAGTCTTGACTCGGGCTTTCAACAGAGCTGGATCTAACGCTCTGGGCATGCCCATAACCCTAATAGACATGTGACGTCACACTCACACAGTCTTTTTAGCTTTGAGGATGTTTTGCGTATTTCGAAACGCCTCGATCTCCGACTCGAATATAGCCAATTTTCGGGTGGCTATGCCCAATACTTTTTTGAGGGCTGGATCCGCCTGGCTTTCACTTGCTCACTACCTCATAATAAGCCCAGCCTAAGCCATTAAACCCAGCAAACTAAAAATATGCACATAAGATCCTCTCACAATGTAGGCAAGGTGTAAGGGGAGGACTGAAACCAAAACGAACCGAAATCCCCATCCAATCGGCCCTGTGATCCTTCACATTTCCTTATTTCACGTTTCCTTGTTTTGATGACTGAATGACTAACAGATAAACTGACCGACAGACAGATCGACACAAAACTCGAAAACATCAAATATCGGGCTAAAATTAATCATGCAAGTTATCATGACTTAACCATCCCCTGAGAAAGAAGTTTTCTGCAAGTAAACAAGTATAATGTTTGTTTTAGGAGAACATAATATGTCCAGCTAAATATGCACAACTTGTATAATACTGTGTACACAATTTTTACTCAACTAAACAAAATGGCCATTATACTGATATCAGTTTTTTTGTCGATAGTGTTTGGCAACTATCGCCACAGTCTACTGGCGAAGCAATGAAGAGAGCGTGCAAGGCGAAAGACTGAAGGGCTACGCGCGCTCGAGGGAGTTGCTCGAGGGGGCGTCGCGCGCCGATCGCGTGCATGCAGCGGGCAAGTCGCCCGACTGTCGCGCGACACTGCCTCTGTTGCTACTACTGCTGGTGCACTACTCTAGGGTACTTTATAGGTTCTAACTACATTATAATTATTACAGTACGCATTCCATGTTGCAGTAGGTACATATCCAAAGTGTGAAATGAAATGTATTATAGTATTATAGATCTTTCAATGCACAATAACTGTTGTGTACGGATGGATAGTTAATTTTGTCATGAGATAAATAATTTAATGAAAATACAATAGATTAAATGTATATCGGGCGAATAAATCATGATAAAGCTCTAAAGATAAATGCATTGTGCTCGATTTGTTTAACGCTCACGAAAACTGCAATTTCGAAGTTTTCATAAACTTGTATCTACTGAAAATAATTACGTATGGAAATTATATATTTATATTTCTGTCAGTGTAAGATATATGTAAAATATAATATTTATTGTAATTAAGCGATGTTTCAATTGGTTGATAATGATATTTGATGACTTTAGCCTAATGTTTCGTATTCGTAACACGATTCAATGAAATATATTATTCTGTAGTTAGATTGGTGTATTTTTAGATAATTATAATATATACCAACCTAAAGTGCCAACTATGAGGATATCCTGGCGAAAATTAAATGTGTATAACCATCTTATATATTAATTTCTACAAATACAATGAAATGTAAGCAGTTATATATATATTGAAATTGTTCTAAAACAAGACAGGTCTTACACCCTAAAGTGTTTAAAATTCAAGATAGTTAATATCCCAACAGCGATTGATCCAAAGATAGTAATATTATATGTTTATTACCAAAGCTATAATTACCATTAACGTGTTAAAGATTTTTTTAATAATACAATTATGCGGTCGGTATGTATATTAAATTGGTTTGACAAGCAAATTTGAATAACGTATTTAATATTGCGTACATTCAATATTTATCGCAGCTTAAATATGCAGATGAACTTGCAAAATATGGCTTAATGATTTAAACCACAAGTATGTATATTGTTATTTATTTATTATGACATAATTTTTGTTTGTTATGTAAATGAGAAATAAAGAGCAGAGTTCATTTTTTTGTACTAAATACTAAGAGCGCGATAGTCATATAACGGGATTTTTTTATTTTTTTAATAGGACTAAAGTTGATGTCCAGTGTAGACTGCGTCCCTGCGACGTTAATTTTTTTTTATGGCATGATCTATTCAGAAGGTTGAGGGCAATAAATGTTTCACCTTATGGCATATTCTGATATTTAAAGTATATTTGATATGTCAGGGGTGAGGTCACAAATATATTTAAAGTATATTTGATATGTCAGGGGTCAGGTCAGGAATACACGCGATAGAAGGGTCAGGGCTGCAACTGAACGGTGAAAATTGATACGTCAGTGGGACAAGAGAACTCTTTTGTCTTCTTATAATATCCACTGTAAAACCACCGTACTATAATATAGATATTTCAATCCACGAAGGCGCGCCCCACTCAGTTAAAATCGCTTATGTTTCATTCGATTTGTAAGGAGTTTGACAGAGTGGGGCGCATCATCGTGGATTAAAATATCTATAAGTACATACTTTTCCCTCTTTTCTCATTCTCGTTCAGTCTCTACCTAGGTATATCGCATGGAAGTTGATGGAAGTAAATTACGTAAGTTGTTCCGTAAACAGTAATTTTCGTAAAGTTCTCCTTTTGGTTTCGGCTTTTATAAATAATAATTTTATTATGTTTCCTAGCGAACAAATAGATTTATATTTGACGACCGATTGGCGTAGCGGTAGCAAACCTGCCGTTTGCGCTGGAGGTTGTGGGTTCAATTCCCACTACTGGTAAATGTTTGTGTGATGAGCATGAATGTTTTCCAGTGTCTGGGTGTTTTTCAATATATTACATTTATGTATCTTAGTATGTATATTATATATTTATCAGTTATTTAGTACCTATAACACAAGCTATCACTTACTTTGGGGCTAGATTGCGATGTGTGTAATGTCCTGATATTATGTAATGTGTAATGATATTTATATATTTTATATTTCATTATAAACGTACCTACAATCTACATACAATGAATAATTTCAAATTACAGTAGTTTATTTTTAAACCTAGTCATTGATATAACGTATAATAGATCTTGTAATAAGTATAGTATGTCTAGTAATTATAACATAATATTTTTTTGCCCTTAGCCTATCTGAAACGCTTGAAAATCATATTTGTGATACCTAAAGCAGAAGTTTAAAAACGTATTTTTCGGTTTCTTAAATATGGAAATATATATGATTAATTGGAATGGGAAATACTGTTATATTTAATATTAAATTTAAATAGCAGGGTGGTATAATCTAGAAACTTTTCAAAATGCGTTTACAAAATATAAAAAATTGGTACGGTTAATTAAGTGGAAATAATATTAATCATAAATAAGTGGACATTCAGTCAATTTGCGATGGAACTGATATAAAGCATTAAGTATAATAAGATAGGGAAGTATATACATAAAAATAATCGCAGATACATTTTGAATTTATAGTCTCTTTAAGATTTAAGATGTTTGGAGACTCAGTAATTAAAATTTCAACGAGTAACAAAATAAAGAAAACATTATTAAAAGAAATAGGGTGCGCCTGTGTTTTGGACGCAAGACTGTGTGTTTTATGTAAATTTCATATACTTACCTAACTAGGGTGAATAAGGTAATGAATCATTTGACCTTTTATAGCTATCGAGTGGTGTAATTATATTTGGTATGTTGATTATAGATATAAGCAGCTGCAACAGCAAACTGAAGCATCTGTTGATGTAATCATCCGTTATCTGAATTAACTCCCAATATAAAAGCAAATTATTATTTAACAAAATTATGTCAAAATTAATACGATTTTTCAAACCAAAAATCTAAATACATACAAAAATAACAACATTTCCATTTAGGGTATACTATCTTCCAAAAATTTTACTCTTGTATATGTTATATTGATTTATATTTTAACGTGTACGCACTGTAAATAGACAAGCAGACAAGTAGGTAAATTGAATTACAAAAATTGTGTAATATTTTTTAGGATTTGATAATTTCAATGAAATGTTAAACTGAAAGAAATCTATTCTGTTTCGTTTTAAATAAAACAAAGTAAAATGCCTTTAAGTCGTGTTTGTAAAAGCTTAGCTAATAAAGAAAGTTACATTTTAATTTAATTACAATACGAGAATGTATTAAGTTTTCTATTTATTTATTTAAAAATTGTACATAAAGTACGAAACAGAAAAATACAATCTAATGTTGGACATACTGCAAAAAAGAGTTTATGAACATTATAAAATTTTGAAGGATAAAAAGATTTTATGAACATCATAACCAACCTTGGTGGGCACATTGATTAAAATAATTTAATAAAGTTTTATACGCCCTTACTTCGGCGTCTCGTGATATTAAAAATATAAAGATTTGTTTTATTTTCCAAAAAAGAAGCTAACTAAGAGGGATGGATTCTAAAGTTGTATTCCACGACTGCAGGCATGGGTACTGGAAACAATTACTCCAGGGGGGTGGATAAAATGATTAGCTCATTCTAAAATTTTATCAACTCTCTGAGCATGAGTGGATGAGTGGAGATAATAATATCGCCCGTGGATAAAACGGAGGAAAGACTTCCTCTTTTACCGTGCTTAAAGCCGGTGGAGAAAATAATATTATCCCTCATCAGAAGATATTATTCTTTATCCATGCTGTGGGGGCAGTTCTTTGCCGCAAAATTTCCAGGAAAAGAGATCAATAATTCCCATATAAGTATTACCGCACCGTACGATCTGTACTGTCAGGAACCAATTACCTTTATCTTTATTACTGTAGATATTTCAATCCATGAAGACGCACCCTACTCTGTCAAAATCGCTTATGTTTTATTCGAATTGTATGGAGTTTGACAGAGTGGGGCGCGTCATCGTGGATTGAAATATCTATACTGAATACTGATGATTGATTGTGGTGCCACCCTGGACGCCCCCATAACTCTTGAAAATTTATACAAAATCTTTAATACATCGGTTACGTTGCTTATACAAAAATATAATTGTCATTTTAATAGCTTCAAGTGTGGTATACTTATAAGCACGTGTTTCAAGGTATACAGTTAAAATTGTTGCTTATTGTTATAAAATATTAGTGAGTAAGTAAATATAAAAATGTAAATAATGAGTAACGTAGCTCAAAGTAACGGAATATTAAAATATACTATGTGATCAAAATGATAAACACGATGTTTTATTCTTGATTCTTCCTCTCTTATGTAATCATTCAGTCACTCACTGTATATCACTCACTCATTGATTCATCATCGCCTAGCCCCAAACCATTGGACCCAAAATGAAGGATTTCACCTATGGTGATGACTGATGACCAAGCAAGAGTGAGTTTGCAATATTTACACACATTTTAGAGCATTATATAGCGGAGAACTCTCAGGGTAGTAGATTTCCTCTCGGTGAATATTCCCACCGTTAAACATACATTCATGCGTTCCTAAACCAACTTACCAACCGAAAGATACTAGAAAAACATTCTACGGATTAACTAGTAGTATTTATAAATTAGTTCATGTATATGTGGCATGAACATGGTTGACTAGATAAGAAACATCTAAACATTCCGCAAAAAATGGCCAGTAACATAGTCATACCATAAAAGATATTTTTACAAAAACTTACCTTCTGCAGAGTCAATAAATATTAATAAAAAAATATGGGTGTAATATTTACAAAAAAAAAAAATTATACACCGTCCAATTTATGGGCATAGTGCCCAAGACGCTGGGCGCTATTACCTACCTCTTGGTATGGCTAAACTTATAGGTGCATTGAGCTAAATGTAAAGCTCGACGCATAGACCAATTTTTGGGATGGACGATGGTAGAACGAGAAGAGGTGAATTTCTAGTATTTTGATATGGAACCCTAAAAACCCAATTTTCCTGTGATTAGAGAAGCTTACGAATGAAAGACGAGGACCAAAAATACCTCCAAAATTTCAAGTTAGTACAAATACCTCTGATTTATGAAAATAACAAGAAAAGGGAATTTAATAAATATTTTCACCTAATGGATAATTTAGGTACCTGAATTACTAAACAAATTTTTTCACGGCGGCGCACGGCGTGCCAACGGCTAAATTTCTAGGATTATAGGGATCGCGTCTCAAGCCCAATTTTTAATTAAATTATTATCAGTTCAGGCTAAAGTTACTTTATTAAACTGGTGTAAAACATTGATATATTATGTTTAAAAGAAATAACACCAATGCTGCTATCAAACTAGGTATGGATAAGTATGGGTAGGTAATTAGGAATATCAAAAAGGCCCTGTTTATTCCACACATTTAAGTCACTTTCTCTTATCTTATAACATTAGTTATAACAGTGAAATGATGCAGATTTATTGGAGTTTAGTAAAATGCGAAACGTCAGTTCACTGCATCGAATTAAGTCGGAGTATAAGTTAAATATCACGAGCTTGATGGTCATATAGGACGTGAGACCATCGTCAGGTTCTGTACGTCACAACGCTTGAGATGGGCGGACCACCTGGAACGAATGCCAGACTCTAGGGCCGTGAAAATCATGACCAAGTGGACCCCCCAACAAAAAGGCCAAAAGGCAGACCAAAAAAGCGCTGGGTCGATGGCGTGGAGGAAGACCTAAGGAGCATGGGTAAATACAAAAACTGGCGCAGGGAGTCGAAGGACCGCGACAAGTGGAAGAATATTGTGGAGGAGGCCAGGGCCCACAAGGGGCTGTAGCGCCACAGGATAGATACATAATACCTATAAGTTAAAGAGTATGAGTAAAGGAAGTAAGCGTTTATTTCGTTTGCTGCGATGGTAATAATTGTATCATTTCAAAATTGTAAACACTGCAATTATTTTTGAAAGGGAGTAAGTGCCGAGTTAATCCCTTTCAAACGTAAGAACGACTTAAACGTTTTGACTTGATTTGATTTTTTTTTTTTATAATTGATAGGCTTGCGCTTGACTACAATCAAGTCTGATGAACAGAAATGATGAGGTCTAGGATGGAGCGCGCTTGCCCAGAAAATGCCTATTCACTCTTCTCTTAAAGGCACCCAGATTGTATTTGACTGGGAACACGGAAGCTGGAAGAGTGTTCCACACCATAGCGGTTCGTATCAGAAACGTAGAAGAAAAGCGTTTCGTCCGAGTATGCTGGACATCAACCACATAAAGGATGCCAATTCTCTCGACGTCTCGCGGTTCTGTGGTAGAAAGGTGAAGGAGGCAAAAGGAGGTGGAGGAGGGTTGATTTGACAGAGTGCAATAATTATTATCATCTTTGTCGATTTTTTAATAAATGAAATAACGATACAAAAATCTATTAGATCCTTCACAAATATTATAGTTAGCAACTTTCATAGACTTAGTTGGTGCGTGTCGCGGGGCCATTAGGTGTTTGCATACAGTTTGCATAATATTGAGGCACGGCGCGCCCTCGCAGGCCACTCTCCATCGCATTACGTTAACACACTCATTATTCTTAATTGTTGTCATGTTGTACGAAAAATGAATAAACATTATTATAAATCAGGTCAATTAACGTCATGTCCCTGATAGCGGATGTTCGGTAAGTAATTGATTGCCGCGGTGCATTATTGTGTGACTGGAAAGGGTGTTATCGGCATTTACTCGTACTAATAGATCGATATACGAGTACTTCGGAGTATAGAAATTAACAGTCCAAATAAGTTATCAGTCAAAAAACTTTTTATACGTATTCTTCTCCGCAAGCCCCATATTGTAGGAATGGATTAGGAAGGGTTAAAAATAATAACTAGTCCGCCATCTTGTGTTCTGCCATATATTTACAGCTAATAATAAGGCTAACCAAGTATTTTTTTTTACTCTATACAAGTTGGTTCTTGACTACGATCTCACCTGATGGTAAGTAATGATGCAGCCTGAAGATGTTATCGTACTTACTTATAGAAGGGTAAGTAAATTTACCCCAACGGTTTCTGTAAGCAACGCACCGGAACGCTAAATCGCATGGCGGTGCGTCTTTGCTGGTAACTAGCCACGGCCGAAGCTTTCCACCAGACCAGACCTGAGCCAATTTAGAAATATAAAATGTCAAAGTGGCCCGTGGCGGGAATCGAACCCGCGACCTCCCACTCGAATCTCACTGCGCCGCCACTGCGCCAGGGAGATCGTCGAAAATTATAAAAGTAAAAGGGGTATTTTCATCCAAACTAAACGTATATACAAAATTACTTTAAAATTGAGTTGCAAGGTTCTACCGGAACAAGCATACATCCGTCATATTTGATTTAGAATTTCTTAAATCCATCTATATTTTAATCTAAAAAGTATACAAAGTAAATGTTTTGAGCTGTAGAAATTACGTTCGGTCCTTTTTGTTTGGTCTCTGAAAAAAAAAAGATTTTTCTTTAATAAAATTTAATTCTGTTTTACGAACCACGTTTAGAGAAAATCGCAATTTTCTTCGCTTGCAACCAATCTCCTGTAGCTATTCTTTTATTGTCTCATCGTTCTTTTCTACTTACCCTACCTTACCTTAGGTATCTATAGACACATCACACAGGAGCAAGGATGTAAAGGTATCAGATTAAACAAGTGAAGTCGTAATTAGAACGCATTGTCCCGATGCCGATCAAAAGAAATCCAACGGCAATTTACCCACCGTACAAGCGGGCGATCAATCCCGTTGCAACTGTGAGTCATCGAGTCCCTGCGGCCTGCACCCTCGTGTTGCAGTGCACCACGTGTCTTTGCATTCAACCGCCGGCCGATAAGGAAACCGAGGGAACAAATTTAAATGGGAAATGCCTGGAAATGGCTCACGCTATTGTTGTGACGTCGCCTGTCGAAGGGGCGCGTATCGAGGGTTGATGTTGATGGTAAATGCTACGGCTAAAGAACTAATTCAAGTTATACTGAGGTTTATCTGTTTTTTTTTTTAATATACAGTCAGACTAGTATTGGCTGTTATCACCATGACAGAAAGTGATAATCACAGATCAAGAAGTGATCTGAGGTGATAATAGAGGTAATAATTAGAAAACACAATATTCTACCTACTACTGCTACTACCCTACTGTTTTATTATTACTGACTGTGATAATATTTTTCTATATTCTAGTTATTTTCAGCATTTAAACAAGGAAACTCAAGTTTTGCTCAGTACTTACCTAGGCGCCATTTATTATGGAGACGAGGATTTTTTTTCAGCTAGTATAAGATTAAAAAAAGGTGTTGGTGATAAAGATATCAATTCATCCCTATCTTAGACTTAATCCAAAATCTTTCTTCCTGGCCTTTTCCCACTTTATGTGGGGTCGGCACAACATGTCTTCTCCTTCCATTCGCTCCTATCAGCCGTCAACTCGCAATCCACTCCTTTCACACGCATATCTTCTATCACGCAATCCATCCATCTCTTCTTCGGTCTTACTCGACTTTTTCGTCCCTGCACATGCATACTCATCGTTCTTTTAGTGACATGACTTTCATCCCTCCGCATAACATGTCCATACCACGCTAACCTTTTACTCCTCATCTTTTCTGTTATTGGTGCAACTTTTAAACTTCCTCATAAGTACTCGTTCCTTAACCTATCCATTCTTGTCACACCACACATCCATCTCAACATTCACATTTCGGTCGCATGCACTCTTCTTTCATCTGTCCCTTTTACCGCCCAACACTCTGATCCATACAACACGACAGGTCTAACGACCGTCTTATAAATTTTCCCCTTAACTTTAAGAGGCATTCTTGGATCGCATATGACACCTGAGACCTGTCGCCATTTCATCCATCCCGCATTCATTCTATTGTCTTAATCCAAAATGCGCCAACTAAATACTTTATTTTCATTCGACTACTAACCGTAACATATACGGAGTGTATCTGTAAAGTTTCTAATAGATAACTTTCTGATTTATAAACCGTGTGAAATCAAAACTTCAGTTGCATATTGTGTAAATAAACACATGTGGTCGAGTTGTAGGTAGATTATACAGCAAAGCAATACTCACTAAAAATGTACCTGTAAAGGCGTAAATATATTTTCAACATATTTTTTAAAGTTATCTCTCAAGTATGTTTTTAATACCTACTTATTGACAAATTCATTGATACATATTTACCATTAATATTTTAGGTAATAACTGCTACTCGACGGTCTTGTTATTATAATCATATTGTCATGTAGATAGTGCGAGCGTAATAGCATTGGAAGACATTGATAAAGTCGATGTTAGATTATAGATACGTATACCCTATCAATAACGGTTGTACGCAGTTGATATCAAATAAAGAATTCTTTATTCAAATTATGAAGGGAGAAATATTTGTAGACATTTTTTCGTTAAAGATACTTTTGCAGATGTATTTGGGATCGTCACAGAAAAAATGGAACGAAATTAAAAAAAACTTCTCAATAAAAAAAATTGAACCGCCGAAAAAACCTTAAAACTTCTTAAACCAATTTAAGTTTACCTAAGTAGTTTTGTGTCGGCGCCAAACAAGGTTAAATACTTGGTTTAAGACTTAACTAATAAATCATGCTTTAACCTGCTTTTCATCTGCTTTGCTTTTCAATATTTTCGGTGGTTTAATTTTTTGTTAAATAGTTTTTTTTATGTTAACAAGAATCATCAAAACCCGACCTGTAAGAAGTTAATCGTGGTCATACATAAATTAAAACTTTTTCGTCGGTTAAAAATTTATTATCAGTGCGACATCAATAGGGATTGAGGATGAACTCAGTTGTGGAAAAGATTCGATTTGATAACCGTTATTTTGAAGTTGGTTAGTAATATACCGTGCTGTCACTCAGTAAGTAATGGACAGGAAACGTGGTTACTACAGTCCGTGTCGTTACCGTTACCTTTATATTCATATCGGTAGGAAGTTGGAACTGCATCAAAATAACATTTCCCGATACAAACATTATAGAGCCTTCACTCAGTTCTGCCAAATTGCTTGCGGTAACTGCAGTTGGCTCTTACAGTCGAAACTATTAATCGATTTGCCACAATGACACGTAAATAATATACAAGTTTGCAGTTTTCCACCTCAGATTTCATCAGCATTGTCATTAGCCTAAATTTCTAGTTCGAAGCTACCCTCATTTTAAATAATGGGCTTTCGAAAAATTAGTTTAAAACTGTAACATTCCACTACAGAATGGCGCTCTGTTCTGGCTTAGAACTCAACATTACGTATCTGAATTTCATGCCGGGAGGATGTGACTCCTGTAGTTCAGTGGTAAGAACTACAATAGCTGTGGACGCGGGTTCAAATCCCGCCGCCAGTGAAATTTTTATACGTATTTTAATTTATAACACTTACATCCTAAGTGTGTTAAATACTAATTAATAAATCGGCCAAGTATATGAGTCAACAATAACATATATTGTAAATATAGTTACGTACATAGATGTTGTGAAAAAGTGAAAAATTACACTTTTAATGCAATCCCACAGGAATAAGTTTGTTTTTCCGGGATAAAAAGTAGCCTATGTCACTCTTATGGGTCTTGAACTTTATCTGTGCAAAAAGTCAGGTCGACATCAAATATTCTGTGAATATTTCAAGCGTCTATGACTGTTTTATTATAATTGATGTCTCGTGAACAATTTGTCGATCGGATATTGTTCAGTTTTTAAATTTCGATCTAATGGTAGATAGAAATAGAATAGATAACTAAAATACATTGGGCTATAATGGGTCTGCATAGATAATGAGTCCTATTAAAATAACAATTTATAATGAAATCTCTGACTCTGACTTTACGCGGCACAGATCAGCGACGTTTCTGTTGAATTCATAATGTTTGAAACTGCATTAAACAAAGTTTCACATACAAACAGTATCGTGTGATTTCACGCAATTCAGCCAAATTGCTTGCGGTTACTGGCATTTGGCTCTTACCTAACTATTCAAATTGTTAATCGACATGTCAAAATAACTAACGGAGGTTTATTTGAACTAAGTTTTCTTAAATAATAATGTTTTAGGCTGTTCTAAAATTATTTTTTGTATTTATTTCTATTAGTTTTTAAGGTAATCATACAAAAATAAAACAGTCTTGTACTAGGAATTTATAAGTTAAGGAGTTAAGAAGTGAGTATTTTTGACCAAATTTTTAATGAAAAACATTTAGGTGCATAAATGTTATGGATTAACTCTACTCTGTGGATTTAATCTAATGGCAACATGAAAGGACTGGATAATTATTTATTAATAATAATGAGAGCTAATGTCAATTCAAATCTAGGCGCTTAACATATAAGCTCATGGAAATGATAAATTGATGTGGTGTATTGAATTGATTCATGCAAATATCCTTAATTCCTCGTACACGAGAGCGCTGCATTTTCAGAATCAGTCAAGAATCAAGATATATAGATTATTAGATATTACGAACTAGTTTGCTATTGAACTACAATGTTGTAAAGATTGTAGTTCAACATTATTCTCAGAAATATAGTGAATCGTCGTAAAGAGGTGAATTATAGGTATTATGAAACCTCACAATATCTATAATTTTAATTTTGGTAAGTGATAAAAAAATCTTATTGGCAATTGAAAATGTGCCATAATTATGTGGGGTGCTTATAGTATTGGACCTGACATGTTAAACACGAAAATCCCACTCTCAAATTTTTAGTAAATAATATGATTATACTCTTTCCATTCGTTTATTTTCTCTTTGACACATGAAACTGTTAACTGATATACTTAGCAATAGCGAGGGATAAAGATAAAGGTAAAGTGGTCTCTTTCTGGTCCCTTGCTATTTGTTATGTCAGTTTCATGTGTCAAAGAGAAAATAAACGAATCGAAAGAGTATAACTATAAATCATCCCGTCTTGTTAATAATAAAACCTTTTGTTATTTAATGTACTGATAAAGGTATACCTAACAGAAATAGCCTATATGTTTTTAGTTCCATAATAAAGTCAAGATAGAAGCAATTATCCCATGTTTAATGAATGTAAATTTAATAAATTTAAATAATTCTCGCATTGTCCCGTATTAAGGGATAAGGGGCGAACTGTAAACTACTTTGACCCGCCAGCTCACCACTGTTTTGATTAACAAAACTTTACGTCGTCAACTCTTCACTATGTCCGACTTTTGCTCGTAACTTTTCTAATACCAAAGTACATACTACATAATATATTGTAAATAGTTAAAGATGATTTTATTATTCATGATATATGTAATTTAGTTTGTTGCAAGCAATAGATTATTATAATTTTGAAAGACCACAATACAGAATAATTCAATACGGCCCGAAATCAAAATATTTTGGCTCCGAATAACTTTCAATATTTTTCATCAAACTAATGAGAAAAACTAGAAATAACTACGTACTTGAAAATCTTATGTGCATAAATAGAATTAATTTATAAATTGTAGAGAAGGCTATGTTAGGAGTTTCCCTGCAGGATATAGAAGCCTAGGAATGAGGAGATCCGCAGGAGAACCAAAGTCTCAGACATAGCCCAAACCATTAGCAAGCTGAAGTTGCAAAATGGGTAGTGCACGCTTGTCGTAGGGGCGATGGCCGTCGGAGCCTGAAAGTTCTTGAGTGACACAGATAACCCCCTAGTGGAGACCGCGCACAAGATAAGCGTAGTGTGGGCGACCGACGAAATAAAGCGGGTGGCGGGAAGCGGCTGGATGAGGAAGGCTAAAGCCAGGGTGTGGTGGCGCGCGCTTGGGAAGGCCTATGTCCAACAGTGGACGTACGCAGGCTGAGACGATGATGACTTTGAAACTAGCTTGAAAACTCTGAGAAAAACAAATGAAAAAGAAGATAAATTTTGCTCTCGCTGTCCTCTGAAGCCAGTTTTGTGTTTTTCGGCCTGATGAAAAACATTACGAATTTTTAGGATATTGGGGGCAAGTGTGAGCCCATTACTCGGCTGTCCACTGTCTAGTTACTCGTATTAAGTTGAATCTTTTATAAAGACGCCGCGTGTCTCGCAAGCGCGGCAGCTACCTAATGATGATTTAGGAGAGCGCGCTCCCGGGGGCTGCGTAATTTTCCCTTAGTACAGACTACAGACTATACACTACAGGCCACACACTATCGTCCGAGCTGGCGTGAACACAAACTAAGAACTTCACCGTTTAATCATTCATTCCGCCGAGACAAGCGGGGTTTTATATAGATTTATCTCGCTGTTAGTCGGCCCGCTTGAACACTAATTTGCACTGTAGTTGCTGATATAATTAATATTACTAGCCATTGTAGGCGTGAATTTTGGTTTTTAGAAATCCCGTTATGATGAGTCAATTTTAAAATATACCTATAGACATGTGGTGTCCCGGACTTGCTTTATAGAAATTTTAAAGGAGACCCGTTATTCATTACTTTTGCATAACTTTATCCGTTCACGTAGCGCACGCAACGGAAGCTATTCAAAAGAAACAATTTTCCCGTTTTTGCAACATTTTTCATTGATGCTCCGCTCCTATTGGTCATAGCGTGACGTTGTATAAGCTTCCTTAATTAAAAGAATATCCAACACAAAAATATTTTTTAGTTCCTTGTATTTTCACGTTCAAACAAACAAACTCAATATTAGTATAGATTCAGCATCGTTTATTTGAAACCTGGCTCTGCCTATAATATCTCATATGCAAGTAGGTTTGTATGTCGAACATGAATATACCTCTTTCCATTCCAACTACAATAACCTAACTCTTATATCAGATGCCTTTTGTATTAATATAGCTTTCAATCTCACTGTGCTGTTGTTTCATTTCAGAAGGTTTTTGGCGTATTTGTTTTTAGGGGGATATTCAGAAATTATTATAGGTAAATCTGAGACTAGGGGAGTTTTATAATATTTGATGTCTGTGATTTGAAGCAACAAAAATAGCCTTTTAATTTCTTATTCAAGGTTGAAGGAAAATATACGTGATGTATATAAGATCTCTTTTCAGTTTAGCTTATTTTTTTTATAATTGACATTGTCGTCAATTACTTATTATCATACTTTATTTATGCAGAATAAAGCCAATATTGTTTGGTATCTTTTATTTATCAATTTATTCTTATTATCGAAGCAACTTCCATGCCAGATCTTTCTTCAGAACTTTTCAGAGAGTGAAGTCGGCTTATGGTCCCTAATTTGTAATTGAGTGGCTATATGATAGCCACTCAATTACAAGTCAAAGCCATCATTTGACACAATACATTTTTTATCCAAAATCAAGTTATTTCGTATTCCGTAGTCTGTGGTGTTAGTAACATATTTGTATGTTTGCCATTAATTAATTATAAGAGCCGGTTAAAGAAATATCCCTGTCATTTTTTTTACTTATTAGTATTGTCGCTAAATTTTGTTAAAATAAAGGTTTTAAAAAGAATTCAGAAGTTCTGCATAATCTGAAAACCCTCCGAAGAGGACAATGTAACTTAAATTGTTACTATCCTAAAAAGGTCGCGCTAATCTGATAGCTGTCACATGCAACTAATGAAGGGTCGCCGGAGGCCGCTTTGTGCCAGCTACTCCACTCATAATAGCTCTTAACCTAGCAGGTAGTGTCAAGAAGTCGAGATAAACTCATATCCTCGCTTCTCTACCCTTCGAAACAAACTTATAGTGCATAAAACGAGACTAGAGAAAACAAATAAATCATGGATACGCTTTTACAACAAATTACCTAGTTAAATATGAAACTTATCCCTCTTCTTATAAGTCAAAGTGGTTGTAAAACGAAAGCTCATTAAAAAAGCTAACTATAGCATTAATGATTATTTACATGAATCAAATCTTTGGTAGTCAATGAACTGCTGTATATTGTAATTATTTATTATACTAGCTCAATTAGTTTATAAGAGCCATTGTGAAGTGGTGATAACAGAAAACAAAACCCGAATAAATTTTTTGTGGCCTTCTTCTCAGTGCGAGCGCGTTCGAACCCTCTTAAACTAGCTTTAAGTCGACTTGATACCATATTATTGACATTTTACAAGAGCCAATACGTTAGGCCTATCTGAAATAAAGATATTTTGACTTTGACTTTTATATTACATGAAAAAAATTGGCAATGAATGATCGGTTAACTTTAGTGTTTGTAGAAAAAAAAATGTTTTTATTCACTTTCCGCCTATTCTTGTCCAATTTCTCAGATAAATAATACAATCAAGTGGCCACGTTATACCGTCCCACACGAGTGCCTGAAGTAAAAACTTTGACTCGTAAAAAGTATGCGGAAAAACAAGACTTAACAAAGATCTTGCAGGTATTTTTTGAAATGCGACTTTTCCCATAGCTCGTAAGTCTTGTTTGTGTTAAGTTGAATATTTTATAAAGACGCTACGACCGAGGTAGCTGTAGATAATGACAATTTAGTGTCGTGCGTTGCTTTATAGCTACGTAATTTTCCCTATGTAGAGGACACACTACCCTACTAAAGAGATGGGAAAAAAGGAACGAAATACAAAAATTTTTGAACATTATAGCTATATTGATCACGTGGGCTCCGCATATTCTACATTTTTTAGATTTTGTTCAAAAACAATGCTAAAGCATTCAAATAACGCACGCAGGGACATATTATACAAAAAACTAACACAACACACATAAAAAAATATGCACATATTACTCGTAGTTTTCAAATAAAATTGAAATTTTTGGAGCAACTTTTAAAAAAAATTCTATCGAAAAAAGTTCTTTTAATCGTGTTTCTGTTTCTGAGAGAATTTAAATTAAAGACCCAAACATGTACATGGCATTAATGGAAAGTATGTAATTGTGTTTTTATTTTTAACCTGAACTGGTCAACACTGGTAAAAGGTTCACCTCTTTTAAATTACTATATCGCTTAAATCAACAGAACTGTTCCCTTGCATATATGGGGCACCAGGGCCTAGCTATACGTTGGCACTTGGCGCTGCACACCCCGCGGCAAATGCTAAATGTTGGCAAATAGATGTACGAGCACCTATTTAGTATTTACCCTCTATTTTCCGTGTTCTGCGTTAGCATAAGAAACATTAACTGTAGTTTAACTACGTATATTTACACAAGTTGCTTGGGTTTAATGTTTGTTGTATGTGCCAACTTACATTCGCATCTACGTACATGCAAATGTCCATAGTTAACATGTTAAGCTTGATAATTGAATGTTCATAAGGTACTTCCGAAACCTTTTCTTTTTTTGGCGTTGTATAGTGCTCATTTGACAGTACCTTAGTTTCTACTGCTTCTCTATTCACACTTTAAACAGTGTGTTTGTATACAGTGTGTGTGTAAAAATTGTTTATATTATTTTATTACCAAATTATACGTGAGATATAAAACCTACTTATTTGTCCTTAATTTTTTTCATAATCTGCATGAAATCTACAAAACAATGCCCCCGCGAGATTGTTGAAAACGAGTAGGTATACAATGTGTATCGTAATTATCGTGTCAGCGGTAGTTCCTCCCGTAGCTCAATTGGCAGAGCACCCAGCCGCGATAGCTGGGGGATACGGGTTCAAGTCCCGTTGGCAGCGATATTCTTGATACACTATAAATACCCATTAATAAAACTACAAATACCCAAAATAATTCATAATACCACACAATAAATACCCAAAATAAGGCATCATACCACATTTCTCCGAAATTTCAATTTGGTCACAATGACATTTTTGAAGGGGAACTTAATAAGGTATATTTTCCCCTATGGTATTTAAATGGGCATTTTTTGAAACTTTGAAGCATTACTTTTGTATGAGTCATTTGCGTTAGGTATATAGCCACTTATCGAATTAACTTCATTACACATCACCCTTTGACCCTACCCCAGACCCGAAGGGGCAGCCCTTTCGCGGGTATTCTATTTAAATTGTTGTTCAACACATTTTGACTAGTAGGAGTTATTTCTATGAAGCTAACAATTACCTAATTTGACACGTAGGTAAATAAATCTTCGTAACGTACCTAAATAAACGTAAACAAAATTCAAAAGTTTCAGTGAGCTAATGACAAGAAATGTCAATGAATGTAAATGGAATCTTGCGAATTGATTAGTTTAAGTAATAGCTAGGTAACTACAACTATTATCTTGATTTATAAAAAATGGTAGATCTCCACTAAATTTTAAAATTGTTTTTCTTTATATGGAACGTTATGGCACTAAAATCGAAGATAAAATAGTAATTTGGACATCTCAGGTAATTATTACGAACTACGAGTTTAAGCTAAGTAGTCAATCCTGGAAGGAATGCAGCTTCGATCATCATCAGCATCAACTGACTTTAACAGAGAGGTAACCGTTAAACATGGCGTTTACTATGACATTTGGTTCATGTGCCGTCATTACCTACGACGGAACGAAGTACGGGTATATGCGTTTAGGGTGAGAGACCGTTTGTACATTACTCTATTAAAAATATTTTATGTTTGTTTGTATGTTAAATTGTTCACAAAAACCAATAATGCAAAAATATTTTTGTTTGTTTGTTTGTTTGTTTGTTTGTGTGTTCGTTTGTGCACATCAATGTTCCCATTTATTTCAAAACGGCTTGACCGATTTAGATGCGGTTTTCTGTATAATGTTTGGTGTTTAGCGGCAATGGTTCTTAGATAGTTGTTACGAACATCGATCACCAGGGGGCGCCATAAAATACATTTATATTGCAAACGAATGTTCCCATTTATTTCAAAAACGGTTTGACCGATTTAGATGCAGTTTTCTGTATAATGTTTGGTATTCATTGGCGATAGTTCTTAGGTAGTTGTTACGAACATCGATCACCAGGGGGCGCCATAAAAACATTTATATTGCAAACGAATGTTCCCATTTATTTCAAAAACGGCCTGACCGATTTAGATGCAGTTTTCTGTATAATGTTTGGTATTCATTGGCAATGGTTCTTAGATAGTTGTTACGAACATCGATCACCAGGGGGCGCCATAAAAAAACATTTACAGTGCAAACGAATGTTCTCAATTATTACAAAAACAACTCAACCGATCTGGATACAGTTTTGTACAAAATACTAGTAAGTCATTGCCAATGGTTTGTAGATAATTGTTCTTGTGATTTAACAGCAGAGGGCGCCACAATAAGCGTATCTGTATGACTTGGAAGGGAAATTCTCTGTTTTAATATCTTTCTAGTAAATTCCTTGTGTTAGTGATTGGGTTTGTTTGAACTAGTCCCAAACATTAAATTTGGTGACGAGGGTCTGATGATGCAACACGGGGCTGATTAGCGATGCATAATAATGGTAACTAGTAAATACCTCGAGTTTAGGCTCATTTGATTTGGTTAAACTATTCTAACATGCCATTGCTATTTTCGTTTCCAATATCAATTAATGAAATTAGTAAGCATTGATAAACTGCCGGTATATGAGAAGTATCAAGAAATTGAATTAGTCATCAACTGGTAAACAGCACCATCAACACCGTCACAGGCAGGACACAGCAGCTCCGGCGGATTTTCTTGGATTTGTAATTATACTGATAGGTTCTTAGTTCTTACTTTTCTTTAGTCGGCGAGTTTCAAAAAAAATTATTTAATCCTTTTTCAATTACAAGTCTGCAAAAGTCGTGGGTGTTTTAAATTTTTTTAATTTTCCACTTGTTTGTAACAATTACATACTTATCGCTTTTAAAATTGGTTGAAAGAAATGGACCGAAGTTTAAAAAACTTATTTGAAAAGTTAAATATGAGATACAAATTATGAATAAGACGCAATCCACATAATGAGTAATACCTTAATTAACTACTAAGGTCCACTTGCGCGGGGGGCTCCGCCAAGCAACCTCCACGAGTGCCCGAGTGGTACGGTGCCTCTCTGTAGCGCACGGGCCGGTGCTCCCTGGTAACGTCGGTTGATAACCGACGGCGAATAGCTTGGCCCGGCGGATAGGTGACGTTTCTTCGCGTGTCCCTCTGAGCCCCAGCAGAGGGCACAGTGTCGAAACGTCTACACCAACCCCGGAGGAGGAAGAAAACCTCATTAAAAATTACAGGCGGGGGCGGAAACGCCCACAAGTCCCTTCGGGGCACTACGAGGAAGACAACCTCGTAAAAAAATCACCGAAGTGGGCGGGAACGCTCGTCGAGAGGGATATTTACGGCGGCATATCCCTCTCGCAGGACACGCGCCGGTTGCTGGGGTGCGAACACCTTTCTTCGGCGACCGGTGCCGGCCTGCGGGTGACGTACGTAAGGGGTTCTGGCGTCCGTCACCCGAATTCCACCGACAGGCCGAGGTGGTGGCGCGACTTGTTCGGGACGCGCCTCCCAGGAGGGTCGGCAGTGGCCAGGCTGCCGGCAGCAGCGGCGGGACCTGCCGCTTCGGTGGCGGGTCGAGGCCTGGCGGGAGCGCGGTGAATACGCAAGTGAATCCCGTACTCCCGCCAACGAGGTCCGTCGTGGCAAAGCACAGGGGTTTTAGTGGGTGCAAGCCCCACATAACCCCTCCGTGTCCCCTGACGGAGGGGTATGCGTCAGGCATTTCCTGTGGGTAAAAAAAAAAAAAAAAGGTCCACTTGCGCGAAACGGTGGGTTAAATATTTACTTTTTTAAACCAGAGCCATTGAGTCTCTCATAGGACATTTTTGACAACTTCACCCTGGGTTAGCGTGTTAACTCTGAGTTAACACACTAACCCGGATAAGCGCAAGTGGGCCTAAGAAGGGAATTCAGCTTTGCCTATAAAAAAATCTAGTAGGCATGGTAATTACTCGCGACAAACAGTTCCTTATAAAATTACTACTATTCTTGGGTTTATACTAACTACTTGTTGACTGAATGTTTCTGATACCAAATTATCCAGCAGTTTGTCACCGAAGTTTGCATTAGGCTAAGTTCATATGGCCGCGCGGTACCGCGCGGAACTACGAACCGCGCGGCACAAGATCAATATAAACGATAATTATCGTCTACATTAACGCGCGGTACCGGTACCGCGCGGTAATGTAGACGATAATTATCGTTTATATTGATCTTGTGCCGCGCGGTTCGTAGTTCCGCGCGGTACCACGCGGCCATATGAACTTAGCCTTAGTTCGCAACAACCGCGCATGCGTACGCGTCGCGGCCAGTTTTAAATATAGACGCGTCGCCGGAATTTCGCTGCCCTATTTTGTTTCCGATTCGCCGCAAACGGCACAATTTAACCTCCAATGTTATGTTATTGTTAATTCTGAACGTTAACAATTAACTGAAATTAACTTAACAATAAACTTGCAGTTTTGTCCCGTGCAGTGCAGTGAAATGAGGATAATTTGTGGGAGTCTGTGAACCAGTCGGCAATTTAGTCTAACAAAGTGACAATATGTTCGGCGCACTGATAATTACAATATTATTGCGGAAATGCGGTAAATTATTTTCGTACCAATAACCAATTTAATTAACGTAGCGTTGTTTATAGTTTCGCAAATGGCCTGTGTCTAAATATGTTATGGTAAAGGATAATTAATAGCAGAGCTTTCAGAGTGGTTCCTACCTACAATGTACATACAAAACTGCTAACATAAAATTTGAATTTATTTTGTAAATGATTCTATGTTGACAATGGTAATTAATTATTAAAGAAATGATAATACCTACTTATAGCGCAGAGGCAACTAACAACCCTGTGGTAATATTAGCGGGTAGACTCTATTCAGCTTAATTTTTAAATAATTTAATATTGTTAAAAATTGTTTGTGAAATAATTTTCAAGCTTAATTTTTAATTTTATTTTATTTATTGCAGAGAGCAGAATAACTACCTACTTAGTTTAATATTGTTGATATCTAGTTTGAAATTTTGATACAGTATAAATAACGGAATAAATACTTATTAGATATGTGTTATTTGCTTCCTTATTTCTTATTTCTAGCTCTACCATTCGAATCTAAACTATAAAAAAATAAAGCTACATTAATAAACAACAATGATTAATTCAGCTTCACATTTAAAAATCTGTTTTTACCGATAATGCGTTAGGTCAGATTAAGTTCGCCTGAAAATTTAATAAGCAAAAGTGAACGTAGCGCAAGGCGTTTTCATGGATTTTCCTCACTTTGTTGAAAACAAGTCGGCCGAGTTTTTCAACTTTAAACCTCGTACGTAGTCCGCTCACGTTTTACTGCCCATAAAGAGCGGCGGACTGGGGAAAAATATGAATGAAAATTAGAACATTTCTAAACAAAACTCTCTTATGGCTCGGTTAGAATCGTAAATAACAATAAAAGTTAAACATATTCCTTATGGGAAGTAGTTGCGGGTTGTATTTGTTTATAGGTAGTTATTTTATGTAATTGGCGGATATAAAATCCTTGTTTATTCCTTGATCTTTCTATTTTGCCCGCGATTAAAGTAAAGCTTGCTCCATACCATTGCCCATAGCTATCTACTGCAGTAATACAAATTCGTAATAAATAATAATTAAGTATATGTATTGTCCCGTTTAAAAAGCTTTTAAGATGAGGAAAGCGGGTGAAAGTGTGGTGGTGTGAAGTGGTGGTAAAATGAAACGGCACAAATAAACTAAAAATATTTATTTGCCGTAAGTGCCTGACTCACACAATCACCGCACTAGCTCAGGGAGCACACAATTTGTAGGGCGTGGGGGAAGCCTGTATTTCACTTAAGTCGCACTGGTTAGCACTTCCCTTGGATTAAAAGCGGGAGTGAAGAGATCGCTCGGCGACGGCGGTGAGGAAGCGGCGCTGGCACGGGAAGCCGCGTGTCAGCCAGAAGTCTGGACGTCCAGGGGAGTAGACTGCCGGCTTGAATGTAAGCCCGGCGTAGTTTGGAAGCCGAACGTAGATTAAAGCCCGATGTATTTCCCCTAACGCGGGAATTCCATTATCGTAATTGTGTGTATTTTTAACGGTGCATTACATTATTTTAAAAATATTCGAGCCTAACCTAATACGGCCGGCGCGAAAAAAAAAATATTTAGCGCGGCGATCCGCTAATACGCGAACCGCCGCGGTAATGTGAATGCCGCCGCGGTGCGCGCTGTGTTGCCACTCGCAATCGTCAATCGCGACACACATGAACTCCAGTGTGGCCATTAATAAAAAAATAAATGCACAATATAATGTATTAAAATGATAAATACTATTAAATAATAATTTACGTACATAATAATATATGCATTAAGATAATATATATAACATTGAGAAACAAAATATTAATAAACTTACATACTTTGTAACGTTTCGTTACAGTATAATAGGTATTTGTTTAGTCTGTCCCTAGAAATCTGTTCATTCAAATAAAAATCTATTTACCTACAACCACAGACCTACAACTATTTACATGCACGTAAATATGAATAGTTTCAAAGTGTATTTTCATTTCATTGAAAAAAGAAGAAATTTTGATGAACACATATTTAAATTAGATCTGGAGCACCTTTTGAGATAACTTTCTAGCGAGAAAACGTTTGTTTCCTGCTTCGGAGCGAATTGAGATAAAAAAACAAAACATTTAGATTTAAAGTAATTGTCTTAGGGCCGATTTTTCAATCGCCAGATAAACGTTAACTAACGAATAAATATGACGTCTTGACAGATTTTGTATGGCATATGTTTCAAATTTATTCCTCAGATAGTTTATCTGGCGATTGAAAAATCAGCCCTTAATGGTTTTCAGGTCACTCAAAATTGCTTAAATAACCCTTTTATGCCGTTAACGAGAGTTGCTTTTTTTCTTATTTCAGTATTGGTGGAGAGTATTCGCATCAGAGAGCTGCAAGTCCCTGGCGTCGCGGCCGAAGGCGGGCACGCCCTTCTGGGCTGCCAGTTCGACCTCGAAGGCGATGACTTGTACTCTGTGAAGTGGTATAAAGATGGCAAGGAATTCTATCGATATGTGCCGTCTAACAGCGAAAAAGTCTTTTACTTCACCATACCTGGAGTGATTGTTGACGTAAGTTCAATGATTCGTCATTTGACCGAAAATATTTTTACGACACTGGATGCTATTAATTTTTTACGCACTACTACTAATAGTTATAAGTTGACTGAAATACCACCAGCAGCTGTAGCCAGTATGACTTATCTGTTCCATGTTTAATATTGCTTTTGGTTGAACGTATGAGAATGACAGTCGTCTCCGCAGAAGTTACGTGATCTATTAAGCGATTGGACACTACATTTTTGAATTTTGTTCCAAAAGCGTACCTAATAAAAAAATTTGGAAATCGAATGGATAAGTTGTATGGCTAATTGGCTACAGCTTCTGATATTTCCTATGTTAAGTGACCATGCAGTCGAAGTTGTTATCGTACTAACTTGGAAGGCGTTAGTAAAATGACCTCCTTGTGTCCTTCTTCCTGGCCTTTTCCCACGTTATGATGGGGTCGGCACAACATGTCTTCTTCTTCCATTCGCTCCTATCAGCCGTCAACTCGCAATCCACTTCTTGTGTATAGAAGGTCAATGCGTTAGTAACCACTAACGGTTGCTACATATTATCCCAAAGGATAGGCAGTGCGTCTGTGCCGGTATAGGGTGGAACATGGCCACGACCGTAGCCTTCCACCAGACAAACAAAGAATAAGAACACTTTATTTTAACCTTTAAAAAACAAAATATAGGTACAGAAACAAAAAAAATTGGAGCAGAATAATTAAATTATTAATTAAGATCTATATTTGTTTCATTCCAAAAATATTTCAATGAAAATAGTAAAATTATTTAGCGCGTATAGCGAGCGATATTGAATCAATATAGCTGCACAGTTTGTGCAGGGCACGTGCGACATTGTTTGTCTATAACTACAGAATACCATAATAAATAATAATAAATAAATAAATAAATAACGTTTATTTGACTTCACACTAATGTACATTGAACAGTGACTACAAACAAAATATAATTAAGTAGTTAAATCATAATAAAAGGTACACTTGCTTCCCGAACTAGTTAAGACTGTGTCTCGGGAAACAGGTCTTCCATCTCAGAGCCGCAAAGCTAACTTATTAACATTATAAACAAAATATAAAAGCATGTGAGTGTGCGAAATCACTGTGTGTGCAAGCAAGTGTTTGAGCGTGCATGTGTGTGTGTGTGTGTGTGCCGGGACAGATTGTATTCTGACTCCTTTAGCTTGTTATTAGTTGCCCATCAATTACAATTCGACAATTCGAAACAAACTCGATTATTTTATAAAACATTTAATACTTTTTCATAAGATTATCACTATAAATTGTTATATTATAACTTTACTTAACTCCATAGAGGCAACAGTAGGATGTACGAATATATCTATACTTGTAGATAGTACCTGTTAACTCTCATTTATCTCAAACTGTCATAACATAGGTACCAACCCACTCGTACTAGTGAAGTTTAGCAATATTCGATAGCATTGTTAGTTAGTAAGTACGTGCAATGTCGCCGACGGAACTCGGTGCACCGGTTTATAAATTCCTCTAATATGTTGCTTTTAAGAAGTTTTTGTTTAACATGACCGCTTCAAGTTAACTGTACTCTTAACTTTTAAGAGCATGGTAAATATCTTGTAGCGTGTTTGGGAACACGTGAACTTTAAGCGATTTCTCATGGCATTAGAAATATTAACTTACTAAAGTAGACTAGAACGCTCAGTATGTAATCCGTGTTGGTATATTCTAAGCATAGTTCTTTGTATTTTCTTGAGTCTAGATAATAAGATAGTCTAATATAAAATCAATGAAGTACGTAATCACGGACAATTTATCTCTCTTATGGAATACCTTTAGGAACTTGCGGTTACCACTTAAATAATCGTCACTGAGTTCATTTGATACAGGTTATAATATAGCTGGTTAACTGTTATAAAAATAATATTTTCTTGCAAACATTCAATGGACACAAAAAATAGGTAACTGTCCTGAAGACAAACGTTGAAGATAAGATTAATTAGCGAAAAAATTAAAAAAATTGGTAAATTTTACCAGAAGGGATACTGGTACAATTTACGAAGTATATTACGAGTAACAGCTAATAATAGTATTCTGTTCATATTTTCATAAAGGTAAACCACTCTACAAGAACGATGGTGACCCTAGAGCACCTCACAAAGGACTCGGCCGGGCTTTACCGCTGCGAGGTGTCCGGAGAAGCGCCCTACTTCGTTACAGTTCACGAAGAAAAAGCCGTCGATATATATCGTACGTTTTATACTGTGTCTATATCTTATCAACTCTTCATCAGCATCCATTGTTTAGCATTGTTTAGCAAGATTATTCGTACTATCATTATTGTTTGCAATTTAACGAAGATGACTTTTGTCCTTGACACTTTTGCACTAAATTGCATACCCTGTCTTGTCTGTCAGACGCTGTCAGGGGTGTAACTTTTTACCAAACAATATGTGAACTGCATAGAACAATCTGGCATTGCAATAATACTTTCACTTTGAATATGCGCGTTTGGTCGTTTTTTGAGCTAATTGCACCGTACTATATAGTCTGCGTGGCCAACACTAGGTACAAGACTCTTCATACACTTACTTTTCATTGAATGAGCAGGTTATGGCCACCATATATGACCTCCCAAATTTGGCAACCTTGCATACCTTCAAGAATGTTGATGGAAAACTGGAAAACATATGATTTCCTGACAACGTCTACCTTCACTGATAATCATGCGACATTCATTGGTTTCGGCCCCGTCTGAAGGAGGTACAAGGTTGTGAAGTTCTTGAGCCATAAAAGTAGCTCGAGGCCCATACGTTTAAACTGACAATGTGATAGTTTTATAACAACAAAAAGTATTAATAACACATTATTTCATGAAAAATGGTACATTATATATTACAGTGCTTCCAAACAACAAGCCACGAATAAAAGGACTGCAAGATGAGTACGTAATAGGCGATTTACTAGAAGCGAACTGCACGTCATCTAGATCTCGACCGACGGCTCAGCTAATGTGGCTGATCAATGATCAATTGGCGCCGAAAAAATATACGCGCAAACCATGGGAAAGGATATCAAGAGAACGAGCCGACGCTCGCGAGACCACGTTGGAGCTAAGCTTTGTTTTAATGCCGGAACATTTCCGCGATGGCGTGCTCACTGTCAAGGTAAATTACAACCTTCTTGGTTTTCATTATGGTGAAAAAAATAAAACTGCTTGCTTCATAAACGATGGGTGGATCAGCGCAGAAGGAAGTAGTTGTAACAGGACAGATTAATTTGTTTTGCTACAATCCGCTACTTGAAAATAATCTGTACGGTCCAATATGTAGGAACATCGCCCACATGAAACTAGCCCACACTTCGCAATGCGAAATCGTAGAGTTTTCGCACTGTGAACAACATCATCCTGAGGATGTTCAGGTGTGGGACGAAACTGCTGAAGAAAATGTTGGACGAACTGTGGGTGGTGTTTAATGTGGGCGGTACTTACGGCATATTGGACCATACAGATTATTTTTAAGTAGCGGATTGTAGCACAACAAATTAATCTGTCCAGCTAATTATGGGGTTCCGCAAAATAACGCCTGCTTCCATTCAGTAACTACTTGTGTCGAAAAGTAGGTACGAGAGTAAATTAAACCATTTCTGATCTAATATACATATTATAGGTTTCTCTAGTGTAATGTCCGCGTATTTACTACGGACTTCAAATACTAGCACGCACGTTATTACTAAGAGACCGGTGTGGTCCCATCGACGGTTGTATATCGACTGACCGCTACGCACCGAGTTACCTTATAGACTTGTTTTCCTGTTTTTCTATAACTACCTACAGACAGTACCCTACATTTAGCATTGTCATTTTAATTATTTTTCGTTATCAATTGATGGTAAAATTCGGATTAGCAAATACACAAATGTCCAAAGACTTAAATCTTTGCAAATGTCATTAATGTAGATATGTACATGGTGTTAATTTACATGAAATTTCCAGTGTCGAGCTGCTCTGCCTCCGCTGTATCAAGACGAAGTAATTCATCACATTCTCCGAGTGGACCCTTCCTCTCTTGCGATAGACGACGGAGATGACCTGGACGCTGTTCCAGCGGTCTACGGGATGCCGGTATTGAGTGAAGAAACTGGCTTTTTGCCACCTGTGTCACAGGATGAAGAACTTGCCAAAGGTAAGAAAAAGAGATTATTGGATTATGTGGCTGATCGATTCGTACTACTACAAATTGGATATTTCAAGTTTTCTTTATTACTTTTTTATAAACAAGGATAGTAAAAATAATAATTTGTATCAAATTCAAAAGTAGTGTAATACCTAATTTGTCTCATTCACATGGAGGGCTGTTCAGTACAAAAGCACTGGAACACAAAATTAGATTTCGGAGTGTTCAATTAATTTGATCTTTGTTTATATTAGTGCAATAATTTATTAAACTGTTGTCTCTTTCATTTCAGATGCCTGTGGGAGGACAAAATTCTCCGTTTGGGGAATAATTCCATCGACAATCATGTTGCTAATTATTATATAAACTTCTTACTTATTATTATAAAACTAAACAAATAGGTAAATGGTTAAGCATGTGGATAGTTTACCGTTTTTTTTTAATACTAGTATTTATTTGCGGTTAACAAAACCCACGAGAGCCGTTTTTGCCGTTGTATGCAAATAGCATTTGTTAAATTTTTGTTGTACTATTTAAATTATTGTTTTGTCGTTATCTCAGACAATGGACGTTTACTTTCGCCCGTAGATTGTGTAAGGAAAACGTATTCATCTTGATTGCAATCGTAAACAAATTCTGCCACCTTGTTGGTTGGAAAAAATGTAAATATACTCGGCCAATCAGCGGGCATAATTTGTTTACGATTGCGATAGAATGAATGATGAATACCGAAGCTTCCTATTTTGTCAAAGAATTTGTTTTTGGATACAACCCAGCTGCAGCATTTTTGATAATGTAGGTATGTTATGTGTAAAATTAGCTATTCATATAGAGAAAAGAGTTTGTTTATCATACAGAAAATTCTTTTGTATGATTATTTCCTTTTAGTTATTTTTTTACTAGGTAGATAAAATCTTTAATGAATAACTAAAAAAACAAAGAATATTATTTAATACTAACTCAATGTAAACCTATACTCAAAAATTTAATTAAATTAAAATTACTAAAACTAAGAATTAAAATACCTATTAAAATTTTGGGCCCTAGGAGGGTGCCCATTTTACAGGCAGCATTCCCCTGCTGAATTGAAGTTATGTTTATATGTATTTGATTATATATAATACTTATACGAAATGTTATTTTCAGCATTTAATTAAAAAACTGTTGGTAAAATGAAAATAGAATTTGCGAATTAAATACTTGTTTAGATAATTTTAAATTTCACGTGAGGATTTTGAAATCATCGCTAACTCAGTAGCAAGTAGTTTAATAGTATTTTAAATCTTAGTTAATGTAAATCTTAGTGCAAGACGGTAAAGCAATGATGAGGATCAGGATATGTCTTCTTTTTATGTGCAACTTTTTTAAATAATAATATTATTATTTATCTTTTTGTTGTAATGTTTTAAACAATCAGGATGTTATTCCTATAAATTGCTAACTGACCCGGCTAACGTTGTTTTGCGATATAAAAATAGCTTAGGAGAGTAAGTGTGCTCTCAGACCTGCCAAATATACACAGAAAATTTCATAACAATCGGTCGAGCCGTTTCGGAGGAGTTTGGCAACAAAAACTGGCTTAATACGCAAAAAAACTTAGATTAATACCTACGCACCAAATTATCACGCCTGGCGCGATTTGATCCCGAGTTTCCCAGCTATCGTGGCTAGATTCTCTGCCACTGAGCTAAGAGAGCTCTTGAATAGAATACGTATAACGTACCTGACAAATTATCGTCTGGCGCCTTGAGCTTCCTAGCTTAGCTCAATAGCAAAGCGCCTTTATGATATTAGTGTGATGTGATACTAATATCATAAAGGCGAAAGTTTGTGGGTATGTTTGCTACTCGTTTACGTTGTAACTATTGAACCAATTCGGCTGAAATTTAGAATGGAGATAGATTATACCCTGGACTAAAACATAGCTACTTTTTTGCCGGAAAAATCCTTGTTTCTGACGGGAAATGTGAAAAACTGTAAACTACGCGGGCGGAGCGCAGGTGTCCGCTAGTTAATAATATTTTATAACAATCATATTGTTTAACTACAATACAGATTAGAATAGAGAAATACGTTAGCATGATCTTAACTTCAAGCTATTATCTATTGCCAAAATCTGCGAACCAATTGAAACGCAAATAATATACCCGATGTTAAAAATCAAATTATTTTATTTTCAATCTAGGGTCCTGAATATAATTATATTTTAATTAATCTCCTGCTGATTACGTTTATTGCAATATTTAATTAAGTCGACGCGGCAAAGCTACAGGACCGCCAAAAATGTACCCAAAATAAGATATTTCATACGTGGGCGTTAATCGTTATTCAACTGTTATTCGCTATTAATCGTTATTTAACTGAAAATAGCGAATTTAATAAAATAATAATTTAATAAAAAATAGCAATAGCGCCAGTGTTTTGGGCACCATGCCATTAAGCGAGCATTTGGACGGTGTGTACATTTTGTAAATATTTTTAGTCTTAATTTATTTGTAGACATAAATTACAATGTTTTATCAGTATAGTAAATAATAACTGAAAATGTAAACCTTGTACCGAATATCTCTAACATATTGAATTCTCGTATCATACTGCAGTTTGTAACAAAATTCCTCCGAAACTGACCGATTTTTATTTGAGTATATTCGATAAGTTGTAAACTATTTTTTAGAGAGAAATAATTTATATGGCAAAACGACGCTTGCCAGGGCAGGACAGTAACCTATAGAATTTATACGTGTAACGTACACGTTACACGTATAAGTTACCGTACCTACAGGTATTATGTGATAAATGATTTGATAAGAATAAAAGAAAATGTTTATTTACAAAACAGTTTTATTTACAAGCGTTGGAGATGCGGTTAGGTTAGCTACAGTTCATTCATTTGTCAGTAGGTAACATTCAGTATCCGGAGCCACGCAGACCGCTGGGGCCACCGCTGGGATAGCCGTCGCTTCCACCTTGTTGACCACCCCTTCCATCTTGAGGTCTGCCCCCAGGGTACCCTCCCTGGCTGCCAGGGTACCCTCCCTGACTGCCAGGGTACCCTCCCTGGCTGCCAGGGTAATTGCTACCTTGACCTCCCCTGCCCCTACCGCCTTGAGGGCCACTGGGATAGCCACCGCTACCGCCTAATTCATTACCGGGATAACCTTGTTCATTGCTCGGATACCCGCCGGCGCTGAATCCTGAGCCAAACCCAGGTTCCTGGTATCTTCCGCCTTGACCTGAGCCAGGTTGGTAGCCAGCCCCGCTCGCAGCGAAAGCTTCGGCGTTTGCATCAGCACGTGGATAACCTTGGTTTCTTCCTCCTGAAAATAATAATTTTAATTTTGGTAAACTTGCTTTAAAATATCTAAAAAATGATTTGTTACAAATTATTATAGGTACAACAAAAGTGGCGATGGGCAGGACATCTAGCAAGATACACAGACAATAGATGGACGATAGAAACAACTATCTGGGAAGGACCTATGGGAAAAAGAAAAAGAGGTCACCCAAGGAACAGATGGATTGACGAAATAATTTCAGTAGCAGGAACAAACTGGAGGAGAAAAGCACAAAACAGAAAAACATGGAGTAAGCTAGAGGAGGCCTATACCCTGAGTGGGGTTCCAATAGTATAGTTAATCATAATTACTTAAATAGTTGCTAGATAAATAATGTTATTTAAGAATTATTGGAAATAAAGAGGCTTATTATTATTATTATTATTCTTTACATTTATTATGGATTCATAGTTTTTACATTTTTAAATATTTCATTAAAAAAATAAAAAAAAAAACATTTAAAAATATAAAAAATAGCGGTCCACCGGCTTCGGGAACATGGTCCAAGCAACCGGCGGTCAGGGCCCCAGAGAGAGGAACCTCCTGACGATGCGAGCCGTGTCCAGGAGTACAGCCTTCTGGATCTGGCCCTTGACCCAGCTACCCAACGAGAGCCTCGAAAGATGTTGGTCGAGGCTCTTGGCTATAAGACCATTAGCGGAAATTACTATCGGTACAATGATTGCTGAGTCTACATTCCACATAGCGACAACCTCGTGCGCCAAGTCGAGATACTTGGTGAGTTTCTCTTTCTCAGCTTTCACGAGGTTCTCGTCATGTGGAACAGCAACATCAACAATCATTGCACGGCGCTCTGATCGATCTATCACCACTATATCAGGCTTATTGGCTACAATAGTCCTGTCTGTAATGATAGACCGATCCCAGTACAGTGTGATATGACCATTTTCAAGAACTGGGTCGGGCACATACTTGTAGTACGGTACCTCCGATTCCACAAGATTGTATTTCAAGGCAAGTTGTTGGTGGATAATCCTGGCCACTTGGTTATGTCTGTGTAAGTATTCGCCGTTAGCTAGATGAGAACAACCAGAAACAATGTGACGGATAGTTTCTCCAGGGCGGCGACATGCCCGACATATGTCTACCGTTCCATCCTTCACAATGTATTTTCTGTAATTGTTCGTCATCATGACCTCGTCCATAATTGCACATACAAACCCTTCGGTTTCCCCAAAGAGGTCACCAAAGCGCAGCCAGGCCACGGACGCTTCAAAGTCAACATCAGGCCCGTGGAGGGCCCGATAAAAGCGTCCGTGAAGCTCCTTACCTTGCCATACAACCCTGCGGTCATTGGTACTAAGCACCACAGGTATGCGCCAGTTCTCATTAGCCAAGGAGAGCGGTGTCAGACCCCTGTCCACTGCGACCACATCGCGGTGCATCTCCGTCTCGGCGTGGAGAAAGTACTCCCTGAGACTGCACACCTCGCGGTTGTGGAGGGTTTTGGCATTCAAAAGGCCTCTTATTATTATGCTGCTGTGTTTTGCCTATGACGGTGTTGATGGTGCTGTTTACCAGTTGATGACTAATTCAATTTCTTGATACTTCTCATATACCGGCAGTTTATTAATACTTACTAATTACATTAATTGATATTGGAAACGAAAATAGCAATGGCAGCTCCGACGTATTTTCTTGGATTTGTAATTATACTGATAGGTTCTTAGTTCTTACTTTCCTTTAGTCGGGGAGTTTCAAAAGAATTATTTAATCCTTTTTCAATTACAAGTCTGCAAAAGTCGTGGGTGTTTTAATTTTTTTTAATTTTCCACTTGTTTTATAGTTTTTCGATTAATATATTAATGTCATTTAAATTATATTATTATTAAAAAATGAAAATTAATTTTCAAACTAGCCATTAGCTCCTCTAGCAGCGTTTGAAGGCATCATCCCTTCCAAGTCATAAAGAGACGTTAATTGTGGCGCCCCCTGCTGTTCAATCACAAGAACAATTATCTACGAACCATTGCCAATGACTCACTAATATTTTATACAAAACTGTATCCAAATCGGTTCAGTCGTTTTTGTAATAATTGAGAACATTCGTTTGCACTGTAAATGTTTTTTATGGCGCCCCCTGGTGATCGATGTTCGTAAAAACTATCTAAGAACCATTGTCAATGAATACCAAACATTATACAGAAAACTGCATCTAAATCGGTCAAGCCGTTTTTGAAATAAATGGGAACATTCGTTTGCAATATAAATGTATTTTATGGCGCCCCCTGGTGATCGATGTTCGTAGCAACTATCTTAGAACCATTGCCACTGAACACCAAACATTATACAGAAAACCGCATCTAAATCGGTCAAGCCGTTTTTGAAATAAATGGGAACATTGATGTGCACACACAAACAAACAAACACACAAACAAACAAACAAAAATATTTTTGCATTATTGTTTTTTGTGAACAATTTAACATACAAACGAACATAAAATCTTTTTAACAGAGTAATGTACAAACGGTCCTCACCCTAAACGCATATACCCGTACTCCGTTCCGTCGTGGGTAAAAAAACTAACTTCAACTCTCATCAAACTTCTGTTGAATTACATGCTATCCAATTAAAAATTTAAGACTTATATGGTTGATATGGATGCCATTATCAAAACTGGACTAAATTAAAATAGGATCACACGGGAAGCGTCAGCTTTCTAATAAAAAAGAATTATCAAAATCGATTCACCAGTCAAATGTTGAGCTAACAAACATAAAAAACATAAAGTAGAATTGAGAACCTCGTCCTGTTTTGAAGTCGATTGATAAACAATGGTAAAGAAAAAGTGTTAAATATTACCACTGCCACTGCCAAATCCAGGACCACTACCGCCACCAGATCCTGAAAAAAAAATAACAACAAATTTCAAAAAAAAACTCTATCCGCCTTGTCGGAATTCGCTGCAAAATAGCTTTGAGCCGTTTGAACTAACTTTCTCGTGAACTTCTGAAACCCCTTTCTGATTTACTGTGTTTGCATATTTTCACACGTGATAGAAAGTGATAATGCAGCGCTAAGGTGGAACACTTAATTACTCGTAGAAGTTGTAGGACCTATTTTATAGATAGTGGAAAAATCGGAAGCCGGAAATCGTCCCAAAACGTAAAAGGGCATTAGTAGGTTAGCTGTTCGGTTTTATAAAGTCTTTTAGCGCGTACAAAAATATAAAAATAGTATCATCGCCTTGATGATCTCTGTGAAAAATGATTACACGTGTAGTCTTTAAAATTGGTAACCTTACCACAAATATGTACCGTTGTAAAGTATTATAGTTACTAATAGGTACGGCTGACCCGGCAAACGTTGTTTTGCCATATAGAGCAAGGGGGGGGGGGGGGGGAAAAGCTAACCATTAGACCTACCGAACATACACAATAAATTTCATAACAAGCGGTCGAACCGTTTCGGAGGAGTTTTGGTACCAAAAATTGGCACGAGAATTTTATATACACGTGGGAATACCCTGATGGCTTAAAGATAGTTAAGCAATGACGCAATGAACAAACCCTCATATCGGATCTGAGGCTTGTAGCCCTCCCGATCCGCCTCGTACTCCACCACCTGCCTCCTACCGTCCGGCAACACTACGTTATACTCCCCTGTGGTGACGTCACCGTCACGCTGCTGCGAGTGGCCGAACTTCGTGCCCGTCGCTGCGTCATCGACCTCATAGCTAAACTGATACTTAGCCGGGCCCTGTAACAACAATATATGTATTAACAAGATTGTTACGACTGACACGTTATGCCGCGTCTGCATGCTTGGCAAACTTCAACAAACCATCATAAATTCAAACGTGTGGACAGAGACTTTGCCTAGGTTTGTGTAGTTTGCCGCCGATTGTCGGTTTTTTTATCACAAACCAAAGGGAGTAAGCAACAAGCGCTTGCTGGCTTGCGGCATACCTATCTACACGTTTGCACCCAACTCAGTCTTGTTCGTGCAGTGGCGGTTTTTAACGGCCTACAAGCCGTATTTAGGTGATTTAGAATGAAGTTTTATGCAAAAACTATAAAGACAATTACTTTCAAATTTACACGTCATGTATTTTGGGTCTTTAATCTAAAATCGCTTAGAAGCAGAAACACGATTGGATAAAATTTTCTCGATAGAAAGTTCTCCCAAAAGTTGCTCCAAAATCTCAGTTTTTCTATGTTTTATCGGAAACTACAATGGATGTAATTGTAATTTTTGTTTTAATGTATCGGTAATAATAATATCCTAAAACGCTTAGAACAGATTTTTGATAACAGGCTTAGTTTTTGAGTAATTAGGTAAAACGTCGTTTTTCTGCTATATTCTTCCGCGACGCTGCATGTCGCACCTACCAAATCTCCGTGAGAGTGAGAAAGACAAAAATAAATTCAATAAATCCCCTTAACATTCACCATCTTCATTGTCATACTATTTTTCGTTTTCTTTCTGGTTTTTAAGTAAAAATAACTAAAGAATGTTAAACTCAACGTCCGCCATGCTTGCCTGTTCAGAACATACTAACACGCTCCTAAACGTGTAGATGGCGGAGTTTGATTCTCAAAATGAACCCTAACGTTTGCAATTTGCGAATTTGCGGCAAGTACCAAGTGTTTCGGCCCAAGTAGCCCACGAAATTCAAATTTTGTTTAGTATTTTGCAAACAGTAGGCTAATCATTATACATCGTAGGCAATGAGTTTTGCGAGTTTAATGGTTATGTACCTATGCCACCCATATGCTTAAAAGTTTAAAAAAAGTTACAACAACGATGAACACAACTTACATTAGAATCATCCACCCCTGATCCACGATAATTTTGATTTTTACTATCTAGATCATTACCGAAGTCAGGGGTGCCGTAAGAGGAGGAGGGCGATCCTCCGAACTGTTTCCTGGAGCCCTGATTTTGAAAACCAGCATTCCCGCCGTTGAAATTTCCAGTTTGGTAGTCGGCAGATGGGGTCCCATATGAAGTATCTGGTCTTTGAGAAGAGCCACGCCCTCGAAATGGACTGCCACCACCACCGCCTCCTAGCTGGTTGGGTGTTCCATATTGCTGACTGGGAGCCTGTCCCTGACGGCCTCGGGATCCATCTCTTGGGAATCCAGGAGACCCTTGTCCAGGTACCCCATATTCGGAAGATGGGGAATTCCCTGGAGCGTTAAAGTTTCCACCGAACTGACTTGATGAACCTAGGCCGCCTCTTCCTTGGCCTGCATTTGGAGCGCCATATTGCGATGATGGCCTTCCACCAGAGCCTGAGGTTGGAGGTAGATAACTATTTACAGGTGGCTCGCATTTGGTCGTCCTGGCCAAAAGAACTGTGAGGGATAGAAGCCACTGAAAATAAATTATAAAGATACAAAAACCTGTTTGGATTCACAATAAAAACGCAAAATCACAAAACAATGGGGGTATGCTCACAACTAATATCATTTTAATGTTTAAACTTTTAACTTCGTTTCTATTTCAATGTTAGTATTGTTCCTTTAATAACACTGGAGTTGGAATAAATTGAAATCTTTCTGTATGAGCTTATATAGTGTGAATCAATGCGGTGAACGTCCCATCAATAGTAATATCCCAGAAGGCGCTCGCGCATCGTGAATGATTTTAATTTCGTGCATTTGTCTCCGAATGCAGAGCGCCTGTCAGTATTCGACATTGCAATAAATTAAGAAGATATACACATTCTAGTATTCATTTTATTTATACATATTTTACTTGAGTTTTTAGCTCTATTTTCTACGTGCTGACTTTATTATTCTAATATGTGGGGATGTAGGTGTGCATTTTATATCTGGGGATACTAAATGCTTAGAGGGGTTCCAAAACGTAGAGTTGTTAAGATAAAAATATGAAATGACTGCGACCGTGCCCTAACAGATTACCTATCCTATGAACCATATACCTATAGTGAACTATTTCACTGTCTGTTGCATGATCTAGGAAACTTGTAACAGTATATTTCCTAGATTTTATCCAGGATGGATCCATAAGTTCTCGGATCCAGATCGGAAGACCAAAAATTGTCCAAGTTCTCTGAACGTGCTACAAACTACCTACTGTGAGTGTTTTTTGAACGTATACAACTGAATCACTCTTAGTGACCCATGTGTGCACCTTCACCCTTTTTTTGTCTTCCTGCGTTGCCTGGAAGAAATTGCTTCTTAGCGATAAGGCCGCCATTTTTACAATGTTCATTCCTAGGTAGATTTGTGGTTTGTGATTTGACACGAAGAGATTTGCGATTTGACAAAAAAGACAGTTATTTCATTTCACACTTATGAACCGATTTGGCTTTGGGTAAATTAACAAATTCTCAAACCATCTTAGCATAATAGGTAACATTATCCCAAAAAAATCCTCGGTTTCCGCGGGATTTAATAAAACGGAAATTCAGGCAGGTGGAGCCGCGGGCTAAACCTTGGGTATGATATTCGTGCAGTGCTCTGAATGTAACACTTTTGCTTTAACTGCTAACTAGGTTTCTCGGATGAATATGTTCGTGAGTGATCCGCGTCACATCGGTCGTGCCCGCGTGGCGCAATGCGCGCGCAGACTCACTATTATACATCTCCAGCCATTAAGGTGGATGGATATCATCCGGGCGCGAATATTGAAAGTTTTGTTTTCGTTTTTCTCATTTTTTTATAGTGATCGCGAGACAGCGGACTGGTCACCTGATAGTAAGCGATCACTGCCATAAATGCGTTGCCGGCTCTTATGAAAGATTATCCGACCCTTGACTAGCCGGGCTACAGTGAGGGAACACTGTTACTGGTACCTGGTTCTAAAGTTTGCATGTACGTAAAAAGAAAGATCGGGCATACCTGGTGGTCGTGGATTGCCAGCCATCCAGGTGTAATGGATGGAACAATTTTCTATGCCGGAGTGTATACACAGAGAAAGTGGAAGAAGGAATCACTTCAAACAGCTCTACTATAAAATAATAGTGAATAGTGGATCGTTAGCGTATGAAGTTATGACAATGAGTTTCGCGAGCATAACGTTTATGCATCTACATTTTTTTCATAAAAATCTTTGGTCAACGATATTCATGTACCAATTTCATATTTATTCCCGATAGCTACAAATCATGGGAAACTGCAGAAAATAATCTTTCGGGAACTCATATTATGGGGTGAATGGCAATTTATGAGCAAAGTTTTTATTAAAAACATGTAAATTGTAGATGCATATAATGTAGGATAGATTTCTAATTAGCCTATTATTAGCGAAAAACAAAATAAAATGAAATTTTAGGCGAGCTACTTGGTCCGAAACCCCTTAAAACGTGTCACATACGATATACGATGTTCCTAATAAAATTAGCTGCGAGACCTAACGAATTAGGAATACATCATCAGTCCGGATTCTTGATTGCATGTCCGGTCAAAATAAACGGTGTCCGGTTGGTCTGACTTTTAGATTTTACTAATTTAAATTGATTTTATAAAATAACTAGCTGATGCCCGCGACTTCGTCCACGTGGGATAAAAACTATTCTATCTTTTAAGTTGGACCAAATGACAGATATTCACGAAGTTTGAACTAAATCGGTTCAGTAGTTTAGGAGTCCATCGCGGACAAACATCGTGACACGAGATTTATATAATTATATATTAAGATTTTTTTGTCTTAGGTAGGTATAATATAACTGACACATAAAACTGAGACATAAAATCCTCAATAATGTAGGGTATCCGGTCTTTTTACTCAAATGTCCAGCCAAACTGGCTGGTTTCTCCGGCTATTGGCGACATTTGGCGAGATTTTGTAAATGTGTGCATGTATTTTTTTGACGTAAATAAATTAAAAAAAAACATCCCAAGATTTTGACGACCTCCATGGCGCAGTGGTGCGCGCTCAGATCCGAGTGGGAGATCACAAGTTCGATTCCCGCCACGGGCAACTTTGAAATTTTATAATTTCTAAATTGGCTCATGTGTCTGGTGAGAGGCTTCGGCTGTGGCTAGTTACCATTCTACTAGCAAAGTCGCACCGCCAAGCGTTCTAGCGTTCCGGATCGATTCTGTGTGAAAACCATTGAGGCGAGTTTACTTACCCCTGACTACATCTGATACTAAACCTATATTTATAATAGAAACGCACTTAGCAACAAAGCACATCTTTAGTAGGCAAGCCTCATTTATCGTCATGAAGGATAAAAATAAAACATAAAATGTTAAACAAACATTTTTACTAATACATTCACTGTCATTTTTTGCTTCATTACAGTTTACACAATCTTGCGTATAACATAAAATCACTCTTAAAATAATTAGGAAACTCTAAGTCTAAATAAATAAATTAACTAGGTACATACAAGCAATACAACACTGTACCACAGCGACAACAACCATACTAATAATATTACAAAAGGCGAATGTTTGTATGTGTGTGTGTTTGTTACTAAAATCCGAAATCTTGAAAAAACCTTTTTCCTGCAGACTAGAGCTTTGTAAAAACCCCCCTTTTTAGAATTTTCTTATATATTTTCTCGCGTTTTTGCACTATTTTCTGTAAGCCATATATTCAGGTTATTCTTATAATACCAATCTACTAATCTCAAAAAATTAATCAAATCTTCCCGTTCTCAAGTTACCTATGCGCTATTTTTAAATTTTTATTTGAATTTTGAAAAAGCCTAACTTTTTCCGGGGCTCTTCTGTTTATCATTAAGCCCGGGATAAATAGCTCATTCATTCAAGATGTACTTAATCCGGAGTATAGCAAATACTTAATTGTTACACACACACAACTGACACACACAAACTCTCCCTTTCATAATATTTAGATACTAATAAAACTAAGAGTTTTTTGGCCTTTTTACAGCCTATAGTCATAACAAAATTGACTAATTATTATAACGAAGAAAACTGAACCCGACAGTAAAGTTCGATTCGATTCGAGATTCAGATTCGAGTTAGTTTTGTCTCTGGCACTCATACCATTATGAATGATTAACAAATATATGCTAGGAACCGATACTTAAGCATTTACGGTGCTAATTTTGTTGTACAAAATCTCTAAACTAAACTAATTTATAAATAAAACTAAATAGTGGTACCCTTTTCAAATGTTCCCTATGGAAAAGGATAGCGCTATTTAAAATAAGTTTGGTTTAAAGATTTTGCACAACAGAATCGACCACTGTCTATGTTAATTAAAATTTAGTTTGAATCGTTTGTAAATTGACGTTTTCCTTCTCTTTCCTCCCTCTGAAGTGCAGCTCGATCTCGGCGAGGGACTTGCCCTTTGTCTCCGGCACCATGAAGAGTACGAAGAGGAACGCCGCAGCGCAGAAACAAGCGTACATCCAGAAAGTGCCCGCTGAAGTCAGCACATGCTGCGAATAAATACAATCGTCAAACATTTACTAGGTATGCGAAAATACAGTTTTTAAACATTTCCTATGCGAAAATACAATTATCAAACATCTACTGTGCGAAAATACAATTGTTAAATACGAACTATTCGAAAATACAATTGTGAAACATGTACTATGCGAAAATATACTTGGTTAATATGAACTATGCGGAAATACAATTGTCAAACATCTACTGTGCGAAAATACAATTGTCAAACATTTATGCTCAGCATTTATGCGAGAATTAGGGATGCATCCGATGCCGATACCAATTATATCGGCGATACTTGAAATTCGTCAATATATCGCATCGCCGATATTTTTGTGAGCGATTCAATGGTACTTTTTTATTTATATTTTTCGTCTAGTATTTCGTTACATTGTTTTTATACAAAAATCTCGTCAATTTTACTAAAGTAATTTTAATTAGTAACACCAATCTCACCTGTCTATAGTTTTATTATTTTAATAATCTGAATTATTTGAATATTTGAACCTTAATTTTTGAATTCAATAAGCGTACGGTATTGGCAAAAAGGCATATCGGGGCATCCCGAGCGAAAATACAATTATGAAACCTCTAATGCGAAAATACAATTAGCAAATTGACGCGCTTAAATAATTAATACACGTCACATGATTCATGAGCTACTCGATCTTACCTCCAACGCGTGATATGATTTGATGACGGTAAACATGGACAGCAGGTTGACGGCGCTGCCCATGGCCGACAGCTGCGAGCGGTGGTGTGTGGGGAACAGCTCCCCAAGCAGCAGGAATGGCAAACCGCCGAACCCCAGCGAGAACCCCAGCATGAACACCACCAGGCTTGCGATGGGCAAGTAGCTGAAAGTATAGCGGAGATAGTGGTCTAATATTGATAATCCAATAGGTCTCCACAACGCTCGAGTACTTAACTACCAAAACACAGCTGGGAACGAATCTACATTCCTCGTGACAGGGGTTTGGCCATCTCACCACACTGATCAAATGCGGCTTAGCAACTTCGCACACTTTCAAGAACATGATGATGAACTCTCAAGCATGCTGGAAAGTACCATCAACCTTGTGATCTGCTGATGAACATTAATTTAAGAATCTTATTCTTACAATTAGGAAAATGTATTACGGTTCGATATAAGTAAAAAATATTGTTAATTAACGCTGTTGATTTCCTGTAAATAAAAATAATAATCATTGGACGGCATATACTAGAGATGCATAGGTACAATACCAACCTTCAAATTATTATAGGTAGGTACTAACAGTAAGGCGAAAGTTTATATGTGTGTATGTTTTTACTTCTTTACGCCATAGATACTGCACTGATTTCAGGTGCCCATTTCACATTGCTCACCCGAGGAACGATGACTGCTCAAACTCGAAGTAGAAGGCCGCGCCCATCCCCACCATGGACACGCACATGGTGACGGCCGACAGCAGCAGCAGCGGCCGCCGCCCCGCGCGGTCCACCAGTAGCGTGCTCACGCCGTTGCTGCACAGCTGCACCGCGCCCACCACCACCGTTGCCGTCATTGCTCACCCGAGGAACGATGACTGCTCAAACTCGAAGTAGAAGGCCGCGCCCATCCCCACCATGGACACGCACATGGTGACGGCCGACAGCAGCAGCAGCGGCCGCCGCCCCGCGCGGTCCACCAGTAGCGTGCTCACGCCGTTGCTGCACAGCTGCACCGCGCCCACCACCACCGTTGCCGTCATCGCGTTCAGTGTGCTTCCTACATCAAGTGCCAATATTATAGTGTGAGCTTAACTTGTTGGCGGCTTTATGTTTAATCAGGCCCTGTTTACAACCATAAGAGAGAGAGTTAAACAAACCATCTCATCATAAACTCGTCAGAACCAAGACTTTCCCAGTTTCCACCCCACTTTTATTGTTTAAGGGGATTTATTGAATTTATTTTTGTCTTTCTCACTCTCACGGAGATTTGGTAGGTGCGACATGCAGCGTCGCGGAAGAATATAACAGAAAAACGACCTTTTACCTAATTACTCAAAAACTAAGCTGGTTATCAAAAATCTGTTTCTTAGCCTTTTTGTGATATTATTATTACCGACACTTTAAAACAAAAATTACAATTACATCCAATGTAGTGTCTGATAAAAATTCGAAAAACTGAGATTTTGGAGCAACTTTTGGGAGAACTTTCTATCGAGAAAATTTTATCCAATCGTGTTTCTGCTTCTTAGCGATTTTATATTAGACCCAAAATACATGACGTGTAAATTTGAAAGTAATTGTCTTTATAGTTTTTGCATAAAACTTCATTCAAAAGCGCTTAAATACGGCTTATACACCGTTAACTTATTGGTGGCTTTATGTTTATGCTTTCAATGAGTACCCGTTCGCAACCATAAGAGAGATAAACTCGTCAGAAGCAAGTCTTTCCCAGTTTCCACCCAACTTTTTTTGTTTAAACGCTGTGCTGTGCGACTACTTCGTCACGGGCGTTATAATTTATTAATTCGAAATTTCATTATAACTAGATGATTAAACATTTATTTACCTGAAATTATAATGAACAACACTCCAAACATTCACATTTATTAATATGATTAATTTCATAATAATAGTTGGAATACGGACTCTGTATTATTATACATAATGGGTAAATCTGAACCCCGCAACAAGAGACCCTAACAACGTATCATTACTTTACATTTAGATACTAATGGTGTCTTTAGACTCGCGAGCCGTGTAAGTACCATATTGTTGCACAACCACTAATAAATTATGATGGCTCCTAACCATTTGTCTGAACCTACATGAAGAATTTCACTATTATACATAATTACAATTATGAATCACTTAGCAAGAAAACTTTATTTTCCCGTGCCGTACTTTAAAAGGAAAAACAGAACCCTTATAGGATCATTTTATTGTCCGTCTGTCTGTGTGTCTGTCTGTATATCTGTCTCTACACATACGTCCACAGACTGTTCGGAACCCTCGGTGGATGAGTCCGATTCGCACTTGTCCGGTTCTGTAGCAAATTATTTTGTGGGGTATTTAGGAGCATCGGCAAATAAAATTTACCGGTTCATAGGCAATAGGGAAATTTCCCTTCAGGCATCCCTTGGTATGCCTGGGGACCGCTTGTGATCCAAGCATATGACATCAGCGGGGCTAGACAAAGTAACAGTCGTTTGGCATTAATGACAGTAGACAAAAATGTATGGACAAACCACGTACGAATGAAAACAAATGAAAGCTGAATCTACTTTGTGCTTAGCGTTGTTCACTGTCGGCGGTCAATTGTCACGCGAAGTTATCTACAAGGTCTGCGAGAACGCCAGGGAGCGTTCAAATTGTCGTAGTCGAATTTCAAAAAAAGCGTGTTTCCCTATATACGGTCACGGGGTTCTTCTACAGTCACTTGTTTTGTCCATACATTTTTATCTACTGTCGTCAACGCTAAACGACTGTTATGTTACTTTGTCTAGCCCCGCAGAAGTAGGTATTTATAGAAAGAACGCTCGTCGAAAACTCCGTCAACGACTCAATGTGTGCTAAGGGACTGGTTACGCCATCTATCGTCAGCTATTGAAGACCGCTAGAAAAATACTCACCAGCGCTTTGGAAGATTTCTACAGTGAAGAAGATGACGGCATCGATGCCACTGAACTGCTGGAAGAACAGCAGCGAGAACCCCACGACCAGCGGCTTCATCACCGACGACGAGAAGAACACCTCACGGGTGAACAGGCTCTTCGGCTCCTCCACTTTTTCGCTATTTCTATTACAAAAATATATTATAACAAACTATTACGGACGGCCGAAGCTTCGCTCACGTGGCCTTCTATTTTCCCTACTAATTGGGGTGGAATTTTCTAAAAATTATGTTTTGGTGGATGGTTTACATATGATAACTAAATTATATAAAAACAACGAATTGAGCTATGCGCCGATATATCAGTCAGTTAGTCAATCCTTTTAAATAAAGATTACAGAAACACTTTAAAACCGTAAAAATAAGAAGTAAATTATATCGTTATGGAACCAATAATATCAGTTTTTGTTAATTTGTGTGACAGTTTTGCTCTCACAACGTCCACAATATCTCCGGATATTTGCGCCTTAATATGACATATTTCGGTGGAAATATTAGAAATGTTCGCTATGTTATAAACCATGTTTGAGTATGAGTACATAAATAGAAGGCGATTGTGTAAGAAAAGTGTTATCATATTCATCGTTATCGTAATCGTAAGCGAATTCTGATCCCCGATTGGCTGACGTAAATCAGGGAACCTATCAACGGACATAATTTTTTCACGATTACGATAACGATGAATACCTTTTTCTTACACAATCGCCAGCAAGTCAGAAAGTCGTCTCGCACGTGTTACAAGTGAAGCAAGCCAGGTACGAGTATAACCTACTGGTCCTCTTTAACAGTTTCTACGGCGTGTTGGGAGAGGTGGAGCCACTTGATCGCTGCCGTGTCGTCGAGCCCTCTTGCTCGCAGCCACACCGGCGACTCGGGCAATGGGAGGAGTACCAAAAACAAGGCCCCTGAAACATAGAAAGGCATCAAGTTATTCATAATCGTATAGCTGTACCTGATGGCGTTCAGGGGCCATACCACCATTTCTTAAAGTACTCGTAGTAATGGTATGGAAATGTCAAAACGATACTGTTTTGACATTTCCATACCATGTTTGTACGAAAATATTAAAACAGTACTTCAGCATTACCTACTGCTTTAAGAGATGGTGGTCCAGTCCAAGTTAAATGAAAAGAAACATGGAACAAAACTGAAATCCACAGTACCTATTATAAAAAGTGAGTAATACTGATAAGCTCTTGACTTAGACTTGCTACCGTTCATCAGGTTGTCGAATTCACAGAGTTGACTTTACAGACTTGTCACATGCGTTTCAGTCAACTACTTATTGAATACCCCGCCCTGCCAGCAAATTGCAAAATCTTTTTCTTACATTTTTATTTTTTCCAACTAATCAGGTAGCAGAATTTGTTTACGATTATGATAGTGACCAATACGTTTTTCTTAGACAATCATCTATTTTGAGAAGATACCCGTGCCCAGTTATGGGACATAAAAAGAAGTTAAAATGATGATACGCAGCATTATTACCACAGAATGTAGCAGACAAGAAGGCCAGGTATCTCCAGTAGAGCCAGCTGCCGGCGATGTAGGAGATGAGGATGCCCAGCGACATGGAGAGCGTGGGCAGCGAGCCCAGCCGCCCGCGGATCTCGGGGTCGCAGCACTCGCTCACCTGCCAGTCCACAAAGCTTTAGCTATATGACATATTTCTATTCGGTTCGTAAAATGGAATGGAAAGAAATTCAAAAATAAAATTATTTCTAAATAAAATTGGAACAACTGTAATTTTTATACATTTTTAGGGTTAAATACCAAAACGGTAAAAATGGAAATTGAAAATAAATTTTATTGAAAAAGGGGCCAAAATCGGAAACTTGAAATTTCAAAGTGTTATAATTAATGTAATGCGCATCATATAAAAAGGGCGTTACTCTTACATTCATAAATAGATTTTAATTATTTTTATGCAGTGTTTTTTTTATTTCTTGGGCAAACTGTCGAGAAAAATACCGTTCCTGCCCTTGTATCTCCTAAGTTTATGGATAGTATAATTATACTAACCATATCATAATTATGATCAATAACGATTACCGTATATTTCACAAAAAAAAATTAAATCTCTAACTAGTAGGTTTACTTTTTTGATATTAACAATGAACCTCTAACAATAATGTTAGGTTTACGGTTCGATATCAAGTAGTCAGGTAGTTCAATGAACTGAAGTGATTCTTTTAACTTCTGTTAAAGTATGGAACCCTCGTTGCGCGCGTTTGACTCGCCCTTTTTTTTATGGCGACAGTCTTAATATCTATCGAGATAAGGGTCAGACCGCCATATTTAACTATTATATTATAACGTTTCGGTTAAAGTCGAGTCAAGCAACCAGGCCTAAGTCCAACTTTTACGAGACTTAAGTTGTGATAAGTTAAGTTAATTAAACACTAGTTGCACCAACAGACGTTGTCCTGCGCTGTTATCGCAGCGCCATCTACTGGATTAAATTATTGTGAATCCAAATTCTAAAACCTCATATTGTGATCGATATCATATAGGTAGCCAGTACAAAGCTATTTTTTTTCTTTTTGACGTGACAACGTCTTATAAATCGATAGAGCCGGTTGCACGCACGAAAAAACATGACTCATCCGGCGTTACCGGCGTTACCTCGCTCATGCGGCGTTACCTCGCGAGCGCGGAACGAGCGACAAAGAAAACGTTGTCACGTTCAACTATCGTCAGTAAACCGACTTTACAGGCAACCAATTTTTTTTAATCTTTATTATTATAAAGGACTTTTACCTATCAAGGTATGCCAGTCCCATCGAGAACAAAAAATATCACTTATCATAATAATAAACAAAACTACATAATAAACACATAATAACAAAAACAATTATAGAAACAAAAAAAAAACAGCAATATATCACTAAAGTCGCTGATGGCACGCAGCGACTTTTAGGTCATGCTTTGTACAAAACCACAGATAATATAATACTATAACAAAACCAACATCGAGACGGTTTACATCCCACCTATTCATCAACAAAGCTATTTGTTATCAATGAATGTTTTAGGTGTGAATGAATGAAGAGAATAAACATCCTATTCTGCTATATATATTGCCGTCGATTAATAAGGAATTAATTCAATTGAAATGATAAAAGACCTTTGTAGACTTTATCAACAGTGTTAAATTATGCGTTGTATTCACATCTGCTCTACATAATATCTTATTCTCTGCCTACCTATCTACCTATTGCAGATCACAGATATGTTAAATACATAATATATCTATGTATTATTAAAGATGTTATCTTATAGTTCTGCCTAAGAAGTTCTTAGTAAGAACGGAATAGAATATATATCAAATTATAGATATAAATATACTGTAGTTCAGTGGCCGAGCACCCAGCCGCGATAGCTGGAAGATGCGGGATCAAATCCCGTTGGGTGTGATAATTTTGATATAACTTATATTATAGAGTATTTTAATGAATAAACATTTATACCTACTTTCATCAATAAAAACGCATAACATGGCAATATATGAGCAAAATAACATATTCGTCTCATGTTCTTCAACTCGGTCAAGCAACTTTATTGCAACCATTATACCTTGGTTTTACCTTGATAGGTCACAATATATTTTAATTTATTTACAAAATAAACTGGTTTGCATGCGTTCCGAATTATTGTCTGAATTACCTCTTGAATCTTTTAAAATTTTGGAGGCATAATAATAGATAAGTACATAATGATGCTTCTTATCCTCTTGTATATTAATTAGTAGGTAGGTACTTAGAGCTGGTAGTTACTACTGTTTTCATCAACATTTAAATTATTTTTAATTTTCTTTCATTAAAAAAAATCTTTTTTCTACGATTTGATAGACCAAGGTCTGTCGATTCAACAACTTTGTAAAATAAAATCCAAAATTCTTATGACACTGAAAATTATATTAGCTGATGTGTACTATGTACTTTGACGACAACTTGAGTCTTGACTACACTATCCTATCCATAGGATGCGGCAATGGCTATACTATACATTTAGACTATTTAACCCAACAAAAACATTATCATGTATAATGTTGCCAGACGAGTATATGGCTCACACTGTCAAAAAGTTATCAGATCTCATGTAGGGCAAGACTTCTGACTTTATACACCCTTAAATACAAGCTCTAACTTCACGAACTCTACACTTTAGTTACAATAATGTCTTGGCCGTTTGGCTACCGTCACATGGGCGTAAAGTGAAAAATGTATCCCACCAAAATCATTTTCCTGATTTCAAATTTTGATTTAACAGAACTTACAGAGTACTGAAAAGTGAATAAATTTTTGATTTTACGCCCAATGTAACGGTAGCCAAACGGTCAAGACATTATTGTAACTAAAGTGTATAGAGTTTGTGAAGTTAGAGCTTGTATTTAAGGGTGTATAAAGTCAGAAGTCTTGCCCTACATGAGATCTGATAACTTTTTGACAGTGTGAGCCATATACTCGTCTGGCAACATTATACATGATAATGTTTTTGTTGGGATTTCATTTCTTTTTGTAAGTTTTTTAAAACAATGTTTTTTATTAACTTAATTTTTCTTTTTTTTGTGTATTTCTTGCACTTCAGGTGCGCCTCTTTTCACAGCCCACTCTCTAATATTATGTTTGTATTACGATTTACGAGTTGATACGTAGGTACTTTGCTTAGAAGTATATTCTGAAAATTTAAAAAACTTATAAGTAGTGGATTTAAAGTTAGTAGTTTTGGCCTACCGAAAGTGAAACTAATTTTACATTTATCAAGATAAAATGATAATTAAACGTAATGTATAGATCCAAATTTCAATTTCTAACTTCAAATTTTACCTATTAAAACACAAAGTCAGATACAAATGAAAGTTTGGATGTTTGTTACTCAATCACAACACAACCACTGAACTGATTTGGTTGAAATTTAAAATGTAGACTGATTATATCCTGGACTAACACAGACTACTTGTTATCCATTACAAATCTACGGAAGGTATCGGTGAGATTTGTGTGTTTATTAGTTTTTAACTATTATTTTATTTATACTTAGTCTTTATTTTCGTTGGGCGCTGAGGCGCTCTTGAAATTTAAATTTGACGCTTGACACGCTTGACAACTCATTTTGGTCACAGAGCACTGGACTCTGGGCAATGAACACGCGGAGCTCGGTACGGGAATTCGGGCTTGCCGCGTGTACTATGGTACTGGGCACACTGACGTTGGGGCGCTGTTAAAATCCATATAATTTACGCTTGGCATGCCCGACGGCTAACTGTGGGTAATGGGCACTGGGCCTTGGGCACTCATCTCACCCTGGGCACTGGGAACTGAGAGCTGGGCTCGTTGGACGGGGCCTGTATTTAACTTGGGCTTGACGCGTCCGTTTGGGCACTGAGCAGGTATTTATGCTCTAAACGCTCTTCAAAATCAGAGAGATTTGACGCTTGGCACGTTAGACAGCTCAGCTGGGCACTGGGCACTCGGTTCAATGTGTGTTCTTGTCATTGAGCGCTGGATCCTGGTCACTCGATATGCAGTGAAACTCGGCTTGTTAAACATGACATGCATGGAACTTGGGCTTGAAACGTGCGATATTACTGGGCACGGGGCACTGGGCACTTGGGCGCTTGGCCACTTGAGCACTGGAATCACGCTTATAATTACCAAAAAAAAAATTACGTGTTTTTCCAGATGTATACTAGCAGATATCTAACATGAAATTAAGTTTGTACCTATCTATATACGTATGGGAAACCCCATACGAAATTCCAACCCCCTAATTTGATGGATGTGGGGTGATTTACTAAAAATCCTGAAACACGTATTTAATTGTTTATTACAAAGAGTCCCTATATCAATTATGAGACCTCTAGCATCAATATTTGCCGTAGTTTCATACAAACTTCCATCCCCGCATACGAACTTTCAACCCCCTATTTTGATGGATGTGGGGTGATTTACTAAAAATCCTGAAACACGTATTTATTTTTTTATTACGAAGAGTCCCTATATTAATTTTGAGACCTCTAGCATCAATATTTGCTGTAGTTTCATACAAACTTCCATCCCCCCATACGAACTTCCAACCCCCTAATTTGATGGATGTGGGGTGATTTACTAAAAATCCTGAAACACGTATTTAATTGTTTATTACAAAGAGTCCCTATATCAATTTTGAGACCTCTAGCATCAATATTTGCCGTAGTTTCATACAAACTTCCATCCCCTATTTTAAGGGGTTGGGGGGTTAAATTCCCAACTTTTGGAATTTTTTTGTTGGTTGTGTACTAATTCTAGCTTACATACCAAATTTCAGCTTTCTAGGACTTCAGGAAGTACCTAGGAATTTTGATGATCATCAGTGAGTCAGTCAGTCAGTCAGTCAGTCAGTGACGAAATCTGGGTTTTTCAGATGTCAATAAAATCTAAAGTATAAGACCTGTGATATTGAAACTTTATACGTTTAATAAGTTCACCGGTGACATCATTTCCCGAGAATTTTGATTATCTGGAATAATTCTGGCCTAAGTTATAAGGGTTTAAAAATACGGCGAAACACTTCGAGAAAAGATAGGTAGTGCCCTCGCGCTTCGCTTGACTCGTCTGGCGGGGACACTACCGTGTCCCCAGATAAAAAATATTTAGACAGTGCACGTGTGGTGATACTTACATATACTTGCGCAGGCGCCAAAACGAAGCCTACACAAAGGCCGGACATGATTCTACCCAACAGCACGAGCGGGAAGTTAGCTGCGAAGCCCAGCACGAGCCAGGCCGCCGCCCACAGCGGAGCCGTCAGCTGCAGCGTGCGCTTCCTGCCCGCGCGCTGCATCAGCTGCCCCGAGCACACGCTGCCCACGAACGCGCCCAGCGGCGGGATCGCGCCTGCAAGCGAAACAAAAGTGCGTCACCCTACACGCAAATAGTTGATTGGTGTTTTTCAGCTCTAGCCATATGTCCCACAGTCCCATGCGGTTTTGAAGATTGCATGATCAGATTTGAGCTTCCACTCACCCTTGAGCCTGGAGACGTTCAATTGTATCCTAGCTTCTTGTAATGTGGCCAAAGAACTTGAGGATTCGTTTGCACAAGCGATGAAAGACTTTTTTTAACTATATAAGCTAGCGCTTTGACTGTGATCACACCAGTGATCTCAGTGACTGATGGAAAGTGATGATACTGTCTAAGGTGGAACGCGCTTGCCTAGGAGATACTTATTTACTCTTTCTTGATTTGAAGACGGCCCAGTTGTGTTGAGAAAGACAGTGCCTGACGCCCCAGTTTTAAGTGTTGAGAAAGACAGTGCCTGGGAGGTGCCTCTAAGTGATCTTAAGTTCCTCGAGGATGGAGACGTTTGTACGATGCGCAGTCCAACTTATTCCTATAAAAGACGTTTCCAGCACCACATTTCTAGGTCGTTTGTCGTTGAGGTTAGTTAATATCTGAAATTTGTGAAATAGGAACGTTCTTACCTATCCATGATTTCTGTTCGCTGTTTTCTATGAGGTATGAATCCAAGCTCTGAATCGACGGGATAGCGGACGCAGAGTAGCCTCTGACCAGGCCGATGATAAGAAAAGCCAGCGATGCACCGAAGGTCAGCCACAACTGAAACAATCGTGACGTCAATGTTGCCTACTGACTGTTACATAGCTCACCGGATATCGCGGAGGAAAGCACACACAGCGGTGTCCTCGTTCCTAATCTCCTCGTACCCACATGTAATTGCCTTCAATAAAAGGCTATTTTTAAAAAAAATATTAAATTATCATCTGTGAAAATTTCAAGTATCTATCATGGTAGTAGTGTGATTCGCCGGTTCCAGCGCACTTCCGGCCGAAGGCCGGAACAACTGGCCGTAGGCCAGGCCCCCGGCCGAAGGTCGGGGGCGCCGAGTAGTGTGATTCGCCGGTTCCAGTGCACTTTCTCCGAAGGCTCATTAACCTCCCAGTCGGTGACTGGGGTAAATTAATGCACTCATTTAATTACGTGTGGTATGACGAGAATGGATAGGATAAGGAACGAGGGGAAGTTTGAAAGTGGCGTCAATAACAGAAAGATGAGGAGTAAAAGGTAAGCGCGGTATGGACATGTTATGCGGAGGGATGAAAGTCATGTCACTAAAAGAACGATGAGTATGCGTGTGCAGGGACGAAGAAGTCGAGGAAGACCGAAGAAGAGATGGATTGCGTGAAAGAAGATATGCGTGTGAAAGGAGTGGATTGCGAGTTGACGGCTGATAGGAGCGAATGGAAGGAGAAGGAAAAAGTCGAGGAAGACCGAAGAAGAGATGGATTGCGTGAAAGAAGATATGCGTGTGAAAGGAGTGGATTGCGAGTTGACGGCTGATAGGAGCGAATGGAAGGAGGAGGAAAAAGTCGAGGAAGACCGAAGAATTATTTCAGAATTCACAAAACGAAGAATTCGCTTTAAATCATTTTTACTATCCGCTTAACATTTCCGATGAAAGTGATTCATTTAATAACAAAAAGGCTACACAGAAAAGAAGTAACAGCATAGATATTTTCTTTGAGAAACCAAAGAAAAAGAAAAATAGCACTACTTCCTCGTGTGTAGCACAAGCATGTGAAGGCGGTCTTTCATATATCTCATCTAACGAAGGGGATAGTGCTAACGCCACTCATTTGATCAAAATAGATGTCTATGAAATGAAAAATCTGAAAAACGTGTTACCTCTTGATCACTGGAAATATGCAGATTTGCGAGTAAAGTACTACGTGCAGTCAGATAGTGATAAAACTTATCAGAGAACGCGGGATATTGTTTACAATATAACAAAGCAAATTGCAGAAAAAAAATATTGTAAAAAATATTTTGTTGGCCGAGAACGCAAGAGTCAATAGATTCATGAAACACAAAGAACTATAAAAAATAAAACAATATCAAATATACTTTCGAATCGGCGGTAACTTTCTTAACAATGTAAATAGAACAAACAAAAGCAGACGCGGTACTTCACTAACATTTTATCATGTGATTTCCCCCTCTCTTGGTTAGTCTTTGCGAAGAGCCTCAACAAAATATAAAACTTCGGGCTGAATACTTTAGATTACATCTTTCAACGCATCTTACCACAAGCTCCAAAATGTCTCAGTGTCAAATATTTGATCCAATTTACGATGAAGAATTGAATATACTTTGTGAAGAACAAGAACAAGAACACGAATTGAATAAAAAATTAGTTGACTTATGTGTGCAAGTAGAAGAGGAACAAGAACGTGAATTGAATTCCATGTTAGTCGACTTGTGTGTGCAAGTGGAACAAGAAAATCAAAGAATTTCGTGAGTATTTTTGTTATTTTTTTTAAATCATACTTCAAAGGTTCTTAAGGGTTCTAACTCGTTCGAACGTGTCTTTTTAAGATGGTGGGGCTATCTGTATATAAATGCATCGTTTACGTTTTAGCTACATTCATTAAGTGTTCAGTTGTGATTGTAAAAATAGCGAGTATGGAGGCTTTATCCAATAACGATATCAGTGTGTTTACAAAATCATTTGTGATTAACAAATTGCATAGATACATACGATTATGGTACATCTCTGATAAACTTCCTAGATGGATGATGGATGATCCAGAGATTAAACCATTCTATACACCCTGTAAAGGGCACTCTACTTCATCGTCATGTGGAGCTTTTGATGAAATTGATGGTGTATTTCCTATGATAGCATATTGTGATATGTGTACTAAAAACGGTAAAATATTATTTGTTTTGCAATAACGAATGTACAGATACTAATTTGATTGTGTACGATTTTATAGAAACTAATTTGAATTTTTATTTTCTCAGATCGGTACAAGCTGGCGCAGGTCTGAAAAGAAAGGCTGATGCTGCAGCGACATCAACAAATTCTTCCAGTAAACGACCATGTTCTCAAGAACCTTCTACATCTACGGTGCCACTAAGATCAACAGAGGAACAATCAAATTCAACATCCGTAAGATCTGCAAACTATAATAACATTGAGTGTCCTAGTTGTAAAATACATGTAAATCGTAAATACTTTGCCAATCACCTTAGAAGCAAAGCACATATTAATAATGTTCTTCTTAATTCGTCAATTGAAAGCTTAAATAATGTTCAATTAATTGAAAACGCATTTGGTCGGCGAATTGCTACATACAGAATTTCTAGTAATAGTTCGAGTAATTTAGAATTTCAAACACCTGAATATTTTCTGAATTTGAATAAAAATACTATTCACAACTTGCTTGATGTCCTCTTAAAGGAACATAAATCGATAAAAATTAATTTTATGTTAAACGGGGATTTTATTCAAGCTTCAAAAAATTTGGAAAATAACTTCGATTTTCAAACAACAAATTATGTGTTCTGTTTAGGAAGTGAAATTGATAATATTTATTCTGATATATTCCATGATATTTCAAATAAAGTTAGTAATTTTGAAAAGAAAGATAGTGGTTGGAGTCTTAAAAATATAAATTACATTGATTTAAATATAAACAAATTTAACCCATTAAAAGGTTCTTCTTATGTAGACCTTCCACAAGATATCAAAAACAAAAACGCAGTTATCAATGTTAAAAATAATGACCATCAATGTTTTCAATGGGCAGTTCTCTCTGCTTTATATCCGGTTAAAAAAAGCTCTGATAGAGTAAGTTCATATACATCAAAGCAAAATTCTTTAAATTTTACAGATATCCCATTTCCAGTAAAATTGAAAGATATAAAAAAGTTTGAAAAACTTAATAATTTAAGTATTAATGTTTTCGGACTCGAACATCATACAGAAAGCAATTCCACAAAAATTGTAGGACCTCTTTACTTTACAAAAAGTCGAAAACAAAAACACATCAATTTATTGTACATAGATAATGGATCCAATGGCCACTATTGTTACATTAAAAACTTGTCTCGACTAGTCAGTCGACAGTTGAACGATCATGATCATGCTAAACATATTTGTGATGGTTGTCTGATTTACTTCCAATCAGACAGTCAACTGAAATCTCATCAAGAGTTTGTTTGTAATCATATTAGAACGGATTTACCTGATACCACCAAATCTAAAGTATTATTTGATAACTATGGAAGGAAGTTAAAATTACCTTTTGTAATTTATGCAGATTTTGAAGCATTTTTAAATCCCATACAAGGATGTGACAGTAATCCCTCTACTTCGTTCACAAGAAATATTCAAAAGCATGAAGTCTATAGTTTTGGGTACTACATTAAATGTACTTTCAACCACACATTGTCGAAATATGAAACATATACAGGAACAAACTGTTCAAAAGTATTTATGGAACATTTATATAAAGATATAAAACGTATATATGACGAACACTTAATTGTAATAGATCCACTTCCCCTTACAACTAATGATAAAGAAAAAATATCTTTGACTAGTACGTGTTATATATGTGAAAAACAATTGAATTCCAATTATAAAATTGATTTTGATAAGTACACTGGAGTTTTCATAGGTGTCTGTCATAAAAGATGTAGTAAAAAGCTTGACACTCCTCAATTTGTTCCCATAATTTTACACAACCTCAGTAACTACGATGCTCATTTTATTGTACATGCACTTAACTTTTCAGAAGGTGGGGTTAAGGTAAAGAACAAAGAACTCAAAATAAAGAACGATATATTTCGTTTTCAAAAATGTTAAAAATCGGTGATAAGCAAATTGAGTTAAGATTTATTGATTCATTTAAATTTTTATCATGTAGTCTAGAATCTTTAACAAATAACTTAAGTGATGAAGACTTTATTGAATTGCGTAGAAATTTTCAAAATGAAAGAGACTTTTATTATTTAAAACGTAAAGGTGTATATCCTTATGAATATATGACATCATTTGACTCCTTAAAGTTAACTTCACTCCCTACTCAAAAGCAATTTTTCAACACACTTACAAATAGTGCTATTTCAAATGAAGATTATAAACATGCTAATGAGGTTTGGTGTCACTTCAAGTGTCGTTATATGAGTGATTACTCTGATCTTTATCTTAAAACTGATGTACTTCTACTAACGGATATATTTGAAAATTTTAGAAATGTGTGTATTAAAACGTATGACTTAGATCCTGCTCAGTATTATACAGCACCAGGTCTTAGTTGGGATGCAATGCTGAAACATACACAAGTAGAACTAGAGCTACTTACAGACTTTGAAAAAATTGCATTTGTTAAATCCGGTATACGGGGCGGTGTCTCACAATGTAGTAACCGTTATGCACACGCTAATAATAAGTATATGGATAATTTTGATAAACAAATTCAATCATCCTATCTTTCGTTTTTAGACGCTAATAACTTATATGGTTGGGCTATGAGTCAATACCTTCCGACTGGTGATTTTCAATGGGTGAATTATGATACTAATTTTAATGTATCAATTGATTCTGATGTAGGCTATATTCTTGAAGTAGACTTAGAATACCCACAGGATTTACATGATTCACATTCCGATTTTCCACTTTGTCCAGAAAAAATTATCACAGGTGAGAGTAAAAATTTGAAATTAGTTCCAAATCTTTTCGATAAAACTAAGTATATAATTCATTACAGAAATCTGATACAATGTTTAGAAATGGGTTTAAAGTTAAAAAAAGTACATCGTATTTTAAAATTCAATCAAAGTCCCTGGTTGCAAAAATATATTGATTTGAATACCCAGCTACGTATATGTGCGCAATCTGATTTTGAAAAAAATTTTTATAAGTTAATGAATAATTCAATATTCGGTAAAACGATGGAGAACATTGAAAAACGAGTGGATGTAAAATTATGCACCCATTGGGAAGATTTAGGAAAAGTTGCTGGTGCTCAAACTCTTATTGCGAGACCTGAATTTCATAGTCTTTCAATATTTGCAGATAATTTTGTTGCTGTTCAACTTCATAAAACTAAATTACTATATAATAAACCTATTTACTTAGGTTTTTGCATTTTAGACATTTCTAAAACTTTAATGTATGATTTTCATTACAAATATATGAAAAACAAATTTGGCCCAAATTGCAAATTACTCTACACTGATACTGACAGTTTCATATATCAAATTTTCACTGATGATTTTTATGAAAATATTAAGCCTGACTTAAGTGATTACTTCGATACATCAGATTACGCTACCTCTAATATTTTTGATTTCCCCCAAATTAACAAAAAAAAAATTGGTTACTTTAAAGATGAAAATAATGGTGAAATTTTAACAGAATTCGTTGGCTTAAGGTCGAAAGTGTATGCCTTTAAGACACAAAAACGATTCAGTGCTAAAGCAAAAGGAGTAAACAAATCAGTTACAAAAAAATTTAAAATGGAAAATTATAAGTCTGTCTTATTTGATCAAAAAAATGAAGTTTGTGAAATGTTAAGATTTAAATCAATAAAACATGTTATTTTCACTCAAAAAAATAATAAAATATCCCTATCGTATTCAGACACAAAACGCTATTTAATTAATAATTCTACTGATACTTTAGCTTGGGGACATTTTAAAATAAACTCATTTAATAATGAATCATAATTATAGCACTAAGGTTTTTGATTTGTACAGTACTATTTCATTGTTTTATTTTTTATATAATAATAAGATTGTTTCTTCTATTTATAAGACTTAGAATTAGTTTTTACATAATGATAATTATGATAATATTAAACTTTCTGATAATAAACTTATTGTCTAAATACGTTGTCGTGTAATTTATTCCCCCATATTCCTGTTAAACTTAATACAGATCACACGCATTTACAGTAATGTATCATTTTCTCCATCCATTCACTGCTATAGTAGCAGGACCAAGCGGATGTGGTAAATCAAATTTTGTTACCAATTTCCTTAAACATTGTAATGAAATATGTAACACACAGTTTGATAAAGTTTTATGGTGTTATGATGAAATGCAGCCTCTTTATAATCTAGAAAATGTAACATACATTCAAGGACTTCCCGAAATGAGTATGTTTGATGGAAAGTATCCTCAGTTGATCATTATCGATGATCTCATGCGGGAGTCCGATGGTCGTATCGTAGATATTTTTACAAAGGGAAGTCATCATAGAAATTTAAGTGTCTTTTACATAACACAAAATCTATTTCATCAAGGCAAAGGACAAAGAGATATTTCGCTCAATACTAGCTATATTATTTACTTCAAAAACCCTCGAGATCGAACACAAATTCGTCATTTAGCACGTCAAGTGTTTCCTGACAATTCGAAATTTGTTGAAGAAGCTTATAAAGATGCTACTGTTGAACCTCATGGTTATCTAATGATTGATTTAAAGCAAAATACGAACGATGCATGTCGGTTTAAAAGCAAAATCGATCCCCTTAATGATAAATGCGTAGTATATGTTCCTAAAAAGGGGTTTAAATATGGTTCGCATCATACAATTCTAATCAGTAACAAATAATGATTGAAAGTAGCATAACGTCTGATATAAAAAAGACGAGGTGTGCATTACAAACTTTTAAACCAAAATATCGCAAAATCTTAATACGTTCTCTTAAAACAGATGAAATCAATCGTGTATGTGAATATTTAAAAGAAATTTTTAAAGACAATATCCCCAAAAAGGAAGTGAATCAACAAACTTTTAGTATTGTAAAACTAAATTGTTTCTTTTCTACAAATGCTATTTAAATATTAATCAATTTTAAAATAATGTATGGACGTGTGAAAACTCATAAAGACTTATTAAAAGCTTTACTCACTCTTAGACCTAACCTTCGTTCAGTATTATTAAAAGCGTGTAAGGACGAAGAAATTAATTGCATTACAGAGTGCATTTTTAATACATTAAATGGTAAAGTACCTCTGAAGGATAGTGACAAATCTAAGCTGAAAAAACATAAAACTGTTCTGAGAAAAATAATTAAGAAAGGGAGGGGTAAATTCAGAAAACGTATTATCATTCAACAAGGAGGAGCATTTTTACCAATTATATTAGGAGCTGTTTTGATTGGATTGATGAATTTAATCTAAAAATGGAGAACACAAAAAAAATGATTATTATTGAACCTGAGGTTATTGAAAGACTAAAATCTCGAGATACTGCACATGAAGATTCTTTATCTAGATTAGATAAAGAAATGCAAAATATACTTAAAAGTAAAAAGGACGATCGTGAGAAATGGTCATTGTACATGCAAATTTTACAAAGATATCTCCACTTCGCTGGTGAAGAAAGGAGACCGTTAAGGCTACCGATTATGATGGAAAATGAGGAAAAACATGAGAGCACTGTCTTTAAAAAGGAAAGTGAACGCAATGACTCATCAGTCAATGAAGACTTTGAGGATGATCAACACGGTTTTTCAATTGATATGATATACACCCCCACTTACATAAAGAAGCTTATACCAAAATCATATCGAAAGAAAGCTGAAATACTATTAGATATTCTGTTAAATAATAAAGACAAAATCAGTTGGAAAAACGATGGTTCGTTGGTCATTGATAATGATATCGTTGAAAATAGTAATATAGTGGATCTAGTGAATTATGCTTTGAGATCTTTAAAACGTTCCAAGCCTAATGGATGGGACAAATTTATGGAAACCTTAAAAGTGATAAGGGCGCCTTCAAGCTGTATCGGTAATCCTGAAGCTATCGAGCATATAAGTAATATATCCCCTAATACTAGAAGACAAAGTTCACCTATTATTATTAAAAGCCCTAAAATTTTATCATCAGATAAATTAAAAAATAAAAACGACATTTGGGAAAGATGGAATCCGTACTAGATATATCAGATATTTATTACGATGTTTCGAATCCTGCAGGTTATGGGAGCATAGATAAATTAACAAGAGCTTTAAAGGGTAAAATGAACCGAAATCAAATTAAGAAATGGTTGGAAGCTCAGGAAACATATACGCTGCATAAACCTGTACATCGAAAATTTCCTCGAAACAAATACATACTATCTAATCTTAATGAACTATGGCAAGCAGATTTAAGTGATATGCGAACTTATTCTCAATATAACGATGGTTTTAACTATATTCTTTGTGTTATTGATGTTTTTAGTAAATACGCTTTCGCTAGAGCATTAAAAAAGAAAAATTCCGAAAGTATAAAGCAAGCATTTGAAAGCATATTTACTGAAGCTAATACAACCCCCACCCACCTGCAATCAGATAAAGGTACTGAATTCGTATCAAAAGATGTTAGGCAATATTTTAAAAGCAAAAACATAAATTATTACACAACCAATAATCCAGATATTAAAGCCAGTATAGTCGAACGATTTCAGAGAACCTTAAAATCCAAAATGTGGCGTTATTTTACATGTAAAAATACCTACACTTATATTAATATTTTACAAGATTTACTTTATTCTTATGACCAAGTTTTCATTCAAGCATTAAAATGTGTCCATTCGAAGTTAATTCTAATAATATTATGAAAGTTTGGAATAATTTATATGGAAAACTGAATAGTAAATTGAATAAAGCACAGAAAGCTCAGTTTTCCACTGGTGATTATGTAAGGATAACGAAATATAAACACATATTTCAAAAGGGATATGAAACAAATTGGAGTGATGAAATATTTATTATAACAGGTATGAAAAATAACATGTCTAGGGTGGTATATACACTTAAGGACCTACAAAATGAACCTATCGTAGGTACATTCTACGAGGATGAATTGCAAAAAGTAATATACAACCCCACCACTGAATTCAAAATTGATAAAATACTCCGTACTCGTTACTCAGGTAACAGAAAACAAGTACTTGTCAAGTGGAAAGGTTATCCAGATAAATTCAATAGTTGGATTTTAGAATCCAGTTTAAGACGTACATGATGGAAGACAATTTTTATTTAACTTTACTAAGTAATAGTTCAATGGAATACTTCCCAGAAAACAAGACAACTACGTTTTCGACAAAGATACCGAAATCGCTTATTTTGGAAGGAGAATGGTACGTGGGAGTAGTAGAAGTTCAGTATCCTTGCACAATATTTAATGTACAAGAGAGTGAAAATATCGTTTTCACATCAAAATGGATGACCATGCCTGGTGAAGATACGAAGTACTCATTAGTACACTTTAAACATAAAATTCCTGCAATGAATTATGATAGCATTGAAGAAGTTATAAAAGCACTAAACAAAAATACTTTACCAGAAATAACATTCCAGTATAATTTAATAACGAAGTTTGTAACAGTAGCTTGCTCGAATACTTATGTTGACCTGGTAAAGTTGTCAACCAAGTTATGCTTACAATTAGGTTTCGAACCTGGCAAAAACCTTATTGAAAACGGAATTGGAACGTATCCTTCTAATATAAGTTTAGGGTTACCATCACAACTGTTCATATATTGTGATATTATAGAACCACAGATTGTAGGGGATACAATGGCTCCTCTTCTCAGAATTGTACCATTAGATCCTACAATACATGTATATGGAGCAAATAAAATGCATATTTTTTCACCACCCCATTATGTTCCAGTTATGCGCAGAGAGTTCGATGTAATAGAAATCGATATAAGGACAAGTTCTGGTAAAAAATACCACTCCAGTTTGGAACTACGTGTATTAAAGTACATTTTAAGAAAACAAAGTAAATAATTGCATTAATTATGCCTTGTCCGTATTTACACTATTATTCTCATCAAGCTGGTTCGGGTGTAGGTGCAATTTACAAAGGCGCACCTTATCAACGAGGCCATGGTATTGGTAGCTTTTTAGGAGGATTATTCAGATCAGTTCTACCGCTTTTAAAAAATGGAGCAAAAGTTGTGGGTAAAGAAGCTTTGAGTGCGGGTGTAGGTCTTTTATCTGATATGATTAATGTGCAACCAATGGATGAATCTGTCAGATCACGTTTCAAAACAGCTACTTCAAATTTAAAACGAAAAGCTGATGAAAAAATTGATTCCATTATGCGAGGATCAGGATATAAAATAAAGAAACAAAAAAAGAAACGCGGCACTTCTAAAACCTCTCTCAAGCGGAACGGTTCAAAAAAGATAAAACAGTCTAATACAAAGGATATTTTTTCATAAAAGTATTAATAAACAATGTCATTTTTACATCATAATTCCTGTGAATGTGTTAAATCAGAGTTGGACTTATTTGCTCTACCCTCGACTCAAACTAGCATTGAGGGAGGTCAGTGGATTCATTACGCCCCCATTTCCTCGCTAACGGATGATGGACCCATTGAATTCTTAGTACCAGGAAACGGAGATGATTACATTGATTTGTCCCATACCTTACTTCATATTAAAGCTAAAGTTCAGAATGCCGATTCGAGTAATATTGCAGTGGGAACAAGCGTTGCACCCGTTAACAATTGGTTACACTCTCTTTTTAGTCAAGTGGATATTTATTTAAATCAAAAGCTTGTCTCTCCTCCTAATAACACCTATGGATATCGGGCTTACATTGAGACTTTGCTTAATTATGGTACAGCCGCTAAGAAATCACATCTTACCTGCGGGCTTTGGTATAAAGATACAGCTACAAAAATGGATTCATGTGACACATCAAATCATGGATACACTAAAAGGGAAGATATAGCAAAAGGAAGTCAAACAATTGAAATGATTGGTCATGTACATGCAGATATTTTCAATCAAGATAAGTTTTTAATCAATGGTGTTGAAATACGTCTTAAATTAGTACGCTCCAAAGATACTTTTAATCTAATGTGTTCATCGGTGGACAGTAAATTCAAAGTACATATATCTAGTGCTAGCCTTATCATGCGTAAAGTTCGGATTAATCCAAGTGTGTTACTCGCTCATGAAAAAGTCTTATCTACTACTACTGCAAAATATCCAATCACTCGTGCTGAAGTAAAAGTGTTAACAATACCTTCAGGAATCCAGGGAAAAATGCTTGATAATGTATTTTTAGGACAAATACCAAAAAGATGTATAGTAGGTTTTGTAGGTAACTCGGCATTCAATGGTTCTCTTAATACGAATCCTTTTAATTTTGGTAATCATGGGTTAAACATGTTTGGTTTGTATGTTGATGGTCAATCTATACCATCAAAAACATTAACACCATCGTTTGAGGATAACTCGTTCATTAGTGCATATCATACATTATTCTCTGGTACAGGTATTCATTTCTTGAATGAAGGAAATGATGTATCTAAGGAGGAATATAATAATGGATACTGTCTGTTTGCCTTTGATTTAACTCCGGATTTATCTGCAAATTCAAACTCACATTGGAATCTCATAAAACGAGGTAGTGTTAGATTCGAAGTCCGCTTTGAAAGAGCACTGACCACAACTCTTAATTGCATTGTTTACGCAGAATTTGATAATGTCATCGAAATCAATAAAAATCGAGATGTTAGTTTAGACTACAATAGCTAAAAGTGAATATAAATAGATTTCTTTTTTGTTTTTAAATCATTTGCTTTCTGCTTATTATATCACTAACATTCATAATAATTTATTTCTATTTAGGTAACATGGATACCAATGAAATTGAAAAATATCTAAAAGAAATTAGTCCAAGTATTCAATTTAATGTTTTTGCAGCTAACAAGATACCAATATATTTCACACCACCCACTTATATAATATCCAATTTAGATCCAGATACAAAACCAGGATCACACTGGGTTGCAATGTGTATAAATACTAAAGGTGTGGGTGAATATTTTGATTCCTTTGGTCGAAAACCTACAGGGTATCATGAAATGTTCCTTAAAACAAACTGTAGAAAGTGGATTTATAATAATAGAGTAATTCAAAACTATTTAAGCTCGTTATGTGGAATATATTGTTTAGTTTATATTTATTTTAAATGAAACGGTGTCTCAATGTCTGATTTTCTTGATATTTTTTCTGATAATACTTTATTCAATGATCAAATTGTGCAAGATATGTTTAAGACATTTATATTAAAGAGATAAAATAAAAGATACTAAGAATAATTATATATTGTTTTATTCATTTTATCCTATTACAATTGTAGCTAAAAAGATTACTTAAAGTATTTTTGAATATTGCTAAAATAATATCTAGTTTTACAATATTTACAAGTCTACGTCATATGAGACGAATCCACTGTCTTCAAACGGTGATTCTACTGGCTGCAGGTTAACATTCCCAAACAGTGCATCGGGTGAGTAAATCCTTTCTGGACTGTATATGGATGGTGACGGAGAAGAACAAGCACTTATTTCGACAGAACATTCGCTGTCAGATTCATAATCTCTATCAAAGGGCCGTACCACCATAAACCCTATGTCCCATGATGGTGTAGGACTGGATCTTGAATAACATGGGTTATCTTCTACTTGCATATCTTCAGATAATTCGAGTGCTCCTGTTTCAATATCTTCATAATATCTTATTTCAGCTATCGAGTTCACTTCGAGTTCCACTTCTATACAAAGGTTCACCATTTCCTCGTCGTAGGCGTCACTTATTTCTTGTTGAGATGTCATATTAAGTTGCAAGTTAGAAATCAGAAGATGTATTAAAATTTTGTATAGACTTCGTGGTTCAAAACTTGTATAAAGAGAGGGGGGTAGTGCTTATAAGGTTCAAATTTGCTAAAGCTAGTTGTGTGCGGCGTATTCTTTACACGCTCTGAAACGATGCAAGTTTAAACAAGAATTTTGAAATTTCTACCTGAACCACCGCTCAGGTATGCCACCTGACACCTGCCACCACCTGACAATAGGGGTTCGTCTCTTTGTTACTGTTATCGATGGACGGATGCAAGTTTTATCTTGTATTTGGTTTTTATGCTTTGTACCCCCCACGCTGTTCGTGATTTTAGCTTAAGAAAAAAAGGGTGCCGCCTTCGGTAAATAGTCGGTAGATTTTTAACGGTCTCCAACATGAGTTATTTTGCATTTTTGAATAGAGCTGGCAGTTTTTATTGCTTTCCTGTTTTCTTAAAGATCAATGGTTCGATTTGTATGAATATTCCTTTGTTATGTTTTAGAGATAAAAATATTTGCCGCTTTCATGGGAATGTACGGTAGAATTTTATTATTGATCTTATACATTTTAATGGGAATATTAATTTCATTTGTTTTGGAACGAGCGCTAAGAAATTGCTTAAAATACGAAAACGTAAGATTGATCAATCAAAGCCAACAATTTTTCTAATACTCTTGCTGTAGTTCGTTCCACCTAATAAGGTTTGATCAATTGTCAATAAAAAAACTTGAGTAACGTTAGGTCAGTGGTTAGGTTAGGTTAAGTTAGGTTTGTCTCTGTCTAGGTTACTATACATAAGAATGTTGTAGGTTAGGTTAAGTTAGTATATAATAATATACTCGTACCCTAGCTCTTTTGCTCTGTTAGGGTAGGTTAGGTTAAGTTAGTATATAATAATATATTCGTTTCCTAGCTGGTTTTACTCTGTTAGGGTAGGTTAGGTTAGGTTAGTATTCTTTCTTTCTTCCTGGCCTTTTCCCACGTTATGTGAGGTTGGCACAACATGTCTTCTCCTTCCATTCGCTCCTATCAGCCGTCAACTCGCAATCCACTCCTTTTACCCGCATATCTTCTTTCACGCAATCCATCTCTTCTTCGGTCTTCCTCGACTTTTTCCTCCTCCTTCCATTCGCTCCTATCAGCCGTCAACTCGCAATCCACTCCTTTCACACGCATATCTTCTTTCACGCAATCCATCTCTTCTTCGGTCTTCCTCGACTTTTTCCTTCTCCTTCCATTCGCTCCTATCAGCCGTCAACTCGCAATCCACTCCTTTCACACGCATATCTTCTTTCACGCAATCCATCTCTTCTTCGGTCTTCCTCGACTTCTTCGTCCCTGCACACGCATACTCATCGTTCTTTTAGTGACATGACTTTCATCCCTCCGCATAACATGTCCATACCGCGCTTACCTTTTACTCCTCATCTTTCTGTTATTGACGCCACTTTCAAACTTCCCCTCGTTCCTTATCCTATCCATTCTCGTCATACCACACGTAATTAAATGAGTGCATTAATTTACCCCAGTCACCGACTGGGAGGTTAATGAGCCTTCGGAGAAAGTGCACTGGAACCGGCGAATCACACTACTCGGCGCCCCCGACCTTCGGCCGGGGGCCTGGCCTACGGCCAGTTGTTCCGGCCTTCGGCCGGAAGTGCGCTGGAACCGGCGAATCACACTACTCATGGTTCATTAGATACAGCGTGGTGACAGACGGGCAGATAGACAGCGGAAACTTAGTACCTAAAAGGGTCACGTTACACCCTTTGGGTACGAAATCCTGAAAGCAGGCAAAGAATATAACTGCGCACGCTAAACACAGATGAAAGAGTCTACTTTTCGAGAAAATTTATTATAAAAATAATTAAGATTGTTCACAGAAGTTAAAATATCTCCTCCAATCAACTTTTGACGCCCGCCAGCGCCAATACATATTTTGTGGATGTGGTGGATTGTACGGCGGCATCGTTGTGAAGATTATAATTTACTGTTAGGAAATTGGTCGCCGTTCGCGTGTTCGACGGAAGGAGACTATCACGTGCAATTTAAGATCACTACAGTAAAATGTGTTGTATAAGGCGTGCACACAATGCCCACGTGAAACCTCAACAAGACTAGAAAGGAATGGGTGACTTTCGTTAGGACCTACTAGCTAGGTAGGTACAGTCGGACCTCAGTAAGTGAGAACTGGGCAAACGTGAGAACTCTATTAGTGAGAGTATTTGCCAGATCCCATCATTTTGCCCTCCTAACTTGGAAATTCGGGTTAGTGAGAAACCTCCACATAAGAAAGAGAGATCTCGGTCCCTTGAGCTCTCACTTAACCAGGTTTGATTGTACTTAGTTGATGGTGCAGCCGAAGATGTTATCGTACTAACTTGGAAGGTAACCCCTATAGTTTTACACACTGAGAATATCATTCCTATAAATTATTAAATACGTTTCAAAATTAACGCACCCAGCGGGATTTGACCCGCGTTTGAACCAGCTATCGCGGCTGGGTGCTCTGCCACTGAGTTACGTAAGTATCACATTCTGTCGATGCAGGACTGCGGTGCCATTTGGAAACTTTTTAGTTTCAATCTTCAAAGGCCCATTCTTTGAGTCCCTGTAATAAATCACCATTCTTTGGGCCCATCATTTCAAATGTCTTTAGAAGAGAAAAGAACCTCGAAGTTTTCACAAATTATCTTTTTGTGATGTTTTACATACTTTGAATGTTATTCTTATAAATTAACTAGCAGATACCCGCGGCTTTGCCCGCGTAAATTTTAGTTTTCCCTATTCTCACGGGAACCGTCGGTTTTTCCGGAATAAAAAGTACCTAACTTTTGTGTTAATTTAGAGCGAAATCTATCTGCATTTTAACTTTCAGCCAAAAGTTTTCAATAGTTGCAGCGTGAATGAGTATTTCTCCCGCTGGAATAGTGAAAAACAAATATTCAGAAATAACCATTGATTTTCCCGGGATAAAAAATAGCCTTCTCTAATTTTCAGCCAAATCAGCGAATTTCAGTCATATCAGTTCAGTAAGTGCAGCGTAAAGTAGTATTTTTCGCGCGTGAATATCAATTTTTCAGTTTTCCCGCGAAAACCACGGATTTTTCCGGGATAAAAAGTAGCCTTGTTATTAACCCAAGATATCATCTATCACCATTCCAAATTTCAGCCAAATCGGCCTTGTACTTGCGGCGTGAAGATTTTTTTCCGCGTGAATTTCGGTTTTTAACTAATCCCACGGGAACCATGGATTTTCCCGGGATGAAAAGTAGCTTATGTGTTAACCCAACATGCAATTTATCTCAATCCCAAATTTGAGCCAAATCGGTTCAGTAGTTTTGGCGCGAAGGAGTATTGAAGCTTGGTAAAATACGAACTTTGGAGCCCCGTTTCACCCCTTTAGGGGGGGGATTTTGAAAAATTCTTTCTTAGTGCACCCCTAGACCTCATAATGAATCTGTGTGCCAAATTTGAAGTCTCTAGACCCCGGGGTTTTTGTGCTGTGCGTTGACATGTCAGTGAGTGAGTGAGTCAGTATCTTCTTTGATATACCATGAAATTTTCCGGGATGAAAAGTAGCTTATGTATTAATCCAGGATAAAATCTATCTCCTTTCCGAATTTCAGTCATATCCGGTCAGTAAGTGCAGCGTAAAGTAGTATTTTTCGCGCGTGAATATCAATTTTTCAGTTTTCCCGCGAAAACCATGGATTTTTCCGGAATGAAAAGTAGTCTTTTTATTAACCCAGGATATCATCTATCTCCATTCCGAATTTCAGCCAAACCGGTCTTGACTTGCGGCGTGAAGATTTTTTTCCGCGTGAATTTCGGTTTTCAACTAATCCCACGGGAACCATGGATTTTCCCGGGATGAAAAGTAGTTTATGTGTTAACCCAAGATGCAATTTATCGCCATTCCAAATTTGAGCCAAATCGGTTCAGTAGTTGCGGCGTGAAGGAGTATCGAAGCTTGGTAAAATACGAACTTTGGAGCCCCGTTTCACACCTTAAGGGGGGAATTTTGAAAAATCCTTTCTTAGTGCACCCCTAGACCTCATAATGAATCTGTGTGCCAAATTTGAAGTCTCTAGACCCAGGGGTTTGTGCTGTGCGTTGATATGTCAGTGAGTGCGTGAGTCAGTATCTTCTTTGATACACCATGAAATTTTCCGGGATGAAAAGTAGCTTATGTATCAATCCAGGATAAAATCTATCTCCTTTCCGAATTTCAGTCATATCAGGTCAGTAAAAGCAGCGTAAAGTAGTATTTTTCACGCGTGAATATCAATTTTTCAGTTTTCCCGCAAAAACCATGGATTTTTCCGGGATGAAAAGTAGCCTTTTTATTAACCCAGGATATCATCTATGTCCATTCCAAATTTCAGCTAAATCGGTCTTGTACTTCCGGCGTGAAGATTTTTTTCCGCGTGAATTTCGGTTTTTAACTAATCCCACGGGAACCATGGATTTTCCCGGGATGAAAAGTAGCTTAAGTGTTAACCCAAGATGCAATTTATCTCCATTCAAAATTTGAGCCAAATCGGTTCAGTAGTTGCGGCGTGAAGGAGTATTGAAGCTTGGTAAAATACGAACTTTGGAGCCCCGTTTCACCCCTTTAGGGGGGGAATTTTGAAAAATCCTTTCTTAGTGCACCCCTAGACCTCATAAGGAACCTGCGTGCCAAATTTGAAGTCTCTAGACCCAGCGGTTTGGGCTGTGCGTTGATATGTCAGTGAATGAATGAATGAATGAGTCAGTCAGTATCTTCTTTTATATATTTAGATTACTGTGTATCAAAATTATCGCGTCTAAACCATAACACTCATTAATTTGAAAGGAAATAAGGCTTTACATACTCGTAACATCACAAAAACTCAAGAACAAGTTTTACGTTCCTATACTTACACTCATTTTCCTTATAGAATTTTTTTGCACAAGCACAACCATACGTCGCGTCGCGTAGTAAAATATGCAGCCTAGATAGTATACACGACCACCCGGTATGCTAGATCCTTCTTTCCACGCACGTGCAAACTTTGGAACCAGCTATCAGCGCCAGTGTTCCCTCATAGTAATTATAGCAAGGGGTTATTCAAGGGGCGGATACACAAATGCATTTGCAGCTCCTCTGGTGCTGCATTTGTCCATCCAAGGTGATCGCGGTGATCGCGGACCCGCTATCCAAACGTAAATTATTTTTTAATTAAACACAGATTAAAACACAATAGCAAAGACTCTCAAAAATAACTGTGTTCCGTACTACTTAGGTTTATTTCAGTAGATATAGCAAAAAGATTTCACTTTGGTGATAAGGAGCGTATAGTTTTGCTATTTCTCACGTATTAAGTAATTATCGAAATATTCAGCTGCGCTGCGACCGCAGACCATTAAACCAAATATATCTTCATTTCTTTCATCTGTTTTAAGGGGTAAATTAAATAAATCCCCAAAAACTTACAGAATCACTAAAACGCTAACAAAAATAATATGTTTAGGTAACATTAGTGATAATATAGAAAAGGCTATAATAGAGTAATTAAATACCTACCTAGGCAATGTCAAACACTTTGTCCTTCTTTTGAAAATTATAATGGGTACTATGGACCCATAATACTATGTTACACATAGGTGTAACATAAGGTTCAAGGTTTCACAGTTGTCAGGAAAAGAGCATTTATCTCAATGAACTCTGTATTTACACGTTTGACTATCTTACTTTGTTATCACATCACTTTAAAAGATGATAAATAAAATCAAAGTTCATTATTCTTAAGTGTCCAACCAGATAGGCAATCAACAAAGATTCTACAAATCTGTGCTTAAGTTGTCTTTAGATAGGTTAGGTGGGTAAGTGTGGTTCTTTAGACTCTTATATTATGAGCCCTTAGCTTAAGCCCCACCATAGCAGCTATACATAAGCAACTATGTACGTAGATGGTTAAAGGTAACTAGAACCAATCCAATACTGCTGAAGTTTTTCATTTAGGTAGGAAAAAAATTGAAGAGGTTAAGTTATAATCACAATATTACGTTATAATGACAAAAATAGCAACAATTTCATTCGTCACTTCCGGAAATGACAATGGTTTAATGGAAGTACCTACTTACCTAACTATCTATCTACAAATATGAAACAAACCTATATTTATGTAAATATAACCAACAACCATCATTACACAGATCAGAGAAGTGAGTTTATGTCATCATAACAAAACAATAAAGTAATTCCCCATACTCATATACCTATTAGGGAAATATTAATATAATACTACCAAACATCGTTTTTGTAAATCGTTTCGCACTTAGGGGTACCAAAAATAGGCGCCCGCAGCTTTGCTCACGCTATATCTATTTCACCCCCATAAGGACGGTATTTTTTATATTATACACTAGCTGACCTGGCAAACGTTGTTTTGCCCTTAGGGATATTTAAAAAAAAATAGATAACAACCTGCTCCCAGAGATCATACGCTGAAATTTTCATAACGATCGGACCAGCCGTTTCGGAGGCGTTTGGTAACAATGAAAAGCGAGAGAATTTTATAAGTATATTAGAAGAAATGTAATTATATTATACAGATTTTGTACCTACTTACAAAACATTTGAACAAACAAAAAATACTATTTTAGGTAGACGTGGATGTTTAATATGTATATCATACCTAGTTATTCTAACTTATGTATTGTTGCAAGATCTTACAAAAATAAACCTACGCGCGACGAATTCACATTTCACACGTTAATTAGGTAGGCAATAGGTATGAGGCTCTACATTTTGTAAGCAAAAAAGGCGATGAATAACTTTTTATATAGGTACCTACTACATATATTATACATGTATACTTTTTTATGTACGCAGTAGCTGATTATACTAAGTCAGTTTGGACCGAGCTACGCTAATATTATATTCCCAAAACGCATAAAAATAATTGATCACCTAATTACGTTAAGCTTCACGCCTGTTATAAGAGTCATTGTTAAAATAAGAAATATCCAATACTTTTAAGAAAAACGGAATAATGAGATATTCAAACATTCAACACTAAATGTTTACTGACTGGCGGGCTGACTGGTTGTCATTAAAAATTGGTATAGGATACAAAACTCCAGTAATTTCAAATTCAAACATTAAATTACTCAAGTATACATACAGCTTCCTTACAACAGTCTGAAATGCTCATATATTCGGCTTCTGTGCTAGACAGGGCCACAGTAGTCTGCTTCTTGGTTTCCCAAGAGATAGCACAATTCGACAGTCTGAAGACCATATGTATCCAGCGATAAGTATCCAGTATAAGACCTGCGGTCAATGATATTACTGGCCCAATCTGAGTCTACATATGCTTCTAAATTACTATTTCCACTTGCAGAAAATCTCAAACATAAGATTTAGTTTTCTTTAAATACTTCAAAACTCTTTTAGCATAAGCCCAGTGTTCATCTTTGTAGCAGTTATTAAACTGGCTCAAAAAATTAACAGAAAAAACAATATCAGGCCGAGTCAGCACTGCAATATACATAAGACAATACATATAATAATTGCTGAAAAGATAATCTCCTATCACATGTTTCACTTTTTGTCACATTCAACCTTGAGATTGTTATTTGCTTTAGCAGTGCAGCTGAAATTAGATATAACATGCAAAAAACATTATTTTGTTAAATAATCAACACCTATACTTCCGACTACATAAAGTCTGTGACCTATACTTATTATATTTTGTATGTACTAAGTATATAAAATATTATGTATATATTTATTCGTTTCCTAGTACCCACAACACAAGCTATTGTTTACTTTAGGGCTAGATTGCGATGTGTGAAATGTCCTTATATTTATTTAACTAATATCTTACCGACCAACTTAAAAAAAGTAAAAATTTACTTTGGGGTAGGTACGTGCTTTACTGCTTTGAGTGTAGGTACCTAGACCTAGCGGTGAACCAAAAAGATATAATATTAACAGTCAATAAAAGGATTCATTCGTCAAAAAGTAATTTAACATAATAAATGAATTTTAGTTGACCATCTCTTAAGGCTTTAAGAAGGCCGAATGGCAATGGCAGGGGGACGGAGCAGCCGCGTTTACACTGATTAACTTAAATTTCGGGGAAATTATTACTTTACACGATTGTTAGAAGGCCTAAAAATAAAACTGTCAATCAAAGTAATTTTTACGTATTTTTTTGTGTGCAAGAATTAATTAAATAGCTTGTGCCGTTTTACAGACAATTTTCAAAGTATGACAAAATTGGATGCTTTTTGGGATTTTTTTCTGAAACAGGGTTTGCGAAACTTCATTTTCTTTTCAATAATGATTGTTCATAAAACCCTAGTTTTCCGTTACATATTTTTTCTGTAAGGATTTGATGATCAGTTCTTTAAACAAAATGCCTTAAACATCGTAAAAAAGAGCCAGTTTGCCAGCTCTTGAAGCCTTAATATATAAAATTCCCGATCTCTACGAAACACTCGGTCAAAACGCTGTCTTACGAATATGTTGGCTAGCCCGTCCAGTATCATCCAGCTGCCTATAGCCGTAGCCATTTGATATGACATGGCTATTATTTGTGATTGTCACAGAAAGCTGTCAAAAACGAACGAAACGAACGAAATTAAAAAAAAATTATGGGAATGACAGTTCTCTGCGTGGAAAAATCGCATCGGAATTTTTGTCATTCTGATACCTTTTTTGAATTTCATTCCATGAGATCGATCGACTGCTTTCTACGACGATCGTCGCTGTATTATGGCTCGCTGCATTCACACGAGCCTAGTTCTGACTGTACAACTTTCTTCTTATGTCAGAATACGCATCTCTTAAGTGTCAATATTTACATCTCAAGGCGACAACGACGGTAATTGCTGACAACATAGCCAAGCTCTGAGGTCATTCCGAGGTTGAAGTTATAAGGGTTCCATACCAAAATTATAAAAATGGAACACTTAGGGTAAGCCGAAAATGGTAAAGTCTCACCAGACTTTCTCCATCCGTCCGTCCGTCCGTCCGTCCGTCACACTCGATTATTTCAGTAACTAGTTAAAATGAGTCCAAATATCATAAAACCCAAAAAAAAATATACTGTCTTTGAACCTGGTTCATTTATGTAATTGATTACAATATAATCATCTTCATCCGAAGATTCTTTTTAAGTTTGCAACACGAAATCAGTAATTATAATAGTTATTTGTTATGCAAGGTCGCAAAATGGATTTTTGGGCCGAGTGTCAAATTTGAATGCTGAGCGGCGAAGGATTCTAGGGTTGAACTGGTTCAAAGAATAGAATCCTGAGCATAGCGAGGCATTTAAAGGACACGAGACCCAAAAAAAATTGCGGCCGTACATAACACAAAATTTTTCATCTCACCACAGCGAGGAAAATTACTAGAAGAACACTTGAATCAGCATTGCAAGTATGTTAGATGTTGTCTTTAGTAATGCTCTGCAATAACTTCACTCACTTAATTAAATCCACCTTAAATCATCACACATCTTATTACTAAACAGTAATGAATAATAACAAGACATTATTATTATTTAAAGGTGCATTTACACCAAACGAACAACTAGCTAGAACCAGAGCAAGAGCATTCTTTCTTGATCTTTTAGTTTAAACGAAGCGTTTACACCAAAAATACAACGAGCAAGAATGTTGACATCAAGAATGCTCAAGAATGCTTGCGTAGATGTTTAGACCAGACGAATATTTAGCCCGAACGCGCAACGAACAGCGCAAGTTTGTTCTCAGAATGCTCCAAATCTCCAATGCTCATTTGCCTTTGATACCTATAGTATTATAGTGTTGTTTTTTATTGTTTTGCAGTCAAGTCAATCAGCAAGGTATTTTATTAATTTTATTATTCTATCAAGATTACTGTAGTAAGGTAAGTGAGGTGTAATTCGGTCGTCTAAGGCTATGACGACTTAAAAATTTAATATAAAAAAATCTAAACCTGATTCCTGTTTAAAAGTTTTTTCAATAAAACATTGGTCTTGTGCCAGCTAATACGTGGCTGAATTAAGTGGTTTCAGTAAGAACTTGCTTTTTCATTAATTTAATTGTAGACCTCCTTTTTGCCTCTTATTTCGTGATAAAATTTGGCTCAACTTTTTAATTCGTGAATTCAGGGTTCTTATTTCGGGATAAAGTTTTGTATAATAATTTATGATATTATACTAAAAATTTTTAAATAAAAATTTAAGACGAGTTTAATACATTAATATAGCAATAAAAATATTCAATATTTAAAGGTTAAACATGTAACATTAAGCTCAAATTAAGTTTTAATTACAAACTGTCCCCTAATCATAACATTTTCCCGCGGTATCGCTTGCAATTCGTTCGTTAGATTTCAAGATAAAAAATAATAAAATATTACTTAAAAGGTAGTGGTAAATGGTAATTACTAGTAACACAACTCTTCATTGCTAATACCTAACCATATTATATTGAAGAGATTACTCAAATATCTCTTACGACATACATTGGCATCTCCATAACTCGAATACCAATTTCTTGAAGAAAAAATGTAGTTAACGAGTTTAATTTGACATGGGTTTTGCAATACAAAGGATTTTATTGCTATTATTTCAACTTGAAAAGTCGGAATTTCTGATTATATATATTTTCGTGTTATAGTTTTAGTTTATAAATAACTTCTTTTACTATTTTAAAAAAACTACAAATTTTGAAAAACTTAATCACCTTTAATAGTAGGTAATTTAAGCAAGTTTGAAGCCTTGTGAGCTCGGTTCGATTAATTCAGATTACTTAAGATATTAAGAGATTAATAACTTTAATTTTTTCCTACTAATCTTATAAAATATAAAAATAGCTGCAGGCGTTACTTTGTGAATGTTTGAACCATCACAAAGTAACGCCTGCAGCTATCTGATGGGAATAGTTACTTTCTTTATGTTACGGAGAATTTCGAGTTGAAATAGTGAGGTTTGTACTGAAACTTGAAATTTTGAACTTCATATTTACTAACCGAGATCTCGAAAGACTTATTTCATCGATAAAACTCATAAAATGATAGACTTTCATGCATGCATTAATACTTAGTTTAAGTTCCTTAGAGGGTTTACTTATCACGAAATTAAAATTGAGGGCTAAAATAAAAGTATATTATTTCGTGACACTTATTTTGGAAAAGCCCTGCACTTTATTTTGTAAATCATTTAAAAATCATTTAAAGTAACTATTAAATACTCTAAATATTAGGGCCTTACATATGAAATTGGCGTTTTGTATGGGAGGAACATAAAGTCGATTTTTTTTAAATATAATATATACAGTGTGAGTCTTCATAATGTGCACATATTGAAATGAGGGAAACTATGCTTAATTTTATCGACGGAAAACGTATTAAAAAAAATCTAAAATTTTTTTTTATATTTTTTTGGAATTTCTAAAAATTGCGTTCCCTACTATGACCCTTGTATAAACAAAACGGTGTAACTTTTAAACTAAATGATCTATCACGATGAATCAAACTTATTAATGATTGGAAGTAATGGTCCGTCCTCATGAAATGAAAATTGTGGAAAAAAATTACCCTCAATGGAAAATACACGTGTTTGTAATAAAATTTCTGGTTTTTTTTTCACTAATTTTTACAATAATCGTAAAATTTCTCAATAAAATGCCCCCATTGTGTGCCTTTTTTATTACTTTAAATTATTCCTCATCGTGTTAGCTACCTAATGGTGAAAATTGTGTGTTTGTAACTTAATCCTAACATTTCTTTTTAACGGTTCAAAAATAGCACTCCAAACGCGCAAGTTATTGTTTTCCTAAGGAGGGTTCTACGTGATATCTACAATCTCAATAATGAGTGCGTAGCCGTGTCCTAGGCCTTTCTTTAACACTTGATAAGAAATGTTAGAATTGAGTTATAAGCATGCAATTTTTACCATTAGGTAGCTAATACGATGTGGAATAATTTAAAGTAATAAAAAAGACACACAATAGGGACATTTTATTGAGAAATTTTACGATTATTGTAAAAATTAGTGAAAAAAAACCCAGAAATTTTATTAAAAACACGTGTATTTTCCATTGACGGTAATTTTTTTCCACAATTTTCATTTCCTGAGGACGGACCATTACTTCCAATCATTAATAAGTTTGATTCATCGTGATGGATCATTTAGTCTAAAAGTTACACCGTTTTGTTTACACAAGGGTCATAGTAGGGAACGCAATTTTTAAAAATTCCAAAAAAATATAAAAAAAAATTTTAGATTTTTTTTAATACGTTTTCCGTCGATAAAATTAAGCATAGTTTCCCTCATTTCAATATGTGCACATTATGAAGACTCACACTGTATATTTAATCAAAGTATGTACCATTGCTATCTATGCACTTTTGCCACCTTATAGGTAGTTCATTGATCCCTTTACTAAAAAAGCCATTCGGACGGGAATCAATAAAATCTTTGAAAGCGCTTTGGACTGCCTCATCGGACTTAAATTTTTTCCCTTGTAAGAAGTTATCCAAATTTCGAAAAAAATGGTAATCTGTTGGAGCAAGGTCCGGGGAGTAAGGTGAAATTCCAATTGAAGCTCCTCTAATTTGGTAGCCGTCTGTTGTGCAGTGTGTGGTCTAGCGTTGTCCTGAAGCAGCAGTGGCCTAGAACGATTGACCAGCCGCGGTTGTTTAGCAGCTAGCTTTTCCATCATGGATTGCAGTTGCTGACAATAGATATCCGCCGTAATAGTCTGGCCAGATTTAAGAAAGCTGTAGTGAACGACGCCGGCGCTAGTCCACCAAACGCTCACAAGTAATTTTTTTTGAGTCAATTTTCGTTTGGGGGCAGGATTTGGCTGGTTTGCCAGGGTTCAACCATTGTGATGAGCGTTTCCGATTATCATACAGGATCCATGTTTCATCACAGGATTTAAAATCCCTTCATTACTGTGCCGGTTGAGTAATGTAACACAGCAGTCTACGCGCGTTTGTCGGTTTGCTGCACTCAATTCATGAGGTACCCACCTTTCAAGCTTTTTCACCTTCCCAATTTGCTTCAAGTGAACTAAAACAGTTTTATCACTAACACCGCAGCCTGCAGCTAGCTCGGACGTGGTGATTTGCGATGGATCCGCTTCCACAATAACCTTCAATTCTTCATTGTCAACTTTGGTCTCCGGCCGTCCACGGGGCTTGTTCTGCAGGTCGAAATTTCCAGAACGAAAACGTTGGAACCAAAAACGCACTGTGTTTTCTTTTGCGACACCCTCGCCGTACACATCATTAATCCTTCGAGCCGTTTCTGCAGCACTAGTGCCACGATGGAACTCGTACTCGTTAATAACGCGATATTTCAAGTTTTCCATTTTGTAAACAGAGTGGTGCAAAAAAAAACCAAAAGAGAAAAAAACAAATGAATTACGATTTTCAAAACACAAAAGCATGAGTAAATAGCTGTATAAATTTGAAATTGGAATTTCTAACCAAAGAAGAGATATTTGAGATCAAAGTGGCCAGTACAACAAAACGCCAATTTCATATGTAAGGACCTAATATAATGATAATATATGAAAATAAATGACGCATAACGATCTATAAATAAAACCATGCTGCAAGTACTTACGCGAGGTTCACCTTAAAAATATAAATTTAGGTCTAGTTCAAACTCGTATCTAAGGAATTTTATTGAAAAAATCATATACCGAATTTAGCTCATAAGAAACTTCATTACTTTCATATTATGATTTTGATTTCATATTTAAAATATCTTAATTAATAAATTAATACACAAGCTTTAAAAAAGGAACTCGAAAATTCTTAATTCGGTAGTGTCACGAAATACGCAACCTAAGAAAAGTAAGATGTGGGCTATTTCGTGAGTCGATTAATTGCAATTTTAAGTAAAATTAGTAATTAGATTTATCTCGGTCCTACATTATATTAATTGTCAAGAAACACACATTAACACTATAAAAAATTTTATTCAAATAGACTTACCGTTGTCTTTCTAAAAGCTTATGAAGTTTGATGTTAAAGTTTACGGTAAATACAAGCGCGCGGGTGTCATACAGCGGTTTGCGGCCCACCTAGGTTTTAAAAATTCGTATTGGTCTGAGCTTTATCACCAAAATTCACATACTCAATTTGTTGACGGGTAATATGAAGAAGATTTAGGATTTACGTTTAATTTATTTATCTGATGTCTTTATTGCTTATTTTTACGCCAGAAGCAAAACTACCGAAATTACCAAACATACCGAATTATACCTCACTTACCTTAGTGCTTCATTCATGATGCTTCATGCTTCGCCAGACGTTGTGTTGTTCGCTAAATAAAAAGTACTGTGTTCCCTAATCACAAGTCTCACAAAAAGAAAAATAAGAAGAGACGTTGGTGGGTGACAAATTTAATGCAACGAAGGATATTGGATAATGTAGGCGCAACAATGAGGGACATGCAACAACAAGAGCAAAGTGGCCAATTCCAAAGCTTTTGTAGAATGGCTTCAGAGGACTTTGACCATTTATACTACCATTTATACCCAACACTGGACGAAGACACGCATTACGATGCGAAAATATAAGGAATGAATTTGTAGAATATTTCAATACCATTGATATTTTGCCATGGCAAAACAATATTGCATTAAGCTGTTGCTTAAAGTTCACCTACTTTATTCAGACTTCTATAATAATAAAAAAAATAGTACATTACTGCAGCGGCCAGCAAGAGGCATTGATGGACAAGATGTTAGGGTTTTTGAAAATAAAAATTGTATTCTATTCTATTTTTATTGACCAATATCTTCTTTTTGACTGATTTAAAAATAAAACACTATTATACATGATAAAAACGATTTTAATTTTCCTACAAATTATGTAATCACAGCACAATATCTTTAATACACATCTTAATATATATAAATCTCGTGTCACGATGTTTGTCCGCGATGGACTCCTAAACTACTGAACCGATTATAATAAAATTCGCACACCACGTGCAGTTCGATCCAACTTGAGAGATAGGATAGTTTAAATCTCAAATTATAGTCGCAATTTTAATTTATTAATATAACAATCTCTAGCCACAGCAACGCGTGGCCGGGTCAGCTATTTACCTATATAAATAATGTAATAACATTATAATTACATAATACAATATGTCTTTGAGATAAATGATAAATCATTAAAAATAAATACAACTTCTGAGTTCAATCACAGACATTGAGACACATAGTAAAATATCTTTAAAACATAAAAAAAAGATAAAGGTACTTTAGTAAGTAGGTATATAATATGTTACCGGAAATGTGTGAAAACCAGGAATTGTATACAATTCCTGGCTCATTTAGGAAATGAGTGAAGGAAGAACTTTAACATCATTTATATAAATAACGTAATGATAATAAATTACTTAATATATATAAATCTCGTGTCACGATGTTTGTCCGCGATGGACTCCTAAACTACTGAACCGATTATAATAAAATTCGCACACCACGTGCAGTTCGATCCAACTTGAGAGATAGGATAGTTTAAATCTCAAATTATAGTCGCAATTTTAATTTATTAATATAACAATCTCTAGCCACAGCAACGCGTGGCCGGGTCAGCTATTTACCTATATAAATAATGTAATAACATTATAATTACATAATACAATATGTCTTTGAGATAAATGATAAATCATTAAAAATAAATACAACTTCTGAGTTCAATCACAGACATTGAGACACATAGTAAAATATCTTTAAAACATAAAAAAAAGATAAAGGTACTTTAGTAAGTAGGTATATAATATGTTACCGGAAATGTGTGAAAACCAGGAATTGTATACAATTCCTGGCTCATTTAGGAAATGAGTGAAGGAAGAACTTTAACATCATTTATATAAATAACGTAATGATAATAAATTACTTCATACAATGTCTTGTTTAATTGCTAGTGGCTACATTAAACCTGTGGTAGAAATTACAAACTAAAATATTTGTATTGCAAAATAGATCCACAGACCACAAAGTTAGGTTTAATCTCTATGGTAGAACACAAGAACGCTTTGAAGAGACCGCTCCGAGGAGCGAGCGCGCCAGGACACAAAAAAACGGTCTAGAACAACTGATTGCACGTTTTATTGCCATTTACACCAAGCGAAAGAGCATTCTACGAATGATCGACAGTTCTTTGCGAAAACCGAAAGAATAATAATTATGTAGAGTGGGGATAGAAATGAGCGATGTTCGTCTGGTGTAAACAAGCCTCGACGGCTTGTTCGGGGCCGAACGCGCAAGAATGCTCTTAGAGCAACTGTTCGCGCGCTCTGGTGCCGTTTAAATGAAGCGAGCGAGCATTCCAAGAATGCTCCAAGAATGCTCCACGTCTGTTTATACCAAAAGAATTTAGTAGAGTGGGGGTAGAACGGCTGAGCATTCGTTTGGTCTAAATGCGCCTTAACGGGATTAGAAAAAAAATTGAGAAACTTTTTTTTCTACTTTTATTTTGGATGCGATCAGAAATATCAACTTCTATGAACCAAAAATAATAGAAGATAAAAAATAATAACAATAATTAAATAAACAATAAGTAAATATCATGGATTTAATTAGATGATTTACGAGTAAGAAAATTAATTGGAGTTATTATTTTTATTAATATTCCAAGTAAATGTAAAAACAAAAAAGTAATACCTATACAAACTCTAAGGTCGAACTTCGTTACTGACCGTATGCGTTATTAAAAAAAAAGTCTTCAGCTTTAGACATTATAGACGCAATGCGAGAGTACGTTATGTTCGAAATTGAAAATGCTTTTCGGCCCTAGGGCGAGAAGGGATTTTCATACTACTTTCTCGCCCTAGAGAGAAATGAAAATTCCTTTGGGCCCTAGGGAATATAATAACATTTTCCGCCTGCATTTTAGGCATTAAAAATCCCTTTTCCGAGCGGGTGAGATGAAAATATATTTTTCATCACTCATACACGGAAAGTAGGTCTGAAGTTGCCTGAGAAGCGGGTTGAAAGTAATACTTTGCAGCCCTAGGGAGAATCGTTTTCAACTGACAGCTGTCAAATAATTAAAAAAAAACTAGTCACATTTTTATTGGAGTTCAAACGAAACACGAAATACCCGAGTGCATAGACAAGAAGAAAGATAGACTTTATTCATAAAGTAAAGACAACTGATTCATAGACATTCATAGACAATCATAGACAATACTTGACTATTAAAAAGCTAAATGCATAGCCCGCCGGCTAGGCCAAAGAAAAAAAAAAGGCGGGAAAGTGGCAAGCGGCAATCCGATCTTCATTTGTTTTTCGAGTTGTAGAGTTTTGTTTAGGCTTCTGTTTAAGGCGCTGTGATCAGTCAACTTTGGCAAATTTCGTTCGTATAGCATCGTTTTATGTAAAATCTACAGATCTTATTACTGTTAAAAAAATATGTGGATACAATTGAAAGTATTTCTGACATGGTTGCTGATGCCGAAACACGATTTCGCAAACTTCACTCGATAGAAAAAAATGCCAAATTTGCCTCGGCAAATACATAAATCTACATTTTTCTCAGAAATGGTTACATGAATTTTTGTGAAATTAAATTAGGTTGTGTGTTTTATTGTGACAGATATAATGGCCATTTTAGATTTTTTATATTACGTCTGCATTGTCATTAATTTCACATTTTCTTGTTTTTTCGAACAAAAATTGCGGTGCGACATCCTTGTCTCTCGTATTAAATTAGACAGTGACCGCGAATCCACTGTTCCCCGCGCCTTAACAGTTCAATTTTTTTTAGCTATTTTCTATTTTTATTTTGACTTTCCTTATATTCGTAATGAAAAGCACAGTGTTTACCTCGGGATAAAGACTTATTTAGTCCCTCGAACTATAGGCCCCCTCGCTACGCTCGGGCGCCAAACCCCGCCTCGGGACTAAATAAGTTACTTTCATCCCTAGGGTAACAATGTACTATTTAATGTTTTGGTGTTTCCTTTATATATCTATTTTATTTGTACCTTTTGATTTTTCTGCTCTACTTACTTCTTTTTCTAATATGTGTACAATTATAGTTAATCTTCTCTAATATATAAAATTCTCTCGCTTTTCTTTGTTACCATTCTCCTCCGAAACGGCTGGACCAATTGTTATGAAATTTTCAGTGTATGATCTCTAGGCCTCGGAGCAGGTTTTTATCTATTTTTCATGTCCCTAAGTGAGAAAAGATTTATATGACAAAACAACGTTTGCCGGGTCAGATAGTATGCATATAAATTTTATAAGTTACTCATAGTCGCTAATAAGGATAAAGCGATAAAAGGTAACCAGTTTTGTAACCCAAATAAATAAATTAAAACAAAATGAGTACTGATAAAATTAATTGGTAAATAATCACCTGTTTTAGAAAGGCTGCCGGTATTTTGGTCATTGCAAACTGCGAGACAATAATAATTGGACTCCACCGCACTGACAACAACGGCACTTGATAACGCTCGAGAGCGGCTTCCTCGCGATTATAGTCTTCAGAGTGTAAAGACTATAAGGAAGTCTAAACGACTGTGTGATGTCGAACAGCCGTGAGAGACCCGCGTCCTTTGACCGCCGACTCCGACTGGACCGGCAGCTGGCTGCAAATCTGTTTTGATCAGAGATTGCCATCGCAGATACAAAAATCTCGGTTCATACATATCGGTCATGTGAGATACCTACTAACGTAACACGATAAAACACTTCACTGTCAAGGTTTACAATTACAACTAAAGTCTGACAGCTGTACCTATTTACCATGCGAACTCAGGCGAACTCGAGTTGAAGAGGTATTTTTCATTCGAATGATAAATAAATTATCTTCGTACAGCCAAGAACAACATACATATAAAATGAATAAAGTGCTACTAAAATGTAGAGTACAATTTTAATTAATTATTTCCCGTAGCTTCGTTTGCATATAAGTTTTATAAACAATCTCGGTCAGCTTTTATAAATCTAGAATCAGTTGGATAATGAAATAAAAATAAAACTCTTCGCCTTTAATGAAAAGTCGAAACTCTACCGCCAAGTTCAGAATGCAAAGATAGGTTTGCACCGAGAAGAACTTGCAAGAAACTCGGTAGGTTCTTGAATAGTGAGCAATAAATAATCACGAATAAGTAATAGGTAATATAAACAAATAGGTAGATTGCATTCATACAATTTGCGCGATTAATGTGTGTTTATCTTTATTTGTAACATAGATATTATGTTACGGTTCAACCAATGCATCCATACAAACGCTCAAACAGCTCCTAGTAGACAGCTAGATACATAATTTTACATCATCTTTTATCCCAGAAAAGTAAAAGTTTTCATGGAAATTTTGAAAACCCGCGAGTAAAGCGATAATCTATCGATAAATTATTATTTATCCTCAGTGCCAGGTACGCTGCGGCTACGATTTTTTAAAACTCCCCCTGTTGCAGTACGGGGTAGTTATGACAGCTTAGGACATGTAAGCTTAGGACCGATTTTTCAGTCACCAGATAAGCTATATGAGGAATTAATTTGAAACATATGCCATACAAAATTATTATAGTTGACAAGGGAAAAATACCTATTGATATACGTAACATAAAAAAAATACTTTCACCGTACCGAATTTCACGGGGTTATTTCAACCCCGTACGGCAGTAAACGTGTAATAGTAGTTTATGAAACGGTTGCATAATGGGGGGTATTAAAACATGAGTGTGAGTTTAAAAAACGAGCCGCAGGCGAGTTTTTTAATAGTATCACACGAGTGTTTTAATACCTAATTATGTAGAGTTTCATACACTACTTTATCTACGCTCATGTTATTATCATAAATCCAAACCATAAAATCTTGCTAACGTTTGTCGTAAATCATTCACTTTGTTTCATTTTTGTTGCAACTACTAAAATGTCAGGTGGAGTTAAATTTTCTTTAGTAGGTTTCACTGCTAGACATTTTTCAGCGCAAAGTTTTGACTAAGTAACAAAAATAACACATTAAAATGTTAAAAATTAGTATGTATGGCGCCAAAATTCTGCAAATGTGGCGCAGAACCATAGACCATAGACATTGTTGTTGTTGTCTATGGTCAATCATGGCCCATCCATACTCTCGGCAATGACTACCAACTATAATATGTTGTCTGTGGATTCACTTAAAAAAATATTACATAAAAAATATTACCCCAGATAAAAAAAACAGGAACCCAGAGCCGCGTATCGTAATGGAAATTATACAACTTTCTTGAAATATTTCCATAGTACACCTGTGAGTACATCGATGTTATAATGAATAACTTTTTAATAATTGTAGAAGTCTGTGAATAAAGTATGTCATTATGTGACACATTTTGATTTCATAATTCGAACTTTAAGCAATGAGAGTAGATAAAGTTTATTAAAGTACGCTTTTCACATACACATTTAAACACAAATACAATCTTTCGCCTTTATAATATTAGTGTGATAAATCACTACTCGTCTACCGAGTGCCCTTCTCGTATCAAGATTGAGGAAGGAAGATAACGTTCTGTTCGCACGAGTGCATTTAAATAATAATCAACAATAATCAAAAAGTAATTCCAAGAGTACATACTTGGAAAATTTACGTATGTGGAAGACTGCTCTGGTTCAGCTGAATACTGTTAACTCGTACTATTAACGGAACCCATATAATAAATGTTTTTTTTTCACCATCATTCGCGTAATTTGCAGCTACTTGGGTCCACCATCGTGAGACCATAAGTATTACTTATCTATTCATAATTATTTCCGATTTTTCTATTGATAAATTTCGGAGATAAGGAAAGAGGGGGCGGTATTTTTTCCACATTTTTCCCAATAGGCAAATCAAAACTATCAGGCATAAAAATAAAAAAAAATCGGTCAGTATTTTTATCTCACTTTAAAATTTCAGCGACCAGGTTTTCCCCCTTTTTAAATAAAAATGAAAACGATTTTCAATTTCGTTTAATTGCAATGACGTTGCGCGATTAGGCTCTTATTACATAAGATTATTCCAAATTTTATTGCGATATCTTTAATAGTTACTGAAATAAAAGCTCGTGACAGGCAGATAGACAACAAAGTGATCTTATATCTAAGAGTCCTTTTTTTGAGGTACGGAAACCTAAAAATGGAATAGACAAGTCATTATAAATGGCTATACAGCTCCTCATCTGGCTCCTTCTCATTAGATAACCTATCTATAGCACGGTCGCGGAGCACGAAGAATTTCGTACATTAACCTGTTACTACCTGTCTCTGTCACTCCCGCGTCAAAATAATGCGGTCACGCTCGCACAGGACGGGGTCATTGCATCTGTGCTATAGTTACCTAATGTCTATCAAATATCAATGCTTTCATGCATCCAATACGTACCTACCTACGTGCAGTTCAAATAATGTATTAACACTGGTATTAAAAAAAATAAAAAAAAACATACAGGCCGAATTGATAACCTCCTCCTTCTTTTGTTTTTCGAAGTCGGTTAAAAATTAAATACCATCGGATTACGGTTAAGTATAATATGCTTGTTATTGTAAAGACTGAGCTGATTTGGATTGCAGTGCCTGTAAATAGCGTAGATAATACAAGCTATGCAACTGATAAACCGTAAACCTTATCTAAATAATCTTTCAATTGTTAATCACGTTAAAAAATAATGCACTAAGTATTAGGTACAATTCACACTTACACTTAATAAAGGCGAAAGTTTGTATCGAAGTTTGTTAGTGGTTTGTTACTCTTTCACACCGCAACTTCAGAACAGATTTGCTGAAATTTGAAATTTAGATTAATTATTGTATATTCAGACTTAATACCTAGGCCAATTTTTATCCCGGAAAACGCATCCAGGTGAATACGGGATTTATTGAAACCTTAAATGCAAAGAGATCTCTATTAATATAAGCTTCTGCCGTCCATCCGTCAGTTTGTCAGCCCATGATCTCATAAATCGTAAAAGATAAAATAAAAATAAATAAATAAAAAAGCCTAAATTTCTATTACGCTTACGCCGTAGAGGCGACTTTTGCGTGAACAATTAATCCAATTTGACATTTAATTTATCATGCAATTTTTCAAATAAAAATAATTATAGACTGACGATATAAATAGAGAAACTTAAATGCTTGAATGATTTATTAAATTAATTGGATTTTCTTTTAATATTATACAACTATTAATTAATTATTACAGATAAAAATTTTGTATGTAGTAGTATGTAGTGTATCTATTATCTACAAATAAAATCCTTAAAAATAATTATGCGTTTACATACATGTCACTTGCGGCTTGCCTATTCATTTTTGCATATTTTGCGCAGTTGGTGGAGATCTTCTAATTTAAAATTGAACGCCGCTCCACTACATTACGCATTCAACTTCAACGTGTAAGCCTAAACAAGTGAAGGGTTCAATTTTAAATAAGACGATCTATACTAATCTGATACGTCGACACAGTCTTGTGTCTGTGTTTATGTTTTGCTGAATGGTACGGAATCCTGCGTATGCAAGTCTGACTACGGAACCCTCAAAACTAACACTCTTTAGTAAAGTATTAAACTGTCTTGAGATATATCTAATCTGCAATTGATTCAGGAAATACAATGGAAAGATTATTTTGCTACAGATCAAATATCACAAGTTATACTCAAGGATTTAACGTTTAATCTTATTTACTATATTATATTTGTACTTAAAATTTTAAAGCAAAGGTTCTACATATTTACATAAGAATGCAAATATTCCTAATCTTCTCTTTCTATATACGTCAACCTCAACCTTATGTCCTACCATAAATAAGGATGAAATTGTCTTCATAGGTATAACAATAGGGTGATTTTGAAGTTTAATTTCCGGTTAACGTAAACACCAAATACCTACTAATATTAGTTATATTACTTAATTACTAATATTAGTTATATTACTTTATTATCAGTACTTCCTTTACAAATCCATGTCAAATCATGCAATATCAGTACGGAATCCCCGATGCGCAAGTACGAGTCAAGTACCTACACTTGAAGTTACGGTACCTACATACAGGTTTTCGCGTAGGTACCTACTTCTTCTTCTTTTTGTCTCTGGGATTTTTCCGCGAGTAGGCAATATTTCGCCTGTTGCGCGTAGAGTAGCTGATGCGGTTCCTCGCCAAATCACTCCAGCCAGCCGAGCTCATTCCAGAATCCGAAGAGGCCTCCCAGGTCGCACAGGATATCTCGGAGTGTTGCTGAGAATCCCAAGTAGGTCTCGCGTTGGTCCGACACTCCAGTGCATCTTAGTAGCACGTGTGCCGGTGTTTCGTCCTCCTCCATGCAGGCTCTGCACAGAGGGCTGTCCGTGATTCCTAGGGTGGAAAAATGTTTGTTTAGTGAGCAATGCCCTGTAATCATCCCTACGACTAGTAAAACTTTGTTGCCTACGACTAATTTAGGTGTGTAACA